>CM053611.1:11633277-11643466 GCA_028646535.1 Procyon lotor
CTCTTCCCGTCGCTTTAAATTCACCTTTTCCAGACGTCCTACCTCCTGAAAGTGGTCGATTTTCTGCTCCTAGAATTGCTGTTCTTATTCTCTTCTCTCTGCTGTTGCGTTTGCCAGCTTTTAGAGTGATTTCCTCCTCTTTAGCTGGACTTCTGATTCCCAGGGCTCTCTGTGCCTCCTACACCTCCGCCATCTTGCCCTCCCTCTGCGCACTTGATTTTAAACTTGTGCCTCATCTTCTTTCAAAAAACATTCTAAATAGTATAGTACCATTCAAACTATGGTAACAGGATAAGATTGAAGTAAGATGAGAGAAAGATAGTTATTCTAGAAAACCAAGGTGAAGGAGAGCTACTCATATTAAATTTAATATTTACCCCTAAGTTTCTGGCGTCAAACTCTGGTTATGTAATGACTGAAAGCATCTGTTTATCAATTTCTTCCTAGCAGAGTCCTAAAAAAATGTGTCAAGTAAATCTATTAAAAGGATATCAAAAACTATGAATGTCTTCAAAAGTGATCTTTAAAAGATGCAGTGATATTATCATGTATTATCTAATACCAAATCCCAGAAAAGGGCAAAATTCAAAATATTAAACTATAATCCAGTTTGTCCCCTTTCCAAAAAGTATAATCTCAAATTGTCTGTTGCTATCTTCTGGGTTTTTTGTTTGTTTTGAGGTTTTGGAGTTTTTGTTCTTACCAAAACAGTTGAGAGGAACTATATAAAATAGAAGAGAGTTTAAAGGATCTGAAGTTCCCCTCTCGCTCTTCAGGGTCTGTGTTTTCTCCTAGATAAAGCCAGATAAAAAAAGAGAGGTCTCAAATTGGAACAGCTTGTCTTGGGCTTCCACAATTGCCTTACCATGTTTGGCTTTATTCCCTTGGAATATACGAAAGGACATTAAAATACTCTCATATTGAATCAGTGAGTACATTGATTGTCCAGATATGATGAGGACGTTAGCCATTGTAGTCCACAGCAAGGCTCAGTATTTACATATGAAAAATCAGGCAAAACATTCTTTTCCATACTCGAGTGTCAGGACAATCTTTTTATCTACTTGTTTGTTTGTCTTTGTTCCTGAGGAAATGGTATACTTTCTTCTTTTGGACAATACAGATATATAGCCAGTCATATTTCCTTTTTCTTTGGTTTTCAGGAAATTTAGAAGTAAATTTACATCCCAGCCTTATTTTTATGTCCATCATGTCTGTGTACTATTTATTTTAACACCCATTTTTTATTTGTAATTTAAATAAATCACACAATTAAAGTTATATATTACATATAAATGGTATAAAATATATAATTACATATTGATGTATAAACATATTAAAATATGTATGTATATATATATATAAATTTGATCTCCCCATCTATATTTTCCCTGGATGTAATATGTTTTGCGTTGCTTCCCAAATACTCATTTGAAGACCATTCAAGATGGAGTAGAGGTGTAGGTGGGGAATTGTTCAAGAATATTCAAAAAGATTGACTCTTTAAAACAAAAATTTTTTAATTGAAATCGCTGACAACAATGTTATATTCGTTTCAGGTGTACAACATAGTGATCCGACACGTCAATACATTCTGTGTTCACCACAAGTGTGTCTACCATCTGTCCCCACATAATGCTATTACACTACCACTGACTGTATTCCTTATGCTGTACCTTCCATCCCTGTGATTTATTTAATCCATAGCTAGAAGGCTGAATATAAATTTTTAGAACTTATATTTCATTATACATATGTGGTTTCAAATCCTTGGTAGAATAGGATGGAATAGAAAGAATTAAATACAGGTAGTCAAAACTTGTCAAAGTCTGTGGCTTTCTGGTTATCTGGTAACAGGATTGGAACTAGAGAACCAAGGCACGACTGGTTAGCATATACCTCTCACATGTTGATAATGAAGTTTTGGGCCAGGTTTAGATAGCTGTCACTTGGTGACCAGTGTCATTTGCAAATACCAGATAACTGAACAATGACGATTAGTGCTATAAGTAGCCAGCTGCGCCTGATGCATTGCTAAATAGTCTTCATGTGTCATCTCATCTGCTCCTCACAACAGCCCCCTGGGAGGTCATTATCATTACTGTGGCTGTTACAGATGAGGAGCCCGAGTACAGGAGTCCTGTGGTTACCTGGAAGGATAGCCATGGGTTATTTAGAGACCACGTAGAAAAAGGGCAAGAAAAGTTGTGAAAGCTTGTATACTTTTAGCCTCTTCCTATTTCCACCCCCAGACCCTGGCAACCACTTCTCTACTTTCTGTTTCTGTGAATTTGGCTTTTTCTTTAGATTCCACGTGTAAGTGATACCATGCAGTATTTGTCTTTATTTGACTTACTTCACTTAGAGTAACTTTCTCAAGGTCCATCCATGTTGTCACAAATGACAATTTTTTTTTCTTTATCGTGGCTGGATAATGCATATTATTCCATTGTGTGTGTGTGTGTGTGTGTGTGTGTGTGTGTGTGTTTAAAATGTTTATTCATCTGTTAACCAGACACTGAGATTGTTTCCATATCTTGGCTATTATGAATAATGCTGCAATAAACATGGGAATGCTGATATTTCTTTGAGATAGTGATTTCATCTCCTTTGAATATATATCCAGAAGTGGGACTGCTGGGTCATAGGAGGTAGTTCTGTTTTTAATTTTTTGAGGAATCTCCATACTATTTTCTACGGTGGCTGCCCCAACTTGAGAAGCATCTTTGACTCTGCTCAGATGCTCATTGGTATTGGTTGAAAACACTAAATTCTGCACCCTAAGCACAAGAGAGATCATCTTGGTCTGGAAGAACTTTGGGGACGAGGAGTAACAGTCATCCCTTTCCGCTCCCACAGCTCCTGCTCTAATTGCCTATGCAGTGCTGGGCTTTGAGCAGGGCTGCGGCCTAACCGATCCTGCTGATTTAATCCCAAAACCCACCCTTAAAATCAGTGCAAACCAGGAGCACCTGGGTGGCTCGGTTGGTTGGGTGTCTGACGCTTGATCTCAGCTCAGGTCTTGATCTCAGGTTCATGGGTTGAAGCCCTGCATTGGGCTCCATGCTGGGTGTGGAGCCTATTTTAAAAAGAAAAGGAAAGGAAAAAAATCAGTGCAAACCAGAGAAGTCACAGAGGCTCTGATCTCATCAGTCCTCAGCTCCCTTATATGTGACACCTAAACCACATCTACACAGAAAGCTTCCAAGCTCTCCAGAGTTAGCTTTAAATTTAGAGTCTTTGGAAAAATCATATCATCTATGATCTGTGAGATGCTGCCATTTTGTGAAATTTCTGCACGTACACAGTTGCCTCTTTCACTGCTGCACACGCCTCACAGCTCCTGAAAACATTGTCCAGAGTCACCCGGCCAGACAAACCATGCAGAAAACCTACAAAGTGTGGGCACAGATTCAAGAAATAAGAGCGGGCCTCTTACAGCTGAGCCAGGAGCTGTAACTTCAAACAGAATTATCTTAATTAGCCAGCGTGGAAAAACAACGATGATGTTTGCATTTCACGCGCAGCAAGGCTCTCACCAGCAGCCTGTGTTCTCAGTCTCCAGCCCTTTTTTCAGGGACAAGAAGGGTCCCTGGACCTTGCAAACCTCTAGCTAGTAGGTTCTAGCTATAGCTCCTGCCTTCTACCTTGTTCTTCCCCCTTCCCAGGCCCCAGGGTATAATTGAGTGTATCTCCCTTTTTGCAAGAAAGCTGAGTCCCCTCATTTTCCCAGTAAGGAAATAAATGTCCATGGGCCTATGACCTGGTTGGACAGGAAATAATTCCATTTCTCCAATTCTTTTGTGATCAAGTTCTGTGTTTTAAAATAAATATTTATGGTTGTCAATGTTCTCATGAATAGGCAACTATAAATCAGAGGACCCCCCCCTCCCCAAAAAGAATGGAAAGAGTGGTGGGCAATGTTATTTTCCAGGGTCTGGACGTTCTCTTGCCACCATTCTCAAAGCTGTATCATAAGACATAACTGTAAACATTTCCTTGGCTTTCACTCAAATGCATTCATTAGGCATTGCTGTCTTGAGAGAACTTCAGAGAATGTGCTGAAGTCCAAGCCATACAGGGTAACAAGGGAAGAAGGAGGGGGCAACGCAGGGCAAAGACAGTGTTGGGGGGGATCTGTGTCCTCTTCTGGTAAGCTGACCATTGGGAGATATGCAGGTCCTCCCTCTTCAAGGATGCTGGCAGGGCTGAGGCAGGGAAGGAGAGTTTAGAAATGGAGCTTCCCCTGAGGACTTGGCTGCTTTCTGAGGGACACACAGGGTCCTGTCATGGTAGGGGACAAGGGGCCAGGGAAGAAAATGCTGACATCATGAAAGCTCCATTTTGAACACTTGAAGCAGGCCTTTTTCCCAACTGTAGAGCAAGAAAAATAGCATGGCCAGCATCACAGAGTGTACCCAGAAACGGTTCCAGATTGGGCATGTCCCCCACCAGGGACATGGCCCCAGCTCAATAGATATCTCATCCTACACCTTGTACATGTACTGTGGGGACTTGGGAGGTGAGCTGAGGCACTTGCAAGCATGGCAGCCCAGTCTGCTATGCCCTTTCTGCCTCTAAGACCAGCTCTGGACATTAATGGGATATGGGAATGGGTATGAGGTAAGACCCTACCTTAGGTTGCAGGGGGAGGTCAGAGGTTGGGTAGTCCAGGAGCAGACACTGAGCCTCAATTGGGTGTGCAAGATATTTATTAGGCGTTAACATCTGTAGGGGGGAAGGAAAGGAAAGAGAATTGGGCAGAAGGAGAAGTCCAATAAATGCAAACTGAAAAAACCTCCACCACCCACAGGAAAGCTCTGGACAGGGACTTGCCCATCACAGTTGTCCTGTGTTGGGCCACTACCTTGCCAGGACCAGCATCCTTACCACTTTCTGAGATACTAACATCACCCTGAAACAAGGCTACTCTGAAGTTACCTGTGACATCTTGTTTGGTGGGGCTTTCATAAACTGCACCGTGACAGAGATTGTCATCTATGTTCTATCCTGAGATGGACACATCCTGGGAAGTCTCCCTTGTGAAAAGTACACATGGACATAGGAAGGGACCACAAATACAAAGACTTGCCTCCATTGTAGGCTACCCCAGTCAGCAATGAACTTCAAAGCCTTCATTTCTGGAATGAATAAAAGTGTTTGCTATTCATGGAGAAATACCGGCTTTTTGTAAACTTTTAAAATCAGATATTTGAACAAGCACAAGTATTTGAAAGCTTGCTACAATATATTAATCAAAGGCTCATTCATTTTCTTATCTACAGGTTAGTACTTGCTACTTCCTTTTGACTTTATCCTGCCTCGTGCAGCGGTTTTGTCTTGGGAGCTATGTAAGTTGAGACTTCGGTAGCGTTCAGTGACAGATATTCTGAGAAAACACAGGTGTTGCTGGAATTTGTGGTGGCAGTTTCTTTCCTGTTGGTCATCTGATGAGCTCATGTTTATCACGCTGCAGAGAGAATTCGTCTTGCTGACAAATGCTATATTTTGAGGGAGACATGAGCTTGCGATGAGACTTGTTTGAAAATCTCAGAGTCGTTTTATAACTAAGAGGAAAACACTCAGGAAGGGCTAAACAGGCACAGTCCCATGGAAATATAATGTGAGTCACGTGTGTTAGCCCCATTTTAAAAGGCAAAATATATCTAATATATTACAATTTCAACAATAATAATAATATAATTATTAGTGAAATGGTTTTACATTTTTTTCTTCCAGGTCTTTGAAGGGCAGCATGTAGTTTACACTTCTGTCTTAATGCAGACTAGCCACATCTGAAGTGCTCAATAGCCAGAAATGTGGCTACCAAATTGGGCAGCACAGATTTAAACAGTACTTTCTGTGAATTGATTTTCCAAGCCGAGAAAGGGACTGCCTTCTGCCATCCACCTGCTCAACCCCTCCTTCACTTCTCTAACAGATAGTTGCAGCTTCTGCTCGGGACCCATGGTTCAGGAAAGGAGTAAAGAGGGAAGGACCATCCTTACTAGGCTGGATGGCTTTGAGCTCTGAGACTTTGGGGTTTGGCCAAGCAAACAATTCAAACTGACTTTCATGGTGATGCTTTCCTGTGCTCTTTGGGTAGGTCCCTTGGGACAGCTCTAACATCCTCACCTGGTGTCTCTTCACTTTTCTGGCAGCCCTATTGTCTAAGACTCACCTCTCTCCTGCAGCCCCTTGCCATCTGGTCCACTGGGGATCCTACAGCATGCCTGCTTCCAACAATCTCTAGGAGTATAGGCCAGTTCAAGCCCAACAGCCCTGTCCTGGCTCCGCCTTCAAAGTAAGAGGCCAGTCAATCTTTCTCTTTCTGGGCTCCAGAAAGCTGAGTGAGACCTCAGGCCACATTAGGCAAATGTCTGACCCAATTGACTTTGTCTCACAAATGCAGGAGACAGCTCGGTACACTCCACACAATTCCTCTGAAACCTGGCCCACTCAAACCGGCTGTTACTAGAAAGTAACACCTTTGCCCCTCTATACAAAGAGGTAGAATGGGAACTCCAAGCTGTGCGGCCACCCTCCAAATAAATTCTTCAATAATCTCCCCTACAAAACTCTCTTCCACACTATAGCCCTTGTCTTTTAAGTGGGTAAGGGAGTTTAGTCCCTGACAACTAACTCTTATGTCCCCACTGTAAATTCTGCACTTAGTGGGGTTGGGGGTGTCTTGCTTCTCACTCTCATTGAGACTTTGATGTCTTCTGTCTTGTCCCCTCAGTTGACATCCAGGTCAGAAGACCCTACCAGCATGTTCTCCGTGCATTACCTTGTTTAACCCTAAGCTTATCATGAAGTAGAGGCCAGGATCCTTGTTTCACATACAAGAACACTGAAGCAGATAGAAGTTATGTGGGTGGTAAAGCTAGACATTGCATTCAGGGCTTTCTGACTCCAAGCTATGCCCTTAACTGCCATATGGGCTCCATAGTTTAAACTAAATGCAAATCGTTTTGAAATTAAATAAAATTAAATTGTTTGGGTTTATTTTGAATCATATTAAATGAAAATAAATACAACTTCAAAAGGGAGCCCCGTTTTGTTGTAATGTGATTTCACTCACTTAAATACATTGCTATAAATCATATTCCCAACTACAGGATTCAGGAACTCTGTGGAACAAACATTGTTGTGTACATGAACCAAAGATGGCCTCTGAGTCTTGACTCCATTATTTGTTCACTCAAGGCTGAGACTTGTTAGCTCAAAAGCCCACCAGTGCCAAATTCAAAATTTTATACATCTAATTATCTAAAAAGTAGCCCAAATAAGCGGACTTTAAGCCATTTAGGTCCTATCTGCTTTGTGTACTCCATAAAACCTCACCCCACATCTGCAGTCTTTGGGTAGATAGAGCCTCATGGCTATAAGGCCCCAAGCTGTTATGGCTGGACTTTCAAGCTCTCTGACCCAGAGACTCCCTGCCATGCTGCCAAGTGTCATCATCTAGACACATAAGCCACTCTCTGGCCTCCCTCTCCTCTGAGAATCCCTCTGCCCTCCTCCCCTTCTGGGCAGTGGCCCCCATACTATAGCCTCTGGACAGACTCCTTTGGTGAGGAACTTACCCACATGCAACTCTAAGCACCACCCAAAAAGCTAGTTGTGTGCTACTGCTTCTTGTGGTCTTATCTTTTTCCTTGATCAGCCCCAAATCCATCAAACCCCCAAAAATGCATAGTAAATGGGAAAATGAATTTAGGAGTAGAGAGATTACTACTTTTACTTTTTAAAATTACTTCTATTGCTCCTTTCTTATATTAAGCTCTTTAATACTAGTGGTGTCTATTTTCTCTAAGTTCGGTGGTCACTGAAGGCTTGGAACATTTATGAGTGTATCTGAGTACTTACCTGTACATTGGCTTGCCTGAGATGAACCTCAATAGCATTACCTGCTAGCTTTACCCTAAATGCTAATATTTGTAGAATCATAGATTTAACATGTTGGCTTATATTTCTAACATACATAAAAACCTCAAAATTATTTCTTAAAAGGTGCATGTGTGAGCTAAAATAATTTTGTGCCACACTTTGGGAAACATTGACCACATTCTAACTCTTCGGTGTGACTCAAAAGGACCTTCAAAACCTTCTTGTTCTGACGTTTCCCCTTAAACATTTGAGCTCTGGAAATATGTGATATTTTCTCAATATGCTATATGTATTATGGATTATGCCATATTAAGTATATTCCCTTTGTCTGTCTAGGACAATCCTGTTGAGTTTTTGAGACAGCTAGTGCATGATGTCCATGGGGAAGACTTCGTTCCACCTTACACTCCACCCTTGGCAAATTCTCTTCCCACTCATCATCCTTGGTCAGAATTGCTCTCCAAACTCCAGGTCTCCCCTTGCAAAAATACATAATGTGAATTTACACTTACTCCATTGGCTATTGTTTGTTTACCTTCTTTTCTCTTACTGGTCTTTAGACCCCTAGGAAGTCAGGGACAACAGGGTTTTTTTTGTTTTGTTTTTTTGTTTTTTTTATTCCTAGTGCCTACAACAATGCCAAACACTGAGGAGACACTTAGCAAATGTTTTTTCACTCAGTGAAAGAGTTCATATATCATGAACATTGTTGTTCTACTTTATTTTTATTTTAATAGCATGTGTTGTCCTGCAGTTTGCCTGTGGGTGAGTGTATGGAAGTACAGAGGGGGAGAGAGGGAAAGTGAAAAAAAAAAAAAAAAGGATGGAGAGGTAAAAGGGATCTCATGCCCTTTCTATGATGCCAAGTCCTTGAAAAATTATAGGGTTCCAGTTTAAGACAGAAAAATGAGTCTTCCTGTTTACTTCTCCTGCCCCCCAAGGTCCCACTGAAATAGCAGGAATAGTTTATTTTTTTGAGAAATGAAAATATAGCCGAGGAAACAGGAACAGAAGTTTGAGGAAATCCTAAATGAAGAAAGCAGCAGGATAGGAAGCTTGAAGGAAACAGAACAGAGTAAAACATTAGCCCAAACCAACCTTTCCCAAGACAACTTCAGCTCATGACTCCCCAACAAACAAAAGAATGGGAAAGAGCCGGCTGCTAACCCATAACTTAAAATGATGAGCTCTTCAGAATAGCTGACACAGCAAAATCCCTGACCTTGCCCTCCTCTCCCCCCTTTCTGGAACATCCTGGTTTGTCAGGACAGAGGCCTTAGAACTGCTCTCTAAAGACAGTTATTAGCCTGTTGGGGCTCTTAGAATGGGGAAACAATTCCAGAGACTCACAAGGAATAATAGAAGGGACAAAAGGGCAAAGCAGCTTTGCCCCAGGAAGTCATCCAATTCAAGTCCTCTATTGGCCAATTAATAGCAATCTTAATTTGGCATGTAGGGTTGAGAGAGGGTGTTTTGCCTCCTTTTGGGGGCCCATACAAACCCAGAGTAAAGCCTGCCTGTGAACACAACCTGCCTATGTCCATGGGGCCCTGATCAGGCTAGAAGCCAAGATGATGTAAAAGTCAGGGGTGGATAGTATCGGGAAATCCTCTTCCATGGGGCTTTCCTGTTCCTACACATCTTGCTGAGTATGCCAAGAATGCAAAGCCCTGACCATTGTATTTGCAGTAAGTAACCTTCAGGAATAAGATCATGTCTGCTTTGGGATAAGAAGTCTTGCTTACTGGTTGCTATAAAACAAAGTTCAGTGTTTCTGTCCTGCAACATGATCCATGTTCATCATGATCCATGTGTGCAGACATTCATCTAGGCTCATCTGCAAACTGGAGCTTGTACTGACACAAACATGTTGATACTCTAGATACTGCTTTTGTCATTAGTGAAAAGGTCTTTCATCATGACCCAGGCATCTTGTGTCAGATTGCAAGGTGGCAAGCTAACTTTGTTACCTCGCAAGTAGAGTAAAACTCCAGACCCTTCAGTTCTTGACATGAGGCTGTCTTAAAATTTTTTTTTGTTCAAGTATAGTTAACATACAATGTTTTGTTAGTTTCAGGTATATAACATAGTGATTCAATAATTCTATACATACTCAGTGCTCACCACAATAAGTGTAGTCACCATCTGTCCCATACATCACTATTACAATATTATTGACTATATTCTGCGCGCTGTACTTTTTATCTCTGTGACTTATTTATTATATGACTGGAAGTTTGTGCCTCTTAATCCTTTCTGTCTCATCATCCATCCTCCCCACCCAACTTCCCCTGAC
>CM053611.1:11643566-11686664 GCA_028646535.1 Procyon lotor
TAAGAGACTCCTAGACTCAAGAAATGAACTAAGGGTGGCCGGGGTGGGTGTGTGTGGGGGGGTGGGTAGGGATAGGGTGGCTGGGTTGTGGACATTGGGGAGAGTATGTGCTGTTAAGTGCTGTGAAATGTGTAAGCCCGACGATTCACAGACATGTACCCTGGGGCAAATAATACATTACATGTTAATAAAAATTAATAAACCAAAAAAAAAAAAGAGTCTGTCTTTTGGTTTGTTTTGTTCTTTAGATTCCATGTATGAATAAAATATGGTATTTGTCTTTCTCTGACTGACTTATTTCACTTACCATTATATCCTCCAGGTCCATTCATGTTGTCACAAATTGCAAGATTTCTTTTTTTTTTTATGGCTGAGTAATATTCCAGTGTGTGCGTGGGTGGGGGGCAACCCTCGGGTTGCTTCTGTATCTTGGCCATTGTAAATAATGCTGTAATAAATATAAGGGTGTATATATCTTTTTGAATTAGTGTTTTTGTATTCTTTGGGTAAACACCCATAAGTGGGATTCCCGGATTGTATGGAATTCTATTTTTAATTTTTTGAGAAACCTCCATACTGTTTCCCACAGTGGCTGCACCAATTTGCATTCCCACCAACAGTGCACAAGTGTTCCTTTTCTCCACATCTTCACCAACACTTGTTGTTCTTGTCTTTTTGATTTTAGCCAACTGACAAATGTAAGGTGATATTTCATTGTGGTTTTGATTTTCATTGCCCTGATAATTAGTGATGTTGGGAACCTTTTCACATGTCTGTTGGTTATTTGTATGTCTTCCTTGGAATAATGTCTATTTAGATCCTCTGCCCATTTTTAAATTGGATTGTTTGTTCTTTTGGTGTTGACTTGTGTAAGTTCTTTATATATTTAAGATATTAGCCCCCAATTGGACATATCATTTACAAATATCTTCTCTCATTCAGTATATTGCCATTTCATTTTGTTGATGGTTCTCTTTGCTATGCCCAAATTTTCCTTTGGTGTAGCCCAAATTTTTGTTTTTTTTGTTTGTTTTTTATTTTTACTTTTGTTTCTCTTGCTTGAAGAAATATATCTAGAAAAACGTTAGTACAGCCAATGTCAAAGAGATTACTGCTCATGTTTTCTTCTAGGGGTTTTATGATTTTAGGTCTCACATTTAGGTCATTAATCCATTTTGAATTTATTTTTGTGAACAGTGTAAGAAAGTGGCCCAGTTTCATTCTTTTGCATGTAGCTGTCCAGTTTTCCCAACACCATTTGTTGAAGAGACTCTGTCTTTTTCCCATTGTATATTCTTGCCTCATTTGTTATAGATTAATTGACAATCTAAGCATGGGTTTATTTCAGGGCTCTCTATTCTGTGACATTGACATATGTGTCTGTTTTTGTGCCAGTGTCACACTGTTTTGTTTACTACAACTTTGTAGTGTATTTTGTAATCTGGGATTGGGTTACTTCCAGCTTTGTTCTTCTTTGTCAAAATGGTTTTGACTATTTGGTATCTTTTGATGTATTTTATCAAGGCTTTTCTGCATCTGTTGAGAAGATCACATGGTTTTTATTCTTTGTCCTGTTAATGTGGTGTATCATGTTGATTAATTTATGAAAATTGAACCATCCCAGCAGGAATAAATCCTGCTTGATCATGATGAATGATTTTTTTAATGTGTTCCTGAATTCAGTTTGCTAGTATTTTGTTGAGGAGTTTTGCCCTTATGTTTGTCAGAGATATTGGCCTGTAGATTTCTTTTTTTGTACTATCTTTATCTTATTTTGGTACCAGGATAATATTGGCATTATAGAATGAATTTGGATTTTTTTTCTCTTCTATTTTTTGGAAAAATTCAAGAATAGGTATTAGTTCTTCTTTAAAAATTTGGTAGAACAATGAAATATCACCTTACACCTGTCAGAATAGCTAAAATTAATAACACAAGAAACAGTAGGTGTTAGCAAGGATGTGGAGAAAGGGGAATCCTCTTGCACTGTTGGTGGGAATGTAAACTGATGCAACCACTCTGGAGAACAGTTTGGAGGTTCCTCAAAAAGTTAAAAATAGAACCACCCTGTGATTCAGCAATTGTATTATGAGGTAGTTACCCAAAAGATAAAAAAATACTGATTCATGGGGCGTCTGGGTGGCTCAGTCGTTAAGCGTCTGCCTTCGGCTCAGGTCATGATCCCAGGGGCCTGGGATCGAGCCCCACATCGGGCTCTCTGCGCAGCGGGGAGCCTGCTTCTCCCGCTACCATTCCCTCTGCTTGTGTTCCTTCTCTCGCTGTGTTTCTCTCTATCAAATAAATAAAAAATCTTTAAAAAAAAAATACTGATTCAGAGAGGTACATGCACCTCGACGTTTATGGTAGCATTATCTACAATAGCCAAACTGTGGAGAGAGCCCAAATGTACATTGACTGAGGATTGGATAAAGGAGATGTGGGGTGTGTGTGTGTGTGTGTGTGTGTGTGTGTGTGTGTGTTGGAATATTACTCAGCCATCAAAAAATGATATCTTGCCATTTCCAGCAACATGGATGGAGCTAGAGTGTATTATGCTAAGTGAAATAAGTCAATCAGAGAAAGACAAGTACCATATGATCTTATTCATATGTGGAATTTAAGAAAGAAAACAGATGAACATATGGGAAGAGGGAAAAGAAAAAAATGGAGAGAGGGAAACAAACCATAAGAGACTCCTAATGATAGGGAACAAACTGAAGGTTGATGGAGGGAGGTGGGTAGGGGATGGTCTAGGTGGGTGATGGTAACGTATTAAAGAGAGTAGTTGTTGTGATGAGCACTGGGTATTGTATGTAAGTGATGAATCACTGAATTCTACTCCAGAAACGAATATTGCACTGTATGTTAACTAAGTAAAATTCAAATAAATTTTTTAAAAATTGGTAGAAATCAGCAGTTAATCTATCTGGTCCTGAACTTTTGTCTATTGGCAGTTTTTTGATTACTGATTCAATTTTATATCTTGTAATCAGTCTGTTCAGATTTTCTATTATTTCCTGATTCAGTTTTAGAAGAATATATGTTTCTAGGAATTTGTCCATTTCTTCTATGTTGTTCAGTTTGTTAGCATATAATTTTTCTTAATATTCTCTTATAATCATTTGTATTTCTCTGGTGTTGGTTGTTTCTCCTTCATTTCTGATTTTATTTATTGAGTCCTCTCTCTTCCTTTTTTTCTCAGTGGATCTAACTAAAGATTTATCAATTTTGTTGTTTATCAAATGAACCAGCTCCTGGTTTCATTGATCTTTTCTTCTTTCTTTTTAATTTCTATTTCATTTATTTCTGCTCTGTTCTTTATTTTGCATGAAGTTGTCTTTATTTGTAGAAGACATGACAGGTACAGAGAAAGTCCAAAAGAATCTACAAATTATTAAAATACCTAAGAGAATTTAGCAAGGTTGCAGGATACAGGGCCAAATAAAAAAAATCAATTTACTTCTATATACTAGGAGAAAAAAGTAGAAAATTAAAATTTTAGAAATACCATATAAACACACACAAAAAAACATCAAAAACAAGGAACATATTTAACAAAAGAACCACAAGATCTTTGTACTGAAAGTACAAAAATTGCAGAGAGAAATTACAGATATATATATTTTAAAGATTTTATGTATTTATTTGACAGAGAGAGAGATCACAAGTAGGCAGAGAGGCAGGTAGATAAAAAGGGTAAGCAGTCTCCCTGCTGAGAGGAGAGCCCGATGTGGGGCTCGATCCCAGGACCCTGAGATCATGACCTGAGCCGAAGGCAAAGGCTTTAACTCACTGAGCCACCCAGGCGCCCCCAGTTATTTTTTAAATGAAGTGATAATATGTTCACAGATTCGTAAGATATCCTCTGCCCAGAATGTTCTATAAATTCAACTCAATCCCAAGCAAAATTATAAGAAGTTATTTGTGAAAAGTGACTAGATGATTTGAAAAATTTTATTTGGGTATCTTGAGGAAGAATAAAGATGGAAGAGTTTAACTACCAGATATCAATGCTTACAAATTTGTAGTGCTTAAGAGTGTGGTAATGATGTACAAATAATCAAATAGATGTATGAAATGCAACCAAGACCCAGCAACAAGTATAAACATATACATATATGTTTCTATATACAATATATATACAAATATATATGTATACACACATATATATATTTGTATATATAAATGTATATATATTTATAACTTTTTTGTGACAGATTTACTAAACTCAGTGAGGGAAAGGATACTTTCTTTCAATAAATGATGCTAGATCAAGTAGACATATATTTTTTTTTAAAGATTCTATTTATTTATTTGACAGAGAGAGACAGATCACAAGTAGGCAGAGAGGCAGGCAGAGAGAGAGGGAAACAGACTCCCCACTGAGCAGAGAGTCTGACACGAGGCTCGATCCCAGGACCCCAAGATCATGACCTGAGCCGAAGGCAGAGGCTTTAACCCACTGAACCACCCAGATGCCCCTCAAGGAGATATATACTTGAAGAAAAAAAGAATCTTGACCTTTACTTCATACTGTACATAAAAATTAATTCAATATAGATCTTAAAACCAAATATGAAAAATAACACAATAAGCTTCCTACAAGAAAATATAAGAGAATATTTCCATGATTTGGGGCAGATAAAGATTTCTTATAAGGACAAAAAAAGATTGATAAATTGAACTTTTTGTTATATACCCGAGATATATGAGTGCTTATGTCCATAAAAAGACAGGTTCAAGAAGAGCAGTATTATTCATGATAGGCAAAAAATAGAAACTACCCATATGCCCATCAATAATATAACAGATAAATTGTGATATAGTTATGTATGGAACAGCATATAGCAATGAAAAACAAACTACTGATATACCTAAAACATGGATGAATCTCACATACATTATGTTGAATAAAAAAAAATCTATCTGAAAGAGTATATAAAATGATATCTCATTGTGGTTTTATTTTCCATTTCCCTGATGATTAGTGGTGTTGAGCATCTTTTCACATATCTGTTGACCATCTGCATGTCTTATTGGGGAAAATGTCTATTAAGATCCTCTGCCCATCTTTAAATTGGATTCTTTGGGTTTTTTTGGTGTTGAACTGTGTAAGTTCTTTATGTATTTTGGATATTAACCTCTTATCATTTACAAATATCTTCTCCCATCCAGTAGGTTGCTTTCTGTTTTGTTGAAGGTTTCCTTTACTGTGCAGAACATTACACCTTCACACTGGCTAAAATAAAAACCCAGGAAATAACAAGTGCTGGCAAGGACATGGGAAAAAAAGGAACCCCATGGTAGGAATGCACATTGGTGCAGCTACTACGGGGAACAGTATGGAGGTTCCTCTGAAAGTTAAAAATAGAATTAACATATAATCAAGTAATTCCACTACTGGGAATTTACCCAAAGAATACAAAAACACTAATTCAAAAAGATATATGCATCTCTTTGTTTATTGCAGCATTATTACATTAGCCAAATTATGTATGCCACCAAAGTGTCTACTGATAGATGAATGGATAAAGAAGATGTGGAGTATCTATAATGGAATATTACTCAACCGTAAAAATGAGATCTTGCCATTTGCAACAACATGGATGGATCTAGAGGGTATAATGCTAAGCGAAAGAAGTCATTCAGAGAAAGACAAATACCATATGATTTCACTCATATGTGGAATTTGAGAAACAGAACAAACAAACAAAGCAAAAAAGAGACTAAAAAACCAGACTCTTAAATACAGAGAATGAACTGGTGGTTACCAGAGGGAAGATGGATAGGGGGAATGGGTGAAAGAGGTAAAGGAAATAAAGAGTACGCTGATCTTAATGAGCACTGAGAAATGTATAATTATTGAATAATTACATTGTATACCTGAAAGTAATGTAACACTGTATGTTAATTACACTTTAAAAAAAAGGAAAAAGTATATATGATTCTGTTTACATAACATTCAAACATTTGTAATACTCATCTAAGTTGTAAAGGAGAAAAGTAATTATCTTGGGGGAACACTGTGTGGGAAGGGGTAAGCCTTCTAGGAGCTAAAATGTTCTGTAGCTTGATTTGGTGGCAGTTAATAGTGATGTGGTTGTAGGACATACATAGAATTTCTTTGGGCCAGCTTAAGATTTGTGTACAATTTACTGAATGCAAGTTAAACGTAAACTGAAAGGAAAAAAGAATTAAAATACTAAACATATTATTTAAAGTCATGTTAATTACTGGAAAAACCTTTTAAAAAAAAAAGAGCCAACTATCAAGATTGAATTGAGAAAGAAGAATTTTACTTTTTATGTTATGCAGTACTGTGAAATTTGCATTTTGTTTGACTGTGGCTTCTGGTACACAAATATTTTTTTAATTTTGTAAAATGGCCTTTTTAATTTTATAAATATTTTACATTATATTGTATTTATATTATAATTTTATCACCTTTCATATTATGTTATACTTTTTAAAATGTTCTCTTTAAGCAAGTGAAGTTATGGATAATGTTTTGCTTTTTCTACTTTTCTGTATTGTGTGACTATATACACAACTTTTAAAAATCAGAGGAAAAAACTTTCTTAAAAAAGAATGGGATTGCCTACTTTGCTAAGTTTAAAAGAAAAAAGTCTAGACCAATTTTAAAAAAATTGTCCAGAATTTTCAGAAGAATGGTAATAGTAAACCGTGTGTTTTAATAGTGCAAGGACATTGCCTAGTTTAGATTTAATGGTACTTTAGTTCACCTCATTAGTACCTAACAAATCAATAATTTTATTTAGGGTAATTGGATTAAAGGTAACAATTTAACTTTATTCAACAACCTTTATTACAAAGTTGAAAGAATTTTGCTTTTTTTTCCCAAGTTTTTATTTAAATTCCAGTTAGCTAACATACAGTGTAATATTACTTTCAGGTGTAGAATTTAGTGATTCAACACTTAACATACAACACTCAGTGCTTAGCACAAGTGGACTCCGTAATTCCCATCACCCATTTAGCCCATCCCTCACCTCTCTCCTCCAGCAACCCCCAGTTTGTTCTTTTTATTTTTTTTAACATACAGTGTATTATTTGCTTCAGGGGTACAGGTCTGTGAATCATCAGTCTTACACATTTCACAGCACTCACCATAGCACATACCCTCCCCAAAGTCCATAACCCAGCCCACTTATCCCGCACCCCCCCAATTCCAGCAACCCTCAGTTTGTTTCCTGAGATTAAGAGTCTCTTATGGTTTGTCTCCCTCCCTGGTCCCATCTTGTTTCATTTAGGAATTTTGCTTTTTTATAAAAACCATCTCCATGAGTAGAATTTTTTTCTGTTAAATGAATTTTTGGAAAATTAAACTTAAAAAATATTATGTCACCTTTGTGAGAGCTAAGAAAGAAAATTGTTTTGAAATTTGGTAACATTACCACTGCTGCCTGTGCACACATATGTATAATTGCTGCTTTCCATACAAAATTTCATTTTTAATTATTCAGTTTTTCTTTTCCTTTATAAAAACTTCAGCGTAATTTAGTGAAAGGAGAACCCATGAATTAATGAGAAGCATCATTCTCATTTATCTGTTCTGTCAGTTTTCTATAATACTATTTGAGTGCGGGAATTACTTTGATTTGACTTGATTTTTTTGTTTGTTTGTCATCACACACACACAAAGACTATTTGGATGATCTTTCAGGTGATGTTTCTTCAGCGGGGCCCAGGATTACCTTGGTAGAACCACCTAAAATGCTCTTGTAAACAGGCACAGCCCTAGGCCCCACCTCAGAACACCTTGAAGAACATTTGAGAAAGAGGCTTTGGGGGCTCTCTCCACAAAAATTCTAACCAGATACAAACTTAGGTGACTCACAGGCCATTCAAGTAGGGTAAAAGCAAGAGGAAGTTTAAGGCTGTTTGGCCTGGGGGAAGCTGAAAAAAGTGCACTTCATTTAAAGTCACTCATATTCAGTTTTATTTACTTCTTTACTTCTTTTATTTTGTTTTTTATTTTTTTTTAAATGTACGCTCTACACCCAACATGGGGCTTGAACTCATGACCCCAAAATCAACACTCACATGCTATGCCAAATGAGCCAGACTGGCACCCTCATTCATATTCCGTTTTTTTTTTTTTTCATATTCCGTTTTTTAAAAGAACACCAAGTTCTTTTAAAATTGCCAAACTAAGCATATGCACAGGCCACAAGCTGACTATGGATGATAGAGGGCCAGGCTCTACTTCTAGGTGGGGAATCTGTTCAGGATCCAAGCACACCAACCGCTGTTGTGACCAATAGATTTTCCTATTCATAGATTTGTCATTAATTGCTCTAATCAAATACCTTGTAGTAATTTGATGAGCCATCAAAGTGCAGAAAGAAAAACAAATAAAACAAAAAGAAAGGAAAGATCATGAAAACGGAAAGACTGCAGAGGCAAAAAGTAATTTGTTAAAAAGAAAGAAGCGTCGGTACTGATTGAAACCAAATTGGCGCTGCAGTCTCAAGATTTTCTTGCCTCTGCTAAGGAAAAGCGTGCAGTGTACTTTGTTTTCATACAGAAATCCAGAGAAGACTGTTATAAAAACTGAAAATAGTAAGCAGTTAGAAGGGCCCAGATGTTTGTTTAGGCTTCTCTGGTCTCCTCGAAGCCCAGCTCATATTTCAGCATGAGAGCACGAAGCGTCCTTGGCCCCCGGCCAGCGTTTGCATCACACCAAGGCAAGCCTGGATCAGAGTTTGGCCTGACAAACGTTTTGTTAACTTATAATTTCTTTAGAAACACTAATTGAACAAGGGTGATTAAAACTTTTTTAATTAGCAGAGTTCAGGATGAGTAACTCAGCATCTCTGTACTTCCCCAGTATGCCTAAATGTCTGTTGGACTCTAACCACCTGTTAAATTTCCACCCTCCATCTTGATTTATTGATGGTGTTTGCTAAATTTAAGTAAAAATTCTTCAGCAACTAGCACACAGATTCTCTCATATGGTAACTTTAGACTGCAAACTCTAGCCTGAATTATAATCACACTCTTTAATCCCTAATGGGACATTTGAAAATACATGTGGTATTTCATGGCACTTGAAACAAAAAAAAAAAAATGTATTTAGGGTTCAATTTATCTCAAAATATAATTTGTTCTCATTATGACTCCAACTAATCATCCACCTCAATTAATTATGTATACTTAACGGCTATATCAATAATCATACATCATATAACTTCATATTACAGCACAGTATATATATTTAACGTGCCAAAATTTTGTTCTTGTGCTCTGGGGGCAATGGTTGAAGAGTTACAGACTTAGAAATCAAATAAAGTCAAATTAAAGGGGATTTTGAACTCAAATTCCTGACTCTGTACCCTTTTGGTTCCACAGCCACTCAAACAACTGTCCACTATTGTTGAAGCCAGGAGGAGCACCTAAATACAGCTGAGGTCTTGAATTCTGGGGCAGAAATTACAAGTTTAGAACATCACTGTGTCCCAAGTTAGGACTTAAAAGCTGTGAAAAAAGACTTATTTCTATAGTGGGCCAGGAGTAGAGACCATAGATCCCTCATGCCTGGGGTGAGGGGCACCCGTGGTCTTGAGTAGACACCTCTCTTCTAACATTGGCCAGTAAAACACAGTGCTCCATCTACTGAGGGATTTCATATCTAAAGATATGAATCAGCCAAAAAGACCATCAACCATTTGGGAAGATACTGTAACTTAAAGGAGGCATGCTACCAAATAAAGCGGTTAGTGCCTAAGAAGGCAGACTTAAGTGACTTTAATTATAATGTAGGGGTTGTTGAAGAACATATAATTAAAGCACAGTAGATGTTTCCTGAAAGGGCAGAACTCAATTGTGTACTTAAAACTTAAAAATTCAATGAATTGAAAACAAAATGGTCACTGTTAAACCCTCCATCAGAGTTTTAGTAGATGAATGGAGAACAGTCCACCACTGAGAACAAATTCATGAACCACAAAGAAAAAAAAAATGACAAATTTTAGAAGTCCCATAAGGAAAAGAATGAAGAAGGACTTGGGTCTTTGGTTTGGTCAAGATCATGAAGTTAAAGGCCAGAATAATGAGAAGAGTTACCCATATCCTGGTGAACTTCCCTTATCCCAAGGAAGAAGTCTTACAAGCTTTCATTCAAAGAGAACTGGTTACTGTCTAAGGGAAAGAGAAACAAAAACTATCAGTATGAATCTTCTCATCTTCAACATTGGAAGTTAGAAAATAGAAAAACCACATTTAGAGAACAGGAAGTGATCCAAGAATCCATGAGACAGCCAAGTGATGCCAAAAGAAGAAGCATTTTCAACACACAAACGCTCAGGAAAAATATACCAACCATGCTCTTTTTCTGAGGAAACTACCTAAGGAAGAACTGTAAAAAAATTGAATCAAAGAATATCTCAAGATAGGAGGAAATCAAAGGTACAGGAGTAGAAGGGGGCTTGGAGTCTTGTGATACCTCTAGTTAAATCTAGATAGGTGATAATAATGTGCCTAAATACTGGAGTGTGACTATTAAGTGATTGTGTACCTTACAGATGTTTCTAACACAACTAGCCTTCTCATTTTTCTGTCTCCGTCTTTACACGGAAAGCATTACAAACCTGCTTGAGAACCTCCCATCAAAACCCCTTCTTTGACCTGACTGTCTTCTACTCCTCACCTCCCATTCTCTCATCCCTATGCTTAAATGTCTTTTGACACCAGTAGCCTCCTTATTGCCTAAGCCAGTGGTTACTTCCTTTAGCCATCTTACTTCATCTGTCTGTAGCATTGAACATGGCTATGGACATGGACAGCTTTGATTTTTTTTTTTTAACTTTGCTTTGGCTATTATAGAGCATAGAGATTTTAACAGTATTTGTTCTTCCAATCCATAACCATGGAATATTTTTCCATTTCTTTATATCTTCCTCAAATATATTTCATAAGTGTTCTATAGTTTTCAGAGTACAGATCTTTTACCTCTTTGGTTAGGTTTATTCCTAGGTATCTTATGGTTTTTTGGTGCAATTGTAAATGGGATCGATTCCTTGATTGTTCTTTCTTCTGCTTCATTGTCAGTGTATAGAAATGCAACTGACTTCTGCGCACTGATTTTATATCCTACAACTTTGCTGAATTCCTATATCAGTTCTAGCAATTTTTTGGTGGAGTCTTTGCATTTTTATTTTAATTTAATTTTATTATTTTATATTTTATTTTAATTTGACAGAAAGAGAGAGCACAAGCAGCGAGAGCAGCAGGCAGAAGGAGAGGAAGAAGCAGGCTCCTTGCTGAGCGGGGCTCAATCTCAGGACCCCAGGATCATGACCTGAGCTGAAGGGAGGCACTTAACTGACTGAGCCACCCAGGTGCCGCTCTTTTAGGTTTTCTGTATAGAGTATCATGTCATCTGCAAAGAGTGAAAGTTTGATTTCTTTGCTGATTTGGATACATTTTATTCTTTTTGTTATCTGATTGCCGAGGCTAGGACTTCCAGTACTATGTTGAACAACATGGTGAGAGTGGACCTGCCTGTCATGTTCCTGACTTTAGGGAAAAAGCCCTCAGATTTTTCCTGTTGGGGTTGATATTTGCTGTGGATCTTTAGTATATGGCTTTTCTGATATTGAGGTATGTTCCCCTCTATCCCTATACGCAGAGAATTTTTATCAAGAAAGGATGCTGTATTTTGTCAAATGATTTTTCTGCATCTATTGAGAGGATCATATGGTTCTTGTCCTTTCTTTTACTAATGTGGTGTATCACATTGATTGACTTGCAGATGTTGAGCCACCCCTACAGCCCACTTGATCATGGTGAATAATCCTCTTAATGTACTGTTGGATCCTATTAGCTAATATCTTGGTGAGAATATTTGCATCCATATTCACCCAGGATATTGGTCTGTAATTCTCCTTTTTGATGGGGTCTTTGTCTGGTTTTGGGATCAAGGTAATGCTATCCTCAGAATGTGTTTGGAAGTTTTCCTTCCATTTCAGTGTTTTGTAACAATTTCAGAAGATTAGGCATCCATTCTTCTTTAAATGTTTGATAGAATTCCACCGGGAAGCCATCTGGCCCTGGACCCTCATCTTTTGGGAGATTTTTTATTAGTCCTTCAATTTCTTTGCTGGTTGTTGTCTGCTCAATTTTCCTATTTTTTCCTGTTTCAGTTTTGGTAGTTTATGTGTTTCTAGGAATTTATCCTAGAATCCCAGATTGCCTAATTTGCTGGCATACAGTCTCTCATAATATTCTCTAATGATTATATTTCTTCAGTGTTGGTTGTGATCTCTCCTCTTTCATTCATGATTTCATTTATTTGGGTCCTTTCTTTTTTCTTTTTGATAAGTCTGGGTAGGGATTTATTAATCTTATTCTTTCAAAGAAACAATTTCTAGTTTCATTGATCTGTTCTACTAGATTTTTAAATTTCTATTTCATTGTTTTCTGCTCTAATCTTTATTATTTCTCTTCTTCTGCTGGATTTAGGCTTTATTTGCCTAAGTATTTATTTTTCCAGCTCCTTTAGGTGTAAAGTTAGGTTGTGTATTTGAGACATTTCTTGTTTCTTGAGGAAGGCCTGCATTGCTATATACTTCCCTCTTAGAACTTCTTTTGCTGCATCCCAAAGGTTCTCAACTGTCATGTTTTCATTTTTATTTGTTCCACATATTTTTTAAGTTCTTCTTTTAATATCCTGGTTGACTCATTCATTCTTCAGTAGTGTGCTCTTTAATCTCCATGTATTTGTGGTCCTTCCAAATTTTTTCTTGTGGTTGACTTCAAGCTTTAAGACATTGTGGTCAGAAAATAAGCATGGTATAATCTCAGTCTTTTTGTACAAGTTGATACCTGATTTGTGACCCATTATGTGATCTCTTCTGTAGAATGTTCCATGTGCACTCGAGAAGAATGTGTATTCTGCTGCTTTTAGAATGAAATACTCCGAATATATCTGTGAAGTCCATCTGGTCCAGTGTGTCATTCAAAGCCCTTGCTTCTTTTTTGATCTTCTGCTTAGATGATCTGTCCATTGCTGTGAGTGGGGTGTTGAAGTCCCTTACTATTATTATATTATTATCAATGAGTTTCTTTAATTTTGTTATTAATTGGTTTATATATTTGGCTGCTCCCAAGTTAGTAAATAAATACTAACAATTGTTAGATCTTCTTGTTGGATAAACCCTCTTATTATAATATAGCATCCTTCTTCCTCTCTTATTAGAGTCTTTGGTTTAAAATCTAATTTGTCTGATATAATCTAGTAGTCTAATGGTTACTCCAGCTGTCTTTTTTTTTTTTTTTTTTTTTAAGATTTTGTTTATTTGGGCGCCTGGGTGGCTCAGTCATTGAGCGTCTGCCTTTGGCTCAGATCATGATCCCAGAGTCCTGGGATCGAGCCCCACATCAGGCTCACTGCTCCTCAGGAAGCCTGCTTCTCCCACTACCATTCCCTCTGCTTGTGTTCCCTCTCTCGCTGTGTTTCTCTCTGTCAAAATAAATAAAAAAAATCTTTAAAAAAAAAAGGATTTTATTTATTTATTTTGACAGAGAGAGAGATCACAAGTAGGCAGAGGCAGGCAGAGAGAGAGGAGGAAGCAGGCTCCCTGCTGAGCAGAGAGCCCCATGTGGGGCTCGATCACAGGACCCTGAGATCATGACCTGAGCTGAAGGGAGTGGCTTTAACCCGCTGAGCCACCCAGGCACCTCAAGCTTTCTTTTGATGTCCTTAGCATGATAAATAGTTCTCCACATCCTCACTTTCAATCTGGAGGTGTCTTTGGGTATAATATGAGTGTCTTCTCTCTTGTAAGCAGCATATCAACAGGTCTTGTTTTTTTATCCATTTTGATACTCTGTGTCTTTTGATTGGAGCATTTAGCCCATTTACATTCAGAGTAATTATTGAAATATATGAATTTAGAGCCATTGTATTACCTGTAAAGTCACTGTTTCTGTGGATTGTCTCTGTTTCTTTCTGATCTGTGTTATCTTTGGGCTCTCTCTGCTCAAAGAATTCCCCCTTAGTATTTCTTGAGGGGCTGGCTTAGTGTTCACAAATTCCTTTAGTTTTTGTTTGTCCTAGAAATTCTTTATCTCTTGTATTCTAAATGACAGCCTAGCTGGATGAAGCATTCTTGGCTGCATATTTTTTCCATTTAGAATGTTAAATATATTATGCCAGTACTTTCTAGCCTTCCAGGTCTCTGTAGACAGTTCTGCTGCCAGCCCTATGTGTTAACCCTTGTAGGTTAAGGAACTCTTGTCCTAAGTTGCTTTCAGGATTTTCTTTTTATCTTTGAAATTTGCAAGCTTCACTATTATATGTACAGGTGCTGACCTATTTGTATTGATTATAACGGGGATTCTCAGTACCTCCTGAACTTGAATGCCTGTTTCTTTCTCCAGATTAGGGAAGTTCTCAGCTATAATTTGCTCAAATAAACATTTTTCCCCTTTCTCCTGCTTCTCCTCTTCTGAGACCCCCATTATATGGATATTATTTCCCTTTATGGAATTGCTGAGTTCTCTAAGTCTCCGTTCATGATCTAATAGTTTTCTTTCTCTCTTCAACCTCTTTATTTTCCATCATTTTATCTTTCATATCACTGATTCACTCTTCTACTTCATTCATTCTCATTTTTATAGCCTCCACTTGGGACGGCATCTCAGTGATAGCATTTTTAATTTCAGCCTGGCTAGAATTAATTCTTTTATTTCTACAGTAAGGGATTCTCTAGTGTCTTGTATGTTATTTTTTTTAAGCCTAGCTAGTATCTTTGTAATTGTTGTTTTAAATTCTGGTTCAGACATCTTACTTATATCTGTGTTGATTAAATCCCTGACAGGAAATACTACCTCCTGTTCTTTCTTTTGGGTGAATTTCTCCATCTCATCATTTTTTCCAGAAAAGAAAAGAAAGAAAGAAAAACAGCAGTAACAACAACAATGGAAAAAAACAAAACAAACAAAACAAAAAACAAAACAAAACAAAAACTAGATTCTGGTTGTGTTTTGGTCTGCTTGTTAAAAGAAAATAGATCTCAAACTAAGAAAGAAAGAAAGAAAGAAAAATATATATATAGTCTGTGTGTGTAAATAAAATAACACACAATACAATGTTTTGTTAATTTAATTTATTTTATTTAATTTACTTATTAAATTAAATAAACTAATTTATTTAATAAATAAAATACAACACAATGTAAATAAAATAACATACAATACATGTGTGTGTATGTGTGTGAATAAAATAACATACAATACAATAAAAGGAAACAAAAAATATACATATATAATGTATATATAAAAATTAAAATAAAAAAAGAATTGAAAAATAAAATAACTGAAAAAATAATACTGAAAGACTAAAGAATTAAAAAACAAAGAATATCATATACTGTTTGCTTCAAGAGCTGAAGCTTTGCAGCCCTTTATGATCAGTAAACTTGGTGCAAACCAGTTGCTTGGGCTGGTCTTTTGGGGGAGAGGCCTGTTGAGCTGATTCTCAAGAGGATTAGCCCTATTATAAATGTGCCTCCTTTGAGCAGAGGCAGGGCTCAGTGTAACTGGCTGCAAATTCCACTATGTGGCGCTGTTTTGCTCCACGAAGGCTTTCAGCACCAATGGACGGGATGAATATGGCGGTGCCCCACTCTCTAGCCCCCAGCTCTTCAGTGAGCCCTCACAGAAAAGCAGCCACTCACTCTTGTCTCCCCAGTTTTTGTCAGAACTCTGTATTTACCTGGTCTGTGACTGAGAGTTTTTATCTCAGGCATGCAACTGAGTTTCAAAACTCCAAATTTTATAGACTCCTAGGGTGCAGACCTGTATTGTTCCTCTGCGCTTCTGGTCTTTTGCTGTACACCCCCCAGGAAAGCAGTCCCACAACCATGCAATGTTTTGCAGTTTATGGCAACATACAGCAGAAAGCTAGTGCCTGGATTCATTGTTCTCAGCTGCCTTCCCCACTCCTATGCCCAGAAACTCTGCTGCACTCAGGTACTCCCATTCTTCTTGTGCCCCCAGGGATCCTGAGATCACACTGTCACACCTGGGTTTCTGCCCTGCTTTGCCACCAGAGCACCTTTAGGCCAGAGACGTACCCTACTATTACAGACTTCTAAAAGTTTTGATTTTGTGCCCTGCTGCTTATAATACTTTGTAGTAGCTTCCTTAAGCAGGCTCCCTCCCCTCTGTTGTGTCCTTAGAATATATCACCCTGAATTCAGGTCTTTGCACCTCCTACCTTCCAAAAAGTGGTCACTTTTCTACTTGTAGAATTCTGGCTCTTCTTTTCTCAGGTCTCTGTTTGACATCTGAGGTATTCAGAGTGATTTCATAACTATATAGCTGTATTCGAAGGACCAAACTTAGGGTCTCCCACTCCTCTGGCTTCTTAAACTCCTCACTCATGAAATTGACTGTTTAATGAATTGGTGGCATGTTCACATAATTCCTCACATGAGGAATTAATTCAAGTACATCTCTTGTGAGCTATCACCAAAGGACAAAAAATATGAAAAAATTCTTAAACTGTTTTAGTAATATTGTTGATGGAAGTGTTAGTGATTGTTATTTGAGATTGTTGTATGAATGAACTGTGGGATAAGATAAATGATTAATTATGTTGATATCATTGGGAAATGGAATTAGCTGGTCATAAGAGAAAGGAAATACAAATTTAAGAGTTTAAGTAAAATCCTACAGTTCTGAATTTAAAGTATCAATATAAACTCATAGTGTATGGAAGTTTCTTTTATAAAAAGAATTTCTTAGTTCTGTCCCTTAAAAGGGGCTGGAAAAAACATACAACTCAGTTGTAATGAGTACCACTAGCATCCTAGCCTCAACCATTCCCAGTAAGGGAACAAAAGTAACTTGGACAAATGGCTGATTCCAGATCTGGAGCAGGAAATTGGAGATGAGTCTGGAATGCCGGATCACATCAGAAAGTAAGGAAATTATCAACGACACTACGGCCATAATAAAAGACTTTAGTCACAGCTTTAGGGACTTAGGACTGGAAAAGTCTGACTTGAAAAGGCTGTTAACAACTAAAAGTGGAATAATACTTGTATCAATAAATATAATAGTAGTAACACATTTTAAAATATCAATGAATTATTCAAATTCATGAGTCCATTGTGAAACTTAAACATCATTGGTCACTTTTGAAAGATACTAAGGAACCAACTCATTATTCTAAAAACTGATAAATAAAGCTAAACTGGTAATGCCAAGCACTCATCCTGTCTTACCTATACAAATTTGCCTTAGTATATTAGTTTGCTATGACTTTCATAACAAAGTACCACTACTGGGTGGCTTAAACAGCAGAAATTTATTTCTCACAATTCTGGAGGCTGAACGTCCAAGATTAAAGTCTCATTTCTTCAAGTTCTCTTTCCTCAGCTTACAAATGACCACCTTCTCACTGTGTCCCCACATGGTTTTTCCTCTGTGTACTTACATCCTTGTGTCTCTCTGTGTGTCCAAATTTCCTCTTCTGATAAGGACACCAGTCAGATTGGACTAGCACCAACTAAAACAGCATCCTTTTAACTTAATCACCTCTTTAGGGACCCTAATTCCAAATACAGTTATATTCTGAGGTGCTAGGGGTTAAGACTTCAATGTTTAAATTTGGGGGAGGGGGCACAATTCAGCCCATAATATTTAAGGTAACCAAGCAACTGATGGGAAGTATTTCTTTACAGAAAAATTCCAGTTTTTCTGGAATTTAATAGAATTAAATATAACCTTTTGCATTCTATAATGAATTAATGCACTTAAGCAATCGATGATAACATCACAAGACAGAGGACCAGACATTATGTATCTCCTGATGGAATATTCTTGTCAGAAAAAAAAAATCAAACCTAAATATGAAGACTCTGTCTCTAACTACAGATTTATAGCAATGCTGGGGAATGAGGACAAGTGTGTTAAACACCACCACTGAGGAAGCAATCGGCAAAATCTATGTTACAGAAAGTGCTATAGGCCAAGCAACCCAGTTTCTTTAGTAAATAGAGTGCGAGGAGAAAAAAAGGGGGCTGTGTAAACATTACAGGGACTGAAAAGACCTGTCAAGCTATTGTGATATATGAATCTTCGGGGCATTCTGATTTGAACTAACACTAAAAAATAACTATGAGACAATTGGGAATCCTGGATACCGACTGGATATCTGTTTATATTAAGGAAACGTTATTAATTTTGAAGTGTGATCGTAAAAAGAAGCCTTACCTTTTAGGAATAAATGCTGAAATACTTCCAAATGAAATGATATCTTTTTTTTTAAAGATTTTATTTATTTGTTTGACAGAGAGAGAGATCACAAGTAGGCAGAGAGGCAGGCAGAGAGAGGGAAGCAGGTCCCTGCTGAGCAGAGAGCCCGATGTGGGGCTAGATCCCAGGACCCTGAGATCATGACCTGAGCTGAAGGCAGAGGCTTTAACCCACTGAGCCACCCAGGCGCCCTGAAATGATATCTTGATTTCATTTCAAAGTATTTCAGAGGGGTGTAATTGCAGGTATGAATAAAATAAGATTGGCCATGCGTGGGGATAATTATTAAAGCTGGTTGATGGATATATCAAGGTTCTTTACACTATCCTCTCTACTTTTGTGTCTTTTTGAAATTTTCCTCAATAAAACTTAAAAAATAAACTCTAAATGAGTTCCTATTACATTTGGAATAAAAGTCCTAACCCCTTACCTAAGCCCCTACACGCTTTTGGAAACCACTTCCAAGACCAATCTCGAACCATTTGATACTCAGTTCTTTCTGCCTGGAGTGCTCCACCCACAGGTCTCTCTTTATGGTGTCTTTTAATTCTGGTCTCTGCCCAAATATGAACCTTTACAAGGAGATCTTCTCAGAGCTGTCTTGCCCTATACACACACCCTGTCACTTCTTATAATGCAGGCTTCCTATGAGCCTGTTTTTCTTCACATTTTACTTACTTTTTTTTTTTATCTAATTCTCTCACTATACTTATGTGGCTTGTGTTGTAGTTATACATGTAGTTATACATCTGTAGAGCCTAAAGCAGTATCTGACATATAGTGAGTGCTCAGTAAATATCGTTGAATGAATGTTTATGTGAAGAGGTTGCGTATCAACTTTTTTTTTTTAATCAAGGGACACTTGATAAAGACCTGAAACTAATGTTATAAATTATCTTAGCAAAACCAAGGTGGTATTTTACTTGTTCATTCGTTTGGTGGAGAGTGTTCAATGAGGGTGATCAGGCCAGAGAGAGACTGGAGAAATTAAAATATTCTAAAGTCTTATCTCAGTGCAGAAGATTAATGGGGAAAAATGGCTTCTTGTTGGAGGAAGGAATAAGTATTTGATTTTATCATATGGATAAAGAAATAATGGTTTAAATGAGATAAAACATTGTCTGTAATCCTCTAAGGAAAAAAATAGTAAAAAAAACTACCATTAAATACAAAAATATAGGTTTCTAAATCCCCGGGAAGGTTACAAAAAATTAAAAAGAGCATAATTAGTTTCAGTAAGAGTGAAGTGAGGAAAAAGGGAATTTAAATAAAATATGATAAATAGTAAGCATGAAATAAGATAAAATGAGATTAAAAGTCACAATAAATATGAATGAATTGAACTTCCTAATCAGAAGACTCCTATGGTTGATATTTGTAAAAACTTACTCATAGGTTGTGTATAGATATGACAAGAAAAGATTAAAAAAATAAATATATAAGGTTTAAGACTGCTATGCACATGTTTTAGCAATCTGCCATTGTTCTCAAATATACAAATGCACATCCAAACAACTGAGAAAAAATGAAATGGTGGCTTCCAGCCTACTGGAAAAGGATGGTACTACTTGACATGCTATAGTGCTTGTGGTTTCAGGAGTGCACCTCATTCTCCTGCCTCAAAGAATGGAATGTATATTCACTTGTGTAGGACCAGCACCCAACCAACTGCTAGATAAGTACTGGATAATTAAGAAATATGATTGTTTACTGTCATTTGTGACTTAAAAAATCATTAATGCTGTTTCTATCTTAGAAGAGTCTAGGTGAAGCCTGAAAGTTTAACTAATACAACCTCCTATTTAAGGGCTTCCATTCCATGCAATCAACTATACCAGGTGGTTATTTAGCCTCTTTTTTTGAGACTCTAATGAGAATTGAGAATCTCATTCCTATGAAAATAGAATTTTTAAGCCTTTGAGTTGCTCTAACTAGAAATATGCTTGACAATTTACATTGCCTGCTTTTATCAGCCTTTTAAAGACTCTGGGTGCCCTTACTCTTCCCCTCCACTCTTTGATTCTGGGTGTTTTCCTCCACTGCCATGCATATTTGGGTTGGTGATTTAGGTAAATTTAGGTAACTGTAGAGTTTGTTGGCCTAGACTTAAGGCAGCCTGAAACCTAGAGTGGGTATCAATGCAGAACAGGTGTCCCTGTTCATAGATGACGTGATTGTTTAAGTAGGAAATCCAGATTTATTTACAAATAATCCTCCTAGAACTTATAAGTGAGTTTAACAAAATTGCAGGATATACAAGGTGAAAAGATAAAAATCATGTATCTTCATATTAACAATGAATAATTGGAATTTGAAAATTTTAAAAACATGCCATTTATAAGAGCTTAAAAATTACTTATGCATAAATCTAACAAAACAGGTACAAAAATCTGTATGCTGAAGACTACAAAACAACAAAGAAAGATGATTCAAATAAATGGAGAGATACTGTCTTAATGGATTGGAAGACTCCATATAGTAGTGATGTCTATTCTATTTAACACAATTCCAAACAGAGCCTAACAAATTGTTTTGTAGGTATACATAAACTGATTCTAAAATTTGTATGGAAAGGCAAAGAAACCAGAATAGCTGAAATGGTTTTGGAAAAAAGAATACAGTCAGAAGAATCACACTAGAATACATAGAATACATTTGTGTGACTTCATTGAGACTCATTACCTGAATGAGCAGGTGAAATCCATCAAAGAATTGGGTGACCACATAACCAACCTGCGCAAGATAGGGGCTCCTGAATCTGGCATGGCAGAGTATCTCTTTGAAAAGCACACCTTGGGAAACAGTGATAGTGAGAGCTAAGCCTTAGACTGCCTTCCCAGAGCCGCCAGGATGACTTCCCTGGTCCCTGAGGCCATGCATGCATGTTGGGGTTACCTTTACCTTTTCTATAAGTTGTACCAAAACATTTACTTAACTTCTTTCATTTGTACCATTCCTTCAAATAAAGTAATTTTGTACCAAAAAAAAAAAAAAAGTGGAACAGAATAGAGCCGAAATATACCCACATAAATAAATGCACTCAAATGATTTTTGACAAAGGTACAAAGGTGATTTTATGGGGAAAAGGCTAGTTTTTTCAACAAACAGTGCTGAAACTATCTAGATCCTAGAATGTTTGCCTGGAATGTTTCTAGTATTTCAAAGTCTGATTAGGACTCTGAGCTACAAGCCTAATGAATAAAAGGAGCACGGTTCCTTCCTTGGTTCCACTTCAAGTAATATTATTTGACTGGAGATGAGTTTGAGGAGTAACCAGTTAGAAATAAATTCTAGGTTTCTTGATAAAAAATCTCAGCATCCCGTGACTTTTCACAATAAAGAATTGGGATTGTGAGGAAATGAGCAACTAAAAGGAAGAAGACTGCATCTTTATATGGAGAACTGACCACAGCTGCCTTATTCTTATCAGTCAGGTCTTAGATTTCAGTGATAGCATAAGCTACAGACTTTTTTTGCAGATGAATGCAATTTATATTAATTTGCAAAAAATTAACTTCAATCTAAAAAAATTTTAACTTTAAAAAAATTAATGTGAAACACCCATTCATGACAAAAACTTTTGGTAAACTAGGAATAAAGGGGAACTTCCTCATCTTGATAAAGAATATCTACAAGAAACCTACAGTTAATGTCATACTTAATGGTGAGAGACTTTGAAGCTTTCCAGCTAAGATAAGGAACAGGGTTAGGATGTCCCTTCTTACCACTGCTTTTCATCACACTAGAAGTCCTTTCTGATCAAACAAGACAAGAAAAGGAAATAAAATGTATACAGATGGGGAAAGAAGACATAAAACTATGTTTTCAGATGACAAGCTTGTTTACATAGAAAATCCAAAAAAACTGACCAAAAACCTCCTGGAACTAATAAACAATTATAGAAGGTTGCAGGATACAAGTTTCATATACAAAAAATTCAGTTGCTTTTATATGTGTGTGTTTGTGTGTGTGTGTGTGTGTGTACACACATATATATAACAAGGAACAAGTGGAACTTGAAATTAAAAACACAATTTACATTCAACAAATGGTGTTGGGAAAACTGGACATCAACATGCAGAAAAATGAAACTGGACCACTTTCTTATACCATATACAAAAATAGATTCCAAATGGGTGAAAGACCTAAATGTGAGACATGAAACCATCAAAATCCCAGAGGAGAACACTGGCAGAAACCTCTTTGACTTCGGCTGCAGCAACTTCTTACCAGATATGCCACCAAAAGCAAAAGAAAAGCAAAAATGAACTATTGGAACCTCATCAAGATAAAAAGCTTCTGCACAAAGAAACAATCAACAAAACTAAAAAGCAGCCTACAAAATGGTAGAAGATATGTGCAAATGACATATCTGATAAAGGTTTAGTATCCAAAATCTATAAAGAATTTATCAAATTCAACACCCAAAACCAAATAATGCAGTTGAGAAATGGGCAGAAGACATGAATAGACATTTCTCCAAAGAAGACATTCAGATGGCTAACAGACAAATGAAAAGATGTTCAACATCACTCATCATGAGAGAAATACAAATCAAACCCACAATGAGATATCACCTCACACCTGTCAGAAAGGCTAAAATTAACAACAGAAGAAACAATAAGTGTTGGCGAGGATGTGGAGAAAGTACAACTCCTGCACTGAGAGTTGCACAGTGCAACTCTTGCACTGTTGGTGGGGAATGCAAACTGGTGTAGTCACTCTAAAGAACAGTGTGGATGTTCCTCAAAAAGTTAGAAATAGAACTACCCTATGATTCAGCAATTGCACTTTGAGATATTTACACATAGTATACAAAAATACTGATTCAAGGAAGTACATTTATAGCAACATTATCAATGATGTTTATAGCAGCATTATCAACAATAGCCAAACTGTGGAGAGAGTCCAAATGTCCATCAATTGAGGAATGGAAAAGGTGTGAGATATCTATCTATCATCTTTCTCTCTCTCTCTCTCTCTCTCTCTCTCTCTCTCTCTCTCTCTATCTAATGAAATATTACTCGGCCATCAAAAAATGAAATCTTGTCATTTCCAACAGTGTGGATGGAACTAGAGTCTATTATGCTAGGTAAAATAAGTTAATCAGAAAAGGACAAATACCATATGATCTCATTCATATGTGGCATTTAAGAAAGAAAACAGATGAACATATGGGAAGGAGGAAAAGAAAAAAGGGAGAGAGGGAAACAAACCATAAGAAATTCCTAATGATAGAGAACAAACTGAGGGTTGATGGAGGGATGTAGGTGGGGGATGGGCTAGATGGGAGATTGGTATTAAAGAGGGCACTTGTGATGAATACTGGGTATTGTATGTAAATGATGAATCACTGAATTCCACTCCAGAAATCAGTATTGCACTGTATGTTAACTAAAATTTAAACTAAAAAAAATCACAGTTTATATTAGCTTCCAAAAGTAATGAAATACTTAGATATGAATTTAACAAAACATGCACAAGATATATGTGAGGAAAACTCTAAAACTCTGATGGCTGAAATCAAAGAAGAACTAAATAAATGGAGAGATATTCTATGTTGATGGATAGGAAGACACATATTACCAAGTTGTGAGTGCTTCCCAACTTGACCTATAGATTCAGTGTAATGAAAATTCCAGCAAGTTATTTTATAGATATCAACAAACTAATTTTTAAGTATATATGGAGAGGCAAAGGTCCCAGAATAGCCAACACCATATTGAAGGAGAAAAAGTTGGAGGGCTGACACTTGACTTCAAGACCTACTATAAAGATACATTGGTACAGATAGTGTGGTATCGGTGAAAGTATAGACAAATAGATCAATGGAACAGAAAACAGAGCTCAGACATAAATTCACATAAATATAATCATGAGATGTTTGGTAAAGGAACAAGGCAATTCAATGGAACAAAGATAGTTCCCTCAACAAATGATGCTGGAACAACTGGATATTCATATGCAAAAAATATGAGTCTAGATACAGAACCTACACTTTTCACAGAAAATTAACTCAAAATGGCTTATAGACCTATATTTAAAATGCAAAAGTATACAACTTCTTGAAAATAACATAGGGAGAAAAAACCTAGAAGACCTTGGGTATGGTGATCCCTTTTTAGATACACCAAAGGCATTTACATGTAAGAAGTAATTGATAAGCTAGACTTAATTAAAATAAAAAATTTTTGTTCAGCAAATGACAATGTCAAGGGAATAAGAATAATAAGCCACAGACTGAGAGAAGATATTTGCAAACAATACATCTGATAAAATATACAAAGAACTCTTTTTTTTTTTTTAAGATTTTCTTTATTTATTTGTCAGAGAGAGAGAGAGCACAAGCAGGCAGGCAGAGGCAGAGAGAGAAGCAGGCTCCCCACTGAGCAAGGAGTCCGATGTGGGACTCGATCCCAGGACCCTGGGATCATGACCTGAGCAGAAGGCAGGTGCTTAACCGACTGAGCCACCCAGGCATACCAAAGAACTCTTAACATTAAGAAAACATACAACCCAATTTAAAAATGGGCCAAAGACCTAAACAATCACCTCACCAAAGAAAATATGCAGATGGCAAATAAGCGTATGAAAGATTTTCCACATCATATGTCATCAGGGAAATTTATTTTTTTGAGAGAGTGTGTGCACTCTGAGGGAGAGAGAGAATCCTGAGCAGGCTCCATGCCCAGCACAGAGTCCACCCTGGGGCTCAATCTCACAACCCTGAGATCATGACCTGAGCTGAAATCAAGAGTCGAACAGGACACTTAACCAACTGAGCCACCCAAGAGCCCTGGGAAATGTAAATTTAAACAACAGTGAGCTAACACTACATACCTATTAGAATGACCCAAATCCAGAACACTGATGATACCAAATGCTGGCAAGGAAGGTTGAGCCACAGGAAATCTCAAGCATTGCTGGTAGGAATGCAAAATTGTATAGCTATTTTGGAAGGGAGTTTGGCAGTTTCTTGCAAAACTAAATGTAATCTTACCATATGATCCTTGGGTTGTACCTAAAGAGGTCACAAACGTCCACAAAAATACCTGCACATGGATGTTTATAACAGCTTTATTTATATTTGCTAAAACTTGGAAGCAACCAAAATGTCCTTCAGTAGATTAATGAATAAAGAGACTGTGAAATAGTCTCTTTTAAGTAAGTAAATGTAATAGTATTTAGTGCTGAAATGAATGAAATAGTATTTAGTGCTAAAAACAAATGAGCTATTGAGACATGAAAAGACATGGAGGACTCTTAAATGCATATTATTAAGTGAAAGAAGCAAATCTGAATAGGCTACATATTGTATGGTTTCAACTATATGACATTCTGGAAAAAGCAAAGCTATAAAGAAAACAAAAATATCAGTGGCTCCTGGAGTAGGAAGATGAATAGAGCACAGAGCTATTTTAGGGCAGTGAAAATACTCTGTATGATATTATAATTATGAATATATGTCATTGTACATTTGTCCAAAGCCATATAATGTACAGCACCAAGAATGAACCCTAAGGTAAACTACAGACTTTGCATGATTATGATGTGTTGATATAGGTTCATTCTTTGTAACAAATACACCATTCTAATGAGTGATGCTGATAATGGGGGAGGCTATGCATGTGGGGTGTGGCAGTGGTTTTGTGGGAAGTCTCTGTATCATCCTCTCAACTTTGTGGTAAACCTTAAACTGCTCTTTAAAAAAAAGTCATTTTTAAAGATACAATAGCTGGGTCACCAGAGCGGCTTAGCGTCTGAATCCTGATTTAGGCTCAGGTCATGATCTCAGGATCATGTGATTGAGCAGCAGTCGGCTTCCCTTATCCCTCTCCTTCTACTCTCTGCCTTCTAAATAAGTAAGTAAGTAAGTAAGTAAATCAATCAATCAATCAATCTGGAAAAACAAAACAAAAGTTGCTGAGTGAGTTCGTCACCACTAGACCTGCCTTACAAGAATTGCTAAAGGGACTTTTTCAAGCTGAAACTAAAGGATGCTAGACAAGAGCATGAAAGCATATGAAAATATAAACTCTCCAATCAAGAAATAGGCAGAAGACATGAACAGACATTTCTGCAAAGAAGACATCCAAATGGCCAACAGACACATGAAAAAGTGCTCCACATCACTCGGCATCAGGGAAATTCAAATCAAAACCACAGTGAGATATTACCTTACACCAGTCAGAATGGCTAAAATTAACAGGTCAGGAAACGACAGATGTTAGCGAGGATGCAGAGAAAGGGAAACCCTCCTATGCTGTTGGTGGGAATGCAAGCTGGTGCGGCCACTCTGGAAAACAGTATGGAGGGTCCTCAAAAAGTTGAAAATAGAGCTACCCTACGACCCAGGAATTGCACTACTGGGTATTTACCCTAAAGATACAAATGTAGTGATCTGAAGGGACACATGCACCCAAATGTTTGTAGCAGCAATGTCCACAATAGCCAAACTATGGAAAGAACCTAGATGTCCATCAACAGATGAATGGATAAAGATGTGGTATATATATACAATGGAATACTATGCAGCCATCAAAAGAAATGAAATCTTGCCATTTGCCATGATGTGGATAGAACTAGAGGGTACTGTGCTAAGCGAAATAAGCCAATCAGAGAAGGACAATTATCATATGATCTCTCTGATATGAAGAATTTGAGAGGCAGGGCGGGGGTCATGGGGGGTGGGGCCAAAAATGAAACAAGATGGGATCGGGGAGGGAGACAAACCATAAGAGATTCTTAATTTCATGAAACAAACTGAGGGTTGCTGGTGGGTAGGAAGGTAGGGATAGGGTGGCTGGGTTATGGACATTTTACTTATATATTAATTTAAAAATTTATAATAAAACAATTGTGGAAATGTCCTTAGCCCAAGAGATTCATAGTTCTAACAGTTTCTCCTGTTGGAAAAAATTCCCTAAATAAGACAGTAGAATGGCAGACTCCTTTTTAGATTATAGTGGTAGTGAATAAAGTAATTGAAATAAATCTTTATTCAAAACAAAATAAAACAAAAAAGAAAGTATAAACTCTCTAGTAAAGGTAAATATATAGACAAATATGGAATCCTATATTACTGTAATGATGGTATATAACTCATTTTTAAGTCAGGTATAGAATTTAGAAGAGAAAAGCATAAAAATAACTATAACTAAAAACTTGGTAATGGACAAAAAAATAAAAAGATGTAATCTGTGACATCAATAACAGAAAGTGGCTGGCAGTAGATGTAATGAAATAGTTTTTATATGTAATTGAAGTTAAGCCATTACAATTTGAAACAGCTTGTTGTAAGATATTCTGTGTATTCTCATGGTAACCACAAAGAAAATATCTAAAGAAGATGCACATAATGAAATGAGAAAGGAATCAAAATATGTCACAAAAAGGAACAAATCAACAAAACATGAAGGAAGGCAGTAAGAGAGGAAAACAGGGGAAAAATAAGTGCAAGGCATTTAGAAAGCAATAAACAAAATGGTAATATTAAATGCTTCCTTACCAATAATTACTTTAAATGTAAATGGAGCAAACTCCTCAGTCAAAAGACATAGAGTAGATGAATGTATAAAAAAATAAAATCCAACTACATACTCTCTCCAAGAGACACTGTTTTTTAAAAAAGATTTTATTTATTTGAGAGAGAGTGCAAGCAGGGTGAGGGGCAGAGGGAGAAGCAAACTCCCTGATGAGCAGGGAGTCCAATGCAGGACTCGATCCCAGGACCCTGGGATCATGACCTGAGCCAAAGGCAGATGCTTAACCAATTGAACCACCCAGGTGCCCCTATAAGAGACATTTTAGACATGAGGATGGATACAGACTGAAAGTCAAAGGATAGAAAAAGATATTCTATGCAAATTATAACCAAAAGGTAGAAGAGGTTGCCCTATCTGACTTATATCAGACATAATAGACCTCAAGTCAAAAATTGTCACAAGAAACAAAGGACATTATATAGTATATGTTCAAACAACATGTTAAAAGCGCAATTCACCAGGGAGCTATAACAACATATTTATATATGTCATATATATACATATATATACATATAGACATATTTATGCAGTTAACAGCAGACTACCCAAATATATGAAACAAACATTAACAGACTTGAAGAGTGAAATAGACAGTAACACAATAATAGTGGGAGATTTCAATACCCACTTTCAGTTAGGGATAAGTCACCAGACAGACAGAAAATCAGTAAGGAAACAGGATTTGAACACTATAGACCATATACAAGGGTGCCAAGCTACACAATAGACATTATACAAAGGTGCCAAGCTACACTCCCCCTTTTCAACAAATGGTGTTGGGAAAACTAGATAGCTACATGAAAAAAAAAAATAAGTTGGATCCTATCCTTACACCATATGCAAAAATTAATCCAAAATGGATTAAAGACCTAGATGTAAGTCCTGAAACCATAGAACTGCTAGAAGAAAATATAAGGGAAAGTTCATAACATTGGATTTGGCAATGATTTCTTGGTTATGGCACCAAAAGCATGCATGGCAACAAAAGCAAAACAAAACAAAACAAAAAATCTCAAAGCTAAAAAACTTTGTGTACAGCAAAGGAAACAATCAGCGGCATGAAAAGGCAACCTATGGAATGGCAGAAAAATGTTTGAAAAGGGGTTAATATTCAGAATATATAAACAATTCTTACAACTGAACAACAAAAGACCAAATAGCCTAATTTAAAAATGGACAAAGGTCTTGAATAGACACTTCTCAAAGAAGATATACAAATAACTAAACACATATGAAAAGACGCTCGATATCGCTAATAATTAGGGAAATGTAAATTAAAACCACAATGAGGGATCACATTATGCTCATTAGAATGACCATTATATAAAAAAACCAAAACAACAAATAGCAACTGTTGGTGAGAATGAGGAGAAACTCGAACCCTTGTGCACTGTTCATGAGGCTATAAAGTGGTGCAGCCACTACGGAAAATGGTGTAGAGGTTTATCAAAAAAGTTGAAAATAGAATTACCATATAATATAGCAAATCTCACTTCCAGATGTATATACAAAAGAATTGAAACAGGATCTTTAAGAAATATTTGCATGCCCACGTTCTTTACAGCATTATTCACAACAGCCAAGAAGTGGAAGCAATCTAAATGTCTATCAACAGATAAATAAAGAAAATGTAGTATAGACATACAATGGAATATTTATTATTCAGCCTGAAGAAAAGAAGTCAGATGCTCCAACATGATGAACCTTGAGGACATTATGCCAAGTGAAATGAGCCAGTCACAGAACGACAAACACTGCATGATGCTACTTATTTGAGGAATCTAAAACAGTTAAACCCTTAGAAAGTAGAATGATAATTTCCAGGGCCTTTGGGGAGAGGGGAAAAGGAGAGTTGTTCAGTGGGTATAGGGTTTCCATTTTGCAAGATGAAAAAGTTCTGGAGAAATACTGTGCAGCAATGTACACATAATTAATACTACTATAGACTACACTTTAAAATGGTTAAGATGGTAAATTTTATGTGATGTGTTTTGGACCACAATAAAAAAATCCACCTTAAAGAACAACAAAAGTTACATACAATTCCATTTACATGACACTTTCAAAAAGGGAAAAGAATAGGAACAGAGACAGTAGTTGCTGAAGGTTTGGGATGGGAAGAGAGGTGGAAAAGGAAATATTTGGGGATGATGGGGCTCTTCTGAGTGTGGTGGTGGTTACATGAATCTATACGTGCGTTAATACCCACACCACTGTTCACTCCCCTCAAAATAAATTTTTCTGCATGTTAATTTTTAAAATAAAAGATTAAATACAAAATGCAAACATTTTTAAAACAAACAAAAGAATTAAATGCAAAAGTGCATGATTCTATATCATATTGGAATTTAGGTCAGCAAATTATATGTACTCTTGATCGAAATCAGAATCAATTTAAGAGAATTTTATGTAATAATGACCATTGATGCTTCTATGCCATGCTACATATTGCTTTCTGAGGCCTCGTTCAACATTGTTCTTCCTTTACGTGTTTTTTTTTCCCCTTTAATAACTTGAAACGGTTCTCACAGTAAACTCTCATTTTATTCTTTTCCTGATGAATGGGAGAGAAGGAGCATTTATCATTCTATCTATCTCTTCTAGTTCTTTTTCTTATATCATGTGTAACACCTCCCAACTTGAATTCACCTAAACACCTAATTAAAGGGTTTTTAAAATCGAAGTCTTCTAGATTATTTATGAACATGTTAAACAAAGCTAGGTTTGACCTTAAACTCTACTAGGTCTGCTAATCTAAACCATGATCATTCAACCACATGCTGCTTGATTTTAAGCTCTCCACTGTTTACAGTCCTATCCAAGATTCATTTCATGGTATCAATAACTAAAGGAATTCATTTCCATTTCTCTAATGCATATGCTACTAAATGCTTACGCCAAAGTCCAGATGTTTTATATCCTTTGTCTATTCATTTGATAATTGCATGAAAAATTTGATCTCACATCCTCTTAGTGACCACCTACAAGGAAACAAAGAGCAGTGTGAGTCCATTAGAATCAGTTTGTTCCTGAGAGCTAGATAATAAGTCAGTAAGTAAATAGAAGACATAAGCAATAAAGAGAGATGCCCTGTAAAGATAAGCAGTTCTTCAGCTTGGAGCAACAACATGTAGAAAAGAAAGAAAGCAAAGCAAACTGTAAGGCAGAGAAATTTCTTACTATGAAGGGTAACAGTCTATGAGTTCACGGATTAAGTTAGAATTAAACATACCAAAGATGAAAAGTTGTAATAGGCTCTTTAATAGATGATATAGGGTGGTAATTGGATGCAGAGACAAAAGAACAACAGCAAAATAGGATCAAGTTGCACGGTAAAGAGAATTATGGAATATGAAGGCTTGGAGTAAGATTCCTGTGATAATGAATTAATATAATTGAAAAGAAATAACATTTGGACTTGTTCAATTTGAGACACAAGTAACATGTCTCAGACAAAATGAGGGAAGCTCAGAAAAGAAGAGCTTAAAAGTGAGAAGATATTTAAAAAGTGAAATGTTAAATAACTATAGAATGTTCTATAAATAGGTCTGGAACACAGGCAGATGGGCGCAATGTTGTCAAAGATATCTCTGATCTGTAAAAAATAATAAATGAAATAATCGTAAACTCTGTTTCTAGATATGAGATACTGGTGGCTCAATTTGTGGGAGAATGGTGAACTTGATCACTAATGGTGATGAGAAAACACTACGTCTCGTTAAGGTGATTATAAACTAAAAAATGATAGTGATTATATCATTTCTCTGCATAAAATCTTTATATAACCCTGACTGAACAACCTTCAAGGCCCTTTGCAAAGTGGACTTATCCTCTCTAGCCTGATCTATACCTCGTAACTGTCTTCCAGGTGCCACATTGCTATCTCACAACATTCTTGCAGGAGACTTAATGATAGCAAGTACCCGGGACCAGGCACAGAATAAGTGCTTCACCAATGCTAATTAATTGCCTTTTCAATTCCCCTTCCCTGAGCCCCACATTCTCTGTACACCAGACTGGAGCACGCTGTGCTTATAACAGTTCTGTGTCCTTTTTCATAACCACTCCGAAACATCATCTCAGATATTTTCTTTGATTTTCATTTGGCAAAACATAATTCATCACAGAAAACCAGTTTCAGTGTCCTGTTTTGCCCTGCTAGGCAGAAATGATCACTTCTTCATAGCTGACCCCATAGCACTCTGGTCCTTTTGCCCAGAAGTTTACTTATTTCATTGTTTTTTCTCCCACTGACTGCAAATTCTTCGAGGGCAATCAATGGGTCTAATTATTCTCTGCGTATTCAGAGTTTAGCAAAGTTGATCATTCATTCATTCATTCATTCCGTCACTAAACACTAATTGGGCACCTATAATGTTAAAAGCACCTTGGATACAAATTTAAGGACAAATGGTCACTGCTTTCAGAAAACTCCTGTCTATTGTGGGAAAGAGGTTAATAAATCTAGTTAATAATGACTTCCAGTGGGATATCAGGGGATTTGTGATTTCTTCTTCATGCTATTTGTGGATTGTGTGCATATTTAAAATGAAGACTTTGTAGAAAAAAAAAGATACTGATATTCTATTTTCACTTGGAAAAAAGGATTGCAGGTATGATGATAGAATTCTATGAGGTGTAATAGGGGCACGAAGGAGGAAGGTAAAAGGCAGACAGGTCAAGAGAAGCTTCTTGGAGGAGAACAATAATGGATTGCATCCATTAGAAACACTTACAAACAACAGATCTGGAGTTCTTCCATCCAGCAGTATACTAAAAAGGCTAAACTATGCTCAGAGAATTACCTTCTGACTTTGCAGTACTGTGATTTCTTCATTCATATCTACTAAATTGTATGCTTAAGAAACCCTACATCTCATACCAAAAAACAAGTACTCACAGACCACCTAATTTGACCTTCTGACACAATTCCAAGGGACCATTCAGATTATTTTGTGTTATCCAATATTCTGTCCTTTGAATCATTTAAAAATACTTACTATCACCCTCAAGATACACTGTTCTGTGAGCAACAATGTCTCATTAATTTCAGTTATTACCTATGACTCACTTTAGAAATAACTCATATTTTTGGGGTGCCTGAGTGGCTCAATCAGTTAAGCGGCTGACACTTGTTTCCAGCACAGGTCTTGAGCTCACAGTCATGAGTTCAAACCCGTGTTGGGCTCCATGCTGGGTGTGGAGCCTACTTAACAACAAAAACAGCTCCTGATATTTTAGTATTTTATACACTAAGCTTTGCAACATTTTTTCCTATGGTTTGCCTGAAGAATTTTATCCTAACCATACCTGCCAATCGTCTCCTTGCCTTGGCCCCTGCTACTTTCCATCTATGGGCTCCCAGACATGCATCTATTACTGATAACCTAAATACTAGAGACAGAAGATGAATGAGGCAGGGTCCCAGCTCTCAAAGGAATCCCATTCTTGAGTCCTCCGAATAGAGGTATGAATAGAATAACTTCAGGTCTCCATGTTACAATCAATAGTTTCTTTCTTTCTTTTTTTTAGATTTTATTTATTTATTTGTCAGAGAGCACGTGAGCACAAGCGGAGGAGCAGCAGGCAGAGATAGAAGCAGACTCCCCGCTGAGCAAGGAGCCCGATGTGGGACTCAATCCCAGGAGCTTGGGATCATGACCTGAGACAAAGGCAGACGCTTAACCAACTGAGCCACCTGGGCCTCCCAATCCAATAGGTTATTACAGGATCTAACAGTGAAACTCTGTGGGCACAAATGTTACAATCAGCCATGATCAAAAAAGGGCTAATGTATGTGAGTGAATAGTTTTTAAGATCAAATATTTTTTAAGAGAACACGTTTCCAGATAGCAAAATAAATATCTGTGGACATGACATGGACATGTGATTAAATTATATCATTTTCTATGTTACTATAACAATTTTGTATGGGCTCTCTGCATAAATTTCATATGCTTTGCTATTAAAGTAACATGTTACACAATTTTATCACTTTCACAAGGAGGTTTGTAATATTTTAGAATTGTATGCTTTGCTTTTATTAACACTGTGATTTATTTTGAGATATTATTGTATTTTTGAAAAACCTAAGTAAGAGCTAAATTTTCATTTTTGAAGTTCAAAGCAAAAGGTTTATTTTGCAAATTAGCTTTTACAAATGAACTTTGTTCCTAGTCTTTAACTGCTTCTGGATAGCAACGGTAAAAATTCATCTTGTGTAAGTTGTTGTGATATTGTGATTTGGTCTCCCTCCCATTTCTGGCACAGAGTTCTGAAAACCTATAGAATTTCCTAAGTGAAAGAGCAATAAAGGTGTCTTAATATTCATAGCAAACCTCTTTCAACCCCAACTTAGTTTATGTGAATGAAGTGATTTTGGAAAGCACCTACAGATGGGGCAGGTTGCCAGGGGCACCAACCCTGAATAGAAGGTTGGAACATTCAGTCCCACCCTCTGATTTCCAGGGAGGGGAGAAGGGCTAGAAGTTGAATCAATCACCAGTGACCAATGATTTAATCAATCATGCCTATGTAATAAAGCCTCCATTAAAAACCCAAAAGGAGGGGCGCCTGGGTGGCTCAGTCGTTAAGCGTCTGCCTTCGGCCCAGGTCATGATCCCAGGGTCCTGGGATCGAGCCCCGCATCGGGCTCCCTGCTCTGCAGGAAGCCTGTTTCTCCCGCTACCATTCCCTCTGCTTGTGTTCTCTCTATCGCTGTGTTTCTCTCTGTCAAATAAATAAAATCTTTAAAAAAAAAAAAAAAAACCCAAAAGGAGGGGTTTTGAGAACTTCTAAGTTAGTGAACCAGAGCACTGACACATGTCCAACTCCACAGGGACAGAGAAGCTCCTTTGTTTGGGACCTTACCCTAGGCGTCCTTCATCTGGCTGTTGACTTGTATCCTGTAAATAATAAACTAGTAATCTAATGAGTGAACTGATTTCCTGAGTTCTGTGAGCCACTATAGAAAATAGATTGAACCCAAGGCGGGGGTCACGGGAACTCCTGACGTGTAGCCAACTGTCAGAAGCCCAGCTGACAACCTGGACTTGTGATTGGCATTTGAAGTGGGAAGCAGTTGTGTGGGACTAAGCCTTGAACCTGTGGAATCTGATGCTGTTTCTGGGTACACTTTATATGGATAGGTTTATTTCTAGGCTCTCAATTCTATTCCATTGGTCCATGTGCCTGTTTTTATGCCAGTACCATACTGTTTTGATTACTATAGCTTTTTACTATACTTGGAAATCTTGATGATCAGTTCTCCAGTGAGAAAGGAGGACACTTGCACACTGTTGGTGGGAATGTAAAGTGTTATAGCCACTATGAATAACAGTATGGAGGTACCTCAAGAAATTAAAATGTAACAACCATATGATCCAGCAATCCCACTTCTGGATATTTATCCAAAGGAAATGAAATCACTATATCAGTTCATCAGTGATTGAATGGGTAAAGAAAGCGTGTGAAATACAAACACACACATACACACATGAATATTATTCACCCATAAAAAAGGAAGGAAATCCTGCCATTTATGAAAACATAGATGAACCTTGAGGGCATTATGCTAAGTGAAATAAAACAGAGAAACACAAATACTGTATGATCTCATGTGTGGAATCTAAAAATGCTAAAGTCATAGAAATGGAGAGTAGAATGGTTGCCAGGGGCTGTGGGTTTAGGATAAATGGGAAGGTGTTGGTCCAAGAGTACCAACTTCCAGTGATGAGGAACAGTTCTGTGGATCTAACATAGAGCATGTGACTATAGTTAACAAAACTGTATTGTATACTTCAAAGCTGCTAAGAGAGTAGATCTTAAATATTCTCACCATAACAACAACAATAAACAATGGTAATTATGTGAGGTGAAAGATGTGCTGACTAACCTGATTATGGTAATCATTTGCCATAAATATACATATGAAATCATTATGTTGTACACCTTAAACTTACACAGTGTTCTATCTCAGTAAAGCTGGGGGAGGGGGGGAAGACATGAAGGACTCTGGTATCCTACAGGTGACTCCTGGTGTTTGATAGCTCTCAAGACTAGGATCCAGTCTGCGGGGCTTCATATGCCCATTCCCCAGTGGTTCCACCATACTCATGACACAGCTTCTCGCTAGTGCTTCCTACCCACTTTTACTCTCTGGGCATCTCCAGCACAAGTTCCCAGTGAGAGAGAACCTGGCTGAGCTGATTAGTCTCAATCCAGTACGAAAGGCCTTTCTTGGCTGGTGTTTGTGGATTTCCAGGGTCTAATCAATTGTGGCCAAGGCAACAGGATCAAATGACATGAAGCTTGACAACTTATGCCTAAGTAGCAGTTAGGGCTGCTTTGTCTCAAGGAGTCTGTAATTGTCAGTCACCTAGAGTTTCATGGTCTGTCTAGTTCACTTCTACAGCTGGCTTTCATCCAATGGTTGGTATTATTTCATATTTTTATACCAGGAACTACAGAAGATGCTAGGTTTTGAGTTACCAAGTGTAAAACAGAACAAACATCATGTTTGATTAAAGAATAAACCATGTGTTGTACATTTCTACTGTACTGAATCTTTAGGGTGACTCTGGTAGTAAAGCTAATGATAATACAAGGCATTATAAAACAAGATATCAAAATAGAAAGATCAGCCTAGAAACTATAAAATGGAGAGTCAGATTCTAAATCGAGGGTTTTGGGGAAAAAATCAAGGTAACTTTTTTAAATTTAATTTATTTTTTTCAGTGTTCCAAGATTTGTTGTTTATATACCACACCCAGTGCTCCATGCAATATGTGCCCTCCTTAATACCCACCAAAATTGGGGCGCCTGGGTGGCTCTGTGAGTTAAAGCCTCTGCCTTCAGCTCAGGTCATGGTCTCAGGGTCCTGGGATCGAGCCCTGCATCGGGCTCTCTGCTCAGTGGGGAGCCTGCTTCCCCCTTTCTCTCTGCCTGCCTCTCTGCCTACTTGTGATCTCTCTCTGTCAAATAAATGAATAAATAAATCTTTTTAAAAAAATGCCCACCAAAAACCAAGGTAATTTACAGTGTTAATAGCAAGTGTAAACCATTGCTTAAGCCTATAACATCTGGAAGGGTATGAAGAAAGTACTGTGCCTTATGGAAAAGAAAAAAGTCTTATTTTTACATAATCCAATACAAATGCATGAATGCCAACACTTACAGGTCATTAGGGAAATGTTTGGAAATCTGTTCCTTCTGTCTTTGTTCTCTCTGTGTTCTTGCCCCCTTGTTCAGGCTCTCACCCTACCTCCAACCCCAGTCAATCGATTGATTTGGTTTTCTCCTCAGTAAGGCTGACAGGGCAGCATCTGTGGTTTGGAAGGGGACTGTAAGCCCCTCCGAGAAGAGAAAACATCCACCAGACCAACTCTTTTCTCTTCCCTTGTTGATATTGATCACCTTTATAACATCACTGTAGAGGGCTGTTACATTCTGCTTCTTTTCTCCACTTAAAAGACCCCTCCTGGGATGGAAGTTGGGGAGTACAACGGGGGTTGATGGGAGAAGAAAAGCGTGCCTGCCACAGAGTCTTAATGACAATTAATGGAGACTAGAATCTTAAAGCTCCGGCGTTGCTGTTGCTGGCTTCCATATCACATTTGCTCACTCTCCCTGGTATACAAGTGATTTCCATTCAGGTTGACTCAATCCCCAACAGGAAAGGAAAGATAGATGACATTATGTTAAAGCTTATCGTCCTGAATGACAAAGGAGCTATTGCAAATGCATTGGAACTTTCTGGGTTTAAAAGACAAGTCCAGTTGTAGAGTTTCTATAGGTTTGTGTGTATTGGTGAATTAGGGGAACTGAAGACATTTTCCTTCATTTGATGGTATTTGTGTTTAATTTAGTGAAATTTCAATTATAGTAGTTTATAAAGTCAGTAGCTTCTTTTTAAAAAGGGGGAATTTCACACAAAGCCAAATAGGAAAAGTATATCCTAAAGTTCGCAATGTTTTCAAAATCTGTCACTGACAAAAAACAAACGTAATGATACTGATTTTAATTTTTTTTTAAAAGATTTTATTTATTTATTTGACAGAAAGGAGAGAGATCACAAGCAGGCAGAGAGGCAGGCAGAGAGAGAGGGGGGAAGCAGGCTCCCCGCCGAGCAGAGAGCCCGATGCGGGGCTTGATCCCAGGACCCTGAGATCATGACCTGAGCCGAAGGCAGAGGCTTTAACCCACTGAGCCACCCAGGCGCCCCAATACTGATTTTAATTTTAAAGATTTGATTTAGGGGCACCTGGGTGGCTCAGTCGTTAAGCACCTGCCTTTGGCTCAAGTCATGATCCCAGGGTCCTGGGATCAAGCCCCGCATCGGGCTCTGTGCTCAGCAGGGAGCCTGCTTCTCGCACTACCATTCCCTCTCTCACTGGGAATGTTCCCTCTCTCGCTGTGTTTCTCTCCGTCAAATAAATAAAATCTTTAAAAAAAAAAAAAGATTTTATTTATTTATTTATTTACTTACTTACTTACTTACTTATTTATTAGAGAGAGAGAAAGATGTAGGGAGGAGTGGAGGGAGAGGAAGAGAGAGAGTCCTAAGCAGACTTGGAGCTGAGCACACAGCCCAACGCTGGGCTCGATCCCACAACCCTGAGATCATGACCTGAGACAAAACCAAGAGTCAAATGCTTAACTGACTGAGCCACCCAGGCACCCCGATTTTAGTTTTAAATGAAACATTTAGAGAAGAGGGACACAAGCTTGTCAGTGTGGTAAAGATAAATTTTCTTTAATGAAAGAGTTTGTAAACTCAAACAACACTATGTGGCCAAAGTCGTTTATACAGAAATAATGCCATCTCAGAGAGTTATTGAGCCTTCTAACCCTAAGACTTATGTGTGCTAATTAGACTTAATAGGATTTCATTTTTGGCTCCAATTGTATAACTAATTATATTTCATTATTAACACTCCTGACCACAAATCCATTTCAGATTTCTTATCGTCTTCTCATCATGACAAAGTCCTGCCAGCTCCACCTCCGAAGTATTTATTTCCACCACCAGCACCAGCCTCGTTGCGATCCCTCCCTCATACTGTTGGCAAAAGCTCCTAATTGGCCTCTTGTGCTCTTCACTCTGCTCCCTCTCCCATCTGTTCTCCACATTGCAGACAGAAGGAGTGTTCGCTGATGCACACATGTGAGGAGGAAGACATTCTTTACTGTGGCCGGCAAGGCCTGTATGATCTGTCCCACCTACCTCCTGGGTCTCTTCTGGCACAGGCTACTGCTGATTCTATGTCTTTGAGGACCTCATACTGGACTCCAGCCGCAGAGCCCTACACATGCACTTACTACCCTCCCCCCACCCCCTTTACCTAATCAACTGCAGGTGCTTTTCAGGTCTCAGCTCAAAGGCCACTTCCTCTAAGAAGCTGCCCTGATATCCTTCCCTGACCAGACCTAACACCCCTCTATGGACTATGACTAGCACTATGTAACTATCTTTCTTAGCTCTTGTTACAGTCCTACTACCTTATTGGCTTGGTGATCATTTAATTAGTGTCTCTCTGTCCCCTACTTGACTAGAAGTTAAATGAAGACAGGAATCATGTCTGTATTTGTTCACTTCAGGGCCTAGAAAAGTACGTAGCGCATAATTGGCACCCAATAAATATGTTTTATGCATAACTATGAAAATAGCCAAAAAAATAAATATAAGTACATTTAGTATATGGATTGAAATGTGTAGATGCAAAATTATTATTACTCCATGAGTCTGATTGCTTTAACAATTAGGAAAAAAATAACAAAACTCGGTTTAGGTTTTTATTGTTTATTGGGAGATATTAAATCACTCAAAGCGTTGTTTTATTAAAATGTTTAGTTTTTTATGACATTCGTCAATATTAAGTAATCAAATTTGCACGTCGACCTCAAATTCCTATGACATCTTTTCTACCTCCCAAAGTTAAAAAATTTATTCGCTCATGGTTTTGAAAAATTAACGGGTTTTCAATTTTGGCTTTGAGTTCTCTAACTTTTTTAAAAATAAAGAAAACAAAAACCTTAAAATGGAAAGTGTTACTGATGGTAAGTACAGTTAGAAGAACAGCAACAATTTCAGAAAACTAGGAGTATTGTACTCTATTTTGAGATGTCTGGGTGGTTTCTCATAATTTATGTCACTACCTCAATAAATATTGCTGTTTATGAATTTTTCCTTGCCTGGAACTCGTGCAGGTTTAAATGTGTTTAAAGCTTTGGGTAGTTAACTTTTGTGGTCAGAAGCCTTTGATTCCAAATTTATAATCTTTGGTGCTTTGTGTGAAATAGACATGTGCAAATAGCCTGGAAGAAAAAATTCCATTACCACATAGAACAGAAACAGAATTAACTCCTTAATTTTCTGTGTGGTCTTTGAGGGGACCCTCCCAACCCCAGTATACTATTTAACTTCTAATAGCTTGACTACTTAAATAGAAATATTTTGCCTGAGTCAGACAATAACAGTTAGATACTTTAGTAATGTAAGAAGATACTTTAAAAACAAATCATGCTAATGATTTAAGAGCACTTTGTGTTTCTTGTTCATGGCTTATCCATATCATCTGAAAATAGTTCCTGGAGTAAAAAGGAATTTAATATTTGTGGAGTGATAAAATGTATATGTAAGTCTAACTATCAAAGCTTGATTAATATATAAAATTGAATCTTTCAGTTTTGGAAATTAACTCAGCTCATCTTAATGGCTTTGCAATAAGTGGACTGGTGGGTCTCATGCTTTAGAGAAAATAGAGATATATTTCATTTATAAAGAGGAGAAATCCTTTTCAGTGAGTTTTTAATGTGTAAAAGAGGCTATGGGCCAGAATGACATATTCACAATTACTGTGATTTAATTCATACTCAGTTTATTCAAGACTGTAAATTCAACTTACAGATATTGATGTTTTATTTATAAATCTAATACTTGTGTATTAAGATACAAAATGATGACTTTTATTTTTTCTTTGATTTCTAAGAGAACATAAATCTGACAGTTTAATTTCTCATAATCTTTTATTTATTTTTTAAATACCAGATGTACAAAGAATGATATAATAAATATACTGATGCCCACCCACCACTGGCTTAAGAAATAAAGTATTACAGATACTTTTGAACTTCAAAGACTACTTCTGAAGTCTATTTCTACCCCCACAACACTATCATTCTGAATTACATTCTATAAACATTTACTACAGATAATATCGTATATTGTTTTGTTTACTTTGAAATATAATAAATAGTATGTCATAGGTTGGGCTCTCCAGAAGCAGATGCTGACATTGAGTTTGGAAAATTTCTGTGGCTTGGTTTTTCACTCTTTTTTGAAACATGGAATTGTTTGCCATGTAAAAGTTTTAATTTTTTTTACACTTCAAAAGAAATCCAGGATAGTTAAGTAGAATGTTATATTAGTTTCAAGTGCACAGTATAGTGGTTCAACAATTCTGTACATTACTCAGTGCTCATCATAAGTATGCTCTTAATCTGCCTCACCTATTTCACCATTCCCTTACCACTCTCTCTCTGGTGACCATCTATTTGTTCTCTATGGTTAAGAGTCTCTTTTTTGGTTTGTCTCTTTTTTCTTTGTTTGTTTTGTTCTTAAATTCCACAAATGAAATCATGTGGTATTTGTCTTTCTCTCACTGACTTATTTCACTTAGATCCATTATGTTGTTACAAATGGCAAGATTTCGTTCTTGTTTGTGACTGAATAATAATTCCATTGTATATATCTACACCCATCTTCTTTATCCATTCGTCTATCAAAGGAGGCTTGGGCTGTTTCCATAATTTGGCTATTGTAAATAATGCTGCAATAAACATAGGGGTGCTTATATCTTTTTAAATTAGTGTTTTTGTATTCTTTGGGTAAATACCTAGCAGTGGGATTACTGGATCATATGGTAATTCTATTTTTAACTTTTTGAAGTATCTTCATACTGTTTTCCACAGTGGCTGCACCAGTTTGCATTCCCACCAACAGTGCACAAGGGTTCCTTTTTCTCTACATCCTTGCCAACACTTATTGTTTCTTGTGTTTTTTTATTTTAGCCATTCTGACAGGTATAAGGTGATAGCTCATTGTGGTTTTGATTTGAATTTTCCTGATGATGAGTGATGTAAGTATCTTTTCATGTGTCTGTTGGCCACTTGTATGTCTTCTTTGGAGAAATGCCTGTTCAGGTCTTCTGCCCATTTCTTTACTGGTTTTTTGTTTTTTGGGTATTGAGTTTGATAAGTTCTTCATAGACTTTGGATACTAGCCCTTTATCTGATAAGACATTTGCAAATATATTCTCCAATTCAGTAGATTGTCTTTTAGTGTTGTCAGTCGCTTCCATGCTGTGCAGGAGCTTTTTGTTTTGATATAATCCCAATAGTTCATTTTTACTTTTATTGCCCTTGCCTCAGGAGACATATCTGGAAAATGTTGCTATATCTAGAAAAATGTTACTACAGTTGATGGCAGATAAATTACTGCCTATGCTGCCTTTGAGAATCTTAATAGTTTCAGGTCTCACATTTAGGTCTTTAATCCATTTGAGTTTATTTTTTTGAGTTTATGGTGTAAGAAAGTAGTCCATTCTTTTACATGTAACCTGTCCAGTTTTTCCAGCACCATTTGTAGAAGAGACTGTCTTTTTCCCATTGCACATTCTTGCCTCCCTTATTGAAGACTAATTGACCATATAATTGTGGGCTTATTTCTGGACTCTCTATTCTGTTCCATTGATCTATGTGTCTACTTTTGTGCCACTGTCATAGTGATTTGATTACTACAGTATATTTTGTAGTGTATTTTGATATCTGGGACTATAATACCTCCAGTTTTGTTCTTCTTTTTTCAAGATTGCTTTGGCTATTCAGGATCTTTTGTGTTTGTATATAAGTTTAAGGTTATTTGTTCTAGGGGAGCCTGGGTGGCTCAGTCAGTTAAGCATCTGCCTTCAGCCTAGGTCATGATCCCTGCTCAGCAGAGAGCCTCCTTCTCTCTCTCCTTATGCTGTTCCCCCTGCTTGTGTTCTCTCTCTCTCTCTCTGTCAAATAACTAAATAAAATCTAAAAAAAGAAAAAAAGATTTGTTCTAGTTCTGTGAAAATAGTTGGTATTTTTATAGGGATTGCATTAAATCTGTAGATTGCTTTGGGAGGTATGAACCTTGTAATGATATTAATTTGTCCAATTCATGATGATGGAATATCTTTCCATTTATTTGTGTCAACTTCAATTTCTTTCATCAGTATTT
>CM053611.1:11686764-11708354 GCA_028646535.1 Procyon lotor
TCTGTCAAATAAATAAAATATTTAAATAAATAAATAAATAAATAAATAAAAAATAAAAGTTTGGTAGAATTGACCTGTGATGCCATCTGGTCCTAGACTTTTGTTTGTTGGGAGTTTTTGATTGTTGATTCAATTTCATTGCTGATAATCAGTCTGTTCAAATTTTATTTCTTCCTGTTTCAGTTTTGAGAGATTATATGTTTCTAGGTATTTATTCTTTTCTTCTAGGTTGTCCAATTTGTTGACATATAATTTTTCATTTATTCTGTTACAATCCTTTGTATTTCTGTAGTGTTCGTTGTTATTTCTCCTCTTTCATTATTGATTTTATTTATTTGAGTCCTCTCTCTCACTCTCTCTTTTTATGAGTCTGGCTAAAGTATTACCAATTTGGTTGATCTTCTCAAAGAAGCAGCTTCTGGTTTCATTGATCTGGATTTTTTTTTAAGTTTCTATATCATTTATTTCTGCTCTAATCTTTATTATTTCCTTCCTTCTAGTGGTTTTTGGTTTTGTTCTTCTTTTTCTAACTCCTTTAGGTATAAGGTTAGGCTGTTTATTTGAGATTTTTCTTGATTCTTGAAATAGGTTTGTATTGTTATAAACTTCCCTCTTAGATCAGCTTTTGCTGCATCCCAAAGATTTTGGGCCATTGTGTTTTCATTTTCATTTATTTCCATGTATTTTTTTTATTTCCTCTTTGATTTCTTGGTTGACCTTTTCATTGTTTAGTAGCATGTTACTTAATCTCCATGTACTGTGTTCTTTCCAGAGTTTTTCTTGTGGTCAATTTCTAGTTTCATAGTATCTGAGAAAAGATGCATGATGTGACTTCAGTATTTTTTATTTGTTGGGACTTGTTTTGTGGCTTAATATGTGACCTATTCTGGTTCCTTGCGCACTTGAAAAGAACGTATTCTCTACTGTTTTAGGATGGAAAGTTCTGAATATCTCAGTTAAGTCCATCTGGCCCAGTGTGTTATTCTAAACTACTGTCTTCTTGTTGATTTTCTGTTTGAATGATCTATCCATTGATATTAAGTGGGCTGTTAAAATCCCCTACTATTATTGTATTATTATCAATTGCTTCCTTTACATTTTTTATTAGTTCTTTATATATTTGGGTGTTCCCATGTTGAGTTAACCAATATTTACAATTGTCCTATCTTCTTGTTGGATTGTTTCCTTTATGATTATATAGTATCCTCCTTTGTCTCTTTTTATTGTCTTTGTTTTTAAAGTCTATTTTACCCAATATAAGCATTGCTATCCTTTACTTTCACTTCCATTTGCATGATAAATGCTTTCCTATTCCCTACTTTCAATCTACATGTGTCTTTAGTTCTGAAATGACTGTCTTGCTGGCAGCATGTAGACGGGTCTTGCTTTTTCATCCATTCCATCACCCTGTTTCTTTTGTTTGGAGCATTTAGTCTGTTTACATTCAAAGTAACTATTGATAACTATGTATTTACTGCCATTTTGTTAATTGTTTTATAAGGGGTTTTGTCATTTTTCTGTCTCCTTATTCCCTTCCCTCATGGCTTACTGGCTTTCTTTAGTGATATACTTGGATTCTTTTCTTTTTAATTTTTGCATCTCTCTTATCAGTTTTTGATTTGTGGTCATCATTAGGTTTATACATAACATCTTATGCATATAGCAGTCTATATTAAGTTCATGTCATTTAAGTTCAAACTCATTCTTTACTCCTCACCCTCCATGTTTTAGATTTATGGTGTGATACTTTACATCCTTTTATTCTGTGAATTCCTTGACTGATTTTTATACATATACTTAATTTTACTGCTTTTGTGCTTCCTACTTCTCTTACTCTTACTTATGGTCTTTCCTTTCCACTTGAAGACTCCCCTTTAACATTTCTTGTAAGGCTGGTTTAGTGGTGATGAACTCCTTTAATTTTTGTTTGTCTGGGAAACTCTTTATCTCTCCTTGTATTCTAAATGATAGCCTTGCTGGATAGAGTATTCTTGGCTGCAGGTTTTTTTTTTTTTCTCAGTACTTTGAATATATTATCCCACTCCCTTCTGGCCTCTAAAGTTTCTTTCTTTTTTTTTTTAAGATTTTATTTATTTGAGGGAGAGAGAGTAAGCATGGGTGGTTGGGGGTTAGACAGGCTTCCAGAGGAAGAAGCAGACTCCCTGCTGAACAGAGGTCCTGACTTAGGGCTTGATTCCAGGACCCTGAGATCATAACCTGAGCTGAAGGCAGTTGCTTAACTTACTGAGCCATCCAGATGCCCCTGGTCTCTAAAGTTTCTGCTGAATAAACAGCTTATTGTCTTATAAGGTTTTCCTTGGATGTAACTATTTTCTTTTCTCTCACAGCTTTTAAATTTTTTCTTTTTATCCTACTTTTTGCCACTTTTATCACAATGTGTCCTGGTGTGGACCTCCTTGGGTTGATTTTTTTGAGGGGCTCTCTGTGCCCCCTAGATCTGGATTTCTGTTTCCTTCTCCTTATTTGGGAACTTTTCAGCTATTATTTCTTCAAATAAATTTCTACCCCCTTTTCTCTCTCTTCTCCTCAAATCTCTATAATATGAATGTTATTTCACTTGATGGTATTACTAAGTTCCCTTAAACTGTTTTCATTTATTATTTTTTTTTCTCTCTCTCTCCTGTTCACCTTGCTTACTTTCCATTACTCTGTCCTTCAGGTCACTGATCTGTTCTTCTGCTTCCTCTAGTCTACTATTTATTCCACCTAGTATATTTTTTTACATTTTATTAATTTATTATAGAAAGAGAGAGAGAGATTGTGAGTCTAAGTGGGTGGTCGAGTAGAGGGAGAAGAGAGAGAATCTCAAGCAAACTCCCACTGAGTGAGGAGCCCAATGACACAGGGCTTGATCCCATGACAATAAGATCATGACCTGAGCCGAAATCAGGAGTCAGAACACCCAACCAACTGAGCCACCCAGCTGCCATTCCAGCTAGTGTATTTTTAGTTTCAGTTGAGTTCTTCATCTCTGATTGTTTCTTTTTTTATATTTTCTGTCTCTTTGTTGAGGGTCTCACTGATGTCCTCCACTCTTTTCTCAAGTCCAGTGAATATCTTTATTTTTGGCCATTACTTTAAATTCTCTATCAGGCATATAACTTATCACTGTTTTGTTTAGCTGTCTTGCTGCGACTTTGTCCTCTTCTTTCATTTAGGACATATTCCTCTGTCTCCTCATTTTGTCTAATTCTCTGTGTCTGTTTCTAGGTGTTAGGAAAGTTAGCCAAGTCTCCTGCTCTTGAAAGTAGTGGCCTTATGAAGAGAAGGTTCTGTAGTGCCCTGCAGTGCAATGTCCCCTGTTCACCAGAACATGACACTTCAGGGATGTCTCCTATGTGTGTTGCATATGCCCTACCATTGTGGCTAAGTTGCATTTGCCTTCAGTCCAGTTGTCTGCAGTGGCTATCTTTGCCTGTCGTGAGCAAAGTTTTGTCCTTATGTTGTTAGTGGGCCAGTCTGCAGCTGACTTGGACTTGAGTTGAGTCAGACAAGGCATTTTCCAGAGATTCAGTAGCTTCAAACTGCAGGATGCTTTCCCTTTGTTGTCCCTAAGATAGTTTTATTGGTGGGTAGAGCCTGCAGTCAGACATGATGTCAGTTTCCACCCCACAGCTGGGGTCACAGTCAGACTGCTGTGTGTGATTATCTTCCTCTTGTCCCCAGACAGGAGTCTGCTTGCATACTGCCAGGCTTAGAGGCCACTTTGGATGGGCTCTGGCCAAGGGCATATTTAAGGGGGTGCAGATCCTCAGGAGAATTTGTGGGTATGGCATGCTGTGCCAGTAAGAACCACACAGGCCACTGCAGGTGGGGAGTTGTAGCCACAGTTTCTGGGGAGTGTGAGGGGGAAACTACTGCCAAGGCTAAGTAGGTTGGAGGGAGCAGATCTGCAGAAGCATGCAGGGACAGGGCATGCTGTTAGCAAGCTAGGTAGAGAGTGTTTGCACAGTATGGTTCCTACAGGTGTCTATGTATCTAGGCTGGGGATTAGGGGAGAATAATGGCACCCACCAGCTCTTTTGTTCTTGGAGAAGTGTCCCAAAAATCTGTGCCCCTCCAGCATATGCTCTGAGATTAGTAAATAAATCTCCTTTCTGTACACCTCAGATATTTTCAAAAACTGCTGTTTCTATGTTGTATCTTAGTATGGCTGTTTATTGTGCTGTTCTTTATGGCAGAGACTCTGCATCTTTGATAACCATACCTCAGAAGTGATATACCTTCACATCTGCTGTATTCTATTAGTCACATACACCGACCTTGATACAATGTTGTGAGTGAACTACCTAGAGGTGAGGATCATTGGGGACCATCTTGGAGGCTGGCTATCATAGTCATGGTGTTTTATATTCTATACATATTGCTGGATTAATTTGCTGATACTTATGCTACAATTTTTATATCTGTGTTCGTAAGTGAAATTGGACTATAATTTTTCTTTCTTGTTGTCAAGGTTAATGCCAGCCTCATGAAGTGAGATAAGTAGTGTTCTCTCTTTTTCTCTTCTCTGAAAGTTTGTCCATAGTATCAGAATAGTTCAAAATTATTTATTCCTTCACTGTGACGATTTAATGTGAAGCCATCTAGGCCCCCAAATTTTCCTTGATTCAATTTCTTCAACTACACTGAAAGATCATTTAAGTTTTAAAACCATTTGGCTTTTCTATTTCTTCTTGAGTCAGTTTTTATAAATTGCACTTCAAGGAAATTTGTTCCTTTAATCTACATTTTCAAATTCAATGGTTCATAATGACTTTTTATTCTGTATGTAATATTTCTAGCTTTTATGGTAATGTCTTTTTTTTCTAATATTGGTTATTTGTGCTGTCACTCTCCTTCTTTATTGATCTCATCAGATGTTTGTTAATTTTATTAGGTTTTTTGAAAAATTAATCTTTGTTTTTATTTTATTTTTTTTTAAAGATTTTATTTATTTGACACACAGAGAGAGATCACAAGTAGGCAGAGAGGCAGGCAGAGAGAGAAGGGAAGCAGGCTTCTCACTGAGCAGAGAGCCCAAAGCGGGGCTCGATCCCAGGACTCTGAGATCATGATCTGAGCCGAAGGCAGAGGCTTTAACCCACTGAGCCACCCAGGCACCCAAATCTTTGGTTTTATTGATTCTGTTTGTTTTCTATTTAATTGGCCTCTGTTCTTATTTTTAACATGTCCTTTCTTCTACTTTCTTTGGGTTTCTTTTGTTCTTTTTTTAATTTCTTAAATTATATTCTTAGTTTATTATTTTTTAGACTTTTTCTATTATGAATCTCTTATGTCATAATTTTCCTTTAAGTATTCCTTTATCTTAATCTCATAAGTTTTTTTATGTACTATTTTAATTATTGCTCAGTTCAAACTATTTTTTTTAAAGATTTTTAATTTTTATTTATTTTGTGAAGGAGAAAGAGAAAGAATGTGTGTATGAGCAGTGGGAGGAGCAGAAGCAGAAGGAGAAAAAGAATCTCAAGCAGACTCCATGCTGAGTGCAGAGACTGAAATGAGCTCTATCCCATGATCCCAAAATCATGACCTGAGCCAAAATTAAGAATTGGATACCTAACTGTCTGAGCCACCCTGGCACCCATGAACTATTTTTTTAATTCAACTATGTCTTCTTTGATACATGAGTTACTTAGATATTTATTTAATTTCCAAGCATATGAAGGTTTTCTTGGGTTGTGGTTAGTTTCTAACTCATTGTATTATGTTAGGAAAAATATGCTACTTGTTTCAATCTTATGACATTTGTTTAGCCTTGCTTTAAAATTATTTTGTCAATTCTTATAAATGTTTTGAATGTGCTTATTATATATAATACTTAATATGGGTTTATTAGGTCAAAAACATTAATCATGATGTTTAAATCATGTATATTTTTAAGAATTAGTTTTCTCTATCAATTACTGAGTGGTTATATTAAAATGCCACATTATGAGTGTGGATTTGTCTGTTTCTCTTAACAGTTCTATCAATTTGTAAGATGAAATTTTTTTAAAAGATTTTATTTATTTGACACAGAGAGAGAGATCACAAGTAGGCAGAGAGGCAGGCAGAGGGAGTGGGAAGCAGGCTCCCTGCTGAGCAGAGAGCCCAATGCAGGGCTCGATCCCAGGACCCTGAGATCATGACCTGAGCCGAAGGCAGAGGCTTTAACCCTGAGCCACCAAAGGCACCCCTGTCAGCTGAAATTTTTAAGTCAAAATGAACCTTTCATAATAATAAATTATCCTGATTATCCTGAATCACACAATTTGTCTTAAAGGCTATTTAATCTAGAAATAATTTGGCTATTTATTTGGGCCTTCTAGTTTTCCACTTATAATGTAGAGATTCTCCTTAATTCTTTCTCATTATCAAGGCCCAGTTGCTTCTTCTCAACATAATAGGCTTCAGCTTATTCCACTGTTATTTAATGATGTCATGTTCTTCTTTTTCTGTTTCTTCAAGTAAAATTGAGCTCCATAGGCCTGGTTTTGCTTTAAGTGATAAATAAAATTCCAGAGTTGGCTCTTAAAAATGCCAAATCTTCATAATTAGCAAAAGGAGCCCAAGGGACAGTTGAAGGAGAGGTGCTCTCTCCCCTGCAGCTACAGAAGGACCATCCTTGTGTCATAAAACATGTTCAAAGGATCTGATCTCATGTGGTATTGAGACTTGTGTGAATATTTATAACTATACTAACTTGTTCTGTTCTTTATTATTACAAATTTAACCTTGGAAGAATAATGTGAACAAAGATTCTGAAAGTCATTGATATATTCTTAAAGTAATCTCCAGAGTGCCCTGTAATTCTCATGAGTTATCTTACTCAATAATCTGATGTTCTCTTAATGTCATGTTTGACATTTCTATATTCCTATATAGTATGAATACTTGATTGTTCTAAAAAGTCAGTAGATTACTAGCATTTTTTTCCTTCTCTTGTCTATAGGATAAAATGCCCATGACTCTACTAGATTTCTTGTTTAACAAAGAAATTGATCATCTTGTCTCATTTATATTAACCAGCCTAATGCCTTGGCTTCAACATTTTTGTATTCTGTATTCTGCCTTTCTGTTGCCTGAATCCGAAGTTCCCAGATCTGGGCATAGGAACAATTGGTGAATCTGGTAGATTTTTGTTTTTGCATTCACATCTATGATTGTGTTTAAAGGTCTGCACCAGAGTTCATTCCTCTGTTCTTGTAGTTAGAGCAGGGGCCCCGGGGGGGGTGGGAGGGAGGGGGCCTCTATTTCCTGATTATGTATCTAATTCAGGTTTTTTGATGCTTTTGATACTGTCAGAAACTGTTAGCCCTGAAGGAGGATTGTGCTGTGCACTCTTTATCCACCAGTCACATCCCAAGCTTTTCTCTTAACCAAAAGGTAAACTGCAAAATACAAGGTTTCTTCCAGTTCAGGCTAAGGCACTATTTGTAGAGCAGAGAATGGTTTTACATAGGACTTACCCTGTACTATCCATGTCTCCAGAAGTTTTTTTATTTTTAATATTTTATTTATTTACTTAGAGAGAGCACGAGTGGGGTGAGGAGTAGAAGGAGAGGGAGCAGGCTCCCAGCTGGGCAGGGAGCCTGATGTGGGGCTCGATCCCTGGACTTTGGGATCATGTCCTGAGCATATGCAGTCACTTAACCGACTGAACAACCCAGATGCCCCTGTCTCCAGAAGCTTTAAATTTATTTCCTTTTTTTTTCAATTCAGTTGTCAAGACTTCTTTTATTTAGAGATAGTTTTCCCTTATTAAAACCCAATTTCTCTTCTACCTTCTTCTTGTTGAGAAAAATAAGCCAATGTGATTGGCACTGTGCCTCGCTTTCCCTGAGTCACAGTTTACCTGTTGTGAGGAGCAGGACTTCCACTCTAGAGCAGCTTTCTGTGTCTTTCCTTTTGGGCTGCCTCCTCACACACCCATCACCTCAGTTCTGCTCGGTTCCAAAGTAGATGTGTTAGTCACAGATTAGAATTTTGTCTCAACATCTTCCCTTTGCTTTTTTTCTTCTCTCTCACTCTCGCATCTGCAAAATCTATCACAAGTCTAGTGTTCTAGCACATAACAGGCACTCAATATGTCTTTGCTGAGTGGGGGAATGGAGAAATGACAGACACTACTTCTGAGAAAGCAGGTGATGATCTCTTAAGGATTTCTGCAAACCTCTGTCTCTGAGTAATGCTTTCCAAAAAACATAAGGAAAAATGTTGCTCTTCTCTAGTTTGATGACCATGTGTGTCTGTGCAGTTTCTGTGTCTTATTGATTTGTTAAGATTTTAATGGGAGAGAAATTCTGTGATCCTGCCATTTTTCTCTGGAAATAAAGTTACTTGCGTGCGTGCGTGCGTGTGTGTGTGTGTGTGTGTGTGTGTATTCACAATATATATATAGTATATATAATATATATTTATTTTAACAAATTCTGTATAAGTCAGGGTTCTTCAGAGAAATAGAACCAATAGGATATAAAAAGAAACTTATGATGATAAGTTGGCTTACACAATTCTGGGGGCTGTGAAGTCCCAAGATCTGCCATCTGTAAGCTGGAGACCCAGGAAAGCTAGTAGTTTAATTCAATCCAGATCTGAAAGCGTGAGAACTAGGAGAGCCAGTGATATAAATCCCAGTGAGAGAGTAAGAAAAGATGATAAGAGATGTCCCAAATGAAGCAAGGAGGCAGGAAAAGAAAGAGGCAATTTCTTCCTTCCCCCACCTTGTTGTTCTATCCAGGCCCTTAGTGGAGTAGATGGTACATTGAGGGTGAGGAGGTGCAATATTCTCTACTGAGTCCACCAATGCCACTCAGTGCAATTCAAATGCTCTTCACAGACACATCCCCAGACACCTTCACAGACACACTCAGAAATAATCAGATATCTGGACACCCTTGGTCCTATCAAGTTGACACATTAAATTTACTATCACACACTCTGAAAGAAAATATGGGTCAAAAGAGAAAGAGTTTTAGAATCTTTTCTGGAGATCAGTTTGTCAATGTAAAAAAATTTTTTTGACCTGATAATTTTACTATAAGAATTATCCAAAATATATAGGTATAAAGATTGCTCAGATTCTAATCTGAGGTATAAAATGACATAGAAATAAAATAGGTATAAAATGATATAGGTATAAAGTGACATAAAAATAGGTTATTTTGCTTTTGTAATTCCAAAAGACTTGAAAAAATATAAATACTCATGAAAAAGAAATGTCTCAAATAAATTATGGTATGTCCATACAGTTGGAGAAGCAGCAGTAAAAAAGAAAATGAGAAAACTTTTTGTTAAGTGATATGAAAGATCTCCAAGATCTATTGTCAAGTGAAAAAATCAAGTTGCATAATAGTATATATAGTATGCTATTGTTTCTGAAAAAAAAAAAGGGGGAAAATACATGTATTTGTTTTATTCTGGAAAGATTGGGAAAGATACATAAGAAATGTGTATTGGTTGCTTCTAGGTGGGAAAACTCCACATGCCTAGATGACTAGGTGAATGCTCTTCGTCCTTTGGACTTTTGAATTATATGACTGTACTACCTACTCTAACTTGAAAGGAGGAAGGAAAGAAATTCACTAAATCATTAAAAATAATCATCTTTTGGTGATTAGAATCTGAGTAGTCTTTATTGTCTTTTTATGTTCCTCAATATTTTCCTAACTTTCTATATGATATATATTACTTTTATAACTAAGGAAAATTTTTAGATACAAATAATCATTTTTGTTCTTTTATTTACCATAAGCCCCTCTTAATTTCTTTTCAGGAATAAACGTAAAAAAGATAGGCTTGAAAGATATATATTCTATCCTTCTTGACATCCTTCTTGACAGTGAATTAAGAAAGGCATATTTTGAAATGCACAATACCATATTGTTAATTATAGGCACAAAAGTAGATCTTTAGGACCTATTAATCTAGAATAACTGGGACTTTATACCCATTAAATAACAACTCCCAGACAAAACAAAACAGAGGGACACAAGGAAATTTGTGAGATGTTGGATATGCCTATTAGCTTGATTGTGGTGATGGTATCACAGGTGTTGGCATTTATCCAAACTCACCAAATTGTATACGTTAAGTATGTGCAGTTCTTTATATATTAATTATATGTCAAAAAACTGTTTTTTAAAAACCTAGATTATCCAAACAATCCAAACTGTTCTAGTTCTTACTATCTCTAAATGTAAGAGGTAGAATTATGCATGTATAAAACACAATTATATATGAAATTATGAAAGACAGTACAAAGATATCACTTCTTTTGTGTCCTCATTTGCTTCAGATCCACACTTTATGTTGACTAAATTCTAGATTGGGTAATCTAAACTTATTCACAACTCTTTTTTCTACAGCTGGAATCATGTAGTATTATGTTATTTTAAAATTTAAAACTTTGACATTATGTGCATTTATCACCTCAGAATTGAGCCATTGTGACTGGTTAATGTATTTGAATTTTTTTATGGGTAAATTCTCTTCAAGTAATGAAATTTATTGCTCTGTGTAATTTAAGTCACTTATTTATGCAAATGCTATGTTTGGCATATGAATTGTTGTTACTGCGGTGACAGTTTTGCCAAGTGATTAAGAGTTCTGCCTTCTTTTTTTTTTTTTTTTTATTTCTTTATTTGACAGAGAGAGAGAGATCACCAGCAGGCAGAGAGAGATAGGGGGAGGAGCAGACTCCCTGCTGAGCAGAGAGCCTGATGCGGGGCTCGATCCCAGGACCCTGAGATCATGACCTGAGCTGAAGGCAGAGGGTTTAACCCACTGAACCAGCCAGGTGCCCCAAGAGTTCTGCCTTCTTGAGGGAGGCCATGGACAAGCTAGCCCAAGCAGACATGTGGAAATTTCTATGCCCTGAGACCCTGAGTGAGGTGAAGGTGCAATGCCCAGTATTGGCAGAGAACTTCAAGGCTCAGAACCTCAACATGATTTCAGAATTATTGCTGTAAATAGTTGTATAGTTTGTTCATGCTTACTGAATGCCAACATGACTGATAGAAAAGCACCAAGCACACAGGTCTGTGCTCCTCCAACTCACAGCTTGCTTAGCCCACCAGACCTCTAGTGGGTCTCCATGAAAAACAAGGGAGGCACTGATTGCTGTGTCCACCCATTGGAATGCTTATCTCAAGAATACCTTCTATACTTGGTTTGTTATTAGGACAAATCTACATAAAAGGTACTTTGAACTAGGAAAAATCATAATTCTTTCCCACTGTTTATTTAGAACCAGACTCTGTGGTCCAATCTAGCTCTTCTTTTGTTTAGAAACATACTATGGAGTTAAATCATGACAAGAATCCTGAAATGAGGCAGATCTGAATTAAATTTGGACTCCACGACGACTTCCTGTTTCAGTAATCTAGAAGAACTACTTAATTTTTCTGAAACTTCATGTTCTTGCTTATAAAATTGGGACAATAATGCTTACCTCATGATATACTGTGAAATTAAATATATTTGTATAAAGAAAGGGGACCTTAAATACTCAATATTTTTTAATTGTGTTTTTTGTCTCTTTTCTTCACAAATCATTATTTTAATGTTTGTTGCTTTGTTTTTAAAAGTTACTGAAAGAGAGAAACAGTACATACATACCATCTTTTATTTTCTTTTTTTTTATTTTATTTATTTTTTTTTTCAGTGTTACGAGATTTATTGTTTTGCACCATACCCAGTATAAGATTGCACTGGCAACATGTTTTAAAACTGTGAGTTCTGAGTTGTATTTATTTTCACATTTTCCAAAAATATTCTTCTATTGTGATGTGAAACAAACAAAAAGATCAACCAAAAATTATCTCTTCCTGAGATCAGGTAAATAAAATAGTCCTCTGAGTGACATAAAAAACATACTAAAATATTAATAGGACTGTTCTTCAAATCTGGGTCTTCAAAAGCTGACTGAGGTCAGTTTCCCTGGGAAAGAACTCTGACAGAAACACATATGTAGTAATATGCTGATGAGCGCCATGGGGGCTCAGTACCTGTAGGGAAAGTGGAAGAAATAGGATTGAGTAGAGGGAGAAGCTGAAATGTGGTGCAGTCCTATAGGAAGCGCTGAGCTGAGAAGGCACGTCAAGTGTAGTTCTGCCTTCTGCCCCAGAAGGGGTTTAGCTGAGAGCCGGGGTTGGGGTCGGAAGTGGGAGGCGAGGGTTGCCTGAATCACCCAACAGAGCATTCACTACATGCTTAAATCAAAATATTTTCAGAATTTCTTTTTTTCTTTTTTCTAAGATTTTATTTATTTGACAGAGAGTGACACAGCGAGAGAGGGGACACAAGGAGTGGGGAGTTGGGGAGGGAGAAGCAGGCCTCCTGCTGAGTGGGCAGCCCCAATGCTGGGCTCAATCCCAGGACTCTGGGATCATGACCTGAGCCAAAGGCAGACAATTAATGACTAAGCCACCCAGGCGTCCCTATTCAGACTTTCTTAAACTTATATTTTAGATGTGTATTGCAAACTAATGTCTACTGAACAGTCAATAGCCACAACCGATCCAGGGTAGAGTAACTTTCAAAATCATATAGAAGGAAAAAAAATGAAAATAGAATAAAATCTTCATTTGTTTGAATGGAAACAGCCTTACAGTGAGCAACGTAATTGTTTAACGTGGCAATTATCTATTAAAAACAATTTCCAAACATACATAGCCCTCTTACTAACCTGTTAGTCTTATTAGTGTATCTCCTGAATATTAAGTAACATTATTTCCCACCCACTAACACACCAGAAGAGAAGCAAAGCTCTGATACATGTAGCTACAAGTCCTGGGACCCTCATCCATGCAGAATCTTGGATAGTCAAAGTTATGAGACTTTCAGGGACTGCCGAACTTTTCCAGGGTTTAAGAGAAATGAACTTGGGCTAAACCTTTCTGAGGAGATTTATCACTTTCTTGAGTCCACACCGAGGAAGAAAGCCAAGGGATGGGGGTAGAGAGAGAGTTTGGAGTCTCCCTACATCCAACTAGGATGCTTTCCTAGAAAACCATAAGATAAATGCCCTAGAATATTTGACCTGCCTCTATAACCTTCCTTCTTCTCTTAAGCTACCATAGCCAGGAAAGGCAGGCTTTCCTTCCTTATTTTCTATCAGGGTAAGACTTTCTTGCCCAGGTAATTTGTAATAATTGGTCTTATTTTATATTCACAAATAATATAATTAATTTTAAGGTTCTTTTCTCACTGATAAAGTGGTATTTACCTCTCACTTACATTTCTCTCTCTCTCTCTCTCTCTCTCCTCTATCTCTCTTCAAAAAAAGGTCACCTCTGGGACATGAAGCTGAACAATGGCCTCTCTGCATGGTACCTGTCTGCTTCTCCTTCCCTGAATGATTAGGCTCATAGTTCAGACTTGGAAATGGAATGTCCTATAGAGAGGTCTGATATTTTTAAATATTTCCATTATAATCATCATATAGAAAAGTAAGCAAGGAAATGGACAAATGTTGCATCTACTAGATAAACAATTAAACTCTTGGTGAAACAAAAAAGTGATGGAGAGTAATGCACTACTGGATTTGGATGCATTCAAGAGCTTGGGAATGGCCAGAACATTCTAAAGCAGCTCTCTATTCAAGGCACTAGAACTTTAAGACACACAAGCATTTCAGATGGGGGATAGAATGACCATAAAAAGAAGAGAGGCTTAAAGAAGAGTAACACCATGTGTGAAATGCCCTTTGGTATGGATAGGGTTCTGTTATTTTCCATTTCATCTCTTTTGGTCTTCTGTGGTCTTTCTCTTGATGTGTCATAGTGCTTTTTATTTGCTATTTAACGTGTCTTTTATGTAAAGAAAAATCAAAATACATAATTATTAGCATGAATTTTACTATTCATCTTTATAGTGTGCATGGCTAGTTTTAAATGCAAATATGAGAGTACTTAATTGGTGTGAGGAATTACTGAACTCATACAATTTGTATTTTGTAAGTTTGCTCATGCCTAGATACTTTGTTCTTACCAGAAGGGTAGAGACTGTACAAAATTAACTCAGCTGTTTTTATTTCACTTCTTAATACATGTATATTCTATCAACATTCTCTACTTTTAGCTTACTAATGAGTAAGGAAGGACTGAAAGGAAAAGGACCTAGGGGTTACAACCTGTCACTCTGTCGAGACACTTACCTTGTGGACACCTGGGGGGCTCATTCAGTTAGGCATCTGTCTTTGGTTCAGGTCATTATCTCGGGTCCTGGGATCGAGTCCTGAGTTGGACTTCCTGCTCAGTGGAGAGTCTGCTTCTCTCCCTCTCTGTCTCTCTCTCTCTCTGCCTCTGCCCCTCCCTACCACTCATATTCTCTCGCTCTCTCTGTCTGTCTCTGTCCTCTCTCTTTCTCTCTCAAATACATAAAATCTTAAAAAAAAAAAAAAAGACACTTACCTTGTACTTGCTTTGAGTCTCACTGAATTCTTCTCCATTACATGTCCACTGAAATTCTGTCCTCATAGGCATTTCAATGTTGTATGCTTGCATGTTACATGTACACCTACCTCTGCTCAGGGACCTGCTGCATTGTCCCTTTGAACTTCATTTACAAAAGAGTAAATTCTAAGATAATATAAATAATTTCAAGATGGAGATAACAGAGCATTAGCCTAGTGTAGGGCTCTGCATGACCAGACAGGTCATAAATCCATTAAGCTGGTCCTGAATGGCTATTTCAATGGATATCAGATACCATGTTGTGGAAACCAGGATGGGTATTTTCAAAGATTTAGAAAACACTTTCATTTTCTTAGAAAGTGGATCTGAGAAAAATGATTATCAGTTCAATTGATAAATTCAGTTCAACTAAAAGACAATGTCCTAGCATCTTACTCTAGTAAAAGAATATCAACAGCCCAGTCTGGCTCTCCAACACTTGGGCCAAGAAGTGGGGCTGCAGGGGGAGCCTCCTCAACTTGGCTACATTTTTTGGAATAAGGGGAAGAAAAATATAGAGAGCTGTGACAAAAACTAATTTCCCACAATATTTATTTGCCCTCTTTCCCTTATAGAAATATAATGCTGATTTTTAGTTGGAGAAATGGCCCCCCAGAATAAAGACTACATATTCCCCCCTTCCTGCCCTTGGGTATAGTCATGTGATTAAGTTTTAAATGAGAAGTGAATGGAAATATTTTGTATGATTTATAAGAAAGTGTCCTTAAGTAAAGTCTATGTGTGGTTTTCCTCCTCCTTCCTCCCTCTTCTTGCTTAGAACACACATCTGATGGAGAGCTACCTTGGACCATTCAGACAAAAACAATACTCTTTTGGGATCACAAGCAACAAAATAGAGGAAGCTTGGTTACTTGGATAACCTCATAGAGCATTACCCTGAAAGAGCTACCTCTAGACTCTTAGATAATATAGAAATTAACTTTGGTCTCATTAAGCTGTTATTATTTATATGTAGCCAAACATATATTTTTTATGTTTAATCTTTTCCAAATTTTTATTTTAATTCCAGTTAGTTAACATACATTTAATATTAGTTTCAGGTATAGAATTTAGTGATTCGTCACTTACATACAACACCTAGTGTTCATCACAAATGCCCTCCTTAATACCCATCACCCATTTAACCCATCCCTCCACCCACCTCCACTCCAGTAGCCATCAGTTTCAAACATATATTCTAATCAATATAAGAACAATACTCAAAAGCTCTCATTTTTCAAAATCTTTTAGAGTAGCAAAAGTTCATTTATTTATTCACTCAACAAATTGAAACTGCTCTGGGCCAGGCAATGTTCTCCACACTGAGGATACAATTGTGAACAACACACACGAAGTCTGCTTTATAAGTTTGCATTCCAGTGGGGGAGGCATTCAATCTACAAATATGAAATATTGCAAAAGGTAGTAGTGCAATTACCAAATAGGAAAATAGAGCTAAGGAGTAACAGTTAAAATGCTTTTCCAACAATGTTATATTTGGGTACAGACCTGAAAATAGTAAAACTGAAAACACATGGTTATCTGGGGGAGGAACATTCCAGAAAGAAATACCAACAAATACTAAGTGGGAAGCAGGAGCAAGATTGGCATGTTTGAAGAATAGTGAAGCCATTATGGTTGGGGCCAAGGGAGCAAGGGGAAGAGTATAGGAGATCTGAGGGCTTATTTGGTAAGGACCTAGGATTTTCCTAGGAATGAATGATCAGAGACATTTGAGCAAAGGAATGAAGTGATTGGAGGATATATTTTAAAAGCACCTCTGTGAAAAATGCTGCCTCTGGGTGCAAGTATCAGAGCAGAAAGATGAGGTGAAAGTTGATGGTGGCATGGATCAGGGTGCTTGCTGTAGAGAAGTAGTCGAATTCTAGATAAATTTTTAGTGTGGAGCAGTTGTGATTTGCTGATGAATTAAATGGGAAAAGTGAGAGAATAAGGATTCCAGGATGACTCTAAGAATGGGTCTGATATATGCTGTCTAAAAAAAATCCTATAAATTCCAGTGTGGGACAGAGGTTTGGGGACAAGGAAGGCTTTGTGGCACTCCTAAAGACTTTCATTATAGTAGTAACTACATTCACTGTGACCTTGCATATGCTAAACATTCATATGGTACTTCACTTAATTTTCACAATTCTATGGAATAGCTACTACCCTGCTCATTTTACAGATGAGGACATGGTTTTAAGCATGTTGGATAACTTGTCTAAGGTCCCACAGCTAGGGAATGGCAAATCATTCAAACCCATCTCTGCCTGGGAGACTTGATGTTTCTACTCTTCTGTCGCTTTAGACTCTGACTGGCAAACTAAGCCCCACAGGCCAAGTCTGGCCCTTCATTTGTTTTTGTACAGTTTGTAAACTAACAAATTAAAAAAAAAAATTCACTAGAAAAATATTTCTTGACAGCTGAAAATTATATGAAATTCAAGTTTCAGTGTCCATAAATAAAGTTTTTTTGGAACAGTCACCCTTGTTCCATTACATGTGCCTATGGCTATGTTCATGCCACAGTAGCAGAGTTGACTAGTTGCAACAGAGACCATTTGGCCCAAAAAGCCAAATATATTTGGAGTCTGGTCCTTTGCAGAAGAAGTTTGCCAACCCCAGGTTTAGAGAATGAACTCTATGCTAACATTTATGAAATGCTGTACTTGTGAAATGTCTATTTGTAGGTAATTTCTCTAATGTCAGAGAAGGTATGGCTCTATGGAAGAGAGTTCGTTCAGCCAGTTAAAGATTAGTTACTCATGTAGATTTGTTCTACAGTGAAAGTGTGATACACAATGGAAGAGAAGCCAGAGTCAGAAGAGTAGCAATAAACTTTGACAGCTCAATCTCTCTCCCTCCCTCTCTCTCTCTCTTCCCCTTACTTTTTCCTTCCCAGCCCCTTCCTCTCCTCGAGTTCCTCTCTCCGTTTCTCACTCCTTCTCTAACTCTCTTTCTCAAAGAGGGATTAAATAAATGCAAATAAGCTATGTATTTCAGGAAATCAAGAGTTCTTATTACTTTAAAGTTATTAAAGGATTTGCCTTTAGGTGTTCTTTTTTTAAAATTTTAGTTCCCAAATCTCTAGCTTTGAAACTGTATCATACAGTGATATATAGACCAAATCAAGTTTACTTCTACTGAATGCCAATGGTGAAAAATTATGGTAACATTGCTCAAGGGACAGCATTCCATAAATAAACAAGTCATTTTATTTCAACCAGAGAATTATATAAAGTCTAAAAACATGATTTGCCTAGTAGAAAGCTTTGTAATGATCTAGTGTGGATAGAAATAAGAATATGGAAAACAAGATAAGAGCTATAATGAAAGGAGAGTGTTCAATCTCTGTGCCAAGTAGAGAGAGGCTTTCTTGGCCAAGTTTTTATCTGGGAATCTAGAAGCCAACTAATATTGTGAAGCTCAGGGTGTTTGTGTATTGCAATCATTGCTGCTAGATTTCTTTTCCAATAAAAATCTATCTGAATGGAGCTGAAACAGCTTTGTTTTTATCCATCCTGTTTTCGGCTCAGAGGGAGTTGAGAAATTCCATCCTTGTAGTAGACTGGAAAAGAGATCCACCTAAATTACATTTGTATGTGAACAGTGATGCTACCCAGACTCCTCAAAGAGCAAGGATTAATTCTCTCCTTTTTGATTAGCCAATTGCCTCTTGTCATATCCAGCTATTGTATCTTATTATATACACTTTTCTATACCGTATATATTCTGTATATCTACTACTTCTGGTAACAGATATTTTCCTTGGGACCAAACTTCTGCTTAACAACAATAGAACCAGTCATAGGGGGATGGGGTGGGGGTTGCATATTGTATGATTCCATTTACATAGCATTCTCTCTTTTAAAATATTTTATTTATTTATTTGAGAAAGAGAGAGTGCACAAGCAGGGATGGGGCAGAGGGAGAAGCAAACTCCCCACTGAGCATGGAGCCCAATGCAGGGCTCAGTCCCAGGACCCCAGGATTGGGACCTAAACAGAAGGTGGACGCTTAACTGACTGAGCCACCTAGGCACCCCTGTAGCATTCTCTAATTTCACAGCTTTATTATTATATAATTCACATGCCATACAATTCACTCATTAAAAGTGTACAATTCAGTGGTTTCCAGTATATTCACAGTTGAGAAACCATAACCACATTCACTCTCAGAACATTTTCATGATTCCAAAAAAGAAACCCTGAACATTTTAGCCATCACAACCACTCTCCTTCCACCCCTGCCATCCTACCCAGCCCTAGTCAAACACTAATTCACTTACTGTATCTAAATTTGTCTACTCTGGACACTTCATTTAAGTGCAATCATGCAGAATGTGGTCCTTTGTGGTTGGCTTCTTTCATTTAGCATGTTTATAAGTTTCATCCATGTTGTGATGTGTGCCAATACTTTACTTCTTTTTGTTGCTGAATAATATTTCATTGTGGGACATACTCTATGACACTTTTGAAATAACAAAATTATGATTATGAAGAAGAGATTAGTGGTTGCCAAATGTTGGGAGTGGTGGCTGTGGGGGCAAGGGGGTGATGCGACTGTGGCTATGAAGAGATAGCATGAGGGATCCTGGTGATAGAACTGCTAGGTATCATAGCTATGGTGGTGGTCACAAAGATCTACATATGTGATAAAGTTGCACAGAACTAAATATACACACACATGCACATGAACACAAACGAGTACATGTAAATGGTAAAATCTGAATAAGATCAGTAGATTATAGTAGTATCAATATCCTGGATAAGATATTGTGTACTCTGGTTATGCAAGATGCTTTCACTGGGAGAAACTGGGTGAAAAGTATTGATATCTTTTTTTATTATTCCCTACAGCTATATATGAATATACAATTATCTCAAATTAAATAAAATAAGGAACCAGAAAGCCTGTCAGGATTGTCAGAGGAAGGTCCTCTGAAAATTCACTCCTCCGTAAAAGCAACAAAAATACTGGCAAAAATGGTCAAAATAAACCTTTTCAGAACTCTGGAAATTAACCAAAGCCTTGCAACAATTTGAGGAGTGTTATTCAAGAAAAACATTGAATCATGGTAAAGACAGTGAGTTTTGTTTCATTTTAACTTACCCTTTTCCCCTCTTTCTCTCTCAAGCTCCAGGATAGACTTGAAAACAAACAGATCTGCAATTATAGTAACAAACCTCCACTCGAAGGGACACAGTATTGGAGTGCCTTCAAGACCCCATTTTCAGATAGCTGCCATTATGTGACCTGCCTGGCAGTTCCCTGGAGGATACCACTCACAAGGTTTGTCTTTATTTGACCTGACACAGAGCTCACACAGTGTAAACAGCATTTTCTCCAGGACTATTTGTAGAAAACAATCAGTGGCAATTGTTTAATATCAACTGCTGCCTGAGATGGTAATGGCAGTTGCAACAGTTCACCAAAACACTTAAAAGGAAAATCTGGGAAATGAGGTGTCCATACAGGCTTTAGAAAACTCTGACATATTCCTGGGTATCTAGAAAGCCACATGCATGTATACGGCTGTGTGCATACCCAGGAAAGACCTGAGAAGGCCCTAAACTCTCACTTCTGGTTAACCAGGAGGCTCTGTGAAAGCAGGAAGTAAAGACTAAAGTAGAGTAGTAATACTTGAACATTGAAGGCATGTCCCAGCATGCATGCAGAGGCTGACAGACTTTACTGGTCCCCAGCATTTAAGGAAATATCTGTACAATTGTTAACTATCCAATAAGATAACCAAGTAGCAGTTTCCCTGTGCATTGATGAAAAAGCATAGGCAGCTTACAGAATTAATTCAGGACACACTACAAAACGTATAGCAGCAACAACTAACAGCCATAACAAACTGCTGGGGAGTAGAGGGAAACGTGATTTCCATATTTGTCACCTTGTATAATTTAAAATTCCAATTTTTCTTTTCTTTTCTTTTTTTTTTAAGATTTTACTTATTTGAGAGAGAGAGAGAGAGAGAGAAAGACAGTGAGAGAGGAAGCACAAGCAGGGAGAGTGGGAGAGGGAGAAGCAGGCTTCCTGCTGAGCCCCATGTGGGGCCTGATCCCAGGACCCTGGGATTATGACGTGAACTGAAGGCAGATGCTTAACGACTGAGCCACCAAGGCGCCCCTAAAATTCCAATTTTAACCAAAAATTATGAGACATGCAAAGTAACAAGAAAGTACGGCCAACACACAGAGAAAAAATTAGTCAGTAGACATTTTCCTGAAGGAAGCACAGATGCTGAACTAGTTGACAAAGGCTTTAAATTATCTGTTTTTAAATATACTCAAAGAACTAGAGAAAACTATGTCAAAAAACTAAAGGAAAGCATGAGAATGATGGCTCACTAAGTAAAGCATATCAATCAAGAAATATAAATTATTAAAAAGAGAACAAAGTAGAAATTCTGGAGTTGAAAAGTACAGTAATTGAAATGAATTCACTTCAGGGACTTAATAAAAGATTTGAGCTGACAGAAGATTCTGTGAACTTGGAGATAAGTCAATTCATTTGATGTAGCCTGACAAACAGAAAGGAAAAAGAATGAAGGAAAATGAATACAATCTCAAAGATCTATGGGATACCATTAAGTATATCAACATATGCATAATGAGAATTCCACAGGAGGATAGAGAAAAGGGGACAAAAAAGAATATTAGAAGAAATTATGGCCAAATTTTTCCAAAATTTGATGAAAAACAATCTATACATCCAAGAAGCTACATAAACTCCAAGGAGACCAAATTCAAAGAGATACACATCAAGACACATCATAACCACAGGGATCTAAAGCCTTAGACAAAAAAACAGTCTTGAAAGCAACAAGAAAGAAACAATGTATCACATATGATGGATCTTCACTAAGACTAACAGCTAAATATTTATCAGAAACCATGAAGTCCAGAAGTCAGTGGGATGATATGTTACAAGTGCTGAAAGAAAAGACTGTCAACCAAGAATTCTTTATCCAGCAATACTGACCTTCAGAAATGAAGGAGAGGGGCACCTGGGTGGCTCAGTCGTTAAGCGTCTGCCTTCGGCTCAGGTCATGATCCCAGCGTCCTGGGATCGAGCCCCGCATCGGGCTTTCTGCTCTGCAGGAAGCCTGCTTCTCCC
>CM053611.1:11708854-11734014 GCA_028646535.1 Procyon lotor
AAAGAAATGAAGGAGAAATGAAGACATTCTCAGATAAATAAAGATTGAGAGAATATTCTTAGCACCATTGTTTATAATAACAAGTAAATACAATCCAAATGTCTATCAGCTGACAAATGGATAAACAAAAAGTGGTATATCTAAACAATGAAATATTATTCAGCTGAAGTCTTGATATGCTAAAACATGGATGAATCTTAAAAACGTGCCAAGTGAAAGAGCCAGTCACAAAGGACCACATATTATTTGATTCCATATATATGAAATTTTTAGAATAGGCAGATGTATAGAGATCAAAAGTAGATTAGGGGTTCTCTAGCTGCAGGTGGGGAAAAATAAGACAGGATAGCTAAACAGCAGCTTTTTTTCAGGAGATGATGAAAATCAGCTCTAAAATTGATTGTGGTAATGGTTACATAGCTCTGTGAATATGCTAAATATTATTGCATTATGTACTGTAAATGAGTGAATTGTATGGTATGTGTATGATACTTCAGTAAAGTTGTTACTAAAAAAATGTGGAGGAGGCTAAAAAATAAAACTCTTAGAAGAAAACATAGGCCTAAATCTTCATGACTTTGAATTAGGTAATGGTTTCTTTCTTTTTTTCCTTTTTTTAATTTAAATTTTGTTAGTTAACGTATAGTGAAATATTGGTTTCTGGAATAGAATTCAGTGATTTATCACTTACATACAACACCCAGTGCTCATCACAACAAGTGCCTTCCTTTATACCCATCAACTGTCTAGCCCACCCCCACCCACCTCCTCTCTCCATCAACCCTCAGTTTGTTCTCTATCCTGAAGAGTCACTTATGGCTTGTTTCCCTCTTCTTTTTTTTTTTCTTTTCCCCTTCCCATGTGTTCATCTGTTTTCTTAAATTCCACATATGAGTGAGATCATATAGTATTTGTCTTTCCCTGACTGACTAATTTCACTTAGCATAATACCCTCTAGCTCCATCTGTGTCATTGCTAATGGCAAGATTTCATTCTTTTTGATGGCTGAATAATATTCTATTGTATATATATCATGTCTTCTTTATCCTTTCCTCAGTCATGGACATTTGGGCTCTCTCCATAGTTTGCCTATTGTAGATAATACTGCAATAAATATTGGGGTACATGTACCCCTTTGAATTTGTATTTTTGTAACCTTTGGTAAATACCTAGTAGTACAATTACTGGATTATAGGGTAGTTCTATTTTTAATTTTTGGAGGAATCCCCAAACTGTTCTCCAGAGTGGCTGCACCAGTTCGCATTCCCCACCAACAGTGCAAGAGGGTTCCCCTTTCTCCACATCCTTGCCAAAACCTGTTGCTTGTTGTTTTTGTTTTTAATTTTAGCCATGATAGGTATAATGTGGTATCACATTGTGGTTTTGATTTGTATTTCCCTGATGATGAGTGATGTTGAGCATCTTTTCATGTGTCTGTTAGTCATCTGAATATCTTCTTTGGAAAAAATGTCTATTCATTTCTTCTGCCCATTTCGTAACTGAATTATTTGGGTTTTGGGTGTTGAGTTTGATAAATTCTTTATAGATTTTGGATACTAAACTTTTATCAGATATGTTATTTGCATATATATTTTCTCCCATTCTGTAGACTGCCTTTTAGTTTTGTTGGTTGTTTCCTACACTATGCAGAAGCATTTTATTTTGATGAGGACCCAATAGTTCATTTTTTCTTTTGTTTTTGTTTCCCTCGCCTCCAGTGATGTGTCCAGTAAGAAGTTGCTGCAGCCAAGGTCAAAGAGGTTTTTGCCTATGTTGCCCTCTAGGATTTTGATGGTTTCCTTTCTCACATTGAGGTCTGTCTTCCATTTTTAAAAAAAAGATTTTATTTATTTATTTGACAGAGAGAGAGACAGCAAGAGAGGGAACACAAGCAGGGGGAGTGGGAGAGGAAGAAGCAGGCTTCCCACTAAGCAGGGAGGGAGCCCAATGTGGTGCTCAATCCCAGGACCGTGGGATCCTGACCTAAGCTGAAGGCAGACACTTAATGACTCAGCCATCCAGGGATCCCCTTTCTTCCATTTTGAGTCTATTTTGTATATGATGTGAGAAAGTGGTCCAGTTTCATTCTTCTGCGTGTTGCTGTGCAGTTCCCCACACCATTTATTGCAGATACTGCCTTTTTTCCATTGGATATTCTTTCCTGTTTTGTTGAAGATCAGTTGACTATGGTTGTGGGTCCATTTCTGGATTCTCTGTTCTGTTCCACTGATCTATGTGTCTGTTTTTGTGCCAATCATACTGTCTTGATGACTACAGCTTTGTAATATACCTTGAAATGCAAAATTGTGATGCCTCGGTTTTGTTATTCTTTTCTAGAATTGCTTTGGCTATTCAGGGTCTTTTGGGGTTCCTTACAAATTGTAGGATTATTTGTTCTAGCTCATGAAAAATGTTGGTGGTATTTTGATAGGAATTGTATTACATGTGTAGATTGCTTTGGGTAGTACAGACATTTTAATAATGTTTGTTCTTCCAATCCATGAATATGGAATGCTTTTCTATTTCTTTGTGTCCTCTTCAGTTTATTTCATAAATGTTCTAAAATGTTCAGAGTACAGATCTTTTGCTTCTTTAGATTTATTCCCAAGTATCTTACTAGTTTTGGTGCAATTACAAATGGGATTGATTTGTTGATTTCTTTTTCTGCTGTTGTTATTGGTGCATAGAAATGTAGGCAATGGCTTCTCAAATATGACACTGGAAGCACAGCAAGAAAAGAAAAAAATAGCTAAATTATACTTCATCATAACTAAAAATTTAAGTGCTTCAAAGGGCATCATCAAGAAAGTGAAAAGACAACCCACAGAATGAAGAAAATATTTGTAAATCATATATTAGATAAGGGAATGTATATAAAAGATCCAGGATTATTGAAGAACTTTTACGACTCAATAACTAAATGACAATTAACTCTATTTAAAGTGGGTAAAGGATTTGAATAGACATTTCTCCAAAGAAGATATGCAAATAGTCAATAAGCACATGAGAAGTTGCTCAACATCATTAACTACTGGGGAAATACAATCAGAACCACAAAGAGATATCATTTCAACCCACTAGGATATCTATAATTTTTTTTTTAAGATTTATTTATTTATTTGACAAAGAGAGAGTGAGCACAAACAGGGGGAGCAGCAGACAGAGGGAGAGTGAGAAGCAGGTTTCCTGCTGAGCAAGAAGCCTGATGCAGGGCTGTATCCCAGGACCGTGGTATCATGACCTGAGCCAAGGGCAGACACTTAACCAGCTGACCCACCCAGGCACCCCTAGGATAGCTATAATTTAAAGAACAGAAAATAATAAGTGTTGATGAGGGTACAGAGAAATTGGAACTCTCATATGTTGCTGGTGGGAACTTTGGAAAACAATTTGGCAGTTCAAAAATTTAAACATCGAATTATTAAATGACTCAGAAATTTCACTGCTTATTATATTTTGGTTTTAGAATGTGCCACAAATCACATTTTGACCAGCCAGATGTTGGGAATATAACAGAGTTTGCTGGTGATATACTATGAGGTCCAGAGGTCATGGTGGAAGAATTTGGGAAGACAGAAAGAAGTAGGAAGATAGGTCAATCAGTAGAAACACAATTAATTAAATAAAGTTATTGTTCTTATCATTTTAGAGCTTTTAGGGGACAAAAGTAAATGTTCAACTTTTCAGGAAAATACATGAAGAAACGTTAGTTGGCATTGGGAGAGAGGATGGGGCGGCTGTTTCATGAAGGTAGGAGTAGGTCTTCTTGCCAAGCAGCTGATTGCCTTTCCCATGGGACTGACATATCCCTGGTTGACCATGTACTCAAGTCTATTAGAAGAGTAAAACGCTGGGGTATGTTTGGGGGAGACCTTCTATCCTCCTCTTCATATTTCCAAAGAAGATTCCACTCAGCAGAAAAGAAAAAGATAGGAGGAGGTTTCCAGGTTTTTTGTCTCCTCATTCACGTCACTCCAAAACTGAGGAGTAATTTATATTTAAAAGGACAGAGTGTGTATAGTCCAGATTTTTCTGGGCTCCCTTTCTGGATGCAGCCTGATATTGGCAGACTTACTCCCTGCTCACCTTTCCCCAGACTTTTCTTTTCTTTCCTTTTCTTTTCTTTCCTTTTCTTTTCTTTCCTTTTCTTTTCTTTTCTTTTCTTTTCTTTTACAATTTTTAGTATTTATTGGAATAAAGAGAACAGTTTCATCTTTATGTACATAGGAATTTATATCCCCCACCAATCAGTTATTTATACGTGTTCTTGATTTTCCCCAGACTTTCTAGGGCTATTTCTGGCATAATCTGGTGGAGATGGGGACCTTTTAAGGTATCCTGATAATGGCCATAGCTCAAATTATGGTCTTTAAACTTACTAGGAATAAAGATGATGTTTTTATTTCAGTCTGATTTCAGCATCTATTTCTCGTTTGGTTTTAAACTAAATGGGGGAATAAAAGTTTATTATTTGATGACCCCTAAGATTCCCCAAAACTCTAACATCGGAAAGCCAAATCAGTCAGAAGGGCAGGGAACGCTTGGGTGACTCCTTCTCCTGTAGCTGCCAGTAGTGGGATAAGCAGAGGGCACAATCAAGGACTCTGAATGTGTGCCAGGAACACAAAATGCCCTGAGGATCCTTTGCTTTCCGCGCCAGTCACATATCCCGGAGCAGGAAGCTGGAGACTGCCATGTATTCCAGAAGAGGGTAGGGTGATGGCACATAATTTAATTATAAACACCAGATTCAGTTAACTGCCCTTCCATTTATTCAACATATATTCAACACACTGTACATTGCACTGTGTAAGGTGTTGGAGATGTGAAGGTGAACATGGCAGACCTAGAATGCTGACCCTTACAGACCTTTCCTTTGGGCTGGAAAGCTCTCTGCTCCCTGAGGAGAGCATTTCACCACTAGCATGGAACTGGTTTTCTGTCTCAGGCCTCATGTACTTGGGACCTGAAGGAGAAGAGAGTCCTCTTTGCTTCCCAAATGCCATTTCCAGGCCTTCTCTCTCCGACCTTCTTTCAAAGTTCTTATCAAACTTTCTACCGCTATCTCTCTGTCAATGAGATCTTGCTGTTCTGATCACCCCACTCCAGTCCCTGATGAATTTAACACCTAGCTCACTCTCTTCTCTTCCACCTGTACTCCTGTCTTCACTTTTTTGATGACTTCAACAGTCTCATGGATAATCAGTCTGAGACAGGGTGTAACTTTAATTTCCCCATGTGCCTTCTGTGAATTTCTCCTGTCTTGTACCATCTAGAAAGCTGAAGGCTGGTTTTTTCCCCCCTTGGCACACAGTGAAGAAGAAACAAAGACTCAGAGAAGTTCAGCTGCTGCAATATGGGACAGAAAGATACAGACATGGGCTTGCTGAGTTAAGTCGTGGCTTCAGTAAAAAGAAAGGACAGGTAAAGGGCTGGCTCACAAGAAGAAGGAAGCCTAGAAGAGCAGAGTTCTTGAAACAGGAAGGGCAAGACGGACCCTCCGTTTAGAGAACCAGGAAGTGGAGTGGACAGGACTCCTGAGCTATCCTCAAGTGGGAAGGAAGCTCCCACCCACTGGGGACATCCTGCTGTTCCCAGGGTTGAATTGTGCCCCTGATCCGAGGGTGGGGCAATAGGTCATCTTGTGTGGAAATAGACGCAAAGGGAAAAATTACACTTCCTGACCAAGGTGGGATTGAAGAGAATGAGATTAGAGTTTCCTAAACTCTGCAGAAGTAACACACCCTTACTGCCATATTTGGCATACCTAGACCACCACGATAAAGTGAATATGGCTGTAAAGTGAGTCCAGTGAATTTGTTGGCTTCCCAGAGCGTATAAAAGTTATGTTTACGCTATACTGTAGTCTATTACGTGTGCAATAGCTTTGTGTCTAAAAAAATATTCATACTTAATTTAAAAATAATTTATTGTTAAAAAATACTAATCATCATCTGAACTTTCAGCAGGTTGTAATTAATGATCGGAGACCACCAAAACAGATATAATAATAATGAAAAAGTTTGAAATTCTATGAGAATTATCAAAATGTGCCACAGAGATACAAAGTGAGCAAATGCTGTTGGAAAAATGGTGCCAGTAGACTTGCTTGATGCAAGGTTGCTACAAACCTTCAATTTGGAAAAAAAAAATGCAATTTCTGCAAAACACTGTAAAGCAACATGCAATAGGATGAGGTATGCCTACATTTGTACCTTGACCTCTCATTCCTTACTTCTCATCTGTAACGATCATTTCCTCAATTTCAGACACCCACTATCACGATGATGATCTTGTCATCAGCATTGACCAAACCTGGTCCAAACTCTAACATTCTCTCACTACCAGTCACCAACATATACTTTGCAAAGCACGTTACCTTCAACCTTCCTCTCTGTTTTTTGTGCTCAGGCAAAGCCCCAGTCTGCTTGCTGCCTGCCCCTGAGTAACCAAGTGCTGCTAGAAAAAAATGCACAGCTCTACTGAACAGCTCTACTGTAAATCCATGACCATGAGCCTTAAAAAGATACTCATTATTGCCCAGAGCCCTGTTTTACAGTCCCAGTGTATTTCCTTTCTCAACTCCAAAATGGCTATTTTATACCTTCTTTCCCATCAAACTCTCTGTGCACACCCCATGACCCCTCACCTTACTTCCTCAGACTAGAGCTTTCTCACCCTTCCTTTGCCAACATTACCTTAGCTGCACACACCTAACCCCACCACTCTCCCTGCCAACTCCCCCACATGGGTCTCTGGATCCATCCCCTTTCTTGTTCTCAGGAACTACACTCCTACAATTTCCCAAACTCTTCAAGACTTTTCCTGCCAACATCCAAACAGTCTGTAATCTGTCCTATCAAAGAAACAAAAACAAAACACATCATTTGACCCCATAATACCTTTCAAATTCCCCTCTCATTACTCTTCTCCAAAGCAAAACATTTTGAAAGCAGTGATTATAATTAATTTCCACATCTTCGTTCCATAATCTCTCTTCAACTCACTCCATCCAGTTTCTGTCTACAACAGTCCATCAAGACTGTTCTTGTCAAGGTCTCTGAAGACCTTCATGTTGCCAGCTGTAGGACCAAATCTCTGCTCTTATCTTACTGCCTTGCCCAGCATTGGACACAGCCAACCACTCCTGCTTTCCTTCTTTCCTTGGCTTCCTGGACTCATACAGTTTTAGGTTCCCTCATACTTCACTCGCTGTAGCTTCTCAGTTTTTCTTAGCTTCTCTTTCCTTCCCTTCCTTTATTTTTTTTTAAATATTTTATTTGTTTATTTGACAGAGAGGAGAGAGATCACAAGTAGGCAGAGAGGCAGGCAGATAGAGGGGGAAACAGGCTCCCTGCCGAGCAGAAAGCCCCATGCGGGGCTCGAGCCCAGGACCCTGAGCTCATGACCTGAGCCGGAGGCAAAGGCTTTAACCCACTGAGCCACTCAGGCACCCCCTTTCCTTTATTTTTTGACAGTTGCATTATTTATTTACTTTTATCTTTTTAACTTATTACTTAAATTCAATTAGTTAACATATAGTGTATCTTAGTTTCAGATGTAGAATTCAGTTATTCATCCATTGCATATAACACCCAGGGCCCATTATATCATGTGCCCTCCTTAAAGACCATCACCCAATTATCCCACCTCCCCTCCAGCAACCCCCAGTTTGTTTCCTACAGTTAGGAGTCTCTTATGATTTGTTTCTCCCTGTGATTTCATCTTATTTTATTTTTCCCCCCTTCTCCTATGATCCTCTGTTTTGTTTCTTAAATTTCACATGAGTGAAACCATATGATAATTGTCTTTCTCCAATTGAGTTATTTTGCTTAGCATAATACCCTCCAGTTCCATCCACATCATTGTAAATGGGAAGATTTCATCCTTTCTGATGGTTGAGTAATATTCCACTGTGTATATGTGTGTATAGTATATATATATCTATATATATAGATAGATATTGTATGTATACACACACACACACACACCATATCTTCTTTATCCACTCATCTGTCAATGGACATCTCACATCTCATCTCTTTTTCCATAGTTTGGCTATTGTGGACATTGCTGCTATAAACAATGGGGTGCACATGCCCCTTCAGATCACAGCATCTGTATCTGAAGATATACAGGGTCTTTGGGTAAATACCTAGTAGTACAATTGCTGGGTCATAGGGTAACTCTCTTTTTAACTTCTTGAGGAACCTCCATACTGTTTTTCAGAGTGGCTGTACCAGCCTGCATTCCCACCAACAGTGTAAGAGGGTTTCCCTTTCTCTGCATCTCACCAATGTTTTTTGTTTCCTGACTTGTTAATTTTAGCCATTCTGACCAGTATGAGTTAGTATCTCATTGCGGTTTTGATTTGTATTTCCCTGATGCCAAGTGATGTTGAAAATTTTTTCATGTGTCTGTTGGACATTTGGATATCTTCTTTGGAGAAATGTCCGTTCAGGTCTTCTGCCCATTTCTTGACTGTTTTTTGTTTGTTTGTTTGTTTGTTTGTTTTTTGGGTGTTAAGTTTGATAAGTTCTTTATAGACTTTGGATACCAGCCTTTTATCTGTTAAGACAGTTGCATTATTTATTTACTTTTATCTTTTTGCAATTTGCAATTTGCAATTGCAAGACAATTGCAAATATCTTCTCCCATTCTGTTGGTTGTCTTTTGGGGTTGTAGACTGTTTCCTTTGCTGTGCAAAAGTTTTTTATCTTGATGAAGTCCCAATAGTTCATTTTTGCATTTGTTTCCCTTGCCTTTGGAGACATGTCTAGCAAGAAGGTGCTGAGGCAGGGTTGAAGAGGTTGCTGCCTGTGTTCTCCTTAAGGATTTTGATGGATTCCTGTCTCACATTTAGGTCTTTCATCCATTTTGAGTTTATCTACTATATGCTCCTTCCCTTCCTTTAAACAAGCAGTCCCATTAAAAAGGTTTAGTCCATGAAGACAATAGTGGAGCCTCTATTTTCATTTATTTTTTCTTTAAAAAATAAGAAAGCAATTAAACTTTATTAACATATGATACACATTTCTATACTTATGCTCTCAGTTGGTTGGTATATTAGACAAGTAAAAGTCACATATGCTACACAGGATATGCTGAGGAATCAGTGGAGAGTCAACAGAGAAGTTACTTTGTGCTATAGTTTGTGACCAGTTATGTGGTTGTATAGATTATCTTCTTAAAATTTTTTTATTGTGGCAAGAAGTACATAACATGAATTTTAGCATTTTTAAATCCACTGGTCATTGACATTAAATACATTAAGTACAGTGACATTAAGTACATTCGCATTGCCATCACCACCATCCATCTCCAGAACTTTTTTATCTTCCCCAACTATATCCATGAATCAATAACTCACCATGTCCCTGTCTCCCCAGCCCTTGGCAACTATGATGCTGCTTTCCATGTCTGTGAATTTGACTACTCTGGGTCCCTCATTTGAGTAGAATCATACCTTATTGGTACTTTTGTAACTGACTTTTCCACTTGGCAGAATGTCTTCATAACAAATACGCATAATCCATATAATTCAATGGATAAAGTTTATCATATTGTAGTATGTATCTGAATTCTGTTCCTTTTCAAAGCTGAATAATATTCCAGTGTATGAATATAGTACATTTTTTTATCCACTCATCTGTCCATAAACATTTGGGTTTTTTCCCATCTTTTGGTGATTGTATGAACAAGGATGCAATGAACATTGGTGTACAAATATCTGTTCGAATCCCTGTTTTCAGTTCTTTTGGTTGGTTGTATGCCCAGAACGGGAACTGCTGGATCATTTGGTAATTCTATCTTTAATTTTTGAAGAAGGATGATGCTGGTTTCCACATCAGCTGCACCATTTTACAGTCCCACCAGCAATGCACAAGGGTTCCAATGCCTTCACATCCTCACAAACACATTATTTTCTGTTTTGTTTCCTTTGATAATAGCCATCCCAGTGGGTCACGAATGAATATCTCATTGTTGTTTTGATTTTCTGAATTATCAGTGATGGTGAATGTCTTTTTATATGCTTTCTAGCCATTTGTATGTGTATATTTTCTTTGGAGAAATTTTCATTCAAATATTTTGCTGATTTGGGGGAAGTTATTTTGTTGATGTGCTAGTGTTGAGCTATAGGAGTTCTTTATATATTCTGGATATCAGTCTCTTATCAGACATATAATTTGAAAATATTTTCTCCCAATATATGGATTGCCTTTTCACTCTCTTGATAGCATCCTTTGGTGCACAGAAGTTTTTGAAATTTTGGTGAAGTCTAATTTATCTATTTTTTCCTTCTTTGACTGTACTTTTGGTGCCATATCCAATAAATCATTGCCAAATTCAATGTCAGAAAGAATTCTCCCTCTATTTTCTTCTAGGAGTTTTATGATTTTGGGTCTCACATTTAGGTCTTTAATCCATTTTGAATTAATGCCGTATATGATGTAAGGTAAAGGTCCAACTTCATTCTTTTGCTTATGGACATTCAGTTTTCACAGCACTATTTTTTGAAAAGGCTGTCTTTCTCCATTAAATAGTTTTAGCATCCTTGTCAAAAATCATTTGGCTATATTTATGAAGATTCATTTTGGGGGTTTCTATTCTATTCTGTTGGTCTGTATATTTGTCTTTATGCCACTACTACATTGTTTTAACTGCTGTAGATTTGTAGTAAGTTTATTTTTCCCAAATATGCTTATTTTATTTTTTCAGTCTTACAAGATTTGAAATCAGGAAATATGAGACCTCCAGCTTTGTTCTTTTTCAGAACTGTTTTGTCTATTTAAAGTCCCTTGAGATTCCTTATTAATTTTAGGATGGATTTTTTTATTTTTTTCAAATACACTTAAAAAAATATCAAAGCTTGGTACGTTGATAGGGATTGCATTGAATCTGTAGACCATTTGGCTAGTATTGGCATCCTCACAATATTAAGTTTTCCAATTCATGAAGCCAGGATGTCTTTCCATTTATTAATGTCTTATTTATTTTCTCTTAGCAATATTTTATAGCTTCAATGTGCAGATCTTTCACCTGCTTAGTTACACTTATTCCTAAATATTTTATTTTTTGATGCTTTTGAAAATGAACTTGTTTTCAAAATTTCCTCTTCGGGTTGTTCATTATTATTGTAGAGAAACACAACTGAATTTTATGTGATAATTTTATATCCTGCAACTTTGCTGGATTCATTTATTAGTTCTAACAGATTTTTGTTTGTTTGTTAGTGAAATCTTGGCCTTGCAGTTATCTTTGGTTCTTCCTTTCTCTCTTGCTCTCTCACTGTCTGCATGCAAACAGTCACCAACTCATTTTAGTTTGTTTTGATTTCACAAAGTTTCTGCTATTTCACTTTCATTAGTCTCACTGTAATCCAATGTAATTGAATGACTATTTGTATGTACCATGTCTAGGGCAATGCATGAAGCATTTGTTACCTAAAATAGTTCTTTTATTCTCGCTATCCCACTCAAACTTCCCAGGCTTCTCTTACATCTTCTCAGAGGCAGCACTGGTAGTTAAAAGGGTCAAGAACACCTGAAATGGAAGCTGATAGGCTGCTTACTAGCTGTGTAAACATAAGCATGATATGTAGACCCTTTCAGTCTTACTTTTCAGCTGGTGATGATAATAATATGCCATAAAGTGGTGGGAGGTGTCTTAACCCATTTGGGCTGCTGTAACAAAATACCACAGACTGGGCGATTTATAAGCAACAGAAATTTATGGCTCACAGTTCTGGAGTCAGGGAAGTCCAAGATCAAGATGGTCCTCTTTTAGTGAGGGCACTCTTCCTGATCCATAGTCAGCACCTTCTCACTGTGTCTTCACATGACAGAAGGGGCTAGGGATCTTTTTTGTAAGAGCACTAACCCATCCATGAGGACTTCACACTCAGCCTTATTCACCTTCCAACCGCCTCATCTTTCAACACTGTCACATGGACATTATGGTTCCAGCATATGAATTTGGCGGGGACACAAACATTCATATCATGGAGGGAGGCTTAAACAGGACAGCGAGTATAAAGCACTTAGTAAAACTCTCCCTTTCTCTTCTTCTCTCCCTTTGAGGCCAAAGACATAGATGGTACTGATCTCCCAACTTGTCTATATTACTTCTTTGGCACTTACCATCTACTGCTTTGTACTGTTTGTCATCTTTTTACAAGTATCCATATTATTTTCCTTATCAAGTTATGAATTCTCCAAGGGCGGAGAGCTTTTTCCTTCTCTTGTGACTGTGGCATGTCATAATACAATGCCTTCTATATGGTAAATACATAGTCAATATTTGCCTTTTAATTGTTTGACATAATGAAATTTTTCATTGCCTCATATCCAGGATCTTGAGAACTGATGTTTCATTTATTTTATGTGCTTTTTTCAGCCATTTTCCCACTTTGATTTTATTTTTTTTTAATTTTTTCCCCCAAAATGTTTATTTTATTTTTTCAGTGTTACAAGATTTATTGTTCATGCACCACACCCAGTGCTCCATGCAATACATGCCCTCCTCAGTACCCACCACCAGGCTCCCCCAGCCCCCCACCCCCACCCCTCGTAAACCCTCAGTTTGTTGCTCAGAGTCCACAGTCTCTCATGGTTCATCTCTCCCTCTGGTTTCCCCCCATTCACCTTTCCCTTCCTTCTCACAATGCCCTCCATGTTTTTCTTTATGCTCAGCACATAAGTGAGACCATTTTGATTTTAAAGCAGCTGACAATTTAAAATAGCAACAAGAAAGTAATGAAGACATCACTACTTCCTAGAAGACCATCTGAGCATATTTCAACCAATGTCTCCATAAAGAGTAGAAAAATAAATACTGGCCAGGGTTGCCAGATAACATACCTAAATAATTTGAATGACAAATAAACAATAGGTAATTTTTTTTAGTTTTAAGTATGTCCCATGCAATATTTGTTGTTTATCTGAATTCAAATTTAATTAGGTATCTTGTATTTTTACTTGATAAGTCTGACAACTCTACCGTGAAGGTTTTAATTTCTTTTTAAGAAATTGTGTACAAGCATTATTCTCTCTGGAAACGAGAATATTCCCATGTGCTTAAAATAGTGTTTTTTGCAAAGGTGTACAGCTTGAAACATCATTATGAAACAAGCTTTAGCCACAGCTATGACCCTACATGGAAAAGATATGTAATGGAAAGCTAATGAAGGGTAACATTAACTAAAATATCAACATACATTGCTTTGAATATAAATGAAAACAGTGATGTTTCTGTGAAATGCAATCCTGTACTAAATGTAAGCATTGATTGGGATTCAAAGTATTTTATAGTAAGTATATAAAGTTATTGTAGTATTTGCATATCTGTCTTCCTGGAAATTCTATTGCTCTGCATGTTGAAAACATAGCTTAGAACTTACAGGAAAAAGCTTGAAAAAATTTGACTTTTCTGTGGCATGTCCTACTGCAACTGAGGAGAACATAAATAAAAAGTGTACCTCTCCAACTGTATTTATTCAAGATGTAAATAAGGATTTTTATGTAACCAAAGAACTTTTGGACATAGTCATCATTTTGGCACCACATTATAATCTGACTTGTTTTTAAAAATGTTGTATAGTTTAGAGGCACGTAGGTGGCTCAGTCAGTTAAGCATCTGACTCTTGGTTTCGGTTTCGGCTCAGGTCATGATTTCAGAGTCATGAGAGAGAGCCCACATCGAGCTCCGCGGTCAGCACAGAGTCCGAGATTCTCTCTCTCCCTCTGCCTTTCCTGCTTGTGCCCTCTCTGTCTCTCTCAAATCAATAAATAAATCTTAAAAAAAATAAACACAGGTTAGTATACAGTAATCAAAATGAGTAAGTGGAACAATAAATGGTATGCCTGAGGAGTCACTTACCTCAGACTTGTTACACAAGCAAATAATGCAACCAATGCTTTGTATTGATACAGCGTGTAGGTCCATTCATCACATCCTTCACCCTGAACCACTTGGTTAAGGGGAAACACCAAGTATGTAATACAAGTAGCAGCTTACCCTGAGAGCTAGATACTCTCCTATGGCTCGAACGTGGGCAGTGTTCCAGTTTACTTAATTGTTTTGTCTTACGAATCTGATCCTTAACACCATTAGAGGAGGAAAGGTGTTTTTCTTTTAAAATTCAACAGTATTTATTGAAAGCCTAATAGAAGCTATGTACTTTTTGGGAAAATGAACAAGAGAGACAAAGCTCTGCTCTCATGGAACTTGCATTTTAGTGAGTAGAGTCACACAATAAGCAAATGATGAATAAACAAGGAAAACAACTAAGAGTGGTAAGCGCTAGGCAGAAAATTGAATAGGATGGTGATTTGAAAGAGAGCAACTGGGTCACCTTTAAGTCAACTGGATGCCTTTTTAGGTTAGGAGATTGAGACAAGCCTATCAAAGGTGGTCAAATTTCAGTACAGGAATGAATGAGGGAAGAAACCAGCCATGTGAAGATCTGGAAGAAGAGCAAGGGGCGTACGAAGACTCTTCGATGGAATGAGCTTGGCATGCTCTGAAGGAAGACTGGTGTGGTTAGAGGGAGGATGATGGTATGGGGTGAGCCTGCACTTAGGCATGGGTCAGATTATGACGGACTTTCAAAACCAGAAATGTATTCTAAGCATCATGGGAAGCCATGAGATGTTTCAATAAAAAATGAATGAATGAATGAATGAATGAATGAATATATATATGTATATATGTGTATATACATATACATAAATACATGTATATACACACATATATTTATACATAATGTATATGTATACATTGTTAATATATAATTATTATATATTATAATACACAATAATGTATATAAATATATATGTATATATATACATATATATATATATCTTGAAAGAAAATTAAGCAATGGATAAAACACTTTAACAAACTAACCTTAATATCAACCTCCAAATTATTGTATCATGAAATAATTATTGTACCAAGATTTTTTCCCCCAAATGAAGAATATTATTACTCTCTCTACTCATCAAGAGAAATGCCACATACAATAATGTGTTGGAAGCTGGTTTGACATTTTGCAATAAAATGAAGGCCTGATTCTGACTTCAATTTATTTAGATGCTTTATTTTAGTGGATATCATAGGTAAGCACATTCCTCACAAGAGACATAGATCCCAATGAAGTATACAGTTGGTTCTGCTACTAAGTCATAACTTGTTTTGCAATTCCATTCAGTGATTATGCAAAGATTTTTGCTAAAATTTAGATTAGCAATTTTCTATCCTTGCTGATGTCACAATAATTGTTCTTGCAAACAAATAAAAAAGCAGAGGGTTTTATATATTTTCTACAAATGGATTTTAAGTCCACTGAAAATTTTCATTTGGAAGATTTAAAATGAGTTGTTAAGAAATTAGATAAAATAATTTGAATTAGTGATACAAATAATTTTTGGCAAAAGGAAAAAAGTCATATATAATGATGGGAAATTTTCCAAACACCCATTTCCATGCTTATTTTCTAGTCTGAGCTCCTTTCTCAGTGGTTAAAGTATTGCTTTTTCCTTTAAGAGATTCTATATGTGTTTTAAGATATTTTTAGGAAGTACTAGATAGCATACTATGAACAAACACTTGCCATTACAAAAAAAGATCAGAAAATCTGGCCCAAGGCCAGGTGCTGTCAGAACACAACCATGGGAGGCTGGTTGAAGCCAGTGTGAAACTGGTCACTTGGCTAAGGTTAGTGTGAGCTGGAGAGGATTTGAAGAGATGTGCCAAGGTGTCTAACGCAGGTTGTAATATATCACAGTGAAAACATTAGCTTTTGAGCAATTAGTCACTGGACACAGCTGGAGGAAAGTTAGTGAGAAAGAAGGAGCTGATTTTGTCAATTCACACTAAAACAAGTTAAAATAAAAAAGCAAATGAACAACAGTAAAAAGAACACTTTATCTCCGAATGTCCCTTGATCACTAATATAAAAGGGCTAGGTCATAGAATATTCTTTAGTGTGTCTCTAAATAGACCCTCAATAAGGACTTTTTGCAACTTCTCTTTCTCCTTCAGTTTGCTTTCAGTATTTATTTCGATATGGTTTCATCTGGACAAAAATGTTCTTAAGGTGAATCCACAGTGATATCTGGTCCAATTCTGCACACCCTGGAGACAGCCCTGGAGGTCAGGGCTGACAGTGCAGATAATGACCAGACGGACGGTGAGCCGTTGAGGGAAAGGAAAGTAGCAGATCTTGCCAGACCACTGCGGTGTCTTCACTCTACTCCAGGCCTAATTTGAAATAGTGGCATCATTATAATTGATTCAGGGAAATGTGGTCTCAGCAGGTACTCAGAAGCAGGAAGAGGGCAGAGAAAACAAGCCAAGAGAAATAAAATGTGGGGTTTTTTTTCCTATACCACAGATACCTTGATTTCAAAAATCTGTTTTGCTTCCATTACCAGAATTTTTACCAAGTTGCAAGTCAGAAATAATCAAATATCCTGAAACGTCAGAACACAGGATTTATACATATTGGGCCACATTTTTCACCTCTTACCAGTAATTTATTGTATCGATAATTTTGTTATTGTTTATTAGTTAACCACAGCTCCGGTACTTCAGCAAGTAGTGCCATGATACCAAGTTCTCAAAAGAGTTCATTTGTGAATTGATGTGCTTATCAATTATTAATATCATTGCACAGTTATAAAATTAACAAATGGCAAGGTATTAAAATAAGAGTCGATAAACCCAATTTTAGATGCAGGTAAAGACCTGAGTACAATTAATCACACAAAGTTAACAAAAAAGCAGAGCTGAAATACATGCTTAGAAGACCACTGGTTGAAAGATAGCATGTGCTGGGGTATTGGGGTGGCTCGGTTGGGTAAAAGTCCGCCTTCCATTCAGGTTGATCCCGGGGTCCTGGGATTGAGCTCCACCTTGGGCTCCCTGCTCAGAGGAGAGCCTGCTTCTCCCTCTCCCTCTGCCCCTCCCCCACCACTTCAGCTCACACACTCTCTCTCTCAAATAAACAAAAACTAAAAAAAAAAAAAAAAAAAAGATAGCATGGGCTAAATGCAGTTTAAAGGCCAGCCTAGACAAGGTTAGACCAATATTTCAAAAGTTCAGTTTCTATTTCTCCTCCTCATGTGCAAGTGTATGAAAGGAAAGGGAAGGAAAGGGGAGGCAGAAATTTCTGCTTCAGCATCTAAAAATGATAGTAAATGAATGGGCACCTGATTACTGGTAACTTGTACAATTTTCTCTTTTGTAAACATGATTCTTCTTAAATTCATAGATTTTGGTTAGAATCCGTACCTCTTAATTTGAAGCTACTGAAATCCTAACAGCAACAACGAAAACTATGTTCAGGCAGGTAATTTTTTTAGATTGTTAAAAAATAACCTTTGCCTGTAAAACTGTTCTTTGCCCCCTGGTGGTGAAATTATTATTATTCAAGTTTTTAAAAGTTAAACAAGTCTAATTACGGGGTCTTGGCCTAAGAATCTTTCTGTGATGAGCAAAAATAATAGAGAGTTATGTATTAGAAGGAGGGAGAGATGAAGCTGGGCCATAGGCCTGGCAAAAGAATTTAAATTTCCTTTAGCCTACCATTGGGAGCTAAGTTTTCCTTAATCTATCTCTATTCATTTCCCTGTTGAACATATTGCTAATTCAGTATTATCTTAAAATTCTATCTCCTCTTCATAAATTAAATAATAGGCATTTATGAGGCATGGGATTTCTAAACCAATGCCTTAGCTGTGGCCTATTGACTGAGGTGAACAGCAACTTTGTACTGTTTTTTCCTTTGTATTCCAATTTGGCATCACAAACAATTTTAGGACTCAGTGGCAGAATGCCAAAACCAGGCTGTTCAGCCTGAAAGAGTAGATGATGAAGGGTTCTGTTAAAATTTTCTTTTGCACACTAATTGGAGCCTTTGTATATAAGGAAAATACAATGATTGCTGTGCTCCGGCTGAACTGAGGAGTCGGTGGGAGAGAATTTATTTCCTCCTTGGTTGGCTAAAGGGAAAAGGAGAACTAGTTTTCAAATTGTAAAAAGTGATTCAAGTGAATTACTGGAAACCTTTGGGAAAAATCAGTGATAATCAAATTGTAGAAGGTGAGAGAAGAAAGAAATTTCAACATGGATTGTGTTGTGACACATCGAAGTCTATGTAAAGTGGAAAACCTCATTATCTGAAAATACAAGGCTACTTCAGGGTAAGACAATGACCAGTGACTACTTAGTGACTAAATCATTGAATGTGAATATTTCCCCTTCTTTTTGTCCAATAGAGTCACATGCTTTTAATTAGATATCTATTGTACAACCTTAAGCCGGATTTAGCTCCTAAATTGTGAATGTTTTATAGAGTTGGAACAAAAAAAAAATTAAACTGGCTTTAAGAACCAGTCCTTATTTTGTAAAGACAGTCTTGTCTCCTACCATCTTGGGCAAGCCAGTGATTGGATAAATTTCTGGTGAAGTGGGCAATTACTGCTTACGTTTAGTAACAAATGACTTAAAGATAATATTTTTTAAATATTTTATTTATTTGTTTGTTTGTTTGTTTGTGAGAGAGAGTGTGAGTAAGGGGAGGGGCAGAGGGGGACAGAGAAGGACGAGCAGACTCGGTGTAGACATCAAGGCTTGAGCTCACAACCCAGAGATCATGACCTGAGCAAATCCAAGAGTTGGACACTCAATGGACTGAGCCACCAGTCCATTTAAAAATTGGAACATTTAAACATTTAAGAATAGATAAGATTTATTTTGGAACCTTTAACACAAGGTAAATGGAGACTTGCCATAAAATAATAGTAACACTTAAATTGCAATTACTATATTCCAGGCACTCATTATCTCACTGAATTCCCACAAGGACCTTATAATTTTGGAAGTATTATTATCTTAATTTTACAGATGAGGAAACTGAAGGAGAGGGATCACCTGATAGGAAATCCAGGTGGTAGAACCAGGATTCAAATTTAATCAGTCTACTTCTAGAATCTGTGCCTTATCCACTATGAGATTAGTCAAGTTAATAGTACATTATTCATGGAAGTGAAAACCATGTGTCAACATTTAATATATTTATTATTTACAACATGAAGAAAATCTGTATTTATGAGGACCTTAAGATGATTAAAATTCAATACTGCAGTAAAAAAGGAACTACTTTCGAAAGAGGTGCTTCCCCCAAACAGTATTTTCCTAAACTTTGTCAGTTCAATATAAGTTTGTGGGGGCACCTGAGTGGCTCAGTGGGTTAAGCCTCTGCCTTCAGCTCAGGTCATGATCTCAGGGTCCTGGGATTGAGCCCCGCATAGAACTCTGCTCAGCAGGGAGCCTGCTTCCTCCTATCCCTCTGCCTGCCTCTCTACCTGCTTGTGATCTCTCTCTCTCTGTCAAATAAATAAATACTTTAAATATATATATATATATATAAGTTTGTGAATGGTGTTTGGATAAATAAAATTACTGAGTGATAAAGTTCCATTAAAGCATAATGATATCTTAGAATATTAAGTCCTGTATTTGAGAGTTACAATGGAGCAAAAGAGAAAATTTCAAGATCTAATGAGAGCCAAACATTTCTAAATCATAGGATGAATAGACTTAACCACTAAATGGCAATTTTAATAGAGGTTTGGATTTTTACCCTAATAAGTATTGTATTAAATTCTGTTGGTATAGTTAGGTCTGATCTTACCCAAAATGAGGAATAGACTACCAGGTGGCTTCTTCATTTTTCTTTTAAGATTTTATCTATTCATTTGACGGCAGAACATAGGCAGAGGGAGAGGGAGAAGCAGGCTCCCTGCTGAGCAGAGAGCCCAATGTGGGGTGTGATCCCAGGACCCTGGGATCATGACCTGAGCTGAAGGCAGACACTTAACCGACTCAGGCATCCCCAGGTGGCTTCTTTAAACCTCTGTGAGTCCTATGCTCAGTGAAATTACCAGTGCTCTTTCACAATCACTCCCAGAAAGTAGGGGTCATTATGATGTTCAAGTTCATGTACAATAAAATCATCACATAATCTCTAAGTAGAAGACCCATCCAAAAACCTAGATCTCTGCTTTCCTCATTGCCAAGGGCATATTTTTATAAGATATCTTAGTCACACACACACACACACACACACACACACACACACACACACACACACACACCAGCTTAGCCACACACTATCAAGGATACATCTTGAACCTTGTCAACACCGGAACCTACAAACTAATGAAATTTTTAAAAATTATTTGTATATGAACTAATATGCACCCCACTCCCTTGCATAAATGCCATGTTGAAAACAATTATGTCATTGAGATCCTCATACTGGGTTTACTTTGTGGTTATTTATGTACCCCCTTATGTTGAACATTCAGCTCATGAATTTTCTGTCTTCCCAAGACATTTAAGGCTACAAATGTTTAAACTTTAAAGTTACTGCTCTCACTATACCCCACAAGTTTTCTACAGTTTGACTATGATATACTAAGGTATGATTTGCTTTTTTTGTTTTTCGTTTTGTCATTTATCCTTTGTGGGGTTTGCTGAGCTAACTGTATCTATGAGGTTGTTTCCTTATTTCTGTTTTTAAATAGCCTTATTGAGACATAATTCACCCATTTAAAGTATACAAGTCAAGGTGTTTTTAGTACATTCACAGAGTTAATTAACCATAATCTAATTTTAGAGCATTTTCATCCTCTCTGAGAGAAATTTAATACCCATTAATAGTCAATCCCCAACCTTCCCCACCTCCAATCCTAAGTAACCACTAATCTTCTTTCTGTATTTGTAAGTTTGCCTATTCCGGACATTTCATATAAATGGAATCACAATATGTGGTCTTTTGTGACTGGCTTCTTTCACTTGGCATAATGTTTGCAAGGTTCATTCATGTTATAGCATGTATCAATTCATTTTGTTTTATTGCTGAATAATATTCCGTTGTATAAATAGACCACATTTTGTTTATTCATTCTTCAATTGATGGGCATTTGGATTGTTTCTAACTTTTTGGTTATTATGAATAACGATGCTATGAGCATTTTTGTATAAGTTTTTGTGTGGCAAAACTTTTTTCATTTATCCTCTGTTTTTACCTAGGAGTGGAATTTGGGTCATGAGTAACTCTAGTTTTTTGAGGAACTGCCAAACTGTTTTCCCAAAGGTTGCAGAGTTTTGCATTCCCACTAGGAATATAGGAAAGTTCCAATTTCTCCACATCTTCCCTAATACTCTTTATTGTCTATTTGACTATATTATCCTAATGTGTGTAAAGTAACATCTCTTTTGAGTTTTGATTTGCATTTTCCTAATGGCTAACAATGTTGAAACTCTTCTCATGTACTTATTGGCCATTATACATCTTTGGAGAAATGTCTATTTCAAATCCTTTGCCCATTTAAAAAAAATGTTGTGGAGTTGTAAGAATTCTTTCTCTATTCTGTATTTAAGACCTGTGTCAGGTAGATGATTTGCAATTATTTTCTCCCATTTTCTTGATTGTCTTTTTGCTTTCTTGATGGTATTGTCTGTGACACAAGAGTTTCAAATTTCTATGTAGTCCAATTTATTTTTTCTTTTGTCATTTGCTTGTGGTGTCATATCTAAGGAGCAATTGGCTAACGCAAGATCACCCAGATTTACTCCTGTTTTTTCTTGGAAGAGTTTTATAGTTTTAGCTCTTACATTTAGGTACGATCTATTCTGAGTTAATTTTTTCATCTGTGGTTTTATGTCTTTCTAGTTTTGTAAAATGCTTGGCTAATATGTCTACAAATATTGTATCTGCCTCATTCTCTCTCTTTGCTTTTCTTCTAGGTCTTCAGGTACATTTATGCTAGATTTATTCACCATGTCCCTTGGAGTTCTGTTCTGTCCCTTCCTTCTTTTCTTTCTCTCTGTGCTTCAGTTTGTGTATTTTTCTGTCCTCAAATTTACTAATTTTTTGCTCTGCTGTATCCCATCTGCTTTTAAACCCATTCACTAAATTCTTGATTTCAGATATTTTATATCTGATTATATTTTCCAATTTGAGATTTTTCTATTGATTCTTTTTACAAATTCAATTCTGTTAAATTTAAATTTAAAAATTAAATTTTAATCCATTTTTCCACTTTTTCTTCTTTTTTATAGTAGTTATTTTATAGTCCAGGGCACCTGGGGGGCTCAGGCAGTTAAGCATTTGCCTTCAGCTCAGGTCATGATCTTGGGGTCCTGGGATCGATCCCTCCTGTCCTGGGCTCCCTGCTCAGCAGGAAGTCTGCTTTTTCCTCTCCCTTTGCCCCTGCCCCCACTCATGTGGTCTCTTGCTCGCTCTCTCTCAAGTAAATAAATAAAACCTTTTTTTAAAAATAGTTATTTTATAGTCCTTATTTGGATTCTAATATCTGGCTTATCTGTGACTCTTCTATTATCTTTTTTTTCCCTCTTGATTACTGGTCAGGTACTCCAGAAGCACATATACTAAAAGTGGAATAATTACTGGTCAAATTTTCCTGCTCTTCTCAAATCTCATAATTTTTTTATCATATGCCAGATATTTTTATTAAAAACCTACAGACAATATGGATGATATTATTTTCCTCTCGAGATGAAAACACAGAGGGTGAGGATCAGGGATTGAGCTGGGTTGAGATTGGGCTGTAGTAGTAGGATTCCACTTTTGGTTTCTCTCTGTTCCTTGGTTGGAAACCCCTTGGTTTTTGATAAGGAGCCTGGAAAGTTTCTGTCTCCTCTATTGCCCTAGAGATTCAGTTCTGCCTTTGAGAGGTTTTAAACTTTGATCTTTAGCCTCCTACTCACACAACTTCAAAAATATTGGAAATGTCTTGAAGGGGAAGACTGCTTGTGTATTTGAGGCAGTCTTCTATTTTTTTTTAAAGATTTTATTTATTTATTTGAGAGAGAGAGAGCACAAGCAGACAGAGCAGCAGAGGGAGAGAGAGAAGCAGGCTTCCTGCTGAGCCGGGAGCCCAATGTAGGGATGGGGGGGAATCCCAGGACACTGGGATCATGACCTGAGCTGAAGGCAGATGCTTAACTGACTGAGCCACCCAGCCGCCCGCCCTCCTTCTAAATAGAGTCTGTTTTATGTACACTGGTAGAATGTGGAGAAGACTGTGCTCTCCCTATCAGGCCCGTCCTTCAGCCTCTTGCACCATCCCAGAATTCAGCGAATTTCCTGTGGGATATTTTGGGTGTATGTTTGGGGCTCCTCTCCATTTCTAATCCATTACACAACTCATATGACTAAACGTTAAATGTTTCACTAGTCTCCCTCTTCCTGTGTAAACTCCCTCTGCCCAGGCCAAACTTCAACAGCCCATGCTCAGAGTCAGTAAATGTCATCAGAGAGGAAAATAGCTGGCAGTTATCAGCTTACTCAGCCCAGGCCTCAGCAAAAAGATTTATGTGGTTGCATTGTCCTTTCGAGACATGTGAAGATGCCAAACTAGAAGTCTAACTGTGAGCATCACTGTGGTCTTTGCAGAGACCTGGACCAGAACATCAAGGTGGACAAGTGTCATTGGAACTGAGCAGGATGAAGCTTCAAGAGCAATACCCTAGGGCGGTGAGAAGCATTAGCAGTACTGTACTGCATAGACCGCAATTCTGTTTCAGCCTGGCTGAAGAGAGAGAACTGATTCTCTTTAGATGGAATAAGTCCCTGGGGTTCTTGGACAACATAAGGGAAGAGCTCAAGAAAGAAATACTAAACTGTCTGCTAAAAGATCAGGGCAAGAATCCTAGATTTGTGGCAATATGGTACTCCAGTCTCAAATGTTATATTGCACTTAATCCAATGATCAAATTAGGAGAAAAGATGAATGTTAGGATAGTATGTAAAAGTAACACTTAAGATGATTACTTTCATCTTATTTGGATGTTTTTCTCATTGAATAAACATTAAGTTAAATGAGAGATTTGGGGAAGGTGCTTTTCACCTTAAGAAAAATGACATGCCAAAAGCAAGCTAAAATTATTATTGGGAGAAATGGTGGGAGATTTTCACAGTGTTGAGTTCACTAATTGAATGCTAGCATGTGCTATGCATTGTGCTTGGTACTGAGAATACAGAGAAAAGGTGATACCACTTGCTATAGACTAAATGTATTTCCCCAAAATTCATGTGTTGAAGCCCTAACCCCCAATGTGATGGTATTGGGAGATGGGGAGATAATTAGATTTAGACTAGGTCATCATGGTGGAGCTCCCATTGTGGGATCAGTGCCCTTTTAAAAGGAAATACAGATCTCCAGAAGACCTCTCACTTTCTCTCTCTTTTTCCCTCTCCCTCCCTTTCTTCCTCTCCTCCTCACCTTCCCCAGTCCTGCTTTGTAAGGGTACAGGAAGAAGGCAGCTGTCTGCAACCCGGAAGAGGGCTCTCACCAGAACCCTACCATGCATGCACGCAGATTTCAGACTTCCCAGCCTCCAGAACTGTGGGAAATAAATGTCTGTTGTTTAAACTACCCAGTCTCTAGTATTTTTTGTAGCAGCCCTAGCAGATGAAGACACCCCTATTCTTGTATCTTTGAAAGTAAGCCTCGGGATCAAATAAAAATGTGATGAATTCAAGAATATACATTTTAAAGCAAGATATTCTTGCATTCATTTATGACTATTTAAAAACATTTTTAAATTCTATAATAATTAAAGGATTTCTTAAGATTCTTCCTAGATACTGTTTTTCTAACCTTTATCAAATATAATATATACTTACTATAGGAGTGAAAATAGCTTTATCAATCTCCTATTGAGCTTAACTTAACTCCTATTGAGTTTAACTTAACTTCCCAAGATGGGAAAAGTATAATGTAAAATTTTTTTAAAAAACTGGGTGAGCACGCTGACTTATATATGTTCCCTTCTACTTCCTCAACAAGCATAAAGAGTCAGGGAAGAGAAGTGTGAGATGCTTAAGAAGAAAATACAGTTTATGCAAGAGAAAGCAATAGTGGTAGAGGAAAAAATTAAAACATCCTGAACGGAAGCATTGTAGAATTAGGAGGTAAGACATTGGTGGGAAGAAGGAAGGTTTTAAGCCTACATGTCTTTTAAAAATATCTCATTGGGGAGTTTTTTATAGATCTTAAAGAACTCCTCAAACTCAACACTCACAAAACAGATAATCACATCAAAAAAATGGGCAGAAGACA
>CM053611.1:11734514-11745660 GCA_028646535.1 Procyon lotor
ACTCTAGACTACTCACTAGATATGCCCCCTTTCAGGCCATGGGCTCAATTCCTCCTATGCTGACAGTAAAATGAAATGTATGTAACAGAGGCCATAATCAAATCAGTCTTCGGATATGCCCTTGTTTTCAATATAGGAGGGAGGAGAGTAAGAAGGTAGACGTTTCCAGGGAAATTTATACTTGGGATGTTTCAGGTACACGCGTGATTCCACGTGCCTTAATCTGTGTAAATAAACGTACAGCTTCTCAGTGGGCGCGAGCGACAAAAACGCATTTCTCTGAGGCCCGGATCAGAGGCGCCCGGCTTCCCCACTTCCGGCCCCGCGCTCCCGCCCGCGGTTGCTAGGAGACGTGATGTCACCGGAAGCGAGGCCTGGGATAGGCTGAGGCGAGGGGAAGCCTCTCCCACTCTGCAACCTCAGCGCCCGGCGCTGGCTTTACAGCTGTTTTTAGGCCTGGGGGTGAGGGTCTGCGGAAGGCAGAGCCGGCCGCCGCCCCGCCCGCCCACCCACCCGCCGCTGCGTTCGCCCGTTCCTGCAGCCTTTGCCCAGTCGCTGGGGCGGGTCGCTGGGAGGGCGCCTTCGGTGCAGCTCCCCGTGCTTCTGACTGACAGGCACTGTCCCCACCGCCCGCGCTGGCCGCCACGTCCCCGGTCTCGGCCGACGGCACAGCGTGGCGGGTGACCTTTCCGAGCCCAGCGCGATGACGGCTACCTGCTCCCGGCTGGCCCGGCTTCCTCGGCGCCGCTGGCGTCGGCTAGTACCGTTCCCTCCGCCACTGCGGCCACTGCTGTTGTTGCTGCTGCTACTGGCGACCGGGGGGCCGGCACACGGCTGGGAGAGCGGAGACCTGGAGTTATTTGACTTGGTGGAGGAGGTGCAGCTCAACTTCTACCAGTTCCTCGGGGTGCAGCAGGTAAGCGGGGCCTCCGGCCCGCCCGAGGGCAGCGCCTACTTCGGCGACTCCCGGGCAGAAACGTGCAGGTCGGGGCAGAAAGGAGGGGGTGGGGCGGGCTTTGACCCGGTTTCCTCCGAGGAAGCCGGGCACCACGGCCAGCCAGTACTTGGTCCTCCTGGGCTCTGGCTGCCCTCCTCACCTGGGCCCACCAGGGTCTCTTCGTAACCCCAGCCGCAGAGTTTGCCCCCCTCCCCCTGTTCCTCACCGCCGTGCTCTTCTTCTCAAGTTCCGGTCTCAGTGACAGGTTGGACGGTTCTCCAGCCTGGGGTGGTAATACCTTCTCCTACCTCTGCCATTCTGGGGGAGATCCTTCCACCCAGCTGTGTTGGAGGAAGAAGGAGGAGTAGTATGGGTCGAGCTTTTTACACTTTTCCTTTCCTGCCCTCTGAATGTGGAAAGAATAGTCATGGCCTCCGTAAATTTTCACCTACCCGGTTACACTTACTATTTGAGTTGCTTTCTTGCCTCTTCCTTTCCCGGAAGGTGGGAATGCGTTTCGGTCGGCGTCTGTGTTGCCCCAGTGTTTCTTGCACTGTACTTTGGACTTCTTAGCCTGTTGGATAGGGGTTCATATCACAGTTTTGAAATCTAGAGGATCTTGAAGCTTCCACCGAGTTGGTCCTAGAATTAGAATAGAAGGGGCTATTAAGTTTTCTGGGCATCGGAGGCCCTTGAGGTGCTACAGGAAGAGAAGCCCAACCAGTAGCACAAAATCGTTTTCTTTTTGTTTTCCTTTCATTTCTTTTCTTTCCTTTTTTTTAGCTTGAGGCTAACTTGTAAAGTCCGTTTGTTGCTCTTTACTCCTACCTTGGGAGTGGTAAGTGAGGGTAGATACCCAGTCTATCTGAAACCTACTGCCAAGGAGAAGATGGCATTTCACTGATTTAAGGATTATGGGGTGAGAGACTTAGAATTTCACTCGATCAGATTGAGCCCTTCAAAAACTGCTTTGAATGGTTATGTGGGTAAAAAAAATTAAGGTTTACCAACAGTTGTCATCCTCGACAAGATATGAATATGATGCCATTCATGACTAGATGAAATGTACATTTACCCCCTATAGGTTATCATAAATTTGTATGAACTGTTGAGTTTAACACTAAATGAAAATTAACATTCAATGAAAAATAATGAAAAATAATAAAATATAAAATTGCTTTTAACCCTGGCACCATGATTTTAACAATTTCATTTTTGTAAGAGTTCTAAAGTGTAAGCATTTCACACTTAAGATTCTCACCTGCAAACAGTTGTGTGATAGGTCTATATTCATTATCTTCACCTGGTGTCACTTCCTTCTCATGGAGACAAAATATACCTCATTTTCAGAGTGAATGATGCTACAATATGTGTAAAAATCATTAGTGAAAATAGAAAATATAAAAATATATAATTATAAAAATAATAAGACTTTTATTAATAACTTTAATATCAAGAATACTTTTTAGAATTTATCATGATTAAACTGTAGCTAGAGTCTTTTTTTTTTCTCTAAGATTTTGTTTATTTATTTGAGAGCGAGAGAATATAGGGATGGGCAGAGGGAGAGGGAGAAGCAGGCTCCCAGCTGAATAGGATTCCCTCCCCACCGCCCCCAGGATCATGACCTGAGCTAAAGACAAGACAGTTAACCTACTGAACCACCCAGGGGCCCCTAGAGAGACTCATATACGTAACTTGTCCAAAGATCTTGAAGATGCTTTCCAGTTACTCATGGAAAATTGGGGCCTTTTAAAAGAATACAGAAATTTAGTAGCAGTGGTTTAAAATTTAGATTATATTATCTAACTTGCATGTGACCCCTCATAAAATTTTCATTTACAGTTTCATGCAGTTTAATTCCAGAGTTAATTAGGCAGTGTGAATAACCAGAGCGCTTACCTGTATGGACAAGGATGGGAAAATAAAGAAACATAGATGATCAAGAAGATTCTATGTCAAAAAAGAATTTGAAAAGAATGATCCAGAAAATCGTTTTAATCTGTGTTTCTCTACCTTGCACTGTTGAAATTGGAAGGACTGCCAGAAGAAATTTTATCCTATCCAAACAGAGACACTGATTGGAACAAGTTCTTTACATTACATTGACTTTTAACTTTCTTAAAAGACTTTTAGGGGACCAGAAATTTGGTAGAGACAAATGCAGCCTCTTTTTGGTTCTTAATATGTAATTTTCAGGCCTGAGCCAATCAGTCTTTTGGTGACTAGCCAGACATTAGGGACCGGGACAAAGTAGATAGGTAGGTTACTCAGAGTTGTTACCTGGCTCTGTACACTCATCAGTTTTGTTAATTCAACAGAAATTTATTTGGTGCCTGCTAAATTTTAAGCACTGGAAATTGGCTGGTACATAAAACAAAACCCCCTAGCCTCATGAAACTCACGTTTTAGTAGGGGGAAATAATTGGAAATAACCAAACAGTAAATATAAATGTCAGGTGGTCAGAAAAGGCCTCTGAAGGAAGTAAGGGTTGAATCATGTTGACAAGTTGAGGAAGAGCATTCAGGAAAGGCAAACAGTAAATGCCAAGGCTTTGAGGCAAGAGCTTGCATAATATTGGAGGAATAGTGAGGAAGATAGTACCGCCAAAGCAGGGTGAGCCAGGGGGACAGTAACATGAGATGAGATCAGAGTCATGGACTTCTGCTATTACGTATATGTAAGTTGGGGATCCATGTTGGGGGTTCAACTGAAGAGGTACATGATTTGACTTAAATTTCAGAATGATTATTATTTGAGGACTGTCTATATGTATGTCATTAGTTACTGAGTTGGGATAATTGTGATATAGAATGTAGAGGATCTGGTCAAATTCTAGATTTAATTGGAACAAAGAGCTGACAGAATTACTGATTGTTTGAATGTGGGATATGAAGGGAAAAAGTTGAGGATAATTCTAAAGCTTTTGGCCTCCATAATTAAATACTTGTCTAACTGTAGTTGTTACTACTGAGATGGAGAAGCCTGGTATAGAAGCAGTTCTGGTTGGGGGGAAATCAGAAATTTGGTTTGGTCATGTTAAATTTAATGTTAAACATTCAAATGGATCTGGAATATAGACAGTTGGTTAGGTAAGTCTGGAGTTATAAGGAGAAAGATTTGAGCTGTAGCTATAAATTTGGGAGTTGTTGTCATTTAGAAGACAATTTGAAGCCGCAAAACTGGGTAAATTAACCAGAGAGAGTGAAAGTAAGAAAAACAGAGGTCTGGAAGGTAAGCCATGGGCATTCCAAACTTTTAAGAGTCGAGGAGATGTGGGAGAACCAGCAGAGGTTAACAATATTTGTTCTTCCAATCCATGAGCATGGGATGTCTTTCAATTTCTTTGTGTCATCTTCAGTTTCTTTACTGTTTTCAGAGTATAGATCTTTCACCTCTTGGTTGGGTTTAGTCCTAGGTATCTTACGGTTTTTGGTGCAGTTGTAAATGGGATTGATTCCTTGGTTTTCTTTCTGCTGTTTCATTATTGATGTATAGACATGTAACTGCTTTCTGTATGTTGATTTTGTATCCTTATTGAGTTCATGTATCAGTTCTAGCAATTTTTTTGTGGAGTCTTTGGGCTTTCTAAATAAAGTCATGTCATCTCCAAATAGTGAAAATTCTATTTCTTTCTTGCCAATTTGTATGCCTTTTAATTTCTTTTTTCTGTTTGCTGTGGTTAGAACTTCCAATACCATGTTAAATAATAGTGATGAGAGTGGACATCTTTGTCTTGTTTCTGACCATAGAGGAAAAACTCTCCCCATTGAGAATGATATTAGTCATGGAAATTTTATATATGGGCTTTATTATGTTGAGGTATGTTCCCTCTTACCTTACTTTGTTGAAGGTTTTTATCATGAATGTTGTACCTTGTCAAATGCCTTTTCTGCAGCTACTGAAAGGATCATATGATTATTCTTTCTTTTATGAATGTGGTGTATCATGTTGATTGATTTGAGAATACCAAACCTCCCTTGCAGCCCACTTAATCATGGTGAATGATCTTTTAATGTACTATTGGATTCAGTTTGTTAGTATTTTATTGAGAATTTTTGCATTCAGATTCATTAGGGATATTGGCCCATAGTTTTCTGTTTTGATGGGAGTCTTTACATCGTTTTTGTATCAGGGTAATGCTGGCCTCATAAAATGAATTTGGAAGTTTTCTATGTTTTGGAATAGCTTAGGAAGAATAGATATTAACTCTTCTTTACATGTTTGGTAAAATTTGCCTGTGAAGCCATCTGGCCCTGAACTTTTCTTGGTTGTGTGATTTTTGATACTGATTCAAATTCTTTGCTGGTTATTGATCGTTTCAAGTTTTGGGAGTTTATATGTTTCTAGGAATTTATCCATTTCTTACAGATTGTCCAATTTGTTGGCATATAGGTTTTCATAATATTCTCTTATAATTGTGTTTCTGTGGTGCTGGTTGCTGTTTCTCTTCATTAGTGATTTTATTTATTTGGGTCCTTTTCTTTTCTTTTTGATTAGTCTGGCCAGGGTATTGTAAATTAATCTTTTCAAATAACCAGCTCCTATCTTCATCTGTTCTGTTGGGGTCCTTTTTTGTTTTTGTTTGTTTGTTTTTTAGTTTCTATGTCCTTTATTTCTGTGCTAATCTTTATTATTTCCTTCCATCTGCTGACTTTAGCCTTCCTTTGTTCTTTATTTTGCTCCTTTAGGTGTAAAGTTATGTTGTTTAATTTGAGATTTTCCTTGCTTTTTGAGGTAGGCCTGTATTGTTATGTACTTGCCTGTTAGGACTGCTTTTGCTGCATCCCATAGGTTTTGGACCACTGTGTTTTCATTTTCACTTGTCTCCATGTATTTTTTTTTTTAATTTCTTCTTTGATTTCCAGGTTGACCCATTCATTATTTAGTGGTAGGATGTTTAACATCATGTATTTGTGGTCTTTCCAAATTTTTTCTTCTGGTTGACTTCATTTTTCACAGTGTTGTGGTCAGAAAATATCTCAATCTTTTTTTGTACTTGTTGAGGCCTGATTTGTTACCTAGAATGTGATCTGTTCTGGAGAGTGCCCCATGTGCACTTGAGAAGTATATGTATTCTGCTGTTTTAGATTGTAATGTTCTGAATATATCTGTTAAGTCCATTTGGTCCTGTGTGTCATTAATTTTTTTAAAAAGATTTTATTTATTTATTTGTCAGAGAGAGGGCACACGAGCCCAAGCAGAGGGAGAAGCAGGCTCCCTGCTGAGCAAGGAGCCTGATGCAGGACTTGATTCCAGGACCCTGGGATCATGACCTGAGCTGAAGGCAGATGCTTAACCGACTGAGCCACCCAGGCATCCCTCAGTGTGTCTTTCAAAGCCATTGTTTCCTTGTTCATTTTCTGTTGTAAGATGATGTAAGTGGTGTGTTAAAGCCCCCTACTATAAATTTATTATTATTTCTTAGTTCCTTTATGTTTGTTATTATTTTATATATTTGGGTGCTCCCATGTTGGGTGCATAAATATTTACAATTATTAGATCATCTTGTTGGATTGTCCCCTTTATTATGATACTGTGCCCTTCTGCATCACTTGTTACAATCTTTGTTTTGAAGTCTAATTTGTCTGATACAAGTATCACTACTCTAGCTTTCTTTTTTTTTTTTTTTTTTTAAAGATTTTATTTATTCGACAGCGAGAAACACAGCAAGAGAGGGAACACAAGCAGAGGGAATGGCAGCGGGAGAAGCAGGCTTCCTGCCTGGCAGGGAGCCCGATGCGGGGCTCGATCCCAGGACCCTGGGATCATGACCTGAGCCGAAGGCAGCCACTTAACGACTGAGCCACCCAGGCGCCCCTACTCTAGCTTTCTTTTGACATTGGTTTGCATAGTAAATGTTTCTTCATCCCCTCACCTTCAGTCTGCAGGTGTCTTTAGGTCTAAAATGAGTCTCATAGGCAGCATATAGATGGGTCTTGTTTTTTTAATCCATTCTGACACCCTTTGTCTTTTGATTGAAACTTTTAGTCCATTTACATTCAGAGTAATTATTGATAGATATGTATTTAGTGCCATTTTATTACTTGTTTTGTCTTTGTTTCTGGAGATTTTCTCTGTTCTTTTCTTTGTCACTTTTGGTCTTTGTGCCAAGAGTCCCCTTTAATATTCCTTGTAAGGCTGTTTAGTGGTCACAAACTCCTTTAGCTTTTGTTTGTCTGGGAAAATATTTATCCTTCCTTCAATTCTGAATGATAGCCTTGCTAGATAGAGTATTCTTGGCTGCAGATTCTTCCTGTTCAGCATTTTGAGTATATCATGCTGCTCCCTTCTGACTTGCCAAGTTTCTGTTGAGAAATCTGCAGATTTGCCTTATGTGTCTTCCCTTGTAAGTTAAGGACTTTTGTTTTTCTCCTTTTAAGATTTTTTTATCACTGTATTTTTCAAATGTAATTATAATATGTCTTGGTGTTGGCCCACTTTTGTTGGTTTTGATGGAAGCTCTCTGTGCCTCCCGAATCTGGATATCTGTTTCCTTCTCCAGATTAGGGAATTTTTCAGCTATTATTTCCTCAAATAAATTTTCTGCCTCCTTTTGTCTCTTCTTCTGGGACTCTAGTGATACCAATGTTATTATATTTGGTGGAGTCACTGAGTTCCCTAAGTCTGTTCTCATGTTCCATAATTCTTCCTTCTCTTTTGTTCAGCTTCATTATTTTCCATTTTTCTGTCCTCTGTATCACTTATTTATTCCTGATTCTTCCAGCCTTGTGTTCACTGCAACAAGCCTGTTTCCAATCCCAGTTAACTGCATTTTTCATTTCTGTTTTTTAACTTCTTTAGCTTCATGGTAAGGGTCTCCCTGAAGTCTTCCATTCTTTTCTGAAGCCCAGCTGAAATGATCACTATGTTTTAAGTAACATCACAGTATTCTATTTTAAGAGCTAAATATTTTGGGTTTTTACTTATATTTACTGAAATTTTTGTTGAAGGGTGTCATCAGGACTTAATTAGAAATTTAATCCAGGGGCGCCTGGGTGGCTCAGTCATTAAGCATCTGCCTTTGGTCCAGGTCATGATCCCAGGGTTCTGGGATCGAGCCCCACATCAGGCTCTCCGCTCATCGGGAAGCCTGCTTCTCCCGCTACCATTCCCTCTGCTTGTGTTCCCTCTCTCGCTGTGTTTCTCTCTGTCAAATAAATAAAATCTTTAAAAAAAAAAAAAAAAAAGAAATTTAATCCAGAGTTTGGGTCTCCTTCCCATCCTTGTAAATACTAAGGTAAGGTTAAGGTCATTCACTTATTTAGAAAGTGTTTCTGATTAATGTCATCCAATTGAAATCTCATATGTAATCGAGCATGTTGCAAAAGCAAGAGTATGCCACATTCTACATTTCTGGTTAGAGAAAATATGTTTTTAAAACAATGTTTCATTATTAGACACCCATTTTAGTGCCAGTTGGCAGTAAGCATAAAGCTCTGTGCAGCCTCACAGTCAGCTAATAGAGTTTGAATTGTTAAAGGTGAAGAGTAATTGTTGGAGAAGAGTCTAAGATCAAGTATTAAACAAAGAGTAGTCATAGTATAAATAGTGGAAAATGGAAAATGGAAAAAAAGCAATATTAAAATGCAGCTGAGAGCAAACACTAGAATTCTAAGAGGGAATAATTTCCTTAGTTAAACAAATGCTGGAATACATGCAACCGCTGGTTATAGAAGGCACAAGAATTTTAAAAAGCTACATGAGACTCTAATGAGCAGTATTCAAAACAAGTTAAGACCAGAAAGATCATTGTCATTTACTGGAAGGGTCTGAACAGATCATATAGAAATCATAAGGTCTATACACATGCCTACTAAGGAAACTAGAGACTTCTTATTTCTAGTCCATTTTTGAGGACTTTAGTCATACCACATCAAAATGAGTCAAATTATGGAAGCTATCTCATGACCAATTGAAGTTATATGTTACCAAGAAGCCTCTCAAATTAGTAATTTTCAATGATCACACTTTTAGTTAACAGATAAAAGATGAGTATTTATGTTCTTTTCTGACTAAGTGGTGTTTTTGTTAATAGCTGGTTTCTAAATTTGATTTAAGGAAGTTAACATATATGTATAATGTAGGATGGTTGGAAATTGTGATTTTACTCGTAGTTGATTATATCCTATCTTATGGTATTTTTTAATGGATCTTTTATCTACAGTAGGAAATAGATTTCTTATGTTTAAAGAATTTTGGTTTAGACATTTGATAAAGTTCAAATGGTTACCATGGTATACAATTCTATAATAGTTATACAGAATTAATGTTTAACTTTTTGTCTCACGCCTTTGGAAGTAGTATATGAGATTCAACTTATAGTAAATGAGATTGATCTTGAAATTAGTTATTGTGGAAAGTGTCAGAAGTTTTCAACAATATTGCCATCTCTTAAACTATTGTTGAAACTTCTTATTTTGAATCACCTTCAAGCCTGCAGCATATTTGGCAGATTATTCTCATTAATAGTACACTTTTAAGATGGATTTGATTTTCAGCTGTAGCTAATAGTGACTTGGAGCTAAATTTGGTGACTAAGGTTAGCAGGCTTGGGTAAATATAGTTTGAACTGATAAAGAGATCTGTATATAAATTTCATATAAAGTTCATAAACTAGTTTAAGGACTGTTCTCAAAGAAGAGTTGCAGAGAAGTTTGGAGCAATATCAACGACTTTTGGAATGCTTATTACTTTGTGCGTAGCAAATTTTTGAAAGATTTTTTACCTAAGGGAGAACACTGTATAAAGACTATCTTAATTTTAGAGAGGTAGAAAAATACTGAGCTAGAATGAAATAATTAATTTGCCTGCTTTTAATATTAAAAGCAAGTATTCATTATATAATACTTCTATAATAAAGCTAGTTAAAGTAGAGTGGGAAAGGAACCAGAATAAATGTTAGCGATAAGGACAATACCTGAGACTACCACTGAGGTGAGAAAGTAGGAAGTACACAGGGAGAAGGAAATGTGGAAAAATTCAAAAAGTACAAGTAAAAATGGTAATGGAGTAATATCTCCATCTTGTGGCCTTCTTTGGATATTGTCATTAAAAATGTTGAGGGGTTGTATTTTCACAACTGTAGGCATAAGTAAAAATAAAATATGAATCAGGTGAAAATAAAATATGGGTCAGAGATTTTTGCAGTGTTTTGTGGGGACGTTTAAAACCAAGCTTCCCAATTGATGTGCTACAAGCAACTGTGTTTAGATAGTGATGTCCTCTCTTAATGGAAATTAATAGTTTACTCCAATGTGTCTTTACAAATATAATTTTCTGTGAAATGCCATGTTATGAAAAAGGTTGGAAAAGCACTATAAAGATATAGTTCTTATGTTTTTCTTCCAGGAGAATATTTATAAGCATATGTGTATTATATGCTTATATGAGTAGTTATGTATTATATGTATTCTATATATAATACATATATATAATAATATAGAATACATATCTACATATACACCACAATTATATATTACATATATAAATGTAATTGCTGTATAAAATAAGTCTTATTAAAATCTTGGCTATACTTAAGATCCTTATTTAGCTCTCATAGATACAAAAGTATTATTTACCGTATCAGTGAGAGAATCTGAATATAAAAGGAATCAGTAAGTCTTTGATGACTCAGTGTCCTTCAGATTACTCATTCTGGATGATGGAATAACCATTAAACATTACCATAGTTTGCAGTAACGTAGAGGAATACTTTAATTATTTGTACCAATCCTCTGTGTGAAGAGGATACAAATGACTTTGGAATATATAAATAAACAAATTTTGAGTAGCCTAAAGTAATATTTGTAACATTAGGAGATAGGTAATATTTTACTTAGAAATCCAACTGATGGTATATTTCAAATTTGGAGCATTTGACACTTTTTCAAGCCATTGATCCCTTAGAGAAGCACTGTGTAATAGATATATACTACAAACCATGTATGTAATTTTAAGTTTTCTAAAAATTACATTTAGAAAGTAAAAAAGAAGCAGATTAAATTAATTTTTTTTTTTTTTTTTTTAAGATTTTATTTATTTGACAGAGAGAAACACAGCGAGAGAGGGAACACGAGCAGAGGGAATGGTAGCGGGAGAAGCAGGCTTCCTGCAGAGCAGAAAGCCCGATGCGGGGCTCGATCCCAGGCCCCTGGGATCTGACCTGGGCCGAAGGCAGACGCTTAACGACTGAGCCACCCAGGCGC
>CM053611.1:11745760-11756940 GCA_028646535.1 Procyon lotor
AGATTAAATTAATTTTAATAATGTATTTAACGCAAATGTGTCAAAAATATTTCAACATATAATCACATTTTAAGTAATTATTAATGAAATAGTTCACGTGCTAGCTTTTTTACTATCCTCAAAATCTGGTATGTATTTTACATTTATACTTCTAGTACACTTCAATTCAGATACTAAGTTTTGATAGAAAATACTTGATCTGCATTGAGAGTTCATAAAATATACTGTTAATGAGTGGATTTGTGTACCCCAAATCTTCCAAGCACACTTAAAAGATTTCTAGTAGCTGAATCAAGTAGTTTTAAATTTAAATGTAAATTAATAAAATTAAATTAAAAATTTGGTTTCTGAATTGTACTAGCACATTTCAAGTGCTTAAATATAGCTAATGGCTACCACTTTGGAAAACACAGGCTTAGAAAATTAACATTTCTGTGTTGTATAGATATATCTAAATATTTTTGGATAAAGTCACTTATTACTATTTCTGTTTTGTCAGGGACATAGTTTGTAGTTTTTTTGTGTGTGTGGATTTTTTTTTTTATCTTAACTAAGCATAGTTTTGTTGCTTTGTTTTGTTTTTAGATTGTTCCAGTTTTGCTAGATATCCTCTTCCTAGTTAATTATCTGTACATTTTTCAATTCTTTTCTTTGGCCTATAAAAGCTGTTAGTATAGTCCATGTTACTCTTCTAGGGACAGTGGGTTTTCAATGTCCATGCATAGAGAGCAGTCTGCTAATAAGGGTGTTTTCAAATAATTAGCTTGATTCAGATGGGTTATTTACTTTTGCTGACTTGCCTGTTATATTTGATAAATCTTAAAGTGTTATTAATATGTTAAGTTTATAGTGTTGCTTTCACCAGTGTTCCTAGTTTGTAATTTTAACTTTGAGGTTGCCCATTCTATTTATTCTGAAGCTTACCCATTAAATATATTGCTAGCTATGAAATAGTTACTATATTCTCTACTGTCACCTATTTTGGTTATTATAGCTTTAATTAAATGGTTTTAAAGGAGATGTCTCGATGCAGTTCTATTTACCTGCCAGTATTTTGGCTCTTTATCAATCAGGGATGCCAAGTCATCCTTTGTTACTAGATGTCTCTGCCACCTATACATAGCTCCTATTAAGTATTGCCTTCCTTTAGACTGAATAATTGTTGACATTTTTGAGTTTACCTTTTATAATTTCACACACGACTGAGGAAAAGAGGTAGATCTTAATGTTGATTATTTTTTTATCTAGCTATTGTTGTTTTAAGTAATCCTGGTACAGGGGCTCCTGGGTGGCCCAGTCAGTTGAGCATCCTCCTCTTGATTTCAGCTCAGGTCATGATCTCAGGATTGTGAGATGGAGCCCTGAGTCAGGCTCCTTGCTCAGCAGGGAATCTGCTTGAGATTCTCTCTCTCCTTCTGCCCCTCCCCCTGTGCATGTGCATTCTCTCGCTCTCTCAAATACATAAATCTTCTTTAAAAATTCTGACACAAGAAAGAAATTGCACTGAGGTCAGAAATGTTAAAAATTCTATGTTGAGTGAAAAAACAAAAACAAAAATTTAAAAACCAATAATAGAATCCTGAAGTTGGAAGAGATCTTACCAATATTTCCTCATATAGGAATCTCTTCTATAGATCTTCTAGCAGATGGTCATCCACTTGGTTTTATTTATGTCTAACAATGGGATTATGAAACAGCCTGTTAAGTTTTGGGATAATAGTACTCAGTGGAAATGTTATTCTTGTGTAAAGCCAAAACCATAATTCTTATCTACTTTCAGCTTCATTTGCAATCTTCTTTTGGAGTACCACTGAATATATATTCCCTCCAAATTATTGCTGTGAAATACCTTAAAATGCACAAGGAAAATAGTTATTTATTGATTCTCTGTACAGTAGTAGGGTTACTCCAACCCCCCCCCAAATTCTTTATGGATCAGTTATACCTCAATAAAGCTATTAAAAAGAAAATATACTGGCAACTTGTGGGGCCTTCTTTTTTTCATGGTCTTTAGATATGTACTAAATCCACTCTAGAGAAGACCCAAGCCATCATAGTTACAGTTGTCTTCAAACTATACTAAGCATGATTTGAGATTGCTATAAATGATTCCCTGGGGTCATCAAAGTCAGCAACAACAAATTTCTAGAAGTAGAAAACATAAGATGATTCGGGGTATGTCAGCTTTGATAATATGAGCCACAAGATTAATTTAATTAAAACTGTACCCAGAAGTTGTTATAGACTCAAGAGGGATGCATATGTGCCGTTGAACAGGTTGTGTGTCTACTAAAAACCTGCTATCATTGTAACAGAAAAATATTTTAGACTTTGAGATTACTATAAAGAACTGCACATAGGTGATTCAACTTGGAAGAAATAGTTTCTCTTTTATAATTAAGATGTTATATTTCTTTCAGTAAAATTTTAGTTTACAAGTTTATCTTGAGTGAGTTTCCCTCTCCTTTTCATGCATGCAGCCCTCCCTAGGGGCTTCACAGTGGTTTTTACTCCTATAGGCAGCTTAGGGCTCCCTCCTGAGGTTATACTGGGGCCACTGCAGATTCAGCTACCAACCCTGCAGATCGCTTGGCCTAGTCTCAGCTGTGGTGCTGAAACCATGGCCTCTTACCATCTCAGATACATAATATTTTATAAGTTATGGCATCAGGTAGTGAGTAGACTTTTCGCTTTTTACCCCCCTCCCCAGCAGGTGGTAGAGTCCCACTGAAACTGTTGGTTTCAAGCACTAAGCCTGGCTCTGATCCCAGGCCTTTTGTAGAGTACTTTTAATCCTTATTACTCTGTGAGAGTCATGCTTCTCTATTACTGCCTGCTTGTAGGCATGGAGTCCAGTAGGCCTATACCTTAAGCTCTCATTGGGGTTACAAGTTTCCATTTGTTTTTGTCTATAAAGATACTTAACTATTCTTTTTCGTGGTTTTGTGTTTGTAATTTTCTCTCTAAATTTTATCATTGGTATGTATTTGGAATGGAGTTAGGGAGGAAGTCCCTTGATTCTTGCAGTGCTACTTTAACACTGGAATATTTTTTTAAAGCTGCATTTCTTTTTTTATTTTTTTTAAGATTTATTTATTTATTTGAGCGAGAGAGGGAGAGAGAGCATGAGAGTGGTGAAGGTCAGAGGGAGAAGCAGACTCCCCAAGGAGCTGGGAGCCCGATGTGGGGCTTGATCCCAGAACTCCAGGATCATGACCTGAGCCAAAGGCAGTTGCTCAACCAACTGAGCCACCCAGGCGCCCCTGCATTTCTTTTATAATAATTATTTATTATTTTTAATGCTAGTTTTCCTGTTATCCAAGAACATTTTACTATTTATCATCCAGAAGTATAGTCAGGCCTATTATTCACAATAATGTAAGAGACTATTTCTTAGATATTAAAAGGCACAGTAGGCCATTGACTTTCTGACCACTAGTCCTAGATTTTGTTCAAGTGTGGGTGCTTAAACAGTCAAGTAACATTCCTCAAATAATCGAATCCTGCAAGGTTTTGAATATGGTAATAAATAGACCACATTACCTCGGAGTGACATGTATGGCTCTGCTGTTGGAGATGCCCAGAGGAGAGTTCTGAACTTTGTCTTGAACCTAGTTAGAGAAATGCGCCAGGAGGGGCGGGAGAAAAACAGTGAAACAATATACGTGTCATAAAAACAATTGCTAGGGGAAAAGAATGGTCCTAAAGTTAAGTTATTTATAGGTAATGTCACGTCAGCTATAAATGTATGCTATTTGCAAACCTCTTAAAAAGACTCTCTTTCTGGGCCTAAATAACATCATGTTCTTTCATATTCAGGCTTCAAAGATGAACAAAACAAAACATAGGACAGTGAGGGTTAACCTCACTGAAAACTGTTTTAGTAATAACTTGATGACAGTAGTGAAATCATGGAATTTCAGTGGATATTAGGTTCATGGAGTTGGATGATCATCAATTGAAGCTTCAATAAGTGATTTAAGGAAAGAAGTACACAATTCAGATTTACAAGGAATATAGAATCCTTTCATTCTGGATTTATAGGACTCAAATATAATCAGTATACATACAATTTGAGGAACATGCTTGTTTTGTAATTATTATGTACATGTAATATTTGGTTGTTAATACCAGGAAGGTCTTTGAAGATACTAACATGGAAGAGAGCAGTGGATATAATGATCTTTTTAAAAGATATTTCACTTACAGTCATTGTTGGTTTTCTAACGTGGATAACAGTACTGTCTCTGCAGTGGTTCTCTGCAGTAATGTTTCTAACCTTTGTTTTTGTGACAGAATGGAATTTGCAAAGCTATCTAGATTATGTTACAAAACCGATAATAAAGCCTGTTTTCATATTTGTTAATTCATTAGTTCTTCTGATAGCATTACTAATAATAGTAAATAAGTGGAAACAATCAAATTTTAACATGAGACTTTCAGTAAATGATGACATTCTTGGTGTGATATGTAGTCATTAATAACACTATGAAAAGGTACACAGCCACATGGAAAAATACTTATAATGTAAGTGAAAAAAGCCAAAAATATCAAGTTGCTCATATTCATATTTGATTATAATTTTGTAGGCTTATACGCGTGCACAAAGGTTGGACAGTAGCGTGAACTAATGGAACAGTTTGAATTGTGGGATTGGTAGAATTATTTAGGGGTGAATATTTCTTTTTTTTTTTTAATGTTTTATTTATTTATTTGACAGAGAGAGATCACAAGTAGGCAGAGAGGCAGCCAGAGAGAGAGGGGGAAGCAGGCTCCCTTCCAGGACCCTGAGATCATGACCTGAGCCAAAGGCAGAGGCTTTAACCCACTGAGCCACCCAGGCGCCCCTAGGGGTGAATATTTCTTTTAAGAGTTCTGTTAATATTAGTAATATATACCCATGTAAATTCTTTGTGTTTGTGTGTGTATGTGTGTAAAAGCTTTATCCTCCCCCTCCCTTGGTCTATTATTTATTTATTTATATACTTACTTACTTACATACGTACATACAATGTATTATTTGCCCCAGGGTACATGTCTGTGAATCATCAGGCTTACACATTTCACAGTACTTACCATAGCACATACCCTCCCCCATGTCCACAACCCAGCCACCCTATCCCTACCTCCCGGCCTCCTAGCCACACTTAGTTCGTTTTATGGGTCTAGGAGTCTCTTATGGTTTGTCTCGCTCCGCATTGCCTCCTGTTTCATACCCCCTCACATACCCCCGCCTTGCCTCCATGTAAATTCTTTTACTTTGGGGAAAAAGGATAATATGTAATTAAATCACAATTAGATAAGCTAAATTAACATATCTTCATATTAATAGATAAATTTAATGGATATTTTTAAGTTGCCTTTAACTTATAACCTATTTAAAATAAGTGGGATGAGTAAGTGGGAAGGAAATAAGACAAACAACTTTAGACTAAAAACTCATCTATAGGGGCACCTGGGTGGCTCAGTCGTTAAGCGTCTGCCTTCGGCTCAGGTCATGATCCCAGAGTCCTGGGATCGAGCCCCGCATCGGGCTCCCTGCTTGGCAGGAAGCCTGCTTCTCCTGCTACCATTCCCTCTGCTTGTGTTCTCCCTCTTGCTGTGTTTCTCTCTGTCAAATAAATAAAATCTTAAGAAAAAAAAAACTCATCTACATATTTTGTTTCTGTAAAAAAAAATTAAATAATTTCTAACAATTAGTCCAGTGAATCAGACACTATTTCATCAAATTTCAGATGTTAGTCACTTGAGAAATTAGTAGCTTGGGTCAAATGAAGTAGCTTTATGGTTGTAAATATGCTTAGGATAAGCTGCAGATATAATTCTTCATTCTGACAAACACACACCATGGTATCCTGGCTAAGAAAGCCCACTAATAGGTCTTGAGGATAAGACCACACTTCAATGCCTCTTAACTTTCCATTATTCTTCTGAATGCTTATATATATGTATACAGTATATTATAGATACTGTTTAGCAACCAGCTATTTTATTTAATTTTAATTAACTTAAAATTAAGATTTTAAAACTGAAAGAGTACAAAATATTTTCCCACTAAACACAACTTTATTGTTTGGGTAGGACTACATTTCACTTTAACCACCAAAAATTTGGCTTATTCATTGAGATGTGCTGGCCATGTAAAATATACATTGGCTTTTGAAGACTTTGTATAAAAAAATAGTGTGAAAGTCTCAGTAATTTTTAATATTGATTATATGTTGAGAAGAATATTTTTATATATTGATTTAAAATATTAAAATTATATTTTTTTTCCTTTTTTTAAAAGTGACTACTAGAAAATGTGGTTATACACATGGCTTGCATTATATCTTTATTGGACAGTTCTGGCTTACTGCAGGCATCAGCAAAGTATGACCAGTTCCTGGTTTAGATTTCTGGGTAGAAGAACAGGTACTTAACTTTGCCCAGGGTGCAAAAAATCATTTTTGGGCTCAGGAAAAAATATTGAAGCTTTTATTCACTTATATTTTATCCTTTAAAATCTCATATTTTCATGTATGTTTTATAGTATATATTAGTATGGTAACAGACATATAAGTTAATGAGTAAATAGCTATATAAAGTTCAAATATGAATACAAAAATTTTTTATGGATAATTTATACAACCAAAAATATTTGGAGGCCATAATTTAGAGGATGCTATAAGAGAGAAAAAGAGTGAAAGACAAGGCTTTTGGATTAACAGAGTAAGGAGCTTGGCAAATCTGTTCCCCCCCATGATGAAATTTTACAAAATTGTCAAAAACAAGTATTTCAGGACTCTGAAAATTGAACAAAGACATATGACAAATTGAGAAGCACTTACAAAAAAATAAACTGGTGAACTTCAGGTAAGGTAAGTGGGAGTTGGTGGTATTTTTGCCTGGGATTGTACCCAGCCATCCCTTTAGCTGTCTTTGTGAAGTAGTGGACAGAGCAAGCTATGAGAATCAACTTCATTGCTGGTGGAAGGTGCTGACCTGATTTGGAGTGAAACACAGAAAAGTCTCTTGCCATTGGGTGTAGGCAGGAGTACTAGTTATTTGAATAGCAAACAAATAGGGAAGGCCCTGATTACAGCCTGCCTGAGGTTGTGATCCTAGATAGGGAAAGCTGTAACCCAGTAGACTAGTCAAAAAATTAACTAGGAGATCCAGAGAATAGGACTGTTGTGTGAGCCTTGATAGCATCCCCCATGTCCATTATAATCTGGAAGGCTATGGAGGGAATGGAGAAGTCCCTAGCTATTCACATATTCTTGCCTGAATAAGAAATCTTACGCATATACAGATGAGCCACAAGAGGGTCAAACAGAAAATAAGAGCCTCAAAAGACATATAATGCCTAAATTATGAATATGTTCCCTTGCCAACACATAGACTCATCACCAAAAAGTAGAAGTTTTACTGGCCTAAGATGTTTGAGCACAACCTCTAGCTAATGATTGACTAATCATTAAACTATGTTGCACAAGCTTAAAAATAAAAACAAGAGGGGAAAAAAAAAAAACTTAAGCACAGATTTCAGCAGCTACACACAACACAGAAGACGGACTCCACACAATAACCCCTGGCAGTTCACTAAACATACAAACAAAAACAGAAGAACAAGCCCCAGTGCAAGGGGGCATTCAGAATCTAAGGTTACTCCAATGTATTATCAAATAGCAAGTTTTTAACAAAATCTGTGTTACATACAAAGGAACAAGAAGGTGATCTGTACTCAGGGAAAAAAAAGAAATCAATAGAAACTGTGTTTAAATGGGCCCAAATGTTGTACTTAGCAGGCAAAACTTCAAAGATGCTGTTATGTTCAAAGAAACAAAGGAAGCCGTGTTAAAAAAAAATATAACAATGATTCAGCAAATAGAGAATATACAAAATAGAAATTTTAAAAATAAAACCACAATGAATTCTGGAGTTGAAAAAGACTAACTGAAATGAAAAATTCACTCAATGTGATCTACCATAGATTTGAGATGACAAAAGAATTAGTGAACTTGAAGACAGATTAGTAGAAACTATTCAGTTTGTAAAACAAAGAAAAAGAATAAGAAAAATGAACAGACTCAAAAATCTGTGGGACACAATCAGGCATATCAACATGTATGTAATGGAAATCTCAGAAGGATGAGAGAAAAAGAGAGAAATTATGTTGAATGCCCAAAATTAACCAAATGATTTGATAAAAAATATCCATCTCTACATCCAGGAAGCTCAACAAACTCCAAATAGGTTCAACACAAAGATATCCATACCTACGCAAATCAGAGTTGAATTGTAAAAATCCAGAAATAAAGAGAAAATCTTAAAACTTAAAAATCATACAGGATGACAGCAATATGATTAAAAACTGACTTTTCATCAGAAACAATGGAGGATAGAAAACAATGGGCTGGCATTTTCAAAATTCTGAAAGAAAAGTGTAACCAGAAATTCCATATTCTACAAACTTATCTTTCAAAAAGAAGGTAAAATAAAGACATTTGCAGGTAAGCAGAGATTAAAGGAATTCATTGCTAGTAGACCTATCTTACAAGAAATATTTTTTTTCTTACAAGAAATATTAAAGGAAGTTCTTTAGACTGAAATGAAATGAAACCAAAGAGTAATGCAAATCTATGTGAAGAAAAAAACTCCAGAAAAATATGAATATGTAGGTAAACAATTACACAAAACAACTATAAAACTATTGTTGAGCTTATAACATTTAAAGATTGATATGAGAATGATAACACAAAGAGGGAAGAAATGGAGGTATAATGGGGCAATGTTTCTATATTTTTTCAGTAAAAGGTTAGTATTAATCTGAAGTACATCTTGATAAGTTACACCATATATTGTAATCCTTAGAGCAACCCTTAAAGAAAACAAATAAAAAATTTGGGGCGCCTGGGTGGCTCAGTCATTAAGCGTCTGCCTTCAGCTCAGGTCATGATCCCAGAGTCCTGGGATCGAGCCCCGCATTGGGCTCCCTACTCAGCAGGAAGCCTGCTTCTCCCACTACCATTCCCTCTGCTTGTGTTCCCTCTCTTGCTATGTTTCTCTCTGTCAAATAAATAAAATCTTTAAAAAAAAAAAAAAATTTATGTAGTAAAAATTCTAACAAAGTAAAATGGAACACTAGGACATATCTATAGCTATGTAATTGAAAAGAAGGCGGTAAGGGGGGGCACATGAGATTTATGGAAAGCAAAGCAAAATGGCAGATGTAAACCCAACCATATCAATAACTAAATTAAATATGACTAGATTAAACATTCCAAAATATAAAGTAGAGAATGTCAGGCTGGATTAAAAAAAGATCCAACTGTATTCTTTCTACAAGAGACACTTTAGATTCAAAGATACAATAGTTTGAATGTAAAAGGAAGGTACAAGCATTAATCAGTAAGTAAGCATTAATCAGTATCAGTAATATACTAACATTAGGCAATGTACCAATATACTAATATACTTTTATACTAATAATAGGCAAAATTGACTCGAAGACAAAAATATTACTACAGAAAATGAGGGACATTTGATAGTGATAAAAAGGACAATTCATCAAGAATATATGACAGTTATATACATCTAAAAACAGGACTCCAAGATACGTGAAGCAAAAATTTACAGAATGGAAAGGAAAAATAATCAGCAATAATAATTTAATACCCTGTTCTTAATAAATGATAGAATACCTAGACTGAAAATTAATGAGAATATACATTCTATCAACCAACTTGGCCTTACTGACATCTAGAGGACACTCCACCCAAGAATGGTAGAATACACATTTTTTTTCAAGTTCACGTAGAACATTTGCAGTAGTTCATATACTAGGTCATAAATCAAACGTCAATATATTTAAAAGAATTAAAATAATTCATTCAGAGAACATAATAAGTATGTTCTCTAATCACAATGGATTTAAATTAGAAATCAACAACAGAAACAAATTTGGGAATCCCTAAACATTTGGACCTTAATATATTTCTAAATTACCCATAGGTCAAAGAAAAAAAAATCACAGGGGAAATTAGAAAATATTTTGAACTGACTGAAAATTAAAACAACATATATCTAGGGGATGCAGTTAAAGCAGTATCTGAGTGGAATTTATAGCTTTAAATACCTGTATTAGCAAAGAAAACAGATTTCACATCAGTAGCCTTTGCCCAAAACACAAGGAGGGGAAAAAGAGCAAATTAAATTCAAAGCAGGAAAAATGAAGGAAATAATAAGATTAGAGCAGAAACCAATGAAATATAAAACAGAAAAACAATGGGAGAACCAATAAAATCAAAAGTTTGCCCTTTGAAAAGATTGTAAAATTGATGAACTGTTAGCTAGACTGATCAAAAAAAAGAAAAATAAATGACCAACTTCAAGAATGAAAGAAGATGTGTATCACTACCCATCCTACAGAAGTTAAAAACATTAATGAGAGAATACTATGAACTTTGCCAATAAATTAGGCAACATAGGTGAAATAAACAAAATTTATTTACCACAACTGTGTTAATAGAAAAATCTAAACAGGCCTATAATAAGTAAGTAAATTGAATTAGTAATTAAAAATTTTCCATGAAGAAAAGCTTTTACCCAGACGGCTTCATTGGTGAATTCTATCAAATATTTAAAGAAGAAATAATTGCAGTCCTCCACAAACTTCCAGAAAATAGAAGAGGAGGGGAGGGAATACTTCTCACCTCATTCTGTGAGGTAAGTATTACTCTGTTAACACAAAGGTAGACAAAGAAGTCACAAGAAAAGAAACTTATAGACCAATTACTCTCATGAATGTAGATGTAGAATTTCCAACAAAAATGTTAGTCAACTGGATCTTGCAACATGTAAGATGAATTAAACACCATGATTAATTAAGTGGGCTTTATCCCACGAATGTAAAATTAGATCAACATCTGAAAACCAATTAATATAGTACACCCTGTTACTAAAATCAAGAACAGAATCTACATGATCATTTCAGACACATGCATCTGCTTTGAAAAGCCAACTCTAATTTGCATTAATAAATATATAGTGATTTGATCATAGAAAGTAAGAAATATATTGTAATCTCTATCAGTATATTATGTACAACTCTAGTAATATATTATCAAATAGAATTTTTGAAAGGATGAGTTACAAATATAATAGTGGTTCTGGGAATCTTGTCCAGTGAAGAAATA
>CM053611.1:11757040-11864505 GCA_028646535.1 Procyon lotor
GCCCATATTCATCTTTCATTTTATGATAACTTCAGACAAAAAAAAGTGGCAAAAAGTGTCACAAAGAGGTCCTTATACCTTTTTACCTAACTTTCCCAAATATCTTTCCTAACCTCAATAAGATTATCAAAATCAGGAAATTAACACAGATAGTACTGTTAACTGACTTATTCAAATTTTGCCAGCAGTCCCACTAACATTCTTTTTCTGGTCCAGATTCACCCATTTAGTTATCTTGTTGATGTTTTTCACTGTGGGACAATTCTTTAGTCTTTGTCTTTCTTGACTTTGACACTTTTCAGGAGTTGTATTTTAGATATATTTTAGAATATCCCTCAATTTGGGTTTATCTGATGTTTCTTCACGATTAAATTCAGGTCATGTGTGTTTGGCATGAATACCCACAGAAGTGATGTGCCCTTTCTGGTATATTGGTAAGAACGTGATATTGATGTATCTCATTACAGATGATATTAATTTTGATTATTTGGTTAAGTGTCTGCCAAGTTTTCAACTGCAAAGTTACTATGTTCCCTTTCTCATTTTTTTTGTGGGAAAATACTCTGAGACTATGCAAATATTTTGTTTCTCATAATTTTTGCCCAGTAATTTTTGCATCCATTGATGACTTTTGTCTGTAACCAGCATTACTGTGGTATTTACCCGACAGTGATTTTTCTATTTCTGTTATTCTTTCTATATTTATTAGTTGGTATTGTACTGTAAGGAAGAGAGATCCCTTCTCACTTTTTAATCAGTTACTTGTATCAGTATGTACTCATGAGTATTTTATGGCTTATACTCCATTACCATCATTATTTCCTTGCTGGTATTATATCACATTTGGCCTTTGAGAACTCCTTCACATTGGCTACTCTGTTTTTTAACTTAACCCTGCTGTTTTTCAGGACACTATTTTCTGGTACCACAAGATGTTCTAGACTTATCATGTACTTCCCTCTGTCCTAGCCCTGGAATCAGTCATTTCTTCGAGCAGTGCTGGTTCTTTTCATTGAAGAGTAGCATTTAGAAACCAAAATATGGGCACTAAGTGTGCATGTTACTTTTGTGGTGTCCCCTGTGTGTAGTATTTCCCAATGGAAAGAACTAGGAAATATGTGTATTTATATAGTTTCTTTAGGAGCTGGATTTTGTACCTTTTGTTTTTTGCTGCCATTTCTTTACCATATCTAGCACAATGTTTAGCATTGGATTTTCCAACCCCATAAGTCTGTTATGTTTTAATTCTGAGGAAGAATGGTAAGCTGGGTAACTAGACAAAAAATCAGAATAAAGAAAATCAAAAGCCATGGAAGAAAAAAGTTTTGATTATTATAAAAAACGGTGAAGGCATTGAAGGCCTAGAACAAACTGCTCAGAGTAGATAAGCAAGAAAAGATTGATAGTTTTTTAATTCACCATACCTTAATCTGACTGACTTGAAGAAGGTTTTATCAGTAAGCCATGGTGAAAAAAATAAATAGGTTATCTCCTCTACCGGAATTCTGTCTTTAATTTGCCTTCCATTATTTTCTACTTTATCCAGGTAGACCAGATCCAAGAACAGTTATTGTGCTTTAACTCAATATATGGCTTTCTTGTTCTGCAAAGTCACACTCTAAGAAAAACAATTTATAGGAAAAAAGGATGGAATACAGCCCTATGTGGAACTTTATAAGCATTAACTAAAACAATACTTTAAAAATTTTAATTAAATCTCCCATCAGCATTTTTACCTAGCATTATAGTCTGTCATTTCTTAAAATCCTTTAAACTCTTATGCTCATGCTTCTTTATTTGGGATAATAGGTTTTTAAGGTCATTTGAGTAAAAATTTTAAGTATGACTCAGAGTAGAACCTCTTTCACGGAAATGTTTTTTGCTGCTGCCTCAGCTGTACTCATGGCTTCTTCAGTAACTTTACATAATGGAAACCATAGATATTCTTGATGCCTATAAACCAACTATTACTTAAGAAAGGAATTTCTGTAGGTTTTTAAATGTTTTTTAAGGTCTTCATATATTGCTAAGGCTTTCTCTAATTGTGAGAAATCTTGTCTTAGATCCCTTAATAAAATGAGCGTGCTGGGAGAAAACCAAGTTGTGCTAACTCAACTTTTGAGTTATAGGAATTTATTCCATTGTTTACTGATCACATATAAGGCTGTTCAAGTTAAGGGACCATTTGTCATAACACTAATTAACCTGCAATAAGCTGAGTAACTAATTGCTCTTACGTGTGCACTTCAATGACAGTGTTTAACCAGAGTTGATATTTGTATTTTTTATAGCCTTAGATGTTTCTGATAACAGTGTACAAACATATCACTTGCTGAATTTACAGTCTTTGAATAAAGGGTGCCTTGTGATGTAGTTTCGTGAGTATTTTAGCCTTGGGATCCTTGGGTGTTGTAGAGGCCCTTTCTTTGAGATTTTGTGTATATTTCCATTGTCTTTTAAATTCTTTGCCTTTTTTCCCCCTGTGCCTCTTTATATTCCTTTATCTAGTCTCTTAGCCCCCCTGTACTGTGTTAGGTTTTATGAATCTTTGAAAGAAGTATATGATATGATTCCCACTCTTTATAGACAGGAAATAATTTGGTAGCAGTGCAAGACAAAATAAAAGCACCTGATAGATTACTATATGTTGTCTGTAAAGAATCCCCCTGCCTGTGCCCTAGTATTGCCTAGTTCTGCTGAATGCACTCGGAGCTTAAGAAGTTGCTGACCCTAGGCAGCCCTTTCTGCCCATGGGTCCTGTCCTCTTGCTTTAATAAAACCATCTATAAAAAAAAAAAAAAAAAAAAAAGAAGTTCCTGACCCCATTCTCACCAGATTCTGAGCCCCTTTTCACTTGCTAATTGACTTTCTCACTTTACTGAGAGGCTGGCTTTCTGAATTCTATAAATTACTTTGTCAGTGTGAGTACAACAAAATCTTGCTTCAAGAAATAATGAAAATTCTTGTAGTGTTTGCATTTATGTTTCTTTCTTGCCCTTTCCCTTCCTCCCTCCCTCGTTAAGATTTCCCTCTCTTTGTTGTTGTTTTTAAGATTTTATTTTTAAGTAATCTCTATATCCAACATGAAGCTCAAACTTAAAACCTCAAGATCAAGAGTCACATGCTCCACTGACTGAGCCAGTCAGGCACTCCAAAATTTCCCTCTCTTGATGGAGTTATGCTTCTAAGTGACTAGTGGCTGTTTATGTTTTATATTCTTTAGTACTTCTTAAATACTCTATTACCTATTAAAAAGAGATAATCAAGAAAAATCTCACTCTATCAATATGTATTTGGTGGATGAAAGAGAAAGGTGAAGGACTTTTGAAGAGAAGAGCTTTAGTAAAAAAAAAATACTGATGCTTATCCAAATTACAAAATAAGCCAAATGTTCCTATATACAAACTAGACGTCCTCATTTAAAATTAAAAAAAAAAAGGCTTTTGTAGTTAAATATCATCTAAATGTTGGCTTATTATACAGAATGTACCAAAATAATTTGGTAATGGGTTTTTTTTCCCCTTGTTATTTTGAAAAATTTTTCATTTATTTATTACTTTTCTGTAGACTTTTCAAAGAATGTTTATATTAGACAATCTGATTAGCTTTCCAAAAGAGAGAAAAGACCTGTTATCAACTTTCATTATCCAGGTAGGGAGGGAGAGATCCAGAGTGATATAATGATCATATGTAGGGTCAGCATGAGAACATAAGCTTCCTGACTTTTAACTTAAATGATATATATATTACGACTATTTGTTTTATTTAATTTGAAAAAAAAATTGTGGTAATTGACTACCGGCTTATGGGCATGTGTATTTTGGTACTCTGCACTGGAATTTAATTCTAAACTTAAGTCCAAAATTGGCTCCAGGAGTAGAGTGTTCAGAAGGGAACTAGGAAGAGATATCTGTACTTATATATCCTTGCTTGGGTTAAATTAATAATCACTACTTTTGGAAATTATTTCTCCTTAAGAATGATAGTGATTTGTATTATAGTTTGTATATTTATCTACAAAACAAGGAAGTAAATTCCTGAAGAAGACCTTGTAATAAGTGCTTTAGAGAAACTGAGCTTTGTAAATTAATTAATTGCACTATCTATATTGCAACTTTTAGGTAAATAACCTATGTTTACTTGTCATAGTCTAGCACTGTATTTTTCTTTCCATTTTTGAAATTTAGTAGTTTTCTTCTTTAAAAAATCACTTAGATATGGGGTGCTTGGGTGGCTCAGTTGGTTAAGTGACTGCCTTCAGCTCAGGTCATGATCCTGGAATCCCAGGATAGAATCCTGATGGGGCTCCCTTCTCAGCGGGGAGTCTGCTTCTCCCTCTGACCCTCCCCCCTCTCATTCTCTCTCTCTCTCTCTCTCAAAAATAAATAAATAAATAAATAAATAAATAAAATCTTTAAAAAATCACAGATAAAATCTTGAATTTTGTGTGGCATTTAAGTACTAAGCACTGAGATTTGCTTTTGTGCTTGAGTGTCACCATATTCTCTATCTACTTACAAAGAAGCATCAGTATGCTCAGGCTCATTCTTGAGAGCAGATTTAGAGTTAACACTGTTTCTTCTGTTGCTTACCATTGGTCTTACGGTTGGTCTTCACTGATGCTGCTTGTTTTGATTGGTTGCTTTTGCAGTGGTTGTGTTAGTGTTGTTATGGAAGAAAAGAGTAAGGGGAATCTAGTGGGTGGTCTGCATTCAAGAGGAGACTTTGAGAAAGGCAGGGGCTGTATCCTTCTCTTCCTCCACTGATTTTTTTCTTTTAAGATTATATTTATGTATTTGACAGAGAAAGAGACAGTGAGAGAGGGAATACAAGCAGGGGGGTGCAGGAGAGGGAGAAGCAGGCTTCCCGCTAAGCAGGGAGCCCATGCGGGGCTCTATTCCAGGACCCCAGAATCATGACTGAGCCGAAGGCAGACACTTAACAACTAAGCCACCCAGGTGCCCCTTCCTCCACTGATTTTAAACTAGCCATGGAAGTCAATAAACATAAACTCTGTGGCATGATCCAGGCCAAATTCTCCAACTCTCTCATCTTTTGTTCCCCTTTGGGAAGAACTGAGAAAAGCCAGAGCTAGGAAAAGTCCCTTGCTCCTAAAAGCAAGTGTAACCTTTTTGGACTGGTATTCATCTTTATTAATCTTTGTTGGGTTAGGAAATGTAGTGTGTATTCCTTTAAAACCCACCTCAAAAAAAATTTGTTGGCATTTTCCCCAGTATTTGATTAGCATTTTAGAAAGTATTGTTATTGGGGCATCTGAGTGTCTCAGTGGGTTAAGCATCTGCTTTCTTCTCATGTCAGGGATCTCAGGGTCCTGGGATTGAGCCCTGTGTGGGGCTTCCTGCTCAGTGGGGAGTCTGCTGCTCCCTGTCCTTCTGCCCTTATCCCCTCTTGTGCTCACTCTCCACTCTTTCTCAAATAATCAGTGAAATATTTTTTTTAAAAAAAGTATTGCTACTGAGATTCATTGATAAGTAATATGGCCAGAAGATATGACATGGAATTTTAGCTAATAGTGGAATGATATTGGGATATCATTCCAATGATCATCCTCAATGATATTGGGATATCATATATGATATGGGAGCTGTGGGTAGTAGGGAAAAGAGAGTGTTAGGATAATGGATAAATGTTTATGTGGATTGCCTTAACTTACTGTTGAACAGTGCATGCTTTTATTATTGGCCCTACTACATCATAGAAGCATGCCTTTCATACATGCCACCATTTCTCATTCATCATTACCGAATGTGTGCATGATTATATAAAGTGCATGATACTTTTCTAGATTTGATAGCATATGTGGAAGATATGATCCTTGCTCTCAAATATAGGTGGTTCAAAGAAGATACATGACTCTATTTTGAAATCAGGGAGATGAATACAGTTTTCAACAATAAATCTATTTACTATCTTTTTTAAAAGTGTGATAATATAGCCCTTCAAGATGCAAAGTTCATAAGTAGTAAATCATGAGTATAGATAACTGTTTATCCAGCAGCTGGTTGGTTTACAGACATCTTCAATGCTTATTAGGATTTCCCTATTATATTTTTGCCCATTTAAATATGTTTCTCTTTCCCTAATTTTCCTCTAATTTATCTAGAAGAAATTTAAGGTGAATCTAAGTGAAAACAAACAAACAAACATTGAGGCCAGAAATAGTAATCAATTTATAGTTTAATAAAGGACATGTATAGTTTGAGTTTTTGGATAACTTTTCTCCTTCAAAAGCTTTCTTAATTAAAACCAGATGAGAGTAGCAAAGAAGGTATTCAGAACACTAAATAAAATGGATATGCTTCATGGAATTTGCAGAATTCATCAATACATGTAACAATGATTTATAATTACACTTGGTTCTAACACATCAGTGTAGATCTAACAGGGGCACATTAAGTAAGATAGCTAGTATAAAACACTAAGGTGAAAGGGTTAATTGGCCTTGCACAGTTCAATTTGCCACTCTAGTGGCACTTTCTGTTGTCTGTGTAAACAGAGTTGCTAAGTACTTCCCCACTAAGCTGCCACCCTTTTATTTATACAGTTGAACCACCAATGAGGAATGGATCAGTTTACCAGTTGTTAGGCCTTTTCTTCCTGCCTTTTCAATCCACTTCATGCTTCCCGCCGCCCCCGCCCCCCAGCTGTTACTACATACCCGCCTAATCTTTCCTTAGTCCTTATGATTTTGGTCCTTTTTTCCCCCCAGCTTTTTCTCTCTTATTCATTGATGCAAGGGTATGGATATATACACCTGGTTCTACTCTTCTCTTCCTCATTCTTTCTCAATTCTACTCCCATTCATTCATTCTACTCCTATTCCTATCTCAAAACTTGCTGCAACTCTTCCCAAATTTTTTTCAAGTAACACTTAAATATTCTTTAAAAATTAAAACATGACGTATATCACTTAAAGACCTCTAGAACCTGCCTTTACTATCTGAGAACTTCCCACTTCCTGTGAATTAATATATTAATATATATATACTTCTGGCCATTTTAATAATTTTATATATGTGTATATACATAATAATCATAATATATTGCTGAAATTATGTAATTCTGGAAATATTGTTCTGCTTGATTTTTCACTCTGTTTTAAAGATCTGTACATATTATATACTGTTAAATGCTTCATACTATTATATTGTATTTTACATTTTAATTATCTACCTATCAATGGACATATAAATTAAATCCAGGTTTTTCTCTATTTTAAACAATGCCACCTGAACAGTCATAGATGTTGTCTTGCACATATTGCTACAGGTTTTTAGGGCAGTGTTTTCCATGCAGCTGGTGGTGAAATTAATTTAGGTAGATTGGAATATACATTTTGAAAAAGAATAGAATGTAGTAGAAAGTGTCAGAGTAAAGGACATTTACTTATTTTTTTCATGAGACATGTATCACAACTCAGAACACAATTATATAGAATGTATTTCTCAATCAAAAAGCTTGTGGTGTGATACAAAATATATTTGTACTACATATCTGAGTCTGTTTTGGGTTATATACCTAGATGTGGATTAACTAGATCATTGGCAACACAATATTTTGAATTTTGTTAGACACAGCCAGATTACATTCCATAGTGACTACACTAAGTTACCTTCCCTACACTCTAATCAATATTTGATTTTTTAGTCAGACTTTTACATTTTCTATATTCTTAAGGGTGAAAAGTTCGATTTTATCTTAATTTTCATTTTAACTAGTGAGGTTGAGCATAATTTCCTTATTACTAAAAAGAAAATTGTCAAGAACATCTGGCTATTGGGATTGCTATTCTTGCAAATTCTGATTCAAACTAGAGAAAATTTTACCTCCACAATTTTTGCTAATAACACTTTCATTTTTTTTAAGGTAGTGAGCATACAACTATGTGGCCTTATGGAATAATTACTAAAAATAACATTGTTAACCATGACACATTTAGGTTTGTGTCATATATATTTTGAAACACAATTCTCTTATCCACTATGAATAGCTTTAGGTATAATAGCATATTTGAGGAATACTAATATCTCTCAGTATATGAATTTAGATTCATTTCAGCAAAATTCCATCTATCATGCCTATTTCTTCTGTTGTAGAAGAGAAGATGAGTTCCAGCCAAGTGCTAGGAAAAGTTTCATCCCTTTGTTAGGACCACTATGGATGGATAGAATCTTAGTATTGAGCAGAACATTAGAAAATAACTTTGGTTTAATTGTTGGTTATCTGCCCTAAAAAATTATTTATAAGAAATATATACTTAGTCATTTAAATGACTAAAATATGACCAAAATATACTTCTCGGTTATATTTGGTCTTTATCTACAGCTCCTGAAAATACTTTGGACCCGTAAAGGTGACATGGGTATCTTATTATTAATGAAGGTGACTCTTGGACCCTGCCCACAGGTAGGGCCTGGTTGCCAGGAGGACCAACTATGTGCTTAGAAGGTTGGAACTTTCAGTCCCACCCCCTGACCGGAGAGGGGATAGGAACTATAGGTGGAGTCAGCCAATGGCCAATGACTTAGTAAATCATGATGGCACTGAGGCCCCCAGTGAAAACTCCGAAGGGTTGGATTCAGGGAGATTCTGGACTGGTGAATACATGGAGGTGCTGGGAGTGTACTGTGCCTAAAGAGGGCCTGGAAGTCCTGCCTGCCTTCCCCACACCTTGCCCTGTGTACCTCTTCATCTGACTGTTGATTCATGTCCTCTATCATATTATAAACTGGTAAACAAATGTGTTTCCCTGAATTCTGTGAGCCACTCTAGCAAATTAAAAAAATCTAAGGAGAAGGTTGTTGGGACCTCCAATCTGAACCTTCTAGGCTAGAAGCACAGTTAATAGCCTGGGGCTGTAACTGGCATCTGAAGTGGGGGTATCTTGTAGGACCGAGCCCTTAACCTGTGGACTTTAATACTGTCTTTCAGTAGATAGTGTCAGAATAGAGTTGACTTCTTAGACACCAGTGGGATATCCAAGAATTGCTTGGAGTTGATGGCAGTGGGAACCCCCTGCCTCCACCACTCCGCCAACACGTTGGAATTAGATCTGGGAACCCTAAAGGAGTTGCCGACGATAGACCTGCCCTCTGTTTGATTTTCTCTGGTAATAGAGATATAGTCACTTTCTTTGTAGGTAGTGTTTTTCATTGTAATTAAAATTTATCAGGTTAAATTTTAATAAGAATTGCTTTCATTGGTACTATGTTTGCCTTCAGAGGTCACATAGGAAAGAGTATACTTCATTAATTATGACAGTTTAGTACTGGAAGCAACGAGATTTCCTTGTTATGGAAATTTTGATTTTTAGAGAATTGAGAAACCAGAACACATGTGCAGTAATATAGCCAACAACAAGTAGCCCTGTTCTTTAGGTTATGTTCATATTTATGTGTGCATCCTAATAATTTCTGGGTTTATTACTTTGTAAGGCTTATTCCATAAGTTGCCAGGTTTTAATATTACCTTACTTCAAGTAACTATGTGGTTTATAAAGCTGTTAACAAAGTTGGAAGCTGATTTGAAAATGACATCATCAGGGTCATTGGTGCCTGGGTGGCTCAGTTGGTTGGTCATCTGCCTTTGGCTTGGGTCATGATCTCGGGGTCCCGGGATAGAGTCCTGCGTCCGCTTCTCCCTTTCTCTCTGTTCTCTCTCTCTCTCTCTTTCTCTAAAATAAATAAATAAAATCTTAAAAAAAAAAAAAATGAGGCTCTTTTGAAGAGCCTTTCAGCTTTTTATCTTCTTGAAACAAAGACTTTTTCTTGGAATGTATAATGATACTCTGTTTCTATTTTCAACCTAACATTACCCTATTTCCATTTTCTTGATGTAGAATATGAACTCTACCAGTAACTATTCTCAAGTAATAGAAATAGAGCAGAAGTAGTTCTGGATTAAAACCAGTAGATGATCATCAGTCTGTTTTATGCTGCCAATAGCTGTATCCTCCAAACGTCCTATTTATCAAGTAATGTTTTATACCAGACAAGTAGGAATTGGTTATAGGACTGCTTTGACAACCAGTGTTACCCTTAAGGAAAAATAGATTAAATTAACTTGTAGTTTCATTTATTTTCAAGATCTTGTTGTTGTTGTTGTTTTAATTTGTATTAGTTGCATATTCAAATGTCCAACTCTGAACTTGACTTCAAATGTAATAAAGCTACTTAAGAAAGAAGTTATATTCAGTGCATTTATTTTAGATTTAAATATATCCTCTTCAACAACAAACCTGGTGAATACTTAGCACTTGAATAAAGCTTCAACCGCTAATTCCTAATTATTATTTTTTTGTGTGTTATGTTCTTTTTTAGTCTCTGAGATAATGCTACTCAAAGTGTGATCTGGGGACTGGTGCTTATTTGCAAATTGTTAACTTGTGTACAGTGTGATAAACACAGAAATTGAGAGTAAGCATCTAGAAATGTTATGGCAATTTGGTGAAGGATATATATATTCCTATTGAACCTAATAACAAATTTGAGGGTTATATTTGGTATGTCTTTGTTTCAAAATTTATTCTTCCAGTAATTCATTTATATTGCATTTTACGTAAGTCTCCTTGAAAGCAAAACAAAGACTGGGTCATGCTCCATATTAGTAAACAGCTACAGCAGAGTGGAGTTCTTTTTTTTTTTTTTAAAGATTTATTTATTTATTTATTTGACAGAGAGAGAGAGAGAGAGAGAGACAGGGAGAGAACACAAGCAGGGGAAGTAGGAGAGGGAGAAGCAGGCTCCCCATCAAGCAGGGACCACAACCAGAGCTGAAGGCAGATGCCTAACGACTGAGCCACCCAGGCGCCCCCAGAGTGGAGTTCTTAATTTTAGGCAAATGTGTCTTAAATAAAGAAGATAAAGGGAAAAGAGAAGTTGGTGAATTTAAGTTATAGAACCCTGAAAGTTTTTCTTAGAACAGCATTTTTTTCATATTTGAAATTGGTTTACATGGCATATTTAGTCCTATTGTCTTGTCTTCCCTCAGTGTGCTTCAGTTACTCTATGCAGTTATAATACCATCCAAATTGCTCTAAATTTCTAAAGTTCTGTCAATGACTGAGCTATCTTTTATGCTATACGTTTATATCTGTATCATTTCCTCTTTAGTTTTAATGATTAATTTCAGTAGAAGTAATTTGAATTATGATGTCAAACTCTTTGTTCAAGATGTAAGTTTTAGGAGAGTTTCTGAAATGAGCAGAAATCGGTTGACAAATTATATTTTCAAAAGAGTACAGTGTATCTTATGTTTCTCAAAGGAAGGGGCTTTAAAAATGACTCTGTATTATGTTTTTCTTATGTCAGTTTTTCTAGGCTAGTAATTCTTAGTTAGAAGTTCAAATTTTATCTCCAGATGTCTTTTTCTTTTGATTTCTTCTATAACTAAAAAATTTCTCTTAAGCTGGTCCTTATAAATATATACCAAAGAGGAAGACAAGATGTGACTCTTTAAGATGATTTTAGCTTCTAAAGGTGAAATATATTAAGATAAATAACTCGTTCTTTGACATTAACAAAGGATATCCAAATAAATTATTTCTTTCACCCTTAGTTGTTATTGAATTGCTCATGAACCAAATCTACTGTTTAAAGGGAAACATTTATTAGTAGACATTGATTTTCTGAATATCTCTAAATAAATTACAAAATTAAAGGCATTAAGTCACATGTATGTTTAGACAGGTATTATTTATACTTCTGTGGCCAGAGTCCTATCAAAACAAACTAAAATATTTACCCTAATTAGTATGGAATAAAAGTTTAGAAGCTATCTTTCAAATATTTACTGTGATATAAAACGTTTATGAGCGATTAGCAATATAGAAACATTTGGGTAGGATTAGAAAAACACATCAAAATATTCTGGATAAGATTCCAAACTCTTAAACTAATCATTTTATCTTTTTTTTCTACCATAACCAGCGATCATACTAACTGTCTCTGAGAATATTAGGAATAGTTTTGTGGAAGTAGCACATCAGAAATCAGATCAGCTTCATATTTATCATGGTCCGTGTTTAAAAATAAATGTTTGGTCTATCAGCTTAAGAAAGATGCTAACACAGGAAGGAGTCCGTCAAGATTTACAAAAGAAAGTATTCTTTATGGGACAGGAACAAATACTTGAATAGGATTACAAGTATTTTCTTCCCTCTTGATAAATTTCAACTCTTCTTTTTAAAAATTTTGTTAGCCTGTTTTGTAAATCAGTATTTCCTGCTTCTACTTGTTTTCTGTCTCCCGTGCTATCTCTGCATGTTTGTTTTTTAAAAACTTTCGTATTTTAACACCTGCTGAGAAATGGGAATTTTTTGTTTTCTTCTATTGATCTCCTTTAAGGAACTTAGTATGAGAGGAAAAGGAGACTTAATTTGTTAGTAAACTGTTAGAATAATAAAATTTGGAGAGCACAAAAAAAGAATTTATCTTATGATTCATAGTGTTTATCACATTTTTATTTATAGTACAAAATTACATTTGTATAGCTTTGAATTGCATTATTTTTTACTCTGCATTTGTAGTAAATTTGGAAAACTTGGAAACATCACAATGTTGAGTAGCAAAAAATACTATCAGAAATCAATGCAATTGTTAAAAATTTTTCATGGTAGTAATGATAATTTAAGAAAGTAACTTAAATGCATAAAATATGTTTAGTTATTACCCCAGCCTTACAAATTACATATAGGCTAAAACATAAAGGAAATCACGAACTGAATAAATTAGAAACTCAGCAGAAAAACATTATATTTTATGAGCCTGAAAAAATTGAGGAAGTGTCAATGCTATAATATGGGTTAATTATCAGATTTTTGTCCTATGTAATGCATAAGCTCCTGGTCAGAAGGTGAGGTTGGTAGAAGGAGGCATGATTTCATCTTTTATATCTGAAACTCTATGTTAAGATGTCCTGTAGTGAATTATATAATAAACACTGTTTTTTCTATCATAGCATGTTGTACCATGATTTTATATACTAATTAAAAGGAAAACATAATGTCGAGGCTTTTTACCATTTAGAATTTTTTATATTGATCAAAAGGACTCTATCAGAATTAATGAGACATAGATTTTATTATTTATAACTTTTGCACATACTCAAAAATGAAAATAGATGTGAAATAAATTGGTTAAAGGATTGCTAAATTTCTTTACATTCAGAGTCTAACTCTCAAATCACTTTTTGACTCAGTCAGTGATGTTCTGTTTTTCCACATGGAGTCTCTGTGCAGCATTTCTAAAATGAATCAAGAACCATTGCTGCTGAGTTCTTAAGCCAGTTTTGCAATTATGTGGAGCTAACCTACTTTTGATTCCCACTTTGGAAATGTTACTTGGAAGTGTTGCTAAATAGGGCTTCCTTCCTCCACCTTCCCCTTCTCATCAGCAGTTTTTTGGTTCTTAAAATTAAAAGAATGTTCTAGTATCATCTCTGGTATTTTCTTCCAACTCAGATTCTGCAGGTTTGGTACTAGTGTTTTGGAGATTTGTGCATGCACAGGGAATGACAGCTGCCACCTTATTATTGCTTAGTATTGCTTCAACAGTAGTCATAGTACACCAACAATTTTAAGATGCATCCTGAAGTTAACGAGCTTAAAGTATGGTGAAATATTCATTTTAAAGTATAGTGGCTAGGTTCTCAGAGATGGGTTGCTGTAATACTTGCTAATTGTATCATCTCAGATAAGTGCATCAGGTCTCTAAATTTTATTTTCCTCATCTGTGAGATAAGCAGTCCTTCCCTTTTAAGAAGGTTGTGAGTTTTCTATATTATGATATATGTAAAATATACTGCTTAAAAAATTTAGCTATTACTCTATTTTAATTTCTAGAAAAATACACTTTTCCTGAGCTTCTCGTATATTTATTTGTGTATGCTTTTGCTTAGCTATAACTTGTAAAGGAAAAGATGCAAATTCAGGTAGCAAATGGCTGAGTGAAAATTCTGGAAAAATGTTTTAATTGACCTTTAATTATTGGTGTAATATAAAATTTACAATTAGAGATGGTATTGTGTATGATGGAAATTTGGAACTAAATTATTTCTATTGTTTTAGAAGGCAGTTGATGATTTTTTATTTTATTATTTTTTTTATAAAAAATCATCAAAGTAGTTGATTTTTTAAATTAATGATTTTAAATTGTAGATTCTGAAATGATACATTTGGTCACCATTATAAGAATAAAGTTTAAAGCTGTTGGCATATTTTGTGACCTTTGTTTTGGTTCTTGATCTGTGATCATTCAGTGAAATATTGCCACCTTGTACAGTTCAAAGAGCAGGAGGGCTTTGTATGTAGGATGATCCTTTCTATTGAAACAATTAAAATACTGATTATAACAGGGAAAGTTAAATGTATTACTCAGCTAGCATAAAGTTAGCATTTCTCAGAACATCAAAACTTGGCTATCTCAACCTGGTGCTCTTTAAAAAGCAAAAACCTCTCCCCAGAGATTTTGTAACTGTAAATGAGTCTTCAGTTAAGTTGGTGGTCCTATGTTATGTTACTTATGTAAGACAAAATCTCAAGTGAGGAGTTTAATTTGAAGTGGTCTCTGATTGGCACAAGAGTCTCTAGTACTAGTTATCCACCAAGATTCCCTAGGTTATAGAGTAATATATCCTGCTGATAGCTGCCAAACTGAAAACTACGTTTACTAACTTCCCTTGAAGGTTGGTATGGCCAGGGCTAATTTTGGCCATGGATTATGAAATGTCGTGTGTGGCACTTCTCTGTCTTGCCTTAAGAAGAAATGCCTATGTAAGCCCCCTTCTTGCATACTGATAATTAATGAAAACTCAAGTCAACAGAATTTGGACACAGAGACTATAGTATGTGTTCAGCTTCCCTGCCCGCCAAGCACTGCTTATTTCTAGACTATTACATGAGAAGGAAACAATCGTCTATCTTACTTAAGCTACTGTATCTTAGAATCTCTTTGTTACAGGAGCTTAGACAATATCCTAATTAATTCTCTTTAAGGAATAGCCAAACAGATTTGAAAAAGGACCACTTAGTACTAATATAAATGAAAAAATTGAAATAAAAACTCAGTGAGTGAATAAAAAGAATCAGGGCTACATGAAATGATTGTTTCCAGGGCTGAGACAGGGAAAATAGATGAATCTAGAACACTGTGTGTGAGAAAGAAAGGAAGTGCCCGATGCACCTGGGTGGCGCAGTCAGATAAGCATCTGACTCTTGATCTCAGCTCAGGTCTGCATCTCAAGATCGTGAGTTCAAGCCCCACAATGGGCTCCATGCTGGGTATAGAGCCTACTTAAATATAATAATAATAAAGAAGTGTTTAAAGTACGTATATATGATAATATGTATAAATACATAAAAAATATAATACTGCTTGGTAATTTTTTTAAAAATGAAAAAATGATACATGTAACAACATGTACGAACCTCTAAAACATTATGTTAAATGAATGAAGCCAGATATGTAAGAACTGCATATTGGATGATTACATTTATATGAAATTTCTAGAGAAGATAAAATTAAAGAGATGGAAAGTAAATTGGTGATTGTAATAATTTACTATTCATTCATCCAGCAGTGATTTATTGCCTGTTCTGTGTGCCTAGCACTATTTTAGGGACACAGCACTGAATAAAACAGAATGATATGAATAAAACAGAATAAAAACAGAATAAAACAGAATGATTTACATTCTGGTGGAGGAAAATGACAATAAATAAGTGAAATACATAAGATACTGGATAGCATAAACGCTGTGGAGGAAAATAAAGCAGAGAAGATGGATAGGAAGTATCAGGGGAGAGGTTGAAATTTTAGGTGGAGTGATCAGCAAAGCCCTTACCTAAATGGCAATACTTAACAAAGAACCGAAAGAGGAAGGATGTGAGCCATGAAGATGAGGGGGAAGTCCATTTCAGGCAGAGGGATCAGTAGATGGAAAGGCTTTGAGCAGGATTGTGTCCTGTGCGCATTCGAGGAACATCAAGGAGGTGTGAGTGCAGAAAAGCCAGAGGAAGGACTGGAGATGAGATCAGAGAGATATTGAGACGTGACTTGGTAGGCCATTTTGAAACACTTTGGAGATTTTAATGTGATTGTGAAGACTTTGGCTTTTTTTTTTTTTTTTTAAAGTGTGGTGAAATATGTATGATGAAAAGTTTGCTATTTTAACCATTTTTAAGTGTGCAGTTCAATAGCATTAAGTACCTTTGCAATGTTCTAAACCCCTAATCACCATCTTTTTCAAATATTTATCATCATACCAAACTGAAACTCTGTACCCTTTAGGCAAAACTTCACATGCATCCCTCCTCCAGCTCTTGGTGGCCTCTAATCTATTTTCTGTCTTAGGAATTTGCATATTCCAGGTACCTCCTATAAATGAAATCATACATTATTTGTGCTTCTGTAGCTGGCTTATTTCATTTAGCATAACGTCTTTTCAAGGTTCATCCATGCTGTAGCATGTATCAGTACCTCATTGCTTTTTTTATATTCCACTATATGTGGTTTCATCTGTTGATGAACCTGTGTTTCCACCTTTTGACTATTGTGAATAATGCTGCTATGGACATTGGTGTACAGATATGTTTGAGTCTGTTTTCAGTTCTTTGGGGGATATACTGAGAAGTGGAATTGCTAATCATTATCATATGATATCTAACTTTTTGAGAAACTTTCATACTATTTTCCATACTGACTGTACTATTTTACTTTCTCATGAGCAATGTACAAGGGTTCCAATTTTTCTACATTGTTTTCTATGCTTACTGTTTTCCACTTTTAAAAACTATATCCCAGTAGTTCTGAAGTGGTATCTATTATGATTTTTATTTAGCCTTCCCTAATTATTAGTGATTTTGAACATCTTTTCATGTACTTATTGGCCATTTGTATGTTACCCTTAGAGAAAAGTCTGTTCAAGTCCTTTGCCCATTTTTTAACAGTACTGTTTGTCTTTTTGCTGTTGGCTTCCTTATGTATTCTGGATTTTTTTTTTTTTTACCCCTTATCAGATACATAATTTGCAAGTATTTTTCCTCTTCTGTGGTTGTCTTTTCACTCTTTTGATAGTGTCCTTTGAAGCTATTTGCTTCTATATCTTGTATATTTTTTGTTCCTTTATTGGCTTTTTTGTTTGTTTAGTTGATTTTTATAGTATACTGTTTCTACTACCTTTCCCTTTTTAAATTTATTTTTTAGTTATTTCTTGATGGCTGCATAGGTTGTTACAAGTTAAACTAGGTTGTTAAAAGTTCAAGCATTAATTGTAATTCCTGAGATAACCACCAAGGACTTTGATTTTTGATCTGAGTAAAATGGAAAGATGTTGGAGGTTTTTGACTAGATCTGTTTTTTGTTTTAATCTAGTTAACTATCTAATTTATATTTTTTGCCCGGTTAGGTGCAATTACTTTTATCATGAATTTTATCATGAATATGTTATATTTCCTACCTTTACATGTAAGGTAGAACATAACAGGGAGAAATACAGGAAAACCAGTGAAAACAGCTTACTTAAATAAGCATAACTGAAATGCTAATTTAGAAAGAAAGTCTTTCCTAAAATCTGGTTTCTAAAAAACCTTAGTAAAAAACCAGCATGTTGTTTGAAAAAATTTAACACGATACAAAAGCATATAAAGTAAAAGGTGATATTCCCATATTTTTGTCCCTCAGTCCCATTTGCCAGAGATAGCTACTTATATAAATTTGGATGAAAATTATATATTTCCATTATTTTCATGTTTGCCTAGTATTTTCATGTTTGTGTATACAAATCTTACATTATGAAGTTTACCCTTCATATTTTGGCTTTTAATTATGTAACACGTTATTCCCTAAACTGTTAAGACTTAGAGTATTACTATTCTAACCCATCTGTAGATTTAAAAATTTCTGTATTGTGGTAAATAATTTAAAATTAGGGAAAATAATTTCAGGTAATTTGGTCATCATTTGTTTCTGCAGTGTTTTAACAGATTAAATTATTATATCAATGATTCTCAACTGCAGGCAACCCCCTCCCACCCCGTTTCCCTCCCCCAGACATTTGGTATTGTCAGGAGACATTTTAGATTATTACAACTTGGGTGGGTGAAGTGACGATGATGATGGCTTCTGGTGGTAGAGGTCAGAGGTGCTGCTAAACAATGCACAAACAGTGCCCCCCAAGCCCTCCCTTCTGCCAGTAAGGAATTATTTAGGGGCATCTGCATGGGCTCAGTCAATTGAGTATCCAATTCTTGATTTCAGCTCAGGTATTGATCCTGGGGTTGTGGGTTCCAGCATCCCATTGGGCTCAGCACTGGGTGTGGAGCCTACTTAAAAAAAAAAAAGGAAAAAAAGAATTATCCAGTCCAAAATGTCAGTTGTGCTAAGATTGAGAAAACCTGCCTTATGTGAAAGTGGTTAAGAGTAAGGACTACACAGGGAGACTGCTTAGGTTCATCTTATTCCTACCACTTACCGTGTGACTGTGGATGGTTATTTAACCTCTCTGGGCCTCAATTACCTTATCTCTGTAATATTAACAGTACCTATGATAGGATTGTTGAGAGACTATTTAATACATATGAAACATTTAGAATAGTGCCTGGCACATAGTAAAACTCGATAAATGTTGGCTTTTACTGTTTTTTGTTAATTTAAATGAGGATTCATACCTACAATCAAAGTTATAAATTTTTAAAATTCTCTATGTTTATAAACAAATGTCGGTAAAAATTAAAATGGTAATTTTATGGTATGGTAAAATTATGTATGGTAAAAATTAAAATCTAATCAAAACAATTATGTATGCTAAAAATTAAAATCTAATCAAAACAAAAATTAAAATTATGTATGGTAAAATTAAAAAATGTATGGTAAAAATTAAATCAAAATCAAAAATTAAATCTAATCAAAACAATAAAATCAGAGCATTCTGAAATTTTCATGTTAAAAATATATAAAACAAAAAGAGTGGCTGATTAATACATATTCTAGCAATTTGGAGGAGTTTCTAAACATGATTATGAGACTTAGTAAGTTAACTATACTCCCACATACTATTTCATACATAATTTTTTTAATATTTAAAAATTATGCATGAGTGATGATGCATTTCACAGAGCAGTATCCCTTGAACTGAGACATTACTTCTTTGGTCTTTTAGGTTCTGTAGTTTTGTTTCTTTGAAAGCTCCAGGTCTTATAATTCAGGAAGTATGTGTTCATAAAAAGAAGGAAATATATTAAATAATTGGGATTTGCATTGAATTTTTGACTCGTTTCCTCATCGTTAATTTTTTTTTGTTTTGCTTTTCTTAGTGTTGAATTCCTTATTCTGATCTTTCTCCATTCACAGGCTGTAAGAGACATTTTAGGATGGCAATGTTATGAGAACACCCTGAGATTACAATAAGAGTGTTCACTTTATTAAAATCTATATTATTTTTAGAGATAATGGAAAATATTTATTTTAGTTACATCATGGTTTTATTCTTTTCATAACTTGTAAAATTCATTAATCACAAACAATTCTTTGTGTTTCTCACTGCTATCCCTATCAGTAATTTGTGAACTGTACTTATATTAAATATATCATTAAACTACCTAATGATTTAATTCAAAGTACTTTTATATACCTTGCAAATATAAGAATATTTAGAAAAGTTCAGATTTACAGTGTATAGTGCTACTATTTTCTAGAAACAGATGGCAAATTTATTTTCTCCTTAATTAAACCAAGAATATAAATGGCACAAGAAAAAAAACCTAATTTCTTAAACCAAAAAAGAAGAAAAAGTCATTTCTTGAACCAAAAGAGAACCAACTAAGTGGTATAGAGGACATAAATTTTTTTTCCCCCCAAACTTCAGTTTTAGTTTTTTACCACTTGATGGCAGTGACGGAGCTAGAGCTACCCTAAGAAGGTTAGGGCAAGAACTCATTATGAATAACAAAAAGGTAGATACAAAAGAAATCTCTGACATTTTAATATTATTCACATTTCTAGGTGATATTACTTATATTGCAAGTGACAGTAATAGGGGGAAAAGCCTCTAGATGGAGCTTCAGTACTTTCTAAAGGAGAATATTTTCTCTTTCTTTCCAAATATATGCTTTATATTGTTTTACATAATATGTTGAATCCAGAATGTATTTTTTAAAATAATATTTAAGAATGAGTGTCACTTGTAATTAGAGATATGTTACCAAGTCTACCAATAATTTGAAAAAATGGCTATTTAAGTGTTTTAGAATTCTATTTCATTGTTAATATTTGTTGAAAAAAGTACGTTAAAAGTGTTGGTCAAATGTTCCTAACCCAATATTAGTTAGAATGATTTTATAAGTTAGTAAAAGATACTTTATTACTAGGAAATCAGCTGCTCATAATCATCTTAATTAAATATTACCATCTATCTGTTGTTATAGTCTCTTAACAGAACATAAATATTTTTCCAATTCAATTGCTCAAGTTTTAAAACAAATAAAAGTAATTTAACCAAAATTTAGTATATTTTATGTAAAATATTCTTTTAAAGAATATAAGCGTTCTTTAAGTGGTTAATATTCTTGCTCTTATCAGAAATGTTTTCCTTTTATAGTCAAGTAAAAAATTCACTATCACTATATATTCCTGGAACTGAGACATTATACATATGGGAGTAAAGTTGTCATTTTTATTAGAAAAAAAAATGGATGTTCTCAGTGCACTGTTGATTTTAGTGTCTCATTCTTTCACGATAACAAGAAAACTCAACAAGAATAGTAAGTTTTCTTACCTTCCTACTAGTATACCATTACCTGGATTGATTTTGATGTCTTATAAAGCATTTTAGTAAGTATATGCTATTAGTTTACAGTTAGTCTTTTTATCACTCAAAATATCAGAGGGACCACAGGTAATATTTGGTCTGACATTAGCATGAGATATTGGTTTTATGTTGAAAGAGAATGTATATTTGGAAAATCATATGAAAAGCATGAAAAATGGTTTGTAGTAGTTCTACTTTTCTTTAGTTTCTTGATAAAATTCTTATTCTTTATCAAGATAAAAAACTCACTGAAGTAGAGTAGTTGCCAGTAATTTATAATTATGCTTAATGTTAGGGTTTGTAACAGGTTGGGTTTTTCTGTTTTGTTTTATTTTGGCTAAGCAAATATGGTGTACATTCATTTCAGGTTGTATATATACTTACTTGTACATAAGTAAGCTAAATTGGCAGCATAATTTGCTTATGAATCACCTTAATGGCAACAGTCTTCCAAAAAGTCATGAATTGCTTTATTAGTTTCTTACCTTACAAAGTGTTGGGACTCTAGTAAGAAGAAAACACATTTCAGAAAAATCTCATAATTTTCAAGCATCTCCTTTTATTATTAATACCTCCTAACCCAATATAATTGCATTAAATTAGTTTTTAATCTGTAATAAAATAAACTCTGGAAAGATATAGTCTGTTTCTCAGAGATAGGAAAACTCCAACAAATTGTTAAGCTACTTCAAATATTTATAAATGTTAGCTTTGTAATTATAGTTACTAATGAAATAAATCCATTTAAAATAGTTACAGTTAAGTTTGAACTTAATTTTTATTTGAGCAATCTCTCTTGACAAAAGGTAACAAATATTCTCCATTTTTCTGAAGCTTTTGCCTTGTGGAAGAAGCTTGTGCCTTGTATCAAGTTAATTTCACATGTTAAACCTTTTTAAAGGGAAAAAGAATAAAGCTGTGCAGTTATTTGCTACAATCAAACAAATTTAATATTGTCTTTAATTTGGTGGAGAAAAAGTTCCTTTGTTTTACATCGAGGTTGCAGGGTTGGATTTTCTCCTTTTTAACCAGTATATTGGCATTATGTAGTATCATCTCTAGTATTTAGAGTTATTTATATTACTTTTATACTTGCTGGTTGTAGTGCCAAAACCTACAGTGCATTCCTTTTGACTAACACAGCATTATATCTAGAGTATTCTATTCACTTTCAGTGTTAGTACTGTACACATTGTTAGCAGTAAATTTTATCAGTGTCAATAAGACAAAAATTAACCAAGTAGAAAAGGATAATCAAACATTTCTTTTTGTAAATTATTTTTTAAAAAATAAATTTTCCTGAAATGTAGAATACTTAACAGATTTTTATTAAACTATATGTTGCAAGTATAATCACAAAGAAATCTGTAGCAGTTATTATACTATTTAATAAAAATCTTTTGATTTGTCAAAACGTTATATTAATATACCAACAAAAGCAGATACAGCTCCTGCTATTCATACAGACTGAAATATACAGCTTATGTTTGACAAATCCTAAGATGTGTCTGGACGATTCTATATTCCATTACATATGTGTTCTAATATTGTTTGTCTTCATTCTATGTTCAAGTTTTGGTTTCACATTAATATTTGATAGCTTTCAGTGCTACCTAAAATGTGAGCAAACAGCAGCTAGAAAAACAGTTTGGCTCTCTAGTTGTTACTTTATTTTAATAAAAATTTTATTTATTCTTTTCATTTATTCTGGCAGTTAAAAATTCCTGTTTTCTTTACTTTTAAAAATAAATTATATATACAGTGAGATAATTTGTTTCATTTTATCTTGTATCATCAGGCTACCTAAATAGCTAATAAAATACTTTCCAAAGCTCACTGTCTTCTGAAAAAAGTCCTTTAATGAAGCTGTGCTACACAAATGATTTATTTGGGTTTCCAAATAAATCCCCTGGACCCATCCCCTTTCTCTAAAGTTTTCATTGTTAAGCAGAAAAAGAGATATTATTGCTTATGTAATAATACCTTTTCTTTTAAACTAGAAAGCAAAAGATATCAATAAACAAACCCTCTGAATTTAGTCTTCAGTGTCCTTTAAATATTTATGAAGATAAATAACACTGAGTAAAAGACCATATTAATGTAATTAATATATATGTAATTTTTATAGCAAAGGTATAATTTTAATTTACCTTTTTTAGGAAAAATTTTATTTATTTGAGAGAGAGAGAGCATGAGTCAGGGAGAGAGGCAGAGGAAGAGGGAGAAGCAGACGCCCCACTGAGCAGGGAGCCTGACACTGCTCCATCCCAGAACCCCAAGATCATGCGTGACCTGAGCCAAAGGCAACTGCTTAACCAGCTGAGCCAACCAGGCTGCCCTTAATTTACTTTTTAATATAAATCCTTTATTAACACTCTTAAATAAAGTAACCGTGATTTATGAACAAATTTATTTGCATCCAAATATAGGTGTGATGGTCTGTAAAAGTTGTGAGTTGTATATGTATCTCCAGATTCATTGATAACTTTAAAAAAAATTAGTTGATATCTAAAGAAGAAACTTCACCATAAATTAGGAGCTTATTAATGAAGGTGAAATAATAAAGTCATGACATGTGACACAAAGTATATATAAAGTCTGTTTAGCGGATTGTATATTATATGATTATATGATTATAATATGTATATTTGTATCTTACAAACGTAAGATACATTTTGTGACATTGATGATGATGAAATAGTTGATAAGAAATAATAGTAAACATTAGGAACTGCATAGAAAATTTGCAGCTTCTCTATTCATCTATAAAATGTCAGCTAGATAATATTTTATTTTTCAAATATTTTGATGGTACCTTAAAGAAATCTCTTTAGTCCTCTTCTAACATATTAATTGAACTATAGCATAAAAATAATAAGTCATGACTCATGTAACTGAAGATGACCTGTGAACAGAAAATTTTAATAGATACATGGTATATATGTGTTAGACTGTTGTATTATGAAAATGCATAATATTTTATGATTTGAATTTTCATCCCAGACCTAATACATAGACTGGTTTAATGAAATATTGAAGTTGAAATATTTAATTTGTGGTTTAAGTATCTTAAATTTTATGTTAGATATTTGAATCAGTAATAGATTTTTTTATGTTTTTAATGTTTTTTAATTCTTTCATTTCCTTTTGTTTCTGATACTCAGTTTATTGGGAATGTACTTTTGCATATAAAATAAATTTCTGAGTTTACTTTGAATGTCATCTATTTTATGATAAGGAACATGTCTATTTTTAAAACTTTCACAGACTAACATACATATCACAAACATAGTAATGTCTGTTCATATTTCCTCAATTTTGAAAATACAATTAGTGAGGAGAAGTAAAGTTTTATGTATTGAATGGACATGGAAGTATGTAAAAAAACTAATGAAATATTTAGGGTCATTTCATAATGTTTATTTTCTTATAGGCTAGCCTAAGTACTGCATTTAAAAATAAATTTTATCCTATTAGGTATGATATTTTGATATGAAAAGCTGTAACTTAAACCTTTTTATGCTAAAAATGTTTTTAATATGTCAAAATTTATAAATTAATTTGAGTAATCAGTTATAGTTATTTGAATACTTCATAACCTTAGATAAAATGATATAGTTCCAGAATAGTAATTTAAACACATAATGAAACTTAAATTAGCTAGTAAATTTAAGAATATGGAGTGCCTTGTGTATAAATTTTAACTTTCATTTTTTGTTCACGGGCTCAAGAATATGGATGGAGGATATTTAAATTTGGATATCCTTTTTTTTAATATAGACCTAGTAGCCACATTTTTTTAATTAATATGTGCTTTTTAGAGAGTTTCTTGGAATTCTTTTTTTGCATTTGGAGTAGTCATGATTGTTAAAAGACTTTAGAGGGTTAAAAAAAGTTTTCATCAAAATTCCTGACTTCCTGATCATGGGTACTTTTCTTTGTATATACTAGTTTCTCTTTCTGACTTGTATTTCAAGTGATTATTATATATATATGATCATCTTGAGGTTTTAGAAAGAGTGTTTTGCTATCAATATAAGTTGTCATTTATCATTAAAAATTAATTTGGTTTGACTTAAAGATTTTTGTATCAAATTTTCTTTTTTTTTTTTTTTAAGATTTTATTTATTTATTTGATAGAGAGAGATCACAAGTAGGCAGAGAGGCAGGCAGAGAGGGTGGGGGGAAGCAGGCTCCCTGCTGAGCAGAGAGCCCAGCCCGGGGCTTGATCCCAGGACCCTGAGATCATGACCTGAGCCAAAGGCAGAAGCTTTAACCCACTGAGCCACCCAGGCGCCCCTGTATCAAATTTTCTTAATAAAGTTCCCTGTAAAACTATGTGGTCTCATAGAACTAGATGTTAAAATTAACAGAGTAAGCCTAAATTATTCAGATAAAGGACCTGTGAATGTAATTAATTATGGTCATTCATAGTTTTGTTAGCTTATCAAATTGTTTTCCAGATAATGTTGTTTTACTCCATAATGATATTCAAAGGCTTGTTTTGTTTTGTTTTAATTATAAGTACAAATTTTAAAATAGAGCTTTTCTGGATTGGAATGGAAGTGTGTGTTTGACTTTTGAAGACTAGTTTGATTTCTCAGATATTGCTAATGTCATGGCTTAAGGAAATGGGATATAATAAAAATAGTAGTACTAACCAGTCTTTATATCCTTACCAACTTGAGGTCTTTAATGTTTAAGTCTGAACATTTAAAGTTCTGCATATTTACTGCTATTCAAGTATATCAGACACCATTGCACATAGTAATTGTGGGAACAAAATAAATGGCAGAATACTGACTCTAAGAAGCACTCATGGTATCAAAACCATTTTCAAATCAGTACTGATGGAAAATTTCTAATTCCAGGCAGCTTGTGTTTGGTGACCTATAGTGCACATTAGGAATCAGTCTAAGTTCAAAAGAAAAAGTTAAGAGTACTTCCTCTTCTTTAAAATGCTTGCCACTTGGGACACCTGGGTGGCTCAGTTCCTTAAGTGGCTGCCTTTGGCTGAGATGATCCCAGAGTCCTGGGATCGAGTTCCATCCACATCCAGCTCTCTGCTCAGCAGAGAGCCTGCTTCTCCCTCTCACTCTGCCTGCTGCTCCCCCTGCTTGTACTCTCTCTCTGGCAAGTGAATAAATAAAATCTTAAAAAAGAAAAAAATGCTTGCCACTTACCTTAGCTTCATTCTCCATTCCTTCCCAAGTGGAGACTTTCTAGGAAATTGATGTTACTAAAACATATTTATTTAATTTGGAAGAGTAGCTCAAAGAAATTTTTATCTGTCCCAGTGAGGGTCAGACTCTATCAGTTACATTGCAGGCAGTACATTTTTAAACCTTTTGCTCACCTTAAGTAAGTTAAAAGTGAAGTTAAAAAGTTAAGTTAAAAGTTTTAAAATTGGGATGTATATTAGAAGTTTTCCTTTCTGTCTTTTCTGTTTACTGCTTAAAAACAAAACAAAAGGGGCGCCTGGGTGGCCCAGTGGGTTAAGCCTCTGCCTTCGGCTCAGGTCATGATCTCAGGGTCCTGAGATCAAGTCCCACATCCGGCTCTCTGCTCAGCGGGGAGCCTGCTTCCCCCTCTCTCTCTGCCTGCCTCTCTGCCTACTTGTGATCTCTCTCTCTGTCAAATAAATAAAATCTTTAAAAAAAAAAAAAAAAGAATGAAGGTTCAGTTTTCCCCCTGATGTTATGCATGTATTAGAACCAGGAATAGATTGTTGAAATAATTTCTGGATTTGCATATAGTTGGGTTTTTTTTCGTTCTCTTCTTTTAACTGGTTTGATAAATGACTTAAAATCATTTCCAGATTCACAAGGGTTATATCCTATTCTGTTTTGAAGTATCCATGTTTCAAAAATGATTGCTTTCTAACACCAAACTAGGTCAATCAGTTCTTTAAACCTTCCCGGTTACCTTGGTAATTAGGAGAGTTAAAGAGAAACATAGTTCTATGGAATAACACATACCATGTTTTTAATCTGGTTGTGTCTTTGTATGTGATTTTGCCTGATAAACAGTGTTTAGAACTAGGTTGATTTTATGGTTTTGCTTAAGTAGTGTTCATTGCAATAGCATTTTTTCTAATTCGTTCTTTCTTCCTAGGAATCAGCATTACTGAATTCTTCAATCTTATAGATACCTCTAGCATCCATTTGTTCTTACTTTGCTTCTCAGATCACAGCAAATTCCCAAAGTCTTCTCTCTCTGCGTACCACTGAGGCACTTCTTCCTTATTGTTCACATTCTCTACTTCAGCTGTTGCCATAATCTCCCAACGCATTCAGGCCATGTGCTAATTCTCGGAAATATAGATGAAATAGAATTTAGAATTTAATGGCCAAATTTGCTTTGTTTCTTTTGTAATCTTTGCAAAAGTAGGTTAAAATTTTTACAAATAATTCGATGAAAATTTGATCTACAAGTGTTGACAAATATACTAAAGTAAAACACTTCAGAATTTATTTCCAAGAAGTATTAGACACTTCCCAGAATATAATGATCATGAAATAATCTATAAGAAGCTATCACATAATAAAATGCCCCTGAGGAAACAAAAGCCTGAAAATTCTTGGCTTCAGGAGCTGCTACAATGTACAGAAAAAATACATAGTATCAAAATCTCTAATACTGATTTTCTTCTATTAATTGCCAATTTGCTTCTTAAATCATAGAAATTAGAACTATCCTACAGCAGGGAAAAGAAATTGTTGCAAATCTTCTCTCTGGTTATATAGTCCTAAAAGTAACCACAAGGAAAAGAAGAATAAATTAGGCCTTTATCATTTCATATAGTTTTATCTCTTGGAAGGCTGCAAGTGAGGTTTCTTTCCTTTTTTTGTTTATTTATGATAAAGAAAAGGGGAGAAGACCACATGATGCTATGGAATGAAGGTGGTTGGTGGAAAGTTTTCATTTAATTTGCATGTGATATTTTTTGTCTTTTTGGTTTCTTTTTTTTTTTTTAAGAGAAGTTGCTTAAATGTGGAGGTTATATATTTTATTTTCTGTTGGATTGTTGGTATTTCTGTAAGGAGCTCATTTGTAGAGTCAGATTTAGCAAAGTAGTTTAAGAGGTATACAGTTTTCTGAAGTAACATTTTCACTGAAATGCACAAATTCTTACATTAGAAAAATGCAAAAATCATAAATATTTAGTTTTATCTAAATAAGTAGTAAATTTATTTAAATAAATAAATACTAATAAATTGGTATTTATTTATTTATCTATAGATTAAAAAATAAATTAGTTTTACCTTTAAGTGTATATACCCAGACTCATATAGTGTAGTCTGGTTACTTGACTTCTTTTGCTCGACATTCTCATGAAATTCTTCTATGTTGCGAAGAAAAAAGTTCCCTTGTGTTCATTGCTATATATGTATTTCCATTGTATGAATGTACCCCAATTTAATTATCCATCCTACTGTTGATGGGTATTTAGTTTGTTTCCAGCTTAGAGCTGTTATGAACAGTACATCTATAAACATTCTTGTATGTGTCTTTTGATAAGCATATATTTGCATTTCTGTTGGATAGGAATGAAGTTGCTCAATCGTAAGGTATGTGTATATGCAGCTCTAGTAGATACTGGCAAACAGTTTTCAAATGATTTTACTAGTTTTATACTCCCTCTGTGGTACAATTGCTTCATATTTTTGTGAACCCTTGGTATTATCTTTTTTAAGTGTAAGTCTTGTTAAAATTTCCATTTTACAAAAATTAAAAAATTATCTTTTTAATTTTGACCATTCTGGTAAGTTTGTAGTGGTATCTCACTGTGGCTTTAATTTGCTTTTCCCTAGTGATGAATTAAATGGAATTCTTTTTCATATGTTTGTTTGCCACTTGGATATAAAATATACAGATTATAAAGTATTATCTATTTCTATGTAATATTCTTACATAAGGAAAAAAGCTAGGAATTTGAATGTGCTGATCCTTTTTTTCAGTGATTGTCTAGTATGATTTTGATTTTTCACATGTCACTTCTAAAATTAATAAATTATCAGTTATTTTGCATTAAACTAGAAATATGAAGAAACACTAAAATAGGAAAAAGGGTTAAGTTAAAATGTAAACTTATGGGGTGCCTGGGTGGCTCAGTGGTTAAAGCCTCTTCCTTCAGCTCAGGTCATGATCCCAGGGTTCTGGGATTGAGCCCCGCATTGGGCTCTCTGCTCTGCAGGGAGCCTGCTTCCCCCTCTCTCTCTGCCTGCCCCTCTGCCTACTTGTGATCTCTCTCTCTCTGTCAAATAAATAAATAAAATCTTAAAAAAAAAAAAAAGCATACACAAAAGTAGAAAGAATAATTTAATCTCCCAATATACCTTCACTGAAATTTAATAGTTACCAACATTTGCCACATTATCCTTTTTTTTTCTCCCTAAAGTACTTAGTACTTAAAAATGAATTATCAGATAGTATGGCATCTTTTAGATATAGGCATTTTCTTAAATAATTATAATATAATTATCTACCCAATAAAATTAACAATAATTTCTTACTAGCCCGTAGAATGTAGTATTCTATTCCCAGTTTTTTGGGGGGAATTGCCAAGGTTTTTTTGGGGTATTCTCAGTTTTCTCAAAATGCCTTCTCACCTTAGTTTTGTTTGAGTCAGAGACCAAACAAGGTCCATACATTACATTTGGTTGTTCTTTTAAATCTCTTTAATATTGAACTGTCCTTCCTACTTTTTCCACCTGCCATTGACTTGTTAAAAAGACCTCCTTTTCAAGAGGAATTAGTTGCCAAAAGTGTAGTCTAAGATAACTAATCTGGTTATCAGAAGTGATGGTTTTGTTTTGTGTATAGTTGACCTGGTATTCCTGCCAAGTCAGTCCCCCAGTAATTAGATATCAGAAGCAGATGTATCTTGAAGCTACAGTCCTTTTTAATCTACATTCTTGAGAATGCTTACTTTTTTAATCTTGTGGTGAGAGCAGAGGTGTGTCCAACTTAAATAAACATGTCATTAATCCAGATTTATTTAGATACAAGTTAAAAATGAGGAGGCAGAATTCCTCTTTACTGTACTAGAAATTATCTGATTTATGAACAAATCATTTTTACTGATCTTGACTCTCAAAGAATAATAAGGTAAATGTTCTATATGAGCATTAATAACTGGGAATTTTATACAGGAAACTTGTCATTGACTCCTGTGTATAGTTTAATGCTAAGAAGTCTATTAAAGCTATCATCTTATATAAATTTCAATGGATTCCTCTAAAGGCAATTGACTTTAACAGAGATTTATAACAGAAGAACCAAAGCTTCCCACTGCTTATTTTGTAGATTAGCCCTGGAAGCCCAGACTTAATATTTATCATGAAGAAAACTACTTTATGTTGTTTATTTATTTGTTTTTTTTTTGCCATGGAAGTAATTATTTATTTTTAAAACATTTGCGTTTTTCAAGTTATTTTGAATTTTATATGCACCTGTTATAAAATCCCATGATTCTCAGATATAATGAATACATATATTTATATAAAGAGTTTAAGACTCCTGCCTTATCCTCCTAGTCCATTGACCAGAGATAGCTTCTTTTCCATGTCTCTATTATTTAGTTCTTCTAGTGGTACATGCATTTATGTGTAGGCATATAGTTTTTGTTTGATGGCTTTTGGGGGACGGGAAGGGGGAGAGTAGACTCTGTTGACTAAAAATTTAAGTGCAAAGCCAGAATAAAGAGGACAAAGTTAGGATTTTATTTAGTTAGAGCTTTTGATCAGTAATACCAAATGCGAAAATGACCCAAGTCAGAAAGATTACATGGAATTACTAACTTTGAGGCAGTTGATCTTATGTAGCAACATTGCACAAATTAAGATTTATGGATGTCAACCAGAGTTTGAAGTTCCTCAATTTTGTGCCTAACTATATAGTTTGGGTAACTGTGGCCTTTTCTCCTTGCCGAATCTGATAGTTAAATATATGTTCTTCTCTTGTATATAATATCCCTGAGTTTTTCCAAGAGAATAGAAAGTTTTATTAAGAAGAATTTACTTTAGGGGTTCCTGGATGGTTCATTTGGTTAAGTGTCCAACTCTTGATTTCGGCTTAGGTCATGACGGGCCTGGGTGGCTTCATCAGTTAAGTGTCTGCTTTTGGCTCAGATCCATGATCTCAGGGTCCTCAGATCCATGATCTCAGATCCATGATCTCAGCTGGGGCACCTGCTTCTCCTCCTTCTGCCTGCCCCTACCCCTACTCGTGCTCTCTCTCTCTCTGTCAAATATAAAATCTTTAAAAAAAAAAATTGGTGAATCAACCAGAGGTCAACAAACTACAGTCCATGGCCTTAAGCCAACCACTACCTGTCTTTGAAAATGAAATTTTATTGAAACCCCACCACACCCATTTTTTTATGGATTGTCTATGGCTGCTTTCTCACTACAATGGCAGAGTTGAATAGTTGCAACAGAGACTCTTTGGCCTGCAAAGCCTCAAATATTTACTGTCTGACTTTATATAAAAAGTTTGCCAATCTTTTATAGAAAGTAAAATAAGAAATCTCTTTTAGGTTACCTAAGGAAGAGATTTCAGTGCTCTTTGCAAAACTTTTATGAGGATAGAGGTTGTGTTTTGTTTACCACTATATCCTCAATGCTTGCACATAGTAGGTACTCAATAAATGTCATAGCAATAAATAAAAAATCGCTAATCCATTTTACTCTCCTCAAGCATAAATCCACAAGAAAGGAAGGAAGAAAGGGAAGGGAGGGAAGGAGGGAGGGAGGGAGCGAAAGAAAAAAGAAAGAAAAGAAAGGAAAGAAGAAAAGAAAGGAAATCCAAATACACTTCAAGTCAAATTTGCCAAACATAAAAATGAAGGAGAAATAGTGACTTTCTAGCCCACGTTATAAGAATAATTTTCATTTACTCATCACTGCTACCACACACTATACTAAGCACATCATTCATATACATCTTATTTCAACATCACAGCAATGTTTTAGGTGTTGTAGCATTATCATCCCCATTTTACAGATGAAGAATTGATATTAGAGAAAGCAGGTAATTTGTCCAAAGTCACATAGCTAGTAAATGGCTTAGTTATGTTCAAACTCATCTTTGTCATAAACATAGTGAGTGGAAAGAGACTAGCTCTAATATAATCTAGAATATAAGTAAAATTTTTCTGAGATCTGTCCCACTCTCACAGCTAGTAGCCTTTTTTTTTTTTTTAAGATCTTAGTTATTTATTTGACGGTGAGAGAAAGAGCACGTGCAGGCAAGGGAATAGCAGGCAGAAGAAGAAGGAGAGAGAGAAGCAGGCTCCCCACTGAGCAGGGAGCCCAGTGTGGGGCTAGATCCCAGGACCCTAGGATTGTGACCTGAGCCAAAGGCAGATGCTTAACCAACTGAGCCACCCAGGCACACCCCCCAACCCCCCACCCCCAACCCCGTCCCAATCTAACAGCTAGCCAGCTAGCCTTTCCAGGTCTATACATAAGTAAATTAGGTGAGAACTTTTTCTTTTACATTAGGGTATCTGTCTCTGGAAGAGTGGTTCACAGGGAGCAACCCATACATTTTACACATCTCTAGGTTGAGCTGTATCAGATCATTAGTAATCCTGCTTTTCAGATTCCCAGAGATGGCTATCTCCGTTTTGAGGTATATAGCATGTCTTACATTAGAAGATAACCAAGGAGTGACCATAGGATATGCATAAAATAGTCTTTAAAAGAGATAGCATAGTAAGTGAGACCAAATTTCTTGCAGGAAATTTTTGCCACACTACCTGTGTAACACTGGGCAGATTACTCAGCCTCAGTTTGAGTCCCAGTGTCCTCATTAAAATAGAGATAATAGTTATACTTATCACAAAAAGATGTAGGAATCAAGGCAATTAGTAATATATATGGTGGCTAGAATAGTGTCTAGTACAATAAAGGTACTTTTGCATTCTTTCAATTTTTTAAAAGTAAAATCCATGAAACATAAAATTCACCATTTTAAAGTATATAAATCAGTCATTTCCAGGATATTCACAGTGTTGTGCAGTCATCATTTTCCAGAACGTTTTCATCACCCCAACAGAAACTCTGTGTACATTAAGCAGTCACTCCCTCATGCCTCCTTCTCTCTAGTCTGTGGGAACTACTGATTTGTGTTTTCTCAATGGATTTGTCTATAAAGTACAAATGTTTACAGTTAAAATGGAATCCTATAATATAATTCTCAAGTATTCAAGTATCTCATAGTATTCTCAAAGTTTATTTGTGTTATGGAATATTTCAGTACCTTATTCTTTTTTATGTCTGAATTATAATCATTGTATGTATGTATAGACCTATACCACATTTTGTCTATCCATGCATAATTAGTGGACATTTCGGTTGTTTTCACTTTTTGGCTATTGCTGCTATGAATATTTGTGTACAAGTTTTTGACTGAACCCTATTTTCATTCTTTTCAATAAATATCTAAGAGTGTAATTCTATGTTTATTTTTTAAGGAACCACCAAACATTTGATGAGTGGCTGCAAAGTTTTAAGTTTTGATGAAGTATAGTTCTGTATTTTATCTTTTGTTTCCTATTCTTTTGATGTCATAGCTAAGAGTTCATTGTAAAATCCAAGGTCATATAGATTTACCTCTATGTTTTCTTCTAAGAGTCTTATCATTTTAGCTCTTACATTCAAGACTTTGATTCATTTCAAGCTAATTTGTGTTTGTAGTGTGAGGTAAGGGTTCAACTTCAGTCTTTTGCATGTGGATATCCAGTTGTCTCTGCATCATTTGTTGAAAAAACTATTCTTTCCCAATTGAATGATCTTTGCATCCTTGAATATCAGTTGACCATAGACAGATAAGTTTATTTCTGGACTCTGAATTCTTTTATGGAGCTATACATCTATCCTTATACCTTGACTACACGATCTTAATGACTGTGACTTTATAGGAAATTTTGAAATCAAAACTTGTGTGTACTCTAGTTTTGTTATTTGTTTTCAAGGTGTTGCAGCTATTATGGATCTCTGGCATTTCCCTATGAATTTTAGGGTAAGCATATACATTTCTGCAAAATGCCGGGTAGGAGTTTCATAGGGATTGCATTAAATCTGTAGATAACAATGTTAAGTCTTCCCATCCATCAAATGAATGTCTCTCCATTTATTTGGATCTTTCGTTTCTTTCAGCAATGTTTTATAATTCACAGTGTACAAATGTTACATTTTTGTTAAACTTATTCATAACTACTTTATTCTTTTTGATGCTGTCATAAAAGATTTGTCTTAATTCCATTTTCAGATTTTCTTATTGCTAGTGTATGGAAATACAACTGATTTTTATATGTTGATCTGGTGTCTTATAGCTTGTTGAATTTATTTATTGGCTCTGATACTTGTTCTGTGATGCTTTAGGATTTTTTTTTTTTTAAGAGTTTTTTTTTTTTTTTTTTTTTAAGATCTTATTTATTTATTTGATTCAGTGAGAGAGGGAACATAAGCAGGGGGAGAGGAAGAGGGAGAGGGAGAAGTAGGCTTCCTGATAAGCAGAGAGCCTGACACGGGGCTCGATCCCAGAACCCTGGGCTCATGACCTTAGCCAAAGGCAGACGCTTAACAACAGCCACCCAGGTGCCCCAAGACTTTATTTTTAAGTAATACCTACACCCAATATGGGGCTCAAACTCTTCTGACTGAGCCAGCCAGGTGCCCCGTGCTTTAGGATTTTCTGTGTATAGAATCATGTCATCTGTGAATGAAAATGGTATTAATTATTCCATTCCAATTTAGATGTCTTTTATTTCTTTTTCTTGACTAGCTGCTCATACTAGGACTTCTGATCCAAAAGTGGTGAGAGCAGATATCCCTCTTATACTAATCTTGAGGGAAAACTTTCAGACTTCCACTATTAAATATGAGATCAGCTATAAGTTTTCATAGATGCCTTTTATCAACTTGAGAAAGTTCCCTTCTAGTCCTAGTTTTAGTGTTTTGTTATTAAACAGCATTGTATTTTACCATATCTTTTATCCATCAATTGAAATGATTATGTGATTTTTGTCCTTAATTTTATTGATTTGGTATACAATATTAATTTTCATACACTGACCCACCCTTGCATTCATGGTATATAATCCTTTTATATGCTAGTGAATTTGGATTACTAAAAGTTTGTTGAGGAATTTTGTATCAATATTCATAAGGGATATTGGTCTATAGTTTTCTTTTTTTGTGGTATTTGTCTGGCTTTTGGTATCAGAATGAGTTAGGAAGCATTCCTTCCTCTAATTTTTGGAAGAGTTTGTAGAGAATTAGTGATTTCTTTAACTGTTTAGTAGTTTTTACTAGTTAAGTCATAAAGTTTTGAGGTTTGGGACTTTTCTTTGTTGGATGTTGTTTTTTTGGATTTGGGTTTTTTTTTTTAATTGATCAATTTCTTTTTTTTCTTTTAAAGATTTTATTTATTTATTTGATAGAGAGAGACACAGCGAGAGAGGGAACAGAAGCAAGGAGAGTGGGAGAGGGAAAAGCAGGCTTCCCGCTGAGCAGGGAGCCCAATGCGGGGCTCGATCCCAGGACCCTGGGATCATGACCTGAGTCAAAGGCAGACATTTAATGACTGAGCCACCCAGATGCCCCTAATTGATCTATTTCTTTACTGTTCTAAGTTTATCCAGTTTTTCTGTTTCTTTATAAGTCAATTTTTGTGTTTCTAGGAATTTGTCTATTCATTTGAGTTTTCTAATTGCTTTACAAACAATTATGCATAATTTCTTATAATTGTTTTTATTTCTGTAAGATTGATGTCCCCACTTTTATTCCTGATTTTAACAACTTGAAACCCCCGTCTCACTCTCACTGTAGTATAGGTTTATCAATTTTGTTGACATTTTCAGAGAACCAACTCTTGGTTTTATGGAGTCTCTCTGTTCTTCTGTTGTCTATTACCCTTATCTCTGCTCTAACCTTTATTATTTCATTTCTTCTATTTGCTTTGGGTTTACTTTACTATTCTTTTTCTTGTTTCCTTTTTGTCATCCATTATAGTTGTAAAATTCCTTCTAACTATTGCTTTTACTGCATCCTAAGTTTTGGTATGTTGTATTTTTGTTTTCATTGATATCAAAGTACTTTCTAATTTTTATAGTGATTTCTTTTTTACTTCATACAAAATTATCATTATTCAGTTTAGTTCTTGCTTAATAGTTAGACATGTTAAGTTAGAAAAATAGTTATAATTATTTATGTTAATGAATTAAGACTTCACAGAATGCATAAATCCAAAAGGAAATGGTATGACCCTGAAATTTAATGACCTTTCTTGTTTCAGTCTTAATCTAAACATCACTGGGAAAAAAATTCTCCAGAGCTTTTCAGTTTTGTTCTTCAGGAGCACAGTTTTCTGGCTTGATTACTATGTTCTTCTAACATGTACACAGTTATCTTAGAGAGATAACATAATAGCACTTTTCATTCATATCTAAGTATTTTCTAATTTATTTTTTATTTTTTGACCCAGTGGTTGCTCATGAGTGTGTTATTTCCACATATTTGTGAATTGCCAAATTCCCTTTTGGCATTGATTTCTAATGTCATTCCATTGTGGTTGGAGATTATGATTTCAGTATTTTAAAATTTGTTTCAGCTTACATTGTGTCCTAAAATTTGGCCTATTGTAGAGATTGTTCCATGTGTATTTTGCTCTTGTTGGGTGGAATGTTCTATGGATATCTGTTAGGTCCATTCAGTTGGTTTATACTGTTGTTCAAGTCCTCTGTTTACTTGCTAATGTTCTACCGAATTTCTCTAGACATTATTGAAACTGGGGTGTTAAAGTTTCCAATATTACTCTACACGTATTATAATGTTACTGTACAAATGACCTATTTTTCCCTTTAATTCTGTTAAGCCTTCACTTTATTTGGGGGCTCTGTTGTTAGATGCATATATATCTTCTTGATTCATTCACGTTTTTGTCATTATGTAATGTTCTTTTTTGTCTCTTGTAACAATTTTTAAGGTCCATTTTGCCTGGTATTAGTATAGCTATCCCAGCTCTCTTTTGGTTACTGTTTGCATTTAGTATTATTTTCCACCTATATGCTTTCAATCACTTTGGTTCTAAAATTAATCTCTTGTAGGGGCGCCTGGGTGGCTCAGTGGGTTAAAGCCTCTGCCTTTGGCTCAGGTCATGATCTCAGGGTCCTGGGATCGAGCCCCGCATCAGGCTCTCTGCTCAGCAGGGAGCCTGCTTCCTCCTCTCTCTCTGCCTGCCTCTCTGCCTACTTGTGATCTCTCTCTGTCAAATAAATAAAAAAAAAAAAAAAAAAAATTTTAAAATTAATCTCTTGTAGATACCATATAGTTGGAGCATGTTTGTTTATAATCCATTTTGCTAGTTTCTGTCTTTTACTTGGAGAGTTTAATCAATTTTTTATTTTTATTTTATTTATTTGAGAGAGAGAGAGGGGGCATTATAGGGGAGAAGGTCAGAGAGAGAAGCAGACCTCCCCATGGACCTGGGAGCCCAATGCAGGACTCAATCCTGGGATTCTGGGACCATGACCTGAGCTAAAGGCAGTTGCTTAACCAACTGAGCCACTCAGGTGCCCCATTTTTTTAAGATTTTATTTATTCATTTGAGACAGAGAACATGTGCGCACAAGTGGGGGAGGGGCAGAGGAGGAGAGAGAAGGACAAGCAGACTCTGCATTGAGCCTGGAGCCCAGTGTAGGGCTCAGTCTAATCATCCTGAGATCATGACCTGAGCAGAAATCAAGAGTTGGCCACTTGACTGACTGAGCCACTCAGGTGCCCCAATTCATTTACATTTAAAGTAATTACTGATAAAGAAATTAATATTTAATTTTGCCATTTTGCTGTTTGTTTTCTATTTGTTTTATATTTTCTCTTTGCCTCATTGATCCCTTACTGCCTATTTTTGCGTTAGATCTTTTTTTCTATTGTACCATTTAATCTACTTTTTGTTTCTTTTACTATAGATATTTATTTTCTTTGTGGTTGCCATGAGGATTTCAAGTAACATATTAACTTATAGCAATCTAGTTTGAATTAGTACCTGTTTAGTTTATATCATAGAACATTTGGGTCCTCAAAGCCTGTTCCTATTCCTTATGTAATTATTGTCACAGATTACATCTTTATGCATGTATGCCCATAGACATAGATTTATATTATTGTTTTATTTGACATAAATTAGATTTATAATTATTGCTTTAGTAGTTCTCCTTTAAGTTATATAGAAAAAAAAATTGAACTACTAACCAAAAATACCCAAATGTTGACTTTTGTATTTATCTACATATTATCTTTACCAGTGAATTATTTCTTCATATAGATTTGAGTCACTGTCTAGTATTTTTTTCCTTTCAGCCTGAAGAACTTCCTGCAGCATTTCTTTTAGAGCAAATACACTAGCAGTCAATCTTTAGTTTTTGTTTAATTGTGATATATTCATTTCTCTTTCATTTTTGAGGGATAATTTTGCTAGATATATAATTCATGGATAAAGGTTTTTCTTAGCACTTTAAATATGTCATTCTCCTACCTTCTGGACTCTATGGTTTCTGATGATAAATTAGCTGTTAATAATATTGAGAATCGCCTGTATGTAATGAGTTACTTCTCTTGCTGCTTTCAGGATTCTTTCTCTTGGTCTTTGATTTTCAACAATTTGATTATTATGTTTTGATGTATGGCTCTCATTGAAGTGATCCTACTTGGGATTGTTGAGATTCTTGGATGCATATATCTATTTCTTTCATTAAATTTTGGCTGCCCTCAGGCATTTTTTTCTTCAAAAAATTTTTTTTCTGCCCCTTTCTCTCTTCTCCCTCTGGGACTTTCATTTTGTGTATGGTGTTGCACAGGTCTCTTAGGTGCTGTTCATCTTTTTTCATTCTTCCTGTTCCTCATATTGGGTAATCTCAATTTGACCTATCTTCAAGTTCATAGAATCTTTTTTCTGCTCAGCTCTGCTTTTGAGCCCTTCTAGTGAATTTTTTTCAGTTATTGTATTTTTCAAGTCCAGAATTTCTTTTTGGTTCCTTTTTAAAATTTCTTTCTCTGTTGATATTCTCAGTGTGGTGAGATATTACTCTCATACTTTAGTTCTTTGTACGTGCTCTTGAGCATATTTTAAATAGTTGATTTAAAGTCTTTGTCGAGTAAGTTCAGTGTCTGAGCTTACTCAAGGACAATTTCTATTAATTTCGTTTTCCCCCATGCTTTCTTTATGTATGGAAGATAATTTTTAATGAATACTAGCCATTTTGAGTATATCATGTAATCAGATTCTTCCACCCTACCAGGCTTTTTGTTTGTTTGTTTGTTTTTTGGTTGGTTGGTTGGTTTTGGGTTTTGCTGCTTGTGGTTTTATTTGTCTAGTAACATTTTGAACTAATTTTGTAAAGTGTATATTCTTTGTTGTGTGTAGCCACTGACATCTCTGTTTGATTTGCTTAGTGGTCAGCTAATGATTCAACAGATTTCCTTAAAGACTTGGACCCAGGGGGAAAATTGCCAGCGGGTTCTTTGTATATATTGGGGCATGATTTCAACACTCAACTAGGTTTACAACTCTCTTAGCCTTCACTTTCTGCTGTGTCCAAGCTAAAGATCAGTCAGAAGTGAGAATTTAGGATTGCAGTTCTTTCTGAGGATGTACTCCACCTTGGGTCTTCTGGTTTCCAAGGAATATATGGGAGCTTTTCAAAGCCCATATTCCCCAAAACATCTCACTAATCTTTCCTCCCAAACTTTTTGATGTTTCTATTTTATGACCCAACTGCTATCCCTTGCCCCATTTTGGCACTAGCTAATAAATTTGCCTTTAAATGTTTTTAACAAATGTCCTAGATAATTAATTACTTCTATGACTTGGGAGAGTAAATAAAAGTAAGCCCTTTACACAGTCCATCAGGGAATAAATAGACCAAAACAAACAATCACAGTTAAGAACCAAGTCTGTTTTGCTTCCTTCTGCATTAGTAACCCACTCCAAGAACTCAGATTGGTGTCTTCGAGACCCTAATTGAGAATCAGCTGTCTTTTTCCTGATTAAGTAGTTGCCTAGTTTGAGTAGTTTACATAGTTCAGTTTGGGTTGATTCTGACTGTTTTTGCCAGATTATTTGTTGTTTCTATGAAGAGACAGGTTCTTGAATTCCCTATTCTGTTTTTGCTGACGTCCATTGTATTTAATTTTGACAAACATATTGCTTTCATTGTTGGGGTTTTTTGGGGGACTGACTTTTGTTGGTGATTGTTTCTTTAGAATGACCATATGTATCTTCTTTACACAGGTCATCCAAATATTAAGATAATTCATGTCTAAGTTCCCAAGGAACTGTGTCACATTTAGAAGAAAAAGGGTTCTATTAACCCTGTAGATCTGATGTCAATAATGTTAAAAATAACCAATGTGCCCACAGCCCTATCAAAAAATTTTCTTTGCATGCCAGAGAGATAAAAAGCTAAACTAGTGATTATGGGAGGTAAATGTTCTAACATTCAGGTCTCTCATAGAAATATGATGTGAAATGTTAGAAAAAACACATATCAGGGTCTTTACCTTTAAAATTGCAGTTGAACATTCACATTGTAGTTATGTGGATGTTTTCCATATGGTTTATCAGATCGCTATGAATGTAACAATTGTTCTCACTACCTTTCCAAAGCTATAGCCTCTTGTGAAGTGACTCAATCCGAATCTACTAAATGGATCTAAAGAGCTAACATAGGGATCTCTGATTCTGATAAAACACTTTTGGGGTTTGGGTTCTATTTTCATCTGTTTACCAACAGCATGAACCTGAGCAAGTTACTTAACCTCTCTCTGTCTCACTTATCAGAAAATGGGCCTAATAATAACTGTAGTTACTTCATAGCTTTGTTATAAGGATGAAATAAGATTCTTTGAATAATTTACTAAAATTAAATACATAAGCTAGTTCGAGGTGAAGCTTATCTAGAGCATGTCTTTTAGATAGGGAAATCCTCAAGTTTTTCAGTTCTGTCCACTTAGGGTGGAGCTAGTTGATGAAATAACTGTACTGGCCAGATTCTCAAGAGGAAAAAGTCAGGCAATATCTGTGTGTAGGCCGAGACACTAATTCTTTAGTTAGGAGAGAATTGTCTGTACCTACAACTGGGTGCAAAACAAAAACATGAGGTTGGGGAATAGCATCCTAATGTGTAATGATCTGGGGGACCAGGAGAATGGGCCAAGAGAGTAGAAGATAAAGATAAAGATTGGAAGAGATGGATGATGAAGGCACTTGGGAGTTACTGAAGGGTTTGAAATAGGAGAGTCATCTGGCTACCTTTATATTTAGAGCACATATTGTGGCAGAAAAATGGAGAATTAGAATCAGCATGGCAAGACTGGAAGGAGAGGACTATAAGTTATTTTTATTTTTAAGTAAGTAATAGGTGTTCCGTAATGAGCATGCATTAATTTTGTAACACAGGAAAACACATAAGCTTTATTTTGTAAGAAATCTACTTTGGGAATTTTTCTATGATATAGTCCTAATTTAATAAAATCCAAAGTAAAGTCCCAATTAAAGAACAGTTATTCATTTGACACTTGACCTCTTTGCTCAGCAAAATCTCTGTCACAAATTTTCAGTAAATAATCATTTTTTTCTACTGTATGTTACCTATTAAGAATTTGGAACACATCAGTTCTATTTAGCAAATTAAAATGAAAATTTTAACTGTATTATCTTCAAAAGTTACTCTGCTAACTTTATATCTTCTCAGTCCTCTGTAAGTCACAAAAATATTCACACGTAAGGTGACATTTTTAACGAGAGTCACCCTGGAGCAGTAAGCCCCAGAAAATTGATAATGAAAATAATGGTTCATAAAAGAAAGCTTGACAGACAAATCATAATCGCACTTTGCTTCTCTCCAACTCTATTTTTCAACAACTATTTAGTCCCAGGGACACAGATTTTTTGTTCTGTTTTGGTTTGGTTTGGTTTTTTAGTCATTTGAACATTTTCAAAAAAGTAGTTTTAGGAGTCAACAAATTTTGTTATCATTTTGTACCACTATGAATATGCTAGTTGTTGGAATAATTTCTAAACTCAGCAGAGATAAAGTTTAAGTCCAATTTTACATCGTGTTCTTTGTTACCGTTGTCTTTTATGCTGGCCATGTAAAACCATGTTTTCTGAGTTTATCCATACACACAGGATTATATAGAATGTAATTTTAACATCCACTTAATCCAACATATTCTTACTGAACTATTGTGGCTTTTTAAATATGTTTATACTATATTAATAATAGTGGGCAAATTTATTTCTACCAGCTAGACCATGGAAACTGGACACTATTGAAAACCCCCTTGGAAGTACTAAAAAAATATTAAGTACAATACAAACAACTACTTCTAATTACAGTTATTTTGGATAAATACAAATGTAACTTTCTTCAAATAGGCATACTTTTGACATGGGAAATTGAGATTCCGTAGGTTGTGGCTTGATGGTAAATTCAATATAAATAACAATGAAGAAACCACATATGGTAAGCGTGGGATTCAGAAATTGGCTTTAAGATTCTCAAATAAATAAAGACCTTCTTTGAAGGCACATGGATGTATTAATTTTTAATTTGTTTCTTTTTGATCTCTTAATTACTGAAAAAGATTTATTGGTTAATTTTAGGAAGGCAAGTGTTTGAAAAGTTTTGCCAAATACTGTCTTCTTTAAATGACTGTATGGTAATGAAAAGTTAAGAGGAGAGCCAAATTAGATTGAATAATTGTTCAGTCATGTGGGTCAGGCTAGTTGCATAGCCTGGTTGTTAGACTGATTGCTCAAATTACATTGCCTGGGGTCCTGCACTTGGTTGGCTGTCTTCTCAGATCTTAACAAGGTTCTGGGAATTTCTTTTTCTGACAACGTTTGCTTTGTGTTTTTCCCCTCCCCCTACCACCTCTAGGATGCTTCATCTGCAGACATTAGAAAAGCATATCGTAAGCTTTCACTGACTTTGCATCCAGACAAGAATAAAGATGAAAATGCAGAAACTCAGTTTAGACAAGTAAGTGAAGTGTGCTGTTTTTATATATGTATTTTGTAACAAATTTATAAATGTTTCCTAATAAAAATAGTAACTTATATGTAGAATAATTCTGTTGAAAATGAGGCTGTAGTTTAGAAATAGAATGCCATGTCACTCAATTTTTTACAAAATATCACCGTCATTTTTCATATTAGAATCTCTAAATTCTTGAAAGGTCATAACTGTCATAATTTTCTTGTCTAAATTATAGCTTTTACTTTTTAAAAGCACATGTTAACAAAATTATTACTTTTGCATCTTTCACAAAGATTTATTTTGGTATCAAGCATTTTTCAACCTCTTAAGGTTCTACTAAAAATATAAAATGTTACATATAATTAAGATTGTATCTGTTCTTTGTGTATATGAGTACATAGGGTTTTCTGCTTGTGCATTATAGTGTGTTCACCTTCCTAAGTGATTTCTTATAGCTGAGAGTATTTTTATTTTAAAGTAATGCTTTTATTTTAGTTGGTGGCCATTTATGAAGTTTTAAAGGATGATGAACGAAGGCAGAGGTGAGTGTTCATTTCTGCTTTTGAATTAAGATGTTACAGTTTGATCTCTGAGTTTATAAAGGAAGGAATTGTCTTACTAGACATTTATTATAAGCTAATATTTTACTTTTGTTTCTTCCTATGTTTAGAGCAGAGTTAATTTCTATTGAAAATATTCACTAGGTTGATTCAGTACTTGTACACTTCAGGATCATGAGTCATAACATTATCAAGTCATAGCTCCATTAGATACGATTTAACATGAGTGTCTATGCTCTGGGACATACAGATACCACTTGACTTCAAACAAATGCCCAATCATTTTTGATATATCAGTAATAGCTCCTATTTGTGCTTGGTGGTCTCCCCCCCCCCCCATTCCTTAAATGTTTTGGAATTAGGCTGTTAGTGATAGTCATGTTACCACAATTTCTTGATGTTTCCCCACTCTCAAAAATAAAGCTTGTTATTTGTGAGTAAGTCTGTAGAAAATAAGTGTGGAAGAAAAATACTTGTTTCTTTTTCCTATTTCTTTTGCCTCCTTCCCTTCCCTTACTCAGCTCTGGTGATTCTGCATTTAAGTTAAACTTCGGAGTAAAGGCAGCCCCCTCACTTCAAGACTTCTCTGTGCCCCTTTTAGAAGAGTAGTGATATATTTATACGCAGTTTATAGTGCCAGTGACTTAAGAGGAGATTGCAGAAAGGCCCCTTCCCTTTACTCCTTCAGAATGTGTGGAATGTGTAGACACTATTGCGTTGGGCTTCCAAGTTTCTTAAGTCAGAACCACAGTAAGTATATTTGGGGAGCAGGGAGCATATTTTGCATCATGCCTCAGAATACACCTGAAGCAAAAATTTCACGAAACACTTCACGGTGTGTGATTCAGACTGATATTTTCTATTCTAGACCAGTGTAGACTAGTCTTTAAAAAAATAAATTATTTGAATGTATTATCTAGGATTATTCTATATCCTAAGATGTTAGCTACTACTCTTGCTTCTCATCTTAACTCTTTAATTTGAATACCTCAGTTTGTCAGATTGCAAAGCAAGGACTCAAGATATTCTCTGTAAGTGTTCTTGCTTTATAACAAGGGCTGGCATTGGTCCAGATACCATAGCAGACATTCCTCTGGTTTGAGATAATCCATAGTGTTGAAAGAGTCCTAGAAGTGTGTTGAAAGAAGTGTTGGTCATTCTGTGCATATTTTCTAGTTGGTTTCTCTCACTGAGCCCCTAGTTTTATTTCACACATCAAGAATGTGTCTGTAAAGATAGCTTTATTTAGTCTTCCTATGTCTTTGGCATCAGATTTTGTCTTTTTGTTTGTTGTTATCTTAAAAGTCAGTAAACTTTGTAACAATTTCTTTCAGTTCCTGAAAAATCATTTATATCTTTACCGAACAAATCACTTCTGTACAAAATGTTTCTTCATTAACATAGATGCATCTAACATTTTCTTTTTAGGATTCTTCCCTTTTGCAATTTTTTTTACAGTGTTAATAGAAAAAAATGGATCTGACAGTTACACAAACAGCTGTAGTATTTATACCCCTTGAGGCACAAGTAACTCTTTGGTAACTGGTTTTCCTTGAGGCAAAAATCTTAACTAATCAAGCTGAGAATCACTTCTCTAAAGCTTGCGCCTGAGGCCAGGTGACCTATGTGTATTTAAACATAATAGGAGAAATGCATCTCTCCAGACAATTACCTAATGTTTCTAATTCCTTTAGGAAGAAAAACCCAGTAGTCATTTTTATCTTCTAAAGGAAGATTGTCTTATAGTGGTATGAAAAAATGCTCGTTGGTATCACAATTATTTGTTATAAATATTCATTAAATAAGTACTTTTAAGTGTGTAATCCCCCAGGAATTTGCAATTTGGAAAATTGTCATATATGTTTATTTATTTATTTCCCTTACGAGTAATTGTGTTTTCACTGAAATCAAGTGCATTCTTTAATTTTGGTAGGAAAGAGAATAGCAATGAAGTAGATAAAATAAACTGGATAACTTTTTTTTTTCTTTTTAAGGAAAAGGAAATTTTATTTTATTTTTAAACTGCCTTATTTAGGTATAATTTGCATACCAGAGAAGCCACCTATTTTAAGTCTACAAGTCAATGATTTTTAATAAATTTACAGAGTTGTACAAATACCACAATCCAGTTTTAGAACATTTCCATCACCTCCAGACATTCTCTCAAGCCTGTTTGCAGGCAGTCCCTACTCTGATTCCAGACCCAAGTAATCACTGATCTCCTTTCTGTGTTTATGAATTTATTTTCTGGGCTTCTCCTATTAATGAAATCATGTAATTTGTACTCTTTTGCATCTGGCTTCTATGATACTCTTTTTGGGGCACATCCATATTATAGCATATACTAGTAGTTAATTCTTTTTTATTGCTGAGTAATATTCCATATCATAAACCACTTTTGTTTATCTAGTCACCAAGTGACAGACATTTGGGTTGTTTCTACTTTTGGGCTATGATGAGCAATGCTGCTACAAATACTCACATATAAGTCTTTGTATGAACAGATTTTTTTTCTTTATTTCTCTTGAATAGATTCCTAGGAGTGAGATAGTGAATAAACTTCTAAGCCTTTTTTTCTCCCCAAAACATATAGTATGAAAATAAAAAGTTTGTGTGGCTAGTGTAAGGAAGGCATAATAGCGCAACTCCCAGGTAACTTCTTTAATTTGGGGAATAGCAGCTCAGCTATAGTCTGACATAAATTTCTGTACAAGTGCCATGAGTGTTAGCCAAAAAAAGTACCAAGTAGATACTAGTCATTACATATATACACTAGATTGTGCTTGAGTAATATTAGTATATTACTTTTATTTAAAATCTATTATAAATTTTTAACCAGTATTATTTTGCTAACCCAGTTGTGCAACTTTGAATTTTGGGGGGATTTTTGGTCTATTTTATGGTACTTTATTTGTAAAAGTTGAATATGATTTTTTAGTTTACTAAATAAAATCATGTTTTATTTACAAATCCAGCGAAAAGTATAGTTATCTCAGGCTTAATATGCTAAACATTTACAAATCCATTACCTCATTATTCTAAATTTGATTATAGGTATGTTTGAAGAAAAAATAAACATTAACCTGAGAGTAAAAGGTCTATCTTAGTACCTTCTCTAATTAGAAGATATAAGATACCTGCTATATGGTATATATACAGTGCTATATACTACAAGTTTTGGCATATGTATACATTTTTAAAGGATAGTGAAATCAACTAATTTAGATGTGTTTCCTGTTTATGATCTTTGTGTAGGTAATTTTTACTCTTGGGTTCAAAATGTGACCTAAATGGTCATTGTTGTTATTTTTTTTAAACTAAAAATTCAACTTTGTATGATGAGAAATTCACAATTTAGGCAAATGTTAGAATTATTTAAATATTTGTTTTCCTAACAGATATGTCTTCTATTTTAGTTTCATAGTAACTGTTTTATATTTAAAAATATGAGAATATATTTACATAAAACTTTTTCTGTTGGTAATTTAAACATTTTTAGATTTATTTGCTTTCCAGTGTTTATATTAGGCTAAATATATTTGATAAATTGGGATTGTAGAATGAAATTTAATGATTACATAACCGTTATTTTATCACTACATTTTAAGATAATCCTAAAGTAAACATATATTAAATCATATGTTGAGTGTAGTATTGATTAATCAGTGTTTTAATTTCCAAGATAATAGCCTTTATAATCCCATATCATTTTTTGCATTAGTGATATTTTCATCATATTTACTTTTGTATTTTCTTATAATGATACATGTGTACATTCTTAATCTGGTTTTAACAGGTTATTCAGAGCAGTTTGTATGAGCTGAATTAGAGAACATTTTAACAGTATTATGTGTTAAATATAGAAAAAGCAAAACACAGTGATGTTTTTAATTTGTGTTGTCAACACATTTTTTTCCTAAATAATTATGGATACAGTCTCTGTATATTTTAAAAACTATCTTTATTTTTCAATGTTTCAGGAAAGCAGTGATTTATCTTTTAACAGCATATATTCTTAAAAAGTGAACTATAATAGAAGCTATCTTCCCTTAAAATGGCTAGTCGTGTGAGCCATAATGTTCATTGATAGTAAAATCAATAGAGCATTGATTCTAAGCTTAATCCTTGGAGACTGTTGTTTAGAGTGGCAGACATAGCTTAGTAAATATCTGGTTCTGTTTAATGTGTTCAGTGCATGAGGTTTTGCTCTCTTGAATTTGGCTGTACACTAAACACAACTTGTATGTGGGGCAGAAAAAAGTAGCTATTGATAAAGACATAGCATTTCAACAATGATGGTGGTAAAATATGTGGGTTAAGATTCATAGCTATGAGTTTAGTTATGTTTTCTTCCAATACAGTTTAGATCTAAAAGAAATTTAATACTTATTAATGCTCTTAGGGAATTGTCACCATTTCCTTAGATGTTCTTTATTAGTAACCACTTTACATGAAGTTATTTCATGAGACAGATAAGCTGAAAATAGTTATTTTTATATTCACCTCTTTTTCCCTGAACAAATCTGGAGTAGAATATAGATTTAGAATAAATTCAGGATTTAACATTCATTGGCCTTCATTCAAATGTTGTAATCCTGAAACCTTTTTGCCAATCCATTTCTAATTTAAACCGAGTCAGTTTATACAAAGATAAATTTAAACAAACTTTTAAGGACAGGAATGATAGTTTTTGATGAAATCATATTATTTTATCTTGATATTATATTGTACAAGAATTGCTCCGCATATTTAAAAAGGAGAATATTTAACATCAATTTTGTCTGGTCCAGCTACTACTCAGCCATATTTTAATTTGTACACTCTTATACACTACACGTTGCCTTTTAAGAGTTTAGTACTAATTAATGTCTTTTGCTTTGAACAGTGGTTATTCTGACCTGCCACTATTATTAATAATCTAAGTTGATCTAAATGTTAGGTTTTCCAGATTTGCTAATAAAATATATTTTAAATTTGTGACCAATTATTTTTCTACTGAAAAAAGAAGTTGCCTATAATAAGTCCTCTGCTTATTTTTTTTTAAACATATCTCCAAGGTATCAATTTAATAACTATCAAAGTAGCTACTGCAGTTGTTGCATTTAAATTGATTTACATGTCAAGACTGGCAGTTTAGCAGCTGCGCTATTATTCCTAGATCGGTCAATTTACTTGAGAAAAACCTACTACTGAGTTCTACTGACCTGCCTGACAATATAGGCCCTATTTCTATTCCTGTAATTAGGCCTGCGACTAACTCAGAATATTTTTAATTAAAATATTTTGGTCAATGTGTTGCACCAAATTAGGCCTTTCAGTGAAGATTTAATTTGAGAAATAGTGTGATTAGAATATTTAATGAGTTGTGTTCAATTAAGATTAACAGGTTGTGTGTTTTGAATATGCAGTGTTTGTGTGTGACCATTTTGAGTTATACAATCATAAACGTTACTCCTGATTTTTAACCTTAAAAATATTTGTCTTTGTGGTGATCTGACAGGTAAATTTCAATTCAGTTGAAATTTTATTCTAAAGAAAGCTGATTTAAAATGCATTATTAGGAGAGTTTTTGTTATGTTCTTTCCTTCCAGCAAAGCCAAAAATGAGGAAATTGCCATTTAAATGTTTACAAATAAACAGTTTTATTGAGAAATCTGACATAAACACTGGTTGTTTCCCATCTCTTTTTAATTTGGAAACTTTATTCTTTAAAGGAATTTGAGCAATACAAAATTAAAAGGTACTCATAGGCTTCTAATCATGAAGAAGCTTTGTTAAAATAGTATATATAAATATTTCAACCTTGAACTATAATACAGGGTTGGAAATAATAGCACTGACTAGAAAATTCATCCTGAATTTGGTTCAGTATATAACTCATTGTAACAAAGAGCCTCTCACCTTGATTTTTCTTCCATTGAGATCTTTCCTTATGTTGCTGACTGCTGTGGTAGGGTCTTTACTGCAGACCTTGATAGAGAGATAGACTATATGTCTCCTTAGTTTAGATGTCATTCCAGAAGTCACATCATTAGGGTGCTGTTAAACCAAGGTCTGGTATCCACAGTATGTTACTGTGTATCTTTTTGAAGGTTGTCTGTGACTGTACTATATATAGCGTTTTGAATTTATAAGCCATTGTAATGCTAATAATTTACATAAGTCCTACATATTTTGGAGAAAATTCTTCTCTCTTTCCTCTTTTTTTAAATATAGGCATGAATTAATTTTTTGGCTTTTACTTTAAACTCTCCGTGAAAAACTGTTGTATTTGCTACTGTAGGTATGATGATATTCTGATCAATGGACTTCCAGATTGGCGACAGCCTGTATTCTACTACAGGCGGGTGAGAAAAATGAGCAATGCTGAGCTGGCATTACTTTTGTTCATTATTCTCACAGTGGGTCATTATGCTGTGGTTTGGTCAATCTACCTGGAAAAACAACTGGTAAGTATTGGTAATAAATCAAATGATCCAGCCTACTTAATTTTATATGGAACTTCAGACATTTTATTTTTCAACTGATAAAAATTTCAATTTTTCTATATATGCTTCTTATCCTAAAAGTTTTGTACTCAATATTTACTGTTCAATGTGTTTCTAAGTAAAGAAGAACCCATGACATAAGGGAAAAATCCTTCTTTTTAAAAAATGTGGCATTTGAGTTTGTCATAAAATTTTGTGAAGGCCCAAATATCTAGCTCCAAGTTAGAAGATAGAGCCATGTTTTCTTACTTATCACCTTCCAAACAGAAATATTTTTTATGTAAAAATGATTTTAGAAATGTTTGTGTTCTAGCCCTTTATATGAAGAATGTTTACTTTAAAAGGTTTTAAATATAAGACTTGAAATGAGTATAATTTTATAATTTCAGAGATTAGTTGGTTAAAAAAATACACTTTTCTTATTCTAACATACCATTACATAGTTTATTCAGCTCTGAATTTTTATTTATGTGCTAAAAATAATCGAACATATTTATCAGTATTCATAAATTAGCATCTGTTTACTCATTCTTTTTGAAGTGACATTATTAAAGTTGGATGAATGAGAAAAAGTTGAATGCTTTCTCCTCTTAGAAAACTTTGATTGCTATGGAGATACACATGACTGACAGTGCTGAGCTTCATGTGTGTTTAAGGACTGGATGCCATGGCAACAGTTATTGTTAAAGATTGATGATTTTACTTAATCATGTTGGACCCTACATACATTTGCATAAATGTTCTTCTATAATGTTTACCCTTCACAGAAGACTCTTGATAACATTTGAAGAGTACATGTTAATGATAACCTGTAACCATAATTCTTTCCACATTAAGGATGAACTGCTTAGTAGAAAAAAAAGAGAAAAGAAAAAAAAGACAGGCAGCAAGAGTGTGGATGTATCAAAACTTGGTGCTTCAGAAAAAAATGAAAGGTGGGAACATATAAAAATATTTTGTAATTTGAAACTTTTAAAATGTCTTTGATATGATTCAACTTAATTTTTGTATTCATTTCAGATATGTAATATTTACATCTATAGTAGGTTTTTTAAAAGATAAGTACTGTGCTGTAGTTTATGAGACAAATCCTAATGTTAGGCAAAAGTTCCACACGTTTTTTCCCCTTGGAAAGTGTTAATATATATCTAAGTAATCAAACTCCCAAATTCTTGTCATTGTGAAATTTTTATACTGAACTTTAGAAATAAAGTATTCCTAGAAAAAAATCTATCTCTTTAGTGTTTAGCTCAGAAGTGACAATATGTGGAAAGGCAGTGATATGCAGTACACTCAAAAAGATACCAATTCTAGTATTGATTCATAAAAAGAAATAAAGGGTTTAAATAGTTCACACAGCAGGGCAGGAACTGGATCAATGTGAGATGGAGATCAGAGACTATTCTGCCTGTCTTCTGTTCTGATGACATCAGTGAGTAATGCTTCAGTGAACTGCAAATGACATTAATTTTTATGTATTGGTTTGTTTATGCTACAGTCTTCATATCTGCTTGTCAGCACTTGGGAACACTCTGATGATGCTTAGTCTTTTATAGCTGAAGTAATCATAAGGTTTAAGAATTCATTTTGCAGGACTGATGAAAAGTCCAGGTTAGAAAGAGGGCTTTTGTATCTTTATAACTTGTTTAGGAGTCTCCTTCCCCAAAATCTTAGCCTAAATTCGCTTAGTTGCTATACATATTGCATTTGCTGTAGCTAGTGTATTTCATGATAGACTACATCAAATGTACTGATAACTGTCATAAGTATTAAATTGAAAAATTTCCTCATACTTTTGTTGAAACAGGCATTCATTTCATAATTCATGAAAAAGAATTCATGATCTTTATAAAAATATTTGTTTCCTAATTTTCTATATTTTGCTTCTTTGTTTTTGTTTTTGTTCTTGTGTTTTCCCTTTAGATTACTGACAAAACCACAGTGGCATGATTTGCTTCCATGCAAGCTGGGAATTTGGTTTTGCCTTACACTAAAAGCATTGCCTCATCTAATCCAGGTAAAGCATACCTCTTTCATATATTAGATGATTTCATTTTAATTATTCATGAAATAATTTGTGCCCATGCCTGCTATCTGAGTGCTAACATACAGTGGATGCTTTATAATGCTGATTGAGTTGATACAAGTGTAAACCTATTTAGAATAGTTCTAAAATTATTTAGGTATCTTTTCATATAACTGTCTTTTACATTCTTCAACACTTTAGAACAACTTAGAATTCCAAGACAATAGAAAAAGGAAGAAAATACTATCATTAGGACAAATATAAGAGCAATAAAAATTTAATTCACTGTAATCATTTAAGGCATATCCAGAAAAGAACAGGACTCAAATAGCCTGTCACCCATTATTTTAATGCATTTAAGAAGACAGTATTAAAAAAAAAAAACTTTACATGAACATTTGTATAATTATGCAAAAATATATATTGCTTTCCATTTTATTTGCATCTTGAAGAGGAAATATTTTATCTTATTGGTAATCAGTTTCTATTGCTAGTCAGTCTTGATCAAACAGTAGAATGTGAATCTGTATCATATTGTTATGGTAATTTCTCTTATTTTTTTAATATTCAGCATACCAAAGCAGATTTTACTAAATTATTGCTTTGCTAATTTTAATTATTACATCTGTTTAGAAAATTCCCAACACATAAACATAACATTTAAAAGTATATGTAATAGTTCGGGTGTACAAATTTTGAGGTTATGTTGTAATTTTGGGGAGGAAGTATTTCATTTCAGAAAATGTTTAGGGGAAAAAAAGAGAGCCAGATAATTCCTACACTGTTCTTCTTTTCAGATGTCAGAGCTGTTCTTCCTAATCATTTAAGAGAATGAATCACTCCAACTTCTGCATCTTATTCTTTCTTCCTCTTACAGTAAAAATTTTATATTAGAGGGGGAAATGAAGTAAAAATCACTAGTATGTTTCTTTCTAACCTTTGCAAAATTATTTACCAATCTTCCATCAAAATAGTTCATCTTAATAGTTATTGGTTACAGAATCATATATTTTGTTTATAGCTAATAGAGAAAATTAGAGTATTTTGCTAATTTAAAAGCTTTTGTTTTTAAGTTGTTTAGCATATTATCTTACTTATTTGAATAAAAATCCACAATCCTTATATGCTATGTATGTGTCTTAATGAGAGAGGTAAATTATATTTACCATACCGGTATGTATATAAGAAGATGTGACCAAAAAATATTTTAGGACACGTATTTTCATTTTTTTTAAGTGTGATTTTTGGGTTTTGGGTTTTTTTGCTTTATAATCTGCAATAGGCAAAAAGTGTAGGTGAATTTATAGTCATGAGGCAGAGTAAAATGGAATATCACATAAAATGTCAGTTGAAACACTTCTTTGTAATTTTAAATTAAGCCATTTGAAACAACATTTATTTGGTAAAATTAACATATTTCCCGGTTAGCATGCAGAGTGATTTGTAAAAACAGAAGCAATGTATTAAGATGGCTTAAATTTATAAGTTATTATTTTAAATTATCTCCCTGTGGTATCTAGAGCTAACAGATTGTGTTGCCTCACCATACATTTTTTTTTTAAGTTACAGATATTAGGAATTTTACAAAAAAACTTTTAGTGTTTTGCTCTGCTTTCTTAAAGTTTTTACTTACTTGGTGATACCTGTTGCTTTCAGTGTTGAGATGCTAGGCATTAGGGTTTTAATACCTTTGTAAGTCTCACCTTTAAATTTTGTTCTAATTTTTTCTTTCTGATAAGTTCCTTAAGAAGAAAAATAAGACAACTCTCCTTTTTTAAAGCAAATACTTGGTATTTTAATTCTGTTTCAGGGACATACAATTCGTTTTTTTCATGTTCACTAACAAAATAATGTAATATAGTAGACTGATACAAACTGTGAAAGTGAAAGTATTGCAGATTGATAAACATAGAAAGCTTGAAGCAAAGCAATACTAAGTAGTTGCTGTTAGGATTAGAGTTTTCTCTGCTTTTTTTTTTTCTTCAGTCTACTGTAAACTTTGTATTAATATATTACCCATAAAATTGTGTAATGTGAGTACATATGCCTTACCACAATACTAAGGTTTTGATGTGATGAGATCTTAAGATATTTATGAAATTGAGAAGAAGCCCTCCTTACCTAAAGCAGTCTGGGTTGGTAATGGGTACAGTGGTCAAAAAAGAGCCCTACTAGGGGCACCTGGGTGGCTCAGTCGTTAAGTGGCTGCCTTCAGCTCAGGTCATGATCCCGTAGTCCTGGGATGGAGCCCCGCATCGGGCTCCCTGCTCTGTGGGAAGCCTGCTTCTCCCACTTCCATTCCCTCTGCTTGTGTTCCCTCTCTCGCTGTGTTTCTGTCAAATAAATAAAATCTTAAAAAAAAAAAAAAAGAGCCCTACTAGAGCTCTAAGTATAAAAAAATGATACAGATGACCTTAAACATTTTAAACATGTACTTTACATTTATTAACCACTCTTGTGATACAGTGCCATTGTTTTATTTCTCCTTGTGTATACCGCATCTATAGTCTTGGTTTCTTTAGGGACAAGCTTCCACTTGATTTCTTTAAAGAAGAGTAGATTCTTAGCAAAGCAATATAATTGTATCCTTATAGATTTTTATGATTTCCCCTGTCTTTCATAACTGACAGACTTATATCTAGTTAACAGCATTTTTAGCAACTCTTTTATTGAGCTTCCCAAAGCATCTACTTGGTATTCATAGAAACAACTCTTTTTTTCTACTCATTTTGCACCTTTTTTATATAATACTTAAATTGAATCATATAATTACAAGTATTATTGACACATCCAGCTCCTATAAGCATGCAATACGTTAGTTAAGCAGATATAAATTAAGAGAATTTTACTTCTGTGTGTGAATCCCTTGACTTTGGTGAAATTCATTAAAACTGGTCTGCAAGGATTCCGTGTTAAGTATGTAGCTCTTGGATAAGAAGAAGGGTCCAAACTGAAACTGGGAAACTCAGAGAGTTCTAGCAAATGGCCTTTACACTAGACAGATCTGTACTTAAATTTTTCCTTATCATATCAACAGCTGTTCATCTCCAACTTCTTTCCTCCTATTCTTCCTCTAAATACCTATTCCTTTCTTGTACTTCATATGCATAAATAGTTATCCAGTGGGAGTTGGAAAGGTGGCAGTTCCTCCCTCCTAAGAAGCTTCTCCCAGGGAAACTACAACTGTGGACAAGCCTAGAGGTCACCTGCTGTACAGCAAGGCCCTTCCTTTCTATCCCCTTTGCTTCTGCTTGCTGAGGCTCTGTCAGAAACCAAATAAACAAAACATTCACAGCTAATTAGCAGAGGAAAAAAGCTTCTAAAAGTCTTTGAGGCAATTGTAGCAAGCTGAGTTGCCTATTCTCCTACTCAGAGTTAAACACAGATTCTCCAAAGGATGAAAAGTTTACTTTTAAGAACTCTTTAAAAAATTTTGCAGACAAACATACTTTATGTAGGCAGTATGCAAACAAATGACTATAGCAAGGTACAGATCATCTTGAAAATCCAGTGGCTTGGGGCGCCTAGGTGGCTCAGTGGGTTAAAGCCTCTGCCTTTGGCTCAGGTCATGATCTCGGGGTCCTGAGCCTGCTTCCCCCTCTCTGCCTGTCTCTCTGCCTCCTTGTGATCTCTCCCTCAAATAAATAAATAAAATCTTAAAAAAAAAAAAAAAAAAGAAAGAAAGAAAGAAAATCCAGTGGCTTAAAATTTTTTTCTAGTTTATGCCACTGGTCTATCACTGGTTGATAGGAAAGAGGGCGTTGTGCTCTATCCAGCCATTCAGGGACTCAGAACAATGACATCTTTACCATCTTACAACTGTACCCACCTGGAACATGTGGCCTCCTTCCTCACGATGGATGAGGAGAGAACTGGAGGATTGCACGAGCTTTTTGATACTTTGGTTTGAAATGACCACACATGATATTTCCATCCAGAGCCCATCCACAATTAGTCCCATGACCCAACCTAATCTCAAGAGGACAAGAAAATATGGGGAAACAGATAGAATGTTGGGTGAGCTTCATTTTCTCTTCCAGTAACTCATTCAACAAATACTGAGTGCTTATTACATGCCAGGTACTCCTCTAGGCCCTGGAAATAAAAAAAAAAAAAAGTTAAAACACAAAAATCCCTGTTCTCACATAGATTATATTCCAAATTTTAGGTTATTCAGTGATTTTTACATATGCTTTAAGGGCAGCTGCTTGCCTTATCATATAATCTCCATATATCCTAATAATGTACAATATATACAATAGTGGTTCAGTAAATAAGCATAAGTAAATATAATTGCTTAATGTCTTGTGCAAGAGCCATGCTCTACGATTACAAAGAATAGTCATAACATGCAAATTCTTGAAGTTGGCTCTAGTTCTAGAATATAGAATCAATTCCCTGCTTGATACCTATGCAGACAAGCTTTGAGTCCTTCAAAAAATGTTGTTAAGTACTACGAGAGTTGCTTCTAAGGTAAAAACTTTTGCTCATGTTCCATCCATAATGATCATAATATAATCTTCTCAAGGATTGGAACTCTTTCTGTTTGGAACCATGGAAATCCCATAGTTTGGGGGTTTTTTTTAAAGATTTTATTTATTTATTTGACAGAGAGAGATCACAAGTAGGCAGAGAGGCAGGCAGAGAGAGAGGGGGAAGCAGGCTCCCCGCTGAGCAGAGAGCCCTGATGTGGGGCTCGATCCCAGGACCCTGAGATCATGACCTGAGCGGAAGGCAGAGGCTTTAACCCACTGAGCCACCCAGGCACCCCTCCCATAGTTTTAATATAGTATTATAGAGCTAAACCTTGGCAGTCCAGAGCCCTGGTTGATTAAAGTAAGCATTCATTCATTCATGGGATACTTATTAAACTTCTATTATGTTTCAGACAGTGTCCGCAAAGATGGATAAGAAGTTTGTATATATAAGAAATTCTAATTTTTTGTGTGTAGGTAAATGGGCTTATTCTGGACTCAAAATGAGACTTTATTTTCTCTACTTGACAATTACATTGATGTGAATTAGCCACTCATGAAGAATGGGAGGGGGGAAGTTTGAAAACAACTGCTCTTCTTTTTTTCCCTTTTTCCACATTTATTTATTCATTCATTTATTTTTAATTGAATTAATCAACATATAATGTATTATTTCTTTCAGGGGTACAAGTCTGTGATTCATTAGTCTTATACCTAGGGCTCATTACATCACATACATACTCTCCCCTGTGTCTGTCACCCAGTTACCCCATCCCCCCAGCAAGAACCCTTTCTTCCCTTTGCTCCATTTCTAAGCATTTATTTAAATGTTTTCATCCTTTTTCTTTTCTTCATATCTTACTTGTATTTCAAACTATAATTATAATATGCCTACTCCAGAAAGGCTTACTTCTTTAAGAAACCTGTGCTCTCAAACAGGTCTACTGTATTCAACATTCTACATTGTTCCCACCCTCCTTGTGTGCAGTTCAGTGTACCATACTTTAAGGTGCACTGACAAGCCAGGAGACTTTAAGAAGAAAGTGATCAAATGGTGAGGAAGCTTGAAACTTTTTCTTAAAGGGAATGGAGATAAGAACAGTAGAGATAACCTGATAGCTCTCAGACAATATCTTAAGTATTACAGGAGAGAATGGTGTAACATCATATACAGTTCTTGGCCTAGAGCAAAATGTGAGTGAAACTAGGGAATGTGTTAAAACTCTTGGACTTAGGTGGAGTAGGTTAAGGTGATTAGGTCCAGAGTGATCCTCAGATAAGTGTGATTTTATATCAAATGGGTAATTTCGAAGAGGAATTTTAGTGGACTTCTGTGTTGTAGTGGAAAGAATCACATTAGCAGAGGAAATGTTCAGATTTGGTAGTACCAGAAGGAAGAGGCTGCTATTACCTAGTGAAAAATTTTGCATGGAGAGGGGACAGGTAAAGAAAGTCATGAAAGCAAGAAGATAACAGGATTCTGCAGGAGGAGTTTTGGTTAAGTATGAAGCAAAAAACTGTGGTGCAGAGTAAGGTTTTTGGTAAAAGGTTGAAGTTATAATCAAAATGGGTAACATATAGAAGGCCTGTGTGTAAGATGTTATTCTAAGTGTTTCCCATCTATCAGCACTTTACAATAGCCCTGTGATTATCCCCATTCCTGAATGAGATAATTCACCCAAAACTAAGTGAAGTAGCTTGCTGAATGTTACATAGGCTTTATGATAGCAGAGCTGAGACCTTAATTTAGGTAGTCTGGCTCCCAATTCTGTCCTCTTAATCACGGTATTTTATCTCACTATACCATACGATGATGGTTGATTTCAACCTACCTTCTTTCACATCTCATGAATAACTTATCTGGGCCCTTTTTTCTTGCAGGCTGCCACCTTCCCTACTCCCTTCAAGGGTCCGGTGCCTTAACGACCTTTTCTTTTCCCTACTATTAAAAACTACTGTCTTGGGGCGCCTGGGTGGCTTAGTGGATTAAAGCCTCTGCCTTCGGCTCACGTCATGATCCTAGGGTCCTGGGATCGAACCCCACATCGGGCTCTCTGCTCAGCGGGGAGCCTGCTTCCCCCTCTCTCTCTGCCTGCCTCTCTGCCTACTTGTGATCTCTCTCCCTCTGTCAAATAAATAAATAAAATCTTTAAAAAAAAAACTGTCTGGGGAAAAAAAAAAACAAACTACTGTCTGCAAAGAAGCTAATGAGCTCAATTTCTTCATTCATGTCAAGGAATAGATGACTGATATGACCTAAAGAAAATAATAGTATTCCAGGGTTGAGTTTTTAGGGGTGCAGGGAATGTAAAAGGGCCATAAATCCTTAACCCAAAAGTATATATGGTCTAGGAGGATAAGTATGTTGGATGCATGATTTTTTGTACCCTTCGAATGATACCATTACTTCACTGACCCAAGGCTTATGGAATCCTTCCGGTAAAAATGAGGTAGGAACATAAAAGTGAGAATAGGAGAATAAGAGCTACATCTTTATTATATTGACCCAGTGATTTTTAGAAATGCCTATTGTTTACCTAATTCATTGTCGTGTGGAAGAGTCTATACCCCAAGAGATATAGACTCTAAGAAAAACTGTAACTCCTGGACAGTCATAAATGAAAAGAGAAAGTTCCATTCTAGGGTTTAAGTGTTCGTGTATTTCCATTTGAATCAGGATAGAGCCAAGAATTGATTTTGTTCCTTTATTTCCTTAAAAAATAAAACCCTCTCGGATGAGATGATTTATCTGCCCTAGGAATCTTAAAATCTGGGAATGTTACCCTAGAGTTATCTTTGATACCTCTTTTTTTCTTATTCCACATCAATCATCAAGCTCTTTCATTTCTTTCTTTATAAGATTTCTCGTATATTTTGATCTAGTTCAGTTCAGTGAATATCGTGTACATGCTTTATGCCAGATACAGTGCTCTGGTCATACAAGTACACCTATCTTAAATTTCACATTTCTAGGGGAGAATATAGCATGAGACAAGCAATCCTAGAAATGTGCTTAAATACAAAAGCAGTGTGCAGTAGAGAATTACTCTACCAAGGAAGGTCAGAAAAACTTGCAAAGAAGGTGATACTTGAATAGAGTTTTCAAGGATGAATAGGAGTTCATCAGAATAATGGTAGGGCAGCAAAATATTCTAGTTAGAGGGTGAAGCATAGGCAAAGACATTTTTAAAAAGCACCATGTGGCCTGCCAGCTACAAGAATCTTGCTATATAATGGATGCAGTTTGAGTCAAGTGGTAGTGGAAAATGACCTATTGTGTTTTTCTCCTTCTTGGGATCTTCATATGCCTAGAGCATCAATGTGTTTATTTCCATGCTTGTGATTATTGAAGCCCTAGTCTTTTTTCATTACTCTGCTATAGTCTTACCTGGGTGCCACCCCTTGAGATGTTAGCCACTATATTTTAACACCTAAGTGTTTGTCCTCAATCCCCAACTTTCTATGATAGGAACTAATCTCTGAGTGTGGTGGAAGGAGGAATGACAACTTCACTTGTATCTACGTGATCATATATGTTTAATCATCAGATTTGCATATAATAATTTTGAAAATCTTTTAAAGTTAAGGAACTAATATAAAAATAGTGTTAGTACTTGGTTGGTCACAGTAATTTAATTTACTGTACCAAATAATTTATTTTAATTTAGCAAGTGTGTTTTTCTGCTCTTTGTCCATGCAGTGGCACAATATTGGGAAAATAAACAGTGGTGGAAAACAGGAAGACAAATCCTCCCTTCCATAACTGAGAGAAAAGACTTTACTTAAATTTATACTTCCGCAATTACTGGCCTTAATAAATAAGCTCTCTAAGAGAGAAAAATCATAAAGAAACATTTACTTAGTTTCTTCTGTTCATCATAAAATTTAAAAACATAAACAGAAAGGAAGACTGCTTGGTAAATGAATATACTGCTTTAAAATAAAATCATGTGGAAAATAATGCCAAAGCAAACTGATTTTTGTGTTAATTTGTAACTTCTTTTTTAAGGATGCTGGGGAGTTTTATGCTAAATATAAAGAAACAAGATTGAAGAAAAAGGAAGATGCATTGACTAGAGCTGAACTTGAAACACTTCAAAGTGAGTTTTAAACATTATCTTAGTTGTGTTAACAATATCATATAAAACTTATTTTTTAAATTTGGATTTTTCCCTTAAAGTAGCAGTAATTAATTGTTCTGTGCTTTCTTTATCATCCTCTGAATACAGTTACTTCCTTAATATATTGTATGTGGAAAATACTATATTAGTAATTACTGAACCACCCACAGTTCAGTATCAAGGAGAGATAAAACCTACATGGGGTCATAGAGTTCCTCAAATCTAGGAGGCATCCAAAATCCAGAAAGTCCTAAAATACTCCAGTGCTGTAGTTGTCATTGATATTTAGCACCAAGTCTGTCCAGCTGATCACTCAGCTTGCTGTAAAACAGTAGTACATGGGAAACCTGAAAATATCAAGGATTTTTATTTTCATTGTATTGTTAAAACATGAAAACCCTTGACGAAATTATCAATATGTTGAAAAGAAGTCTTCTATTGAACACTAAAGGCAGTTCTTGCTGATTTTAGGAAAAGTTGAATATACAGTTAAAGAAGGCATTTCCCCAGCCCTGGTCTTCTTGTCTAATTTTGTCGTATCTACATCTTCCCCACATATATACACTCGTCCCTTTACTTTGCTTTATTTCTATTTAGAGCATTTAATACTACTTAACATTAATTTATTTGTTAATTTGCCATCTGGTTCTCCCAGTAAAATTTAAGTTCTAGGAGGGTAGGGATTATATCTGTTTTGTTCACTGCTATGTCTATCCAAATACCTTAAACAGACCCCGCCATATAATAGGTCCACAGTAAATACTTGTTGACTGAATTTGTGGAGGTGAAATCTCTATTCTTTTAAAAATTCCAGTGTGAGTATTTGGGGTTCAGACTTCATTTCTCTCTACCTACCTGGATTCTGAAAGAAGTACATGGTGTTGGGGATGCGGGGTGGCTCAGTCCGTGAAGTGTCTGCCTTCATTCAGCTCAGGTCATGATCTCAGAATCCTGGGATTGAGCCCCATCTGGTCAGTCTCCCCGCAGAGTCTGCTTCTTCCTCTCCATCTGCCCCTGCCCCTGCTTCTCTCTCTCTCTCACATAAATAAATAAAATATTTTTAAAATTTTTTCAAAAAGAAGTATAGGGTGTCATGGTACCATTCTGGGCACAGGAGATAACACAATGATAATTATAATTAATAACTGGTCACCTCACACCTATAAATGGAGACCCTTGCACAGCACCCATAGTGTTACAAAGCAGCTCAAGTGCTTTTGAGGAAGATATACATAAAAGCTATTTCTACAGCCCATATAAGTGTAGTTGACCCTTGAACAATCCAGGAGTTAGGAGCACTGACCCCTCCCTCACACTGTCAAAAACCCATGTATTATTTTGACTCCCCGAAAACTGAACTACCAATAGCCTACTCTTGACCTGGAGCCTTACCGAGAATGCAATTGATTTAACATGTATTTTGTATGTTTTATATATTATATGCTGTATTCTTAAAGTAAGCTAGAGAAAAGAAAATGTTAAGAAAATCATAAGGTACAGAAAATACTTTTACAGCACTATATGGTATATATTAAAAACAATCTGCATATAAGTGAGCCCACACAGTTCAAACCTGCATTATTTAAGAGTCAACTGTAATTCAGCCAAAGGAAACTGGAAGAGAGCAGCTGTGGTATTAGTATACCAGGCATCCAGTTCACATGCTTAATATATAGAAAAATCATGATAACTATTTCCCTTCAGAAGGTCCTCGTTTTCTGCCTTTATCCTGGCACCAGACAGTGGTTTGAGGAGAGAGAAGAAAATTACGTTCTCTCCAAACTCAGAGTACATTGCCACTACCTAAATGTGTATTTTAGTTCCCTATCTGTCAAAAAAACATGTTGGGCTAGATGATCCAGCATTAATTTTCTATTGCTGCTGTCACAAATGGCCACAAATTTAGTGGCTTAAACAGAAATTTATTATCTCACAGTTGTGTAAGTCAGAAGTCCAGCATGGGTCTCATTGAGCTTAAACCAAGGTTACCAAGTAGAGCTGGATTCTTTTTCCAGCTTCTAGAGGTCCCCCATATTCCGTGGATCATAGTCCTCTTCCTCCATCTTCAAAGGCATATATGTGATATCTGACTTTTCTTCTGTAGTCACGTCTTTCTCTCACCATAACTGGGAAAAGTTCTCTGCTTTTAAGGACCCATGTGATTAGATTGGGCAAATTTGGATAATTCAGGATGATCTCCCATCTTAGGGTGCTCACCCTTAGTTACATCTGCAAAGTTTCTTTTGCCATACAAGGTAAAATATTGCCAGATTCCGGAAGGAGAATGTGGACATCTTTAAGGGTCCATTTTTCTTCCTATTACAATCCCTCGGGTGTCTGGGTGCTTTAGAACAGGAGCTGTTTCTTTCTCATCTTTTTGTCTGCAACATTGACTGTGGTGTACTGGCACATAATAAATGGATATATTGGAAGAATATATGAATTAATGTAATTTCCATAAATATTAATGAGTGCCTGTCCTATATACAACACTCTTTCAAGGAGCACATAATTTAATTCAAAAAGTTTCAAAAATATAAATACTAAATAATATTCAAGGGTGCCTTAGTCAGTTAAGCATCTAACTCTTGGTTTCAGCTCAGGTCATGATCTCAGGATCCTGGGGTGGAGCCCCGAGTTGGACTCCGCACTTGGCGGGGAGTCTGTTTCCTCTCTCCCTCTGCTCCTCCCCCCGCTCGCTCTCTCTCTCAAATAAATAATAATAATATTCAAGTCTACTATGTTATTGTTTTAAGCAGATTTCTGTTAAGAGGGAAGAGTTTAGGATGATAGAGGATTACATATGAAGGTATATGTTGGAGAGAAAGGATGGGAAAATGATTATATTATTGTTATATTAAACCTAAGATTGAAACAGAAGCTTATGTTATAGCAATTGTTGAGATAGTTTTAAGTATGTTGAGTAAATCAATAAATAAGTGAAACTCTTAAGTATACTCTTTATGTAATTGTTTTTAAGTATAATAGTTACATACAATTTTTCTAAGCTTTTTAAAACAAGTCAGAAAGAGGGAAATCACATTTACAAGAAAAGAGAAAAATATCAAACTAACCCAAAATTTACCTGTAGAGTCAAGGTGAATATACATTTTATTGCTTTCATAGGCACAGCTTATCATTTTCATGTAGCTTTTGTAACAAACCACTTAATTGTTATAATTTTGGCATATGTGTTAGAACTCTGTAATGGTTAAGTACACTGCAACTTAGAAAATAGGGATTAGACATAAAATATTTATCACAATGTAAGATAATTTATCACAACATAAAAATTCCTTTTAAAGTTTGTGATGATTTTCGGGTGCCTGGGTGGCTCAGTGGGTTGAAGCCTCTGCCTTTGCTTCGGGTCATGATCTCAGGGTCCTGGGATTGAGCTCCGCATTGGGCTCTCTGCTCAGCAGGGGGCCTGCTCCCCTCCCCCCTGCCTGCCTCTCTGCCTCCTTGTGATCTCTCTCCACTTTGTCAAATAAATAAATAAATCTTAAAAAAAAAAAAGTTTGTGACGATTTTCACAAAATCACTTGAAGATTTTTGTTCTAAGCATTTGATAGAAATTTTCAAACAGATTAATAATCCTCTCACTTTGTTATTGTCTAATAAAAAAGATGATGCAAAGAAGAACATTTTCAAATATATATCTGAAAACTGTTTGCCAGTAAAATTATATAGTAATCTTTTTAAAAGTTTGAAAATTCATTACTAATTTATCAGTTATTAAAATTCAGAATGGAAAAAGTAAATACCAGAAAGAATATTAAAAATAATACTCATACTAGCCATGAGTAATAAGACTTCTAATGCTCATGTTTTTGATATAAGTAGTATATTAGGGAAAGGTGATGGTATTGACATTAAAAATTTTAAGAACAGTCACATTTTTAAAAATGTCAGAAACTGTCATATATTTTTAATGTAGTCTCTAATGGTTTACATGCAAAGAATCTTTTAATTAATTTTGTTAACTTCATTACAGTGTTCTGTATTGTATACTCTAGAATTAATATATAAAGACCCTAAATCCCCCAGTGTGCATTTCATTTGCCCCTATCCTTCTTAATTTTAAAGACCATCATTGGAATACTGAGTTCATAATAACATTTCCATCTGCTTAATTGAGTAGATGCATCTCATGCAGATTAGCGGTAGCTATTTTATGCTGCCTGTTTTTCATGACCTAATTGTTAATCTGCCCTCAAGTCTATGTGCTCCACTGCTGAGATTGTGCAGTATCCTCAGAGGGCTGTACCAGAATATACATTGAGTAAGGTGTGGTGGTCTTATTAAAATGGTATTTTAGAAGGGGAAATACAAAAAAGGGTGATTTATTAAAAATAGTATCATTGTTCTAGGAGTCTATGCAAAAAAATGTGATATCTATTTGGAAAAATTTGAAGCACTTATTTCTTTATTACGAATTTAATCAATTTTATGTTTTAGGTTTAAATAAGTTGAATCTTTATAATACATTCTTTAATTATATGAATTTCATTCTAAGTCAGTAGATATGAATGCTAAGTGCTATAATGAAACAGCCCATATCATGAATAGGGAAAATGAGTTATTTTATAAAGAAATTGGTTGTAGGGGCACCTGCGTGGCTCAGTCAGTTGCGTGTCTGCCTTCGGCTCAGGTGATGGTCTTAGGGTCCTGAGATTGAGCCCCACATCCAGCTCCCTGCTCAGCAGGAAGTCTTTTTCCCTCTCCCTCTGCCCCTCCCCCTAGCTTGTACAGGGTAAGGGTGGGGGGCAGCTCTCTCTCTCTCACTCTCTTTCTGTCTCAAATAAATAAATAAAATCTTTAAAAAAGAAAGAAATTGGTTGTAAAGGTGAAATTTTGAATTGGCAGAATTGGGGGGAAGAAGAAGTAAAATTTAGTATTTACCTTATCTTTTTCTCTATACCTTATATAATTTAAAACAAAAACAAAATCAAGTAATCAAAACTTTACTGTCAAGGACTTCTTTTTTACCTGCAGAAGTAGTAGTTCCAGACATTAATTATATTTTTCTTTGTGTTTCTTGGTTCCTGTTGTATACCCCAGTGATGGACCTATGTAGGGGTGCCAAGGGAACAGTGAGAAGATAGAGGACAGAATATGCCTTTTTGAGGTGGCAGGATGGGAAAACTTTCACTGGAAGGAAGGAAGACTGGTTTTAAGGAAGCTCAAGTTCATGAAGAAAGGAGATGCTAATGATGATTTTAAGTTGATTCAGGGGTTAGTGGTGAAAAGGACAAGGGAGATAGGGCAGAGGTAGCCCCAGTTTAGGTTAGATCATTATCCTATGGCAATATAATGTGCTTGCGGATGGAAGAATGCTGAGATAACTTACTTTTTTCTTTTAATATTTTATTTATTTATTTGACAGAGAGACACACAGCGAGAGAGGGAACACAAGCAGGGGAAGTGGGAGAGGGAGAAGCAGGCCTCCCACCAAGCAGGGAGCCCGGTGTGAGACTCGATCCCAGGACCCTGGGATCCTGACCTGAGCTGAAGGCAGACGCTTAATGACTGAGCCACAGATGCTTAATGACTCAGATGCTCCCTGAGAGAACTTATGAGAAAACATGTACCAGTGACTAGCTCCGGTACATTTAGAAACATGATCACAGGGTCCTGGGATCAAGCCCCACATCCGGCTCCCTGCTCGGCGAGAAGCCTGCTTCTCCCTCTCCGACTCCCCCTGCTTGTATTCTGTCTCTCGCTGTCTCTCTGTCAAATAAATAAATAAAATCTTTTAAAAACAACAACAACAAAAATGAATAGAAACCCCACCTTAACTTATGAGTCATATTATATAGTAAAACCTAAAAGGAGTCCTACTCCCAAGAGTTTATGTGTAGGCAGAGAATATCTAAAGAATAGTGTTATTTCTCTGGTACTTTGCTCAATAACATAGAATTTTTAAAATCGTATAGCTCAAATATAAATTTACATTTCAGCATTTTCAGCATTTCAAACCATAATCCTAGGTATGCTTAAGTATAATGCAGTCTTAGTTTCCCACTGAAATGATTTTAAAAACTTCTTATCCAATTGAATATGTAAACGTTTATGGCTTTAGATTAAATTTGAACTAAGATTTTATTTAATTAATTTACTTAATTTGGAACTAAAAATATACTTATTTAATATACTTTTTATAAAATAGTATGTCCATTTACAAGCTTCATGCAAGCAAGTATTTTTCTTTGTCTTGTTTATGGCTGTAACCCCAGAGCCTAGAACAATGCCAGGCATGTGATAGGTACTCGGGAAATATATTTAACAGAGTATATCATCTTTATTTCCAAATGTAATGAAATATGGTCCTATGTGGGTACCGACACTGGAAATTTTATCCCGTCACAATTCTCTATTCATCTCATATTGGGATTTTTTTCCTCTTTCTTCATGATTGCTACAATAAAACCACTGTATTGTTTGGTTTTCTTTTTAGTATTTTTTATTGTGGTAAAACACATATAACAAAATCCACCCTCCCAACCATTTTTAAGTATATAGTTCAGTGGTAGTAAATATATTCATAATGTTGTACAGCCAATATATTACAACATCTTGTAAAGTGAAACTTTGTACACATTAAATAGTAACTCCCCTTTCTCACCTCCCTCCAACCCAGAGCAACCACCACTCTACTTTCTGTCTCTATGATTTTGACTACTCTAAATGTCTCACGTAAGGCTGATCATACAATATTTGTTTTTTGTGACTGGCTTATTTCTCTTAGCATAATGTCCTCAAGGTCTATCCATGTTATGGCATGTGTCAGAATTTCCTTCTCTTTTAAGACTATTATACCATTGTATGTGTATACCACATTTTGCTTATCCATTTGAATATCTGTCAATGGATACGTGGGTTGCTTTTACTTTTTAGCTATTGTGAATAATTCTGCTATGAACATGGGTATACAAAGAACAGTTTGAGCCCCTGGTTTCAGTTCTTTTGGTGTATACACAGAGGTGGAATTGCTGGATCATATTGTAATTTTGTGTTTAATTTTTTTTAAGTAGGCTCCATGGCCAGTGTGGAGCCCAACATGGGGCTCAAACTCACAACTGTGAGATAGACGTGAGCTGAATTCAAGAGTCAGATGCTTAACCGACTGAGCTACCCAGGTGCCCCAATTCTATTTTTAACTTTTTGAAGAACCAACATACTGTTTTCCATAACAGCCGTACTGTTTTACATTCCTACCAACAGTGCATTAAAGGTTCCAATTTCCTCACATCTTTGCCAACACTAATTTTCTGCATTTTTGTTTTTTTTTTTTAATTGTAGCCATCCTAATGGGTGTTTCTTTGGAGAAATGTCTATTCAAGTTCTGTACTCAGTTTTGAGTTGGATTATTTTTTTGTTAAGTTTTAGGAGTTCTCTATATATTCTGGATATTATCCCTTATCAGATATATTATTTGCAAATATTTTCTCCCATTTTGTGAGTTGCCTTTTTTCTCAGTTGACATTGTCTTTTGATGCACAGAATTTTTTTTAATTTTCATGAAGTCTAATTTGTCAGTTTTCTCTTTTGTTGTCTATGCCTTTGTTGTCATATCAAAGAAATCATTGCCAAATCCAGTGTCATTTACCCTATGTTTTCTTCAAAGAGTTCCATAGTTTAAGGTCTTACATTTAGATCTTTGATCCATTTGGACTTCACTTCATAGTGGGTAAGGGTCCAACTTCATTATTTTGTATGTGGTTATCTAGTTTTCCCAGTATTGTTTGTTGAATTATTACTTTTTTTATTTTTTCTTTGAAATAATTATAGACTCATAGGAAGTTGCAAAAATAGCATAGAGAGGGTCCTATGTGCCTTCCTGAAAACCAGGAACTTGACATTGATATAAAACGTATATATAATTATCTACCATTTTATCACAAGTGTATATTTATGTTACCACCATCCCAATCAACCACTACCCCTTTATGATTTCACCCATATCCTCCTGTTCCATTATCCCTAATTGCTGGCAACTACTAATTTATTTTTCATCTCTCTAATTTTGTCATTTTGGCTATATGATTTAGAGAATATGATTTTGAGAATCATACAATATTTGACCTTTGAGATTGGCTCTTTTTCACTCAGTTGTTCCATATATCGATAGTTATTCCTATTTATTCTGTGTATGGTTATACCATAATTTGACCATTCACCAATTGTAGAACATTTGGTTGTTTACAGTTTTTGACTGTTACATATAAAGCTGCTGTGAATAGTGAGGTGTAAGTTTTTTTGTAAACTTAGTTTTTACTTATCTGGGATAAATACCCAGAAGTCAATTGCTGGATCATAGGAGAGGTTTATGTTTAGAATTTTAAGAAACTGCCAGATTATTTTCCAGAGTGCCAATATAACTTTTCACGTTTCTACTAGCAACGTATGAGAGATCTAGTCTCTGTACCTTTTACAGGCACTTGGGATTCTCAATGTTTTTTATTTTAGCTGTTCTTATACATTTGTAGAGATATCTCATCATGATCTTAATTTGCATTTCCTTAATGGCCAGCGATGTTGAAACACTCATGTGCTTATTTGCCATCTACGTGTCCTCTACAGTAAATTCTGTATGCCTTTGGCCTGTTGTTTTTTTTTTTTTTAATTTTACTTATTTATTTGACAGAGAGAAAGATCACAAGTAGGCAGAGAGGCAGGCAGAGAGAGAGGCGGAAGCACGCTCCCTGCTGAGCAGAGAGCCCGATGCGGGCCTCTATCCCAGGACCCTGAGATCATGACCTGAGCCGAAGGCAGAGGCTTTAACCCACTGAGCCACCCAGGTGCCCCTCCTTTGGCCTATTTTTGAATGAATTGTTTTTTTTTTTTTACTGTTGAGTTTGAGAGTCCTTTATAATCTAGATATGATTTCTTTTTCAGATATGTGGTTTACAAATATTTTCTCCTAATCTGTAGCTTTTCATCTTCTTAATGGTCATTCACAGAACAAAAGTTTTTAATTATGATGAAGTCATAATATTGTTGCTATTTTTTAGATTATGGTTTTTATGTTATTTAAAAAAAAAAAAAAAACTCTTCCTTAAGCCCTATTCTATTTTCTCCCTTATTCTAAAAATTTTATGATTTTACATTTTACATTTAAATCTCTGATCCATTTTGAGCTAATTTTCTATAAGGTGTGAGGCTTAGGTTAAAGTTTATTTTTTTGCCTATGGATGTATAGCCTGTTTTTCTAAAACTATTTTTTTAAACTGTTCTTCAAAAAATGAATTGCTTTTGCACCTTTTGTCAAAAATCAGTTGGCCTTACTTGCATGGGGTTCTTTCTAAGTTCTTTATTCTGTCCCATTTGTCTACATTTCTCTTCCTCTGCCATTATGACAGTCTTGATTATTGTGGCTCTATAGTAAATCTTAGAATCAGGTAGAGTGATTCTTTCTACTTTCCTATCCTTTTTAAAGATGTTTTAGCTATTCTAGTTCTTTTGCTTTTATATATAAATTTGAGAATAATCTTGTGCATATCTACCAAAAATCTTGTTGAAATTTTGATAGGAATTATGTTAAAACTCTATATCAATTTAGAGAGAATTAATACTATATGGAGTCCTTTAATCTATGAACACAGTCTGTCTCTTCATCTATTTATATCTTCTTTGATCTCTTTCTTTGGAGTTTTGTGGTTTTTAGCATACAGATCCTGTACATGTCTTGTTAGATTTATATCTAAGTGTTTTCTCTTTTTATAATATATTATATATTATATCACATAATTATATAATATTATATATTAAGTGATATATAATGATAAGTGAATATACATGGTATTGGGTTTTTAATTTCAATTTCCATATGTTCACTGCAAATGAAGAAATGCAGTTGGTTTTTATATGTAGGTAGGTATCTTGCAACCTTGCTAGATTTACTTGTTAAATACAAGATTTTTTTTTGTGCAGATTCCTTGAATTTTCTATGTGGACAATCATGTCATATGACAATAGGGGTAATTTTATTTCCTCCTTTTCAATCTGTATGCATTTTATTACCTTTTCATTTCTTATTTTGCTATCTATACCTTCCAGAACTGTGTTACCAAGAGTGGTGAGAGAGGACATCCTTCCTTTGTTTTCAACCTTGGGTAGAAAGCATTTAGTATTTTACCATTAAGTACATAAACTACGGGATTTTTCTGTTAGAGGCTCTATATGAAGTTGAGGAAATCCCACTCTGTTCCTAGTTTTCTGAGTTTTTTTATCATGACTAGGTGTTGAATTTTGTTAATTTTTTGGTACCAATTAATATCATTTGATATGTCTTTGCTTCTTAATGTGGATTATAGTGATTGAATTTTGAATATTGAACTAGACTTGTATCCCTGCAGTAAGTACCATGTAGCCATAGTGTATAATTCTTTTTATATATTGCTAAATTCTATTTGCTGATGTTTTGCTAAAGATTTTTGTACCTATATGACAGATACTGGTCTATAGTTTTCTCTTTTTTGTACTGTCTTTGTATGATCTTGGTATTAGAGTAGTACTAATATCATATAAGGGGTTGGGAAGCATTCTCTCTTCTATTTTATGAGAGACTGTGTTGAATTGGTGTTAATTCTGTAAACATTTGATAGAATTATCTGGTGGGACCATTTAAGACTGGATATTTCTATTTTAGGAGTTTTTAAATTACAAATTAAATCTCCTTTGTAATTACAGGGCTTATTCAAATATTTCTTTTATATATCTCCTTTATGGGTGAGTTGAGTAGTTTGTATTTTTCAAGCAATTCGTCAATTCCATCTAAATTGTCAAATTTATGTGTGTATAGTTGTTTCTAATACTAATTTATCCTTTTGATGTGTGCATGTCTTGTAGTGATTTCTCCTGGTTCAGTGCTAATACTGGTAACTTCTCTCTTTTTTTTTTTTTCCTCTATCAGTTTTGCCAGATGTTTGTCAATTTTATTGATCTTTTCAAGAAACTTGTTCTTTGTTTCATTGATTGTATTTATCTATTGCTTTTGTTTTCTATTTCATTTATTTCTGCTCTTATTTTTATTATTCCTTCTGCTTTCTTGAGCTTGTTTTGATTTTGTTTGCTTTTGATGTGGAAGCCTAGATTAAGTTCGTGAGGCTTTTCATCTTTTCTAATGTAAGCTTTTAGTGCTTTAAATTCCTCTCTCAGCACTATTTTGACTGTGTCCCACATATTTTGATACATTACATTTTCATTTGATTCAGTTAAGTATTTTTTTTTCCTTGAGACTTCCTTTTTAGAAGAAGACTTCCTCTTTGATACCTGGATTATTTAAGTATTTAAGTATTAAGCTGTTTAGTTTCCGAGTATTTGGGGATTTTCCTGTTATCTTTCTGTTATTGATTTTTGGTTTGATTCCATTTTTGTCAGAAAACCCATTCTGTATGATCTCAGTTCATTTAAATTTGTTGAGGTGTGTTTCATGGCCCAAGATATGGTCTAGCTTAGTGTATATCTCATGGGCATTTGAAGAGAATGTGTTCTGCTGTTGTTTAATGAAGTATTGTTGTAGTCCCCAAAGTCCCCAAGACTCTATTCTCCCCCCCCCTTTCAGATTAGGCAATTTCTATCATTCTCTCCTCAAGTTAACTGATTATTTTCTCTGTTCCTTTTTTCTGCTAAGTTCTCAATTGTTAAATTTTTAATTTTAGTTAGCACATTTTCAGTTCTGATCTTTCCATTTGGTTTTTCTGTATGTCTTCTGTGTCTTTGCCATTGATTTTTTTATTTCTTCATTTATTTTGAGAGTGTTCAGTCCATTTTTATAGGGCTACTCTAAAATCCTAGTCTTATACTTTGGATCTCTTTTTCATCTTGTTGATTATCCTTTTTCATTCAAATTGAGATATTCTTGGTTCTTGGTATGATGAGGGATTTCCCAGGTGTCCTGAGATTGAGCTCCGAGTTGGAGTCAGCGTGGGGCTTCCCTGCTCAGCGGGAGCCTGTGTCCTTCTCTCCCTCAGACTCTCTCCCCCTGCTCATGCTAACATGCGCTCTTGCTCTCTCAAATAAATAGATAAAATCCTAAAAAAAAAAAAAACAAAAAAAAAACCAACACCAAAAAACAAAACTTGGGCATTTGGGGTATTATAATACTCTGAATGTTGTTAAAGTATCCTAGCTAATGTTCTCTGACAGTGCTCTAGTTGAGCTAAGAAAGGGGAGAGTTGCTGCCCTATTGCACTGTTACACTCAGAAAGTCCATGGCCTGTTTTACAGCTGAGGGAGAGGGTGGTTGTGAATCTTCTTAGGTTGGGCAAGTGTGGATGTTCTTACTTGCCGGTAGACCACACTGATAACACTCAACTGATATCCCCTTGCTGGGATAGGCAAGAATGCGTACTTACAGTTCCCCACCTGGCCTCTGCTGACATTGTGGAGGGTTAATCTCTTTACTCCTGGGCAGTTGGGGAAGCCCTGACTCTCCTCAAGGCTTTCTCTGAAGCCACTGTGGCAGGGAGGGGGAGAGATGCCTCATTATCCCTGGGTAGATATGGAAGTCTAGGCTTCTCATTAGCCTACACTAACCCTACCCCTATCTATCACTGACTTTACAGGGGAAGGGGATCCTTATTATCTCTCAGCAGGAAAGAAAATCTTTTCCACATCACCCTGGTAGGGAGCTTGGGGTACTTTATTAAAGCCTCGCAGTGGTATAAGTCTAGGCTTCTTGTTAGCCTTTGCTGGCAAGAGAAGGTTGGCCACAATTTTGTCCCTTGTTTGCTTGAAGTATAAATCAGTTATTACCTAAGTTTGTCTTACTATGCAAGGAAACCAAGGGTACTCACCACCTTGGTGTTTGTCATGTCCTGCCATACCTAGCTGGCCTGTCTTCTCGTCAAAAATCAGTCTTCCTGTGTTTGTTTTATATATAACATTTAGGGTTTTTCCATTTTCTTACAGGGAGGAGTATGGAAAAGTCTTTTACCCCATTTTTTTAGAAGTGGAAGTTTTGAATTTCTTTTTTGAAGTGATTTTTTAAATCCTTCTTTACAAAAGTATCAAACACTTGCAATTGTGATACAGTACCCCCAAATTAAATATAAACAACTACATTTACTTAAATGCTTCTTTATAATTGATTCTCTATAAGAAGGCAAAATTACTCCTGAAGAGGTGAATTCTAGCTTATGTGTGTTTTTTTTTCAAGTGGTACTTTTGTATTCAAAATAAAGAAATTGAGAGAAGCTAAGTAGTGTGACATATGACATACTTCATAAGGAGTTCTATGAAAATAAGAATTTTTGCCTACCTATAGGGCACCTAGGTCACAATAGGGCACAATAGGTCAAGCATCTGACTCTTGATTTCAGCTCAGGTGATGATCTCTGAGTCATGAGATCGAGCTCCTGTGTAGGGCTCCACGCTGAGCATGGAGTCTTCTTGACACTTTCTCTCCCTCTTCCTTTACCCTGTCTGTCTTTCAAATAAATAAAAAATTTTTTTTTTTAATAAATAAAAGAATTTTGCCCATGTAGAGAGAGTCAATAGGATGAGTAGTGATTAAATGCTGGAGTAAAAAGTCACAAGGAAGAACGATAAAACACATGTATATATATATGGATGTGGCAGGCCTGCTGCAGGGACAAGGGAGGCCTCAGTAATGAAGAGACATTTGAGCAAAGACCTGCAGGATGTTAGGGAGTAAGCAAGACAGGTGAGGGAGTGGGTTTCAAGTAGAGGCAACAGATGTAAGCTTTATGTGTTGTTGTTGTTGTTGTTGTTGTTGTTGTTGTTGTTGAAGATTTTATTTATTTGTCAGAGCACTCACAAGCAGGGGGAATGGAAGACAGAAGGAGAAGCAGGGTTTTGGCTGAGCAAGGAGCCTGATATGGGACTTGATCCCAGGATCCCAGATCCCAGGGTCCTGGGATCATGACCTGAGCTGAAGGCAGACACTTAAACAACTGAGCCACCCAGGCATCCCAAAAGTTTTATGTTTTTGAGGAATAGCAAGGAGGCTGGAAAGTATTAAAATAAGGTCAGATAGATGATAAATAGGGTGAGGAAAGGAGGCATAAGTCACTTAGAACCTTATACTATAAGAACTTGGCTTTTACTCTGGAATGGAGAGTCCTAGGAAGGTTGAGGAGAGGACTGACATGATTTAATACATGTTCTAAGAAGTCTGGCTGTGAGGTTAAGAACAGACTGAAACAAGGACTTGAAACAAGGAGACCAACCAGTTGGGAATTGTTTTAGGAATCCAAATAAGAAATGGTGATGGCTTGGATCAGAATGATAAAAGTAATAAAATGGAATTCTTATGTATTTTGAAGTTAGAGACAAGATTTTCTACTGGATATAAGAATGGAAAATTGATAACTCCAAGGTTTTGGATCCCAGTAGGTTGAAGGAATGGGAACTATATTGGAAGAGGCAGATGGAAGTAAAAGGAGTTTTATCAAGAGCTTAGTTTAGCACATAGTTCACTACCTCCTTAATATTCAGAGCACATTCCTGTACAAGTCAGGATTTAATTTCTGCAACTGTGCTGTGAGATAGGTAGAGCAGATATTTCATTCTACAGATGTAGACTTGGAGGAAATACTAATGTATTGGCAAATGACTAAAGATACGGAAACTAGTTTTTCTGACTTCTTGTTTTCTCATTTTTCTACCACTTTTCATATTAATGACATGATTTCAAATCTCATTATTCTGATAACTTTTCTGACATCACTAGTTTTTCAGTTCTGTATTTTAAGTATAGTGTTCAAAACTGACTGAAACTTCCTTCCTTATCCTCTTCCAAGTCATATTTTATTAATGTCTGCTGCTCTATTGTCTGAGCATTTCCAAAGAGAAATTCTCTGTGCCTGCTAGAAAAAGAAGATAATAAGTTAAGATGTTATGACTTTGCTCATTTTAAACTCTTTTCTACTGTTTTCAAAACTGTGGAGGTACAAGTGTTAATCAAGACTTAAAAGAATTATCCTCAGGTTCATGGTCAAAGAGCCCAAATTACTATTCAACAAATATGTCCTAGCATAATAAACACTTTGGCAATGTGTGACAGGAAGTATTTGATCTAAGTAGCTGACTTATTAGTTGAATTGTTTAGTGTAAGTTTCCAAATACATGAGAACGTAGGCTACTTATGCCAGAGTTTTTTGGGGGTTTTGTGCATTTTGTTCCTGGACCCAAACTCTGCATCATTTTGTTAAATAAGAGCATTAAATGGAAGAACTCCCTTAAAATATTTGGCTAAGTTCTCATTCCTTTGACAATCATGTTGAATAAATTTTTCTTTTGAGAGGAAATCATTTCTCTTCAGTCACCAGACACTAAAGGTATCATGGGTTTTACTTCTTTTTTGCTTTGTTTATTTTGGAATTTGTTGTTTGATTGTTGTTGTTGTTGTTTGGTTGGTTGGCTAGTTTTTATTTCTAGCCTTTGTCAGGCTTGTCATTAAGAACCATTCTATCTTAACTTGAAGCCTGTAACTTACTAAACTTTAATAAGATTTACTCTTCCAAGGGAGACAAACCATAAGAAACTCTTAATCTCAGGAAACAAACTGAGGGTTGCTGGAGGAGAGGGGTACGTGGATGGTGTGACTAGATGATGGACATTGGGAGGGTATGTGTTGTAGTGAGCACTGTGAATTGTGTAAGACTGATGAACCACATATCTGTACTCCTGAAATAAATAATACATTATATGTTAATAAAATAAAAATACTCTTCCAGCAAAAATAGTCTATATTTTTTTTATTTAACTCAAAAATTTCCCTATAAAATTCATCATGCTGCTAAAAAACATCTTAGATTTGTGTTTCTTGGATGAACTATGAATAGGAATGTGTTTATAATGCCAAAATTCATGATAGCTGGGTCCATACTAATTATATAGCTTATTGAAACTAGAAATTTGCAGGAAAGATGAGGGTAGTTAGCAAATAGAGATCTTTTTTTCCCTTAGACATGTTTTGAAAACACATTTTTTTAATATATGAAAGATGTTGCCAAGTGCAAAATGTTAGATGTTATATTCTTAGCCTTGTATTAGTAAAGTAGCAAGAAATCAGTGAATATTTAAAAGCTGTGGATTTATTGGTTTTAGAAATTGTACTTTCAGATAGATTTATGTTGTATAATCTTTAAATTTTGTTTTTATATTTGCATCTACAACTTTGAAAAAATATATAAGTATACATTCATATATATTATTTTTTAGTGATATGTTCCTTCTCTTTTCCTTCATTGTCTCTATGCTTCCTCTTTTCTTTATCTCTACCCCCTATATACCTTGTAGGTATTCATCCATATTTTTCTCCATGCTTTTATAATAATAATAAAATACATTTAGATGAATATATACAAGAATAAATACAAGCATTTGTAGAGGTTTGAAGAAGCATTATTTTGTTTTGCAAACAGAGAATCTTATATGCTTTACTCCATCTTTTATTACTTGAACTCATAAAAATATCTGTAAATCAGGGTGCCAGGGTGGCTCAGTGGGTTAAAGCCTCTGCCTTCGGCTCAGGTCGTGATCTCGGGGTCCTGGGATCGAGCCCCACATCGGGCTCTCTGCTCAGCAGGGAGCCTACTTCCCTCTCTCTCTCTCTCTCTCTGCCTGCTTCTCTGCCTACTTGTGATCTCTCTCTGTCAAATAAATTAATTAAATTAAAATCTTAAAAAAAAAATCTCTGTAAATCAATTGGTATAGCACCATTTCAATCTTTTGATGACAATTTAATATTCCTTAGTATAGATGCATCACCAACAATTATTCAGTCATTTCTCCTATTAACATACATTTACTATGTTAACAGTTTTGCATCTCTATGAATAACAAATAGTCATACAGACATACATACATACCCATGTACTTACATACAATTACATTTTAATGCTTTTATTTCTGAGGGAATTGCTGGAGAATTTTTTTTTAAATTTTAACAGGTTCTCTTAGATCACTTCCCAAAACGTCTGCAACATAATTCACATTCCTACCACCAATGTAGAGATCGCCCTTTCCCTGCCAACAGTATCTTTTATTAGATTTTTAGATTTCTGCCCATAAGATAGGTATAAAATCAAATCATGTTATGGATTCAAACTTCATTTCTTTAATGAAGGGTGTATCTTTTCTTGTTTCTTGGCCATTTGGATTTGTTCTTTTGTGACTTTTGCCCATTTTTTCTGTTGAATGCTTATCTTCTTGTCAATTTATAATATCTCTTTATATGTCTGTATATCAGTCATCTGTTTGTACTCTGAATTGTAGATTTTCCTTTCAAATGTATTCTTTCTCTCTTGATTTATTTATTCTGTCCCTTACCTTTTTTTTTATTTCCGTTTTAGTTAAGATTTCATCATCCTTAAAATAGTACCTGTAGTTTTTTAGTTTTCTTTTTGCAAGATGTTTATTGTTTGGGTTTTTAAAGTCAAGTCTCTTATCTAACTGGAATTTATTTTTGTGTATTGTGTAAGATGATGGCCAGTTTTCTTTCAAATGGATATTCAGTTGTGCCAGCATCATTTATTAAATCCTTTCCCACTCAGTTGAAATGTTTATGGATTCTCTGTTCTAGGATTTTGTTTCTATGACAATATTGTATTTTATTACATCAGCATTAGTATGCAAATACATACACACACAATGGTGAAGATATGATTATAAGAAATTTGATTGTAGGGAATTTGACTATAGCAATTAAGAAGGAAGTTGCTTCTCAATATGGACTCTAATCAAAAGGGCTTTAATGAAGAATCTTGTTAATAGCCATCTATTGATAACTACCCCTGATGCCATCAGATTAGATTTTGCATTTGTTAAAATATTGAAAAGATGAATGTATACGCTATTTATCAAGAGCCACTTTTGCACCAAGTAGTATGCTAGGGTTATATCATTTTCCACATATCAACTTTGTAAGATTAGATTTAGCTTTCTCTTACAGATGGGAAAATAGACACTTCTTCTAAGGGTTAAGTTACTTGCCCAATATTATGTCACTATTACCAGGTTTTTTTCATTGTGTCAGTATGAAATGTTTCATAAAAAGTACTTTGAAAACTAAATTGACATGGTGGTTATATCGTGATCATCATCATCTCATCATTGGTATCTCTGAGTTTCATTTAAAAATAATGCATGGGGTGCCTGGGTGGCTCAGTGGGTTAAAGCCTCTGCCTTTGGCTCAGATCATGATCTCGGGGTCCTGGGATCAAGCCCCACGTGGGGCTCTCTGTTCAGCAGGGAGCCTGCTTCCCCTTCTCTGCCTGCCTCTCTGCCTCCTTGTGATATCTCTCTCTCTCTCTCTCAAATAAATAAATAAATTCTAAAAAAAAAAATAAAAAGTGCAGTAGCTGATGTACAATAAAACAGCTAGCTATTTATACCAAAGCAATTGTTAATTTTTTTAACCCCCTTCACCCATTTCTCCCACTCCCCTCACCCACCTCTGACAACCAGTAATCTGTTCTCTGTGTCTATGAGCTGGGTTTTTTGGGAGATTTTGTTTTGTTTTGTTTTTTGTTTGGTTTTGTTAAGATTTCCCATATAAGAGAGATTATATGGTATTTGTCTCTCACTCTCTCTCTCTCTCTGACTTATTTCACGTAGCATAATGCCCTTAAGGTCCATCTATATTGTTGCAAATGGCGAAATTTCATTCCTTTTTATGGCTGAATTATATTCCATTGTATATAACTGTTTTGATGAAAGAACAGTATATATTTTTTCAAGATATGGTATATAAATAGACTGTTGAAAATTCTCTTCTTTCTTAACAAATGTCAATAATCGATTCTCTTAAACATTTTTAGAACAGAAGAAAGTTAAAGTAAAAAAACCAAAACCTGAATTTCCTGTATATACGCCTTTAGAAAGTACATATATTCAATCTTATGATCATGGAACTTCTATAGAAGAAATTGAGGAACAAATGGATGATTGGCTGGAAAACAGAAACAAAACACAGAAAAAGCAGGTAAATAAACTTTTAAAAATTTATTTTAATTGAGTAAAACAGAAAAGTACATAAAATATAAATATACAGTTCAGTGAATTGTCACAAAGTGAACCAAGTTAACTGTTGCCAAGATCAAGAAGGTATAGAACATTGCCATTGTCCAGAAGCCTCCCCCATTCTTCCTCCTGTCTCTACCTTCCTTTTCTTCCACAAAGATAAAACTGTCCTGACTTCTAACATCATAGATTAGTTTTACCTGCTGTTTGAAGTTTCTAAATGGAATCATCCTGTTTTAGTCCATTCAGGCTGCTATAACAAAAATATAATAGACTGGGTGGCTTAAACAACAAACATTTATTTCTCACAGTTCTGAAGACTGGGAAGTCCAAGATCAAGACGCCGGCAGATTCGGTGTCTGGTGAGGGCACTCTTCCTAATTCATAGACAGCAGTCTTCTCGCTGTGTCCTCACATGGCAGAAGAGGTGAGAGAGCTCTCTGGGGTCTCCTTTATAAGGGCACTAATCCCATTCATGAGGGCTCCACCCTCATGACCTAATCATCTCCCAAAGGCCCTACCTCCTAATATCATCACATTGGGGGTTAGGATTTCAACAGATGATTTTGGGGGAACACAGACATTCAGTCCATAACACATTTCATGTGTACTCTTTTTCATCTACTTTCCTCCATTTGGTATTATATTTGTAAGATTTGTCCATTGTTGTGTGTAGCAGTAGTTGTTCATTTTCATTAATGTGTAATAGTCCATTTAGAAATACAGAATTTTTTTGTTGAAAATTATATTTTTTCCACTTTTTGGCTACAATAAATAATTTTCCTGTGAACGTTATTATACTTTAGTATGCATATGTGTAAATTTCTATTTTGAAGTTAAGTTGCAGTAAAGCTCAACTTTACTTCTGAACAGTTTTTAAAAATGTTTTTATCAATTTATACTTCAGCAGCAGGATATGAAAATTCCAGTTACTCTACATTCTTGACAACACTTGGTCAAGTCTTTTATATTTTAACCATTCTGGTAGGTATATAGTGATATCTAATTATCATTTAATTTGCATATTCTTTGATCAATAAGATTGAATGAACACTTTTTCTTATGTTTATTAGACCCTAATAATTTCCTATGTGAAGTCTTTTCAAGTATTTTTTTTCATTGGGTTGCGTGTGTTTACTTATACTGATTTGTAAAGAGTTCTTTATATATTTCATAAATACATCTTCTACACATATTTTATCTGACTCTGGCTTGCCCTTTCACTCTCTTAATGGTGTCTTTTGATGACCAAAGTTATTAATTTTAATCATCCTGCTTCTCCTTTCCTTTCCATATTTGAATTTTTGGCTTGTGTTTAAGAAAGCTTTTCTTACCTCAAAGTCATAAAAATATTACTAAATCCTTTTACAAGCTGTAATGTTCTGTTTTTTACATTTAGTTCTATAATCTGGAATTTATGTTTGGGGTGAAGTAATGTTTAAGTGTAAATTTTTTTTTCAAAAGTTTCCAAACCAGTTGGCTCACTTAATGAAAATACTGCTTCTTACAGCTCTACAAATACCATCTTTATTTAAAACAAGTGTTCATAACTGTTTGGGTCTGTTTTCAGGCTTTCTACTTTGTTCTCTTAGTCTTGTGCATCTTGTGCCAATACCTTACAGTATTAATTACTGTAGCTTTATAATAAATACCTGGTGTGATAATTTTCCAGCTCATTTTTCCTTCTATAAGATTACCAGTTTATGTTTTCATATACATTTTTAAAGTAGCTTGTCGTTTTCCACAAATTATTCAGCTGAAATACTCAATTTGGAGTATATTGAATATATGTAGATCAATTTTGGAAGAATTGATATCCAGACAGCACTGATTCTAAAAACCATGAATAAATCCATTCATTTACATCTTTAAAAAATTTTGATAATGTGTTACAATTTTTTGTGTGTACACATTGCATATTTTTCCTTGGATTTTTTCCTGGGTATTTAGTGTTCTCAGATGACACCATAAATGATATTGTTTCTTAAATTTCACTAATCCTATTTGGTATATAAAAATACAATTGATTTTTGTATAATTGCCTTATATGCAGCAACCTTGCTAAATTTGTTTTTCAGTTCTATTTATCTGTATATTATACATTTCTTTCTTTTGTGCTAATTAGGGTCTCTAATACATGTAGAATAGAAGTGATGATAGCAAGTATCCTTGTTTCATTTCCAATTTCAAAAACTTTCAGCATTGAAAGTTTGTATTTCATCACTGAAATTATTTATTAAAATTTTATCATTTCATTATTACATATGATATATGTTGCCAGCTTTTTATAGAGTTTTTTATAGAGATATATTTCACATAACACAAAATTCACCATTTAAAAGTATATACATTTTAGTGGTTTTTAGTCTTCTCACTATGTTGTGCAACTACCTAATTTGAGAACATTTTCATCACACCAAAAAGAGTAAAATAGCTCTCTACCTATTAGCAGTTACCAATTCTCAACCTTCCTCTTCCATAACAACCAGTGATCTACCTTCTGTCCCTGTGGATTGGTCTATTATAGACATCCCGTGTAATTACAGTCATGCAATATGTGCTCTTTTGTGTTTGGCTTCGCATAATATTTTCAAGGTTCATCCATGCTGTAGCATTTAACAGTAATGATGACGCAGTTTCTATTTCTTTATTCCTTTATAGGGGACATATTGTATTTTTTCCTTTGCTGGCCTTGTAATTTTTATTGTTGTTATTGAAGACCAGATATTATGAATATTATAACTTGGCAACTCTAGAAACCAGATTCTCTCTCCTTTCTAGGATTTGTTGTTATTTGTTCTAATTGTAGTTGTGTGTTTCATGCTTTTTTGAACTAATTTTATGAAGTCTGTATTTTTTGTCATGTGTGGCCACTGAAATTTCTTTCATTAGCTTAGTGATCTGCTAATAATTGGACAAAGTTCCTTAAATGCCTAGAGCCCAAAATTCTTCCAGTCTTTGTGTGGTTTCTGTGTATGTATTGCCTTCCATACTCGGCCAGGTGGTTTATAACCCTGCCTTAGCCTTTACTTTGTGTTTCCAAAGACACTAAAGGTCATCAGGTAGTGAGAACTTTCATCATTTTCAGGTCTTTTTTGAGCATGTTCACAGCCCTGAGCATGTACATAGATTTCTAGATTCCCAGGAATGTCAGAGCATCCCATTTCTCAGCTTTCCTCCTAAACTTTTTGGTTAATCTGTTGTTTTCCCAACTACTTTCTGTCACTTCAGTCAGCAGTGGCTAAGATATTAGCCTGTAAAAGTTTTCAGCAAATGCCTGTAGGGAAGCAGCTTTAGAATTAGGCCACTTTTGAATTAGGGAAAATAAAGACAAGCCTTTTGAACCCGTATTCCAGGGAACCACCAGGCAGGTTAGAACAAATAATTATCATTCTTTGCAAATTAGCTCATTCTGCACCTGCCATGATTAGAAATCAGTTATTTTCACAGGCACTGATGAGCTGTGGAAGAGGAGATAGGACTGGCGTCCATTAAAGTGCCAAATAGTTTGCTGTGCTTTTTTTTAATTGAAGTATAATTGACATACAATGTAATATGAGTTTCAAGTGTACAACATACTGATTCAACATTTGTGTACATTACTCTGTACTCTGCACAGTAAGTCATCATGTATCACCATACAACATTGTTACAGTATTATGGACTATATTCACTTTGCTGTACTTTTATCTCTGTGATTTATTTATTTTATAACTGGAAGTTTGTACCTCTTAATCTCTTTCATCTATTTTGCCCATCCCCCAACATCCCTTCCCTCTGGCAACCACCAGTTTATTCTTTGTACTTAAGAGTGTTTGTTTGTTTTGGTTTTCAGATTACACGTATAAATGAAATCATATGGCATTGTTTTTCTCTGTCTGACTTATTTCACTAAGCATAATTCCCTTTATGGCCATTCCTGTTGTCACAAATGACAAGATTTGATTCTTTTTTTATGGTTAAATAGTATCTCATTGTGCACACACGTGTGTATTGTGTGAATGTATCCCATCTTTATCCATTCATCTATCAATGGACACTTAGCCGTATCTTTGCCATTGTAAATAATGCTGCAGTAAACTGAGAGTGCATATGTCTTTTTGAATTAGTATTGTCATTTGCTTTGGGTAAATGCCCAGTACTACAAATACTGGATCACATGGTATTTATATTTTTAATGTTTCAAGGAACCTCCATACTGTTTTCCATATCAACTGTACCAATTTATAACCAACGGGTAAGTGTTCCCTTTTCACCACATCCTCATCAACATTTGTTATTTCTTGTCATTTTGGTACTAGCCATTCTAACAGGTGAAAGATGATATCTCATTTGGTTTTGATTTGCATTTCCCTGATGAGGAGTGATATTGAGCATCTTTTCATGTGTCTGTTGGCCATCTGCATGTCTTTTTTGGAAAAAAATATCTACCCAGGTCTTCTGTTTTTTCATTGTAATGTCTGGATTTTTTAGTGTTAAGTTGTATAAGTTCTTTGCGTATTTTAATATTAACCCTATATATATTATATATAAATGAGATATATCATTTGCAACTATCTTCTGCCATTCTGTGGGTTACCTTTTTGTTTTGTCAATGGTTTCCTTTGCAGTGTAAAGCTATTTATTTTGGTGTTGTCCCAATAGTTTATTTTTATTTTCCTTGCCTGAGGAGACATATCCATAAATATGTTGCTAAGGCTGATATCCAAGAGTACTGCCTATGTTTTCTTTTAGGAGTTTCCTGGTTTCAGGTCTCACATTTAGGTCTTTAATCGATGTTGAGTTTACTTTTGTGTGTGGGTAAGAAGGTGATCCACTTTCATTCTTTTATGGGTAGCTGTCCAGTTTTCCCAGCATCATTTATTGAAGAGACTGTCTTTTCCTCATTGTATACTCTTGCATCTTTTGTCCTAAAGTAATTGACTGTATAAGTATGGGTTTATTTCTCGATTCTCTATTCTGTTGATCTGTGTGTCTTTTTTTTTGTGCCAGTGCCATATTGTTTTGAATGCTGTAGCTTTGTAGTATAGTTTGCAGTCTGGAATTGTGATACCTCCAGCTTTGTTCTTCTTTCTCAAGATTTCTTCGGGTATTCAAGGTTTTTTGTGGTTCCATACAAACTTTACAATTATGCTAGTTCTGTGAAATACACTGTTGGTGTTTTGACGGGGGTTGCATTTAATATGTAGATTGCTTTTGGTAGTATGGACATTTTAACAATATTAATTCTTCCAATCTACAAACATGGTTTATCTTTACACTTGTGTCATTTTCAGTTTCTTTTATGAATGTCTTATATTTTTCAGAGTACAAGTCCTTTTCCAGGACTATGTTGAATAAAAGAGGTGAGAGTAGACACCCTCATCCTGTCTCTGACGTTAAAGGAAGCGCTTTTGGTTTTTCACTATTGCGTATGATGTTACTGATGGTGTTGTCCCACTTGATTGTGATAAATAATTTTTTTAATGTATTGTTAAATTTGGCTTGATAATATTTATTGAGGATTTTTGCATCTATGTTCATCAGAGATATTGACCCGTAGTTCTCTTTCTTTGTAGTGTCTTTGTCCGGTTTTGATATCACAGTAATGCTGCCCTCATAGAATGAATTTGGAACTTTACCTTCCTCTTCTATTTTTTGGAAAGTCTGAGAAGAATAAGTATAAACTCTTCTTTAAATGTTTGCTAGAATTCACCTGTGAAGCCATCTGGCCCTGGACTTTGTTTATTGGGAGTTTTTTGATTACTGATTCAGTTTCATTGCTGGTAATCATCTGTTCAAATTTTCTATTAATTCATGATTCAGTTTTGGAAGATTCTATGTTTCTAGGAATTTATCCATTCTATATTGTCCAATTTGTTGGCATATGATTTTGCATAATATTCTTTATAATTCTTTGTATTTCTGTGGTGTGTTTATTTTCCTTTATTACTGATTCTACTTATTTGAGTCCCATCTTTTTTCTGATGAGTCTGACTAAAATTCTATCAATTTTGTTTATCTTTTCAAAGATAAGTTTGGTTTCATTGAGCTTTTCTCATGGTTTCATTGAGCTTTTCTGTTGTGGTGGTGGTAGTGGTGGGTGGTGGTGGTGCTGTCGTCTCTGTTTCATTTATCTGCTCCAATCTTTATTTTTCTTTCCTTGTTCTAGCTTTGAATTTTGTTTGTTCTTTGTTTCTACTTCCTTTAGGTGTAGGGTTAAACTGAGATTATTCTTGGTTCTTTTTTTAAGTATTTCACTTTAATTTCAGTATAGTTAACATACAGTGTTATATTAGTTTCAGGTATACAATATATTGATTCAACAATTCTATACATTACTCAGTGCTCATCATGAGAAGTGTACTCTTTAATCCCTATCACCTATTTCACCCATTCCTCCCCCTACCTTCCCCCTGGTAACCAGCAGTTTGTTCTCTATAGAGTCTGTCTCTTGATTTATCTCTCTCTTTTTTTCTTCCTTTGCTCCTTTGTTTTTCTTAAATTCTATGTGTGAGTGAAGGGATTTTTCTTGTTTCTTGAGCGAGGCAGGTATTGCTATAAAATTTCCCATTAGAACTGTTTTAACTGTGTCTCAAAGATTTTGGACCATTGTGTTTTTGTTTTCGTTTATCTCCATGTATTTTTTAATTTTGTCTTTGATTTCTTCATTAACAAATTGATTATTTAGTAGCATGTATTTCCATCTCCACACATTTGTAAATGCTTTTTCCAGTTTTTTTTTCTATAATTGATTCTAGTTTTATACTGTTGTGATCAGAAAAGATAATTGTATGGCGCCTGGGTACCCCAAAAGAACCAAAAGATAATACCAAGAGCATCCAGCTCTTGATTTGGGCTCAGGTCATGATCTCAGGGATGTGAGATTGAGCTCTGCATTGGGTTCCACACTTCGCATGGAGTCTGCTTGAGATTCTCTCTCTCCCTCTCCCCCTGCTCATGCATACTCTCCTCTCTCTCTCTCTCTCAAATAAATAAATAAATCTTAAAAAAAAAAAAAGAATATATAATTGATATGATTTCAGTCTTCTTAAACTTACTGAGATTTGTGGTTAAATATATTATCTATCTGGGAAAATGTTTTACGTGTACTTAAAAAGTATGTGTATTCTTCTGTTTTGGGATGGAATGTTCTGTATATATGTTAAGTCTGTCTGTTTTAATGTATTGTTCAAAGCCACTGTTTCTTTGTTGATTTTCTGTCTGAATGATCTATCCATTGATGTAAGTAGTGTGTTAACTGTTATTGTATTACTAGTATGTATTACTGTCAATTGTATTATATAATTATAATTAATGTATTACTATCAATTTCTCCTTTTATATTTGTTAATACTTGTTTTAGGTATTTAGGTGCTCATATGTAGGGTGCATCTTCTCATTGGATTGATTCTTTTATCATTATTTAGTGCCCTTATTTGTCTCTTAATGTAGTCTTTGTTTTATTTTTTTATTTAAAAAAATTTTTTTAAGATTCTATTTATTTATTTGACAGAGATCACAAGCAGGCAGAGAGGCAGGCAGAGAGAGAGAGGGGAAAGCAGGCTCCCTGTCGAGCAGACAGCCCGATGCAGGACTTGATCCCAGGACCCTGAGATCATGACCTGAGCTTAAGGCAGAGGCTTTAACCCACTGAGCCACCCAGGTGCCCCGCAGTCTTTGTTTTAAAGTCTGTTTTGTTTGATACAAGCATTGCTGCCCCAGTTTTTTTTTTTTTTTTTCACCTCCATTTGCATGGTCCCTTCACTTCACTGTGTGTCTTTAACACACTTCACTGTGTGTCTTTAAGTCTGAAGTGAGTCTCTTAGGCAGCATTTAGTTGATTTTTTGTTTTTTTTATCCATACAGTCACCCTAAGTCCTCTTACTAGAATATTTAGTCTATTTACATTTAAGGTAAATATTGATAAGTATTATTGACATTTTGTTAATTGTTTTCTGGATTGTTTCTGTAGTCCTTCTCTGTTCCTTTCTTCTTGCTCTCTTCCTTGTGATTTGATGACTTTCTTTAGCATTTTACTTGGAATCTTTTCCTTTATTTTTTGTTTATCTATTATGAGTTTTTGTATTCTGTTTACCATTGGGTTCATATTATAGTATCTTATATGTATTGCAATGTATATTAAATTGATGGTGTCTTAAGTTCGGACATATTCTGAAATCACTAAATTTTTATACCCTCTTCCATATTTTATATATCGATGTCATATTTTACATCTTTTTATTTTGTGTATCCCTTGATTCATTTTTGTAGATATAGTTGATTTACTGCTTTTGCATTTTAACCTCCACACTGGCTTTATAAATGTTTGATCTATTATCTTTACTGTATGTTTGTTTTTACCTGTGAAATTTTTTCCTTTCATAACTTTGTTCTAGTTATGGCCTTTTCTTTCCATCTAAAGAATTCCCTTTAACGTTTCTTTTAAGATTGGTTTAGTGGTAATGAATTTTAACTTTTGTTTGTCTGGGAAACTATCTTTCCTTTTATTGTGAATGATAACCTGGCAAGGTAAAGTATTCTTGGTTGTAGGTTTTTTAATTTTCAGCACTCTGAATATATCATACGACTTCCTTCTGGCCTGCAAAATTTCTGCTGAAAACTTAGTTCATAGCCTTATGGGTTTAGATTTTTTGTTTGTTTGTGTGTTTTGTTTTAGTATGTAACTCTTTTCTCATATTGCTTTTTAAATTCTCTCTTTAACATTACTCTTTGCCATTTTCATGTTTTGGCATGGACCTTCTTGGGTTCATTTTGCTATGGGCTTTGTGCTTTCCAGACCTAGACATCTGTTTCTTTCCCAGATTAGGGAATTTTTCAGCTATTATTTCTGTAAATAAGTTTTCTGCCCTCTTTTCTTTATCCTCTCCTTCTGTGATCCTTATAATATGAATGTTATTCTGTTTGATGATATTGCAGAGTTCCCTTAATCTTTTTTTTTTTTTTTTCTTTTTCCTGCTCAGCTTTGTTGCTTTCTATTACCTTGACTTTCAAATCAATGATCCAGTCTATATTCTCTAATCCTTTTTGGAGAGGGAGATGGGAGAGGGGCTAAGGAAGAAGGACTCAAGCAGACTCCACACCCAGTGTGGAGCCTGATATGGGGCTTGATTTCACAATCCTGAGATCATGACCTGAGCCAGAATCAAGAGTCAGATGCTAAACCAACTGAACCACCCAGACATCCTCTAATCTGTTGTTGATTCTCTCTGGTGAGTTTTTTATTTCAGTTATTGAAATCTTCAGCTCTAACTGCTCTTTTTAATATTTTCTCTTTGTTGAAGCTCTCACTGAGTACATCCACTCTTTTATCAAGTCCAGTGAGTATCTTTATGTCTATTACATTAAATTCTGTATCAGAAAGTTTCCTGTTATCAAGAATCTGCTGATTTGGGGGCACCTAGGTGGCTCAGTTGGTTAAACCTGACTCTTGATTTCTGTTTAGGTCAAAATCTCAGGGTCATGAGATCAAGTTCTATATTGGGCTCTGTGTCAGTGGGCAGTCTGGTTGAGATTCTCTATCTCCCTCTCTCTAAAATAAATTATTTATTTATTTATTCATTTATTTTTCTAAGAATCAGCTTCTTTTCTTGAAATGGTCCTGCAAGCTTTTGGCTAATTTCCAGAGTTCAGAAAAAGTTGATTCTTAATAGTTTTTGCCCTTTTTGTCTTGCTTTTATGGAGAGATGGAATTTGGAGTTCCTCACTCTGCCATTTTCATTGATATAATTATAGGTTTTTTTAAAAATCAGATTAAGTAAATTCTCTTCCTAGTTTTGATAAGAATTTTTATTCTTTAAAAATGAATATTATCAAATGTTATCAAATACCTTTTTCTGTGTTAAGATGGTCATGTGATTTTCTTACCTTTGTTAATGAGATGATTTATACTGACTGATTTTCTAATATTAAATATTAATATATTCATATTAAACTACCTTGCTTTCCTGGAATAAACCCATTTTGTTTTGATTTGACAGCACTTTGTTTAGGATTTTTGTTTTTATGTTTAAAAGAGAGATATTGGCCGTATGAGAAAGAGTGATTTTCTTTTCTTATATCTTTGCCAGGTTTGATGTTAATCATGGTGGACTTATAAAATATGAAATACTTCTTCTTTTTTTAAACTTTTTATTTGAAAGAATTTCAGATTATGGGAAGTTGCAAAGACAGTACAGAGAGTTCTTATTTACCTTTCACCCATTGTCCCCTAATGGTTATATCTACATTTTAATATCAAAACCAGGAAATTGACATTAGTGTAGTGGTTTATGTTTACTTGTGTGCTATTTATCACATATAGACATTTATATATATAAAGATACAAAACTATTCAAGATACAGAACACAAAGGTAACTCTCATGCTTCTTTATATCACACCCATCCCCTCTGGTCTTTTGGATTTAAAATATTTAACTACATTTCTCTTGGGTACCACGAAGTAGAGTTGCCAGGTCATCTGGTAGTTCTAGGTTTAACACTTAGAGGAACTACCAAACTCTTCTCCAGAGCAGCTGCACCATCGTATATTCCTACCATCAGTATATGAAAGATGCAGTGATTTTCATCTTCACCAGCATTTGGGGGGTTTTTGGGGTTTTTTTAGCTATACTAATGTGTAGTGATATCTCATCATGATTTTAATGATATTTTCCCTAATGATTTTTTATGTTGAATATCTTTTTGCTTATTTGTTGTTTTGCCTATTTTCTAATTCTTTTGGTTGCTTTTTTGTGACTAAAGTTTGAAAGTTCATTTTATATATATATATATTTTTTGAGATTTTATTTATTTGACAACAAGAAAGAGTTCACAAGTAGGCAGAGAGGCAGGCAGAGGGAGAGAGGGGAAGCAGGCTCCCTGCTGAGCAGAGAGCCCGGTGCAGGGCTCCATCCCAGGACCCTGAGATCATGACCTGAGCCAAAGGCAGAGGCCTAACCTACTGACCCACCCAGGTGCCCCATATATTCTTAATATATGTCCTTTATCAGAAATTTGGTTGGAAATATTTTCTCCTAGTCTATAACTTTTCTTCTCATGTTTTAACAGTATCTTTGGTAGAGCAAAAGTTTTTAATTTTGATAAAGTCTAGTTTATTATTTTTGTTCTTTTATGTATTGTGCTTTGGTGTCTATGCTCGAAAACTTTTTAAGTATGCCACTGGTTCCAAAGAGTTTCTCTTGGGTTTTCTTCTAAAAGTTTTATAGTGCTATAGTTTATCTTAAATATATGATCCACTTTTTTATATTAGGTATGAGGTTTAGGCAAAGGTCCTTTTTTCTTTTTTCATGTCTAATCCAGTCACTTCACCATTTGTTTAAAAGACTATCATTGTTTTTTTTTTTGTTTCCTGGAAGGGCTACATACAAATGGAATTATTTCTTCCATAAATATTTAGAAGAAATCACTCATGAAACCAAATGGGAATTCTTGCAGGGACAATTTTTGAGATCCAATTTCTTTAATACTTATATAATCATTCAAGTTTTATATTTCTTGTTATGTCAGCTTAAGGTATATTTTTCCCTAGAATTTGTCAATATGTTTAAAATATGAAATTTGTCACCATAAAGTTCTTTATTTATTTACTCTTCATAGCAGTGCTGTTCAGCTGAACTCTGGGATTGTATGTTCAATGTCCATGCTGTTCAAGACAGTATATGGCTTTTGAGCACCTGAAATTTTGCTGGTAGGACTAAGGAACTGGATTTTTTATTTCATTACAATTATAAATAATTTCTATTTTATTTAATAGCTTCATGACAGTATTTGCACACATCTGTAGGGTCTATAATAATTTTCTCCTTTTCTTTGCTAATATTAGGTATTTGTGTATTCTTGGTGTCTTTCTCTCACTATTCTTTTTTTTTTTTTTTAAAAAGATTTTATTTATTTATTTGACAGAGAGAGATCACAAGTAGGCAGAGAGGCAGGCAGAAAGAGAGGGACAAGCAGGCTCCCTGCTAAGCAGAGAGCCCGATGCGGGGCTCAATCCCAGAACCCTGAGATCATGACCTGAGCTGAAGGCAGAGGATGTAACCCACTGAGCAATCCAGGCGACCCTCTCTCTCACTGTTCTTTTCAGGTTATTAAGTTACTAGTCTTTTCAAAAACTATCTTCTGTGCTTTTTTATGTCTCTATATTGTATGCCTATTTTCTGTGTCTGATTATTGCTCTTATATTATTTCTTTCATTCTACTGTCTTTGATTTTTTTATTATCTAACCTCTAAGGATGGAGAGTTAACATATTGATTTCTAATCTTTATTATAATATATCCATTAAAGGCTATAAATGTCCCTCAGAAATGGCTTTAGCTAGAAAGCCACAAGTTTTAATATTTTGTATTTTCATTTATCATTCAATTAAAAATATTTCTAATTCTCCTTTTGATTGCTTTCTTGAACCATGGACTCTTTAAGAATATGTTTCTTCATCTACAAACATATGAAAATGTTCTAGTTATCATTTTTTTATTAATTTCCTGCTTAATTGTTTTATGATGAGAAAAGACTCTGATTTCAGTCCTTTGTGTTAAGACTTGCTTTATGGACTACCCTGTGGTCAATTATTATAAATACTCAGTAAACTCAGAAAGAGTTGTTTAGTTGTGGATAAGTATTCTATATATGTCAGTTAATGTTTGTTAATTATGTTTTAAAATTATTTGATCATTAGGTTTTATTATGGTTGTTTAGCCAATTATAGTGAGAAATGTGCTGAAATCTTCAAATGAGATGGTTCATTTGTCAGTTTTTCCTTATAGCTCTGTTAGATTTTGCTATATATATATTGAAGCTATTGTTGCCTTTGAATTTTGAATAATTATATCTTTTTGATTAAGTCAACCCTTTTACTATATGAGGTATTTCAGCTTGTCTCTAGCAATGCATTTTTAATCTTTAAATTTTCTTTATCTAATCTTATATAGCTATACTAGCTTTTTTCTGCTTTATGTTTGCAAGGTACTTATTTTTCCATCTTGTTACACTTTTGTTTCCTTTTACATTAGATATGCCCCCTTATTTTTAAAAATTATTTATTTATTTAAGTAATCTCTACACCCAATATGAGGCTCAAAATTCACTACCCCAAGATCAAGAGTCACAAGCTCTTCGTATTGAGCCACCAGGCTTCCCATACCCACTATTATTGTGAAATTTTAAAAATCTGGCCTCGACGGTACCAAATTTCTTTGAAGTATTTATTCCATTTTCTATTTAATAAAATCACTGAACTTTTGGAATTTAAATCTGCCATCTTACTGTTTGTTTTTTATTTGTCCTTCCTCGTTTATGTTCTTTTTCTCTCTCAAATCTTGACTTATCTTTAGAATTGTTGGACTAACTTATAGTGTTCCATTTGTCCTTCATATTCTAAGTTCTTTTTTCTCTCTTCTATTTTCTTTTGTGTTGGTTGATAATTTTTTACATTCTATCTTTCCTTTTTAACAGCTTTATTACTGATATGCAAGTGACAAACTGCACATATTTAAAGTGCTCCATTTCATCCATTTTATGATATATATTTACCTGTGAAACCATCATCAGAATCGAGATATTTAACAGATCTATCACCCCCAAAGGTTCATTCATGACCCTTTGTAATCTGTCGTTTTCAATCCTGCATCTGTCTCCTGGCAACCTGTCTCTGCTTTCTATTACTGTAGATTAGTTTGCATAATCTAACACACATACGGAAGCATAAGGTATGTACTTTATTTTGTCTGACTTTTTTCTATAAGCATAATGTTTAGGTTTAACCGTGTTTCTTTGTGTTTCAATGGTTTGTCCATTTTAGTGCTGAATATTTTATTATATAGATTATACCTCAGTTGGGGCTTTTTTAAAATCTCTTTACCAGTCGATGGACATTTGAGTTGTTTCTAGTTTATGCCACTATAAATAAACCTGTGATTGGGGTGCCTGGGTGGCTCAATCACTTGAGCATCCAACTCTTGATTTTGGATCAGGTCATGATCTCAGGGTTGTGAGATGGCACCATGTCTGGCTTCATGCTAGGTTCTACGCCTGGCTTAGTGTTCTCTCTCCCTCTTCTGCCTCTCCCCCCCACGCACACGCACACTCTCTCTCAAACGAACCTGCTGTGAAGAATCATGTATAAGTCTTTGTGTGAACATATGCTTATATTTCTCCTCGGTAAATGCCCTGTAGTGGAATGACTGGAACATGAGATGTGTGTCTTTTTAAATATTTAAGAAGCTGCCAAACTGTTCTGCAGAGTGGCGATTCAACTTTATATTCCTACAAGAAATGTATGAGAGTTGCAGTTGTTCCACATCCTCACCAAACCTTGCTATCATCATTCTTTTTCATTTTAGTCCTCTAGTCTCATGGTGATTTAATTTGTAGTCCCCCAAATGATTATTAATGCCGAGCACCTTTTCATGTATTTCTTTTCCATTCAAATATCTTTTTTTGTAAAGTGGCTGTTCAAATCAGTTGCCCTTGTTTGTCATATTATTGAGTTTAAAGTTCTTTATATATTTTGGCAACAAGTCCCATGTCAGTTATATGTTTTGCAGATATCTTCTGCCAGTTCATGACTTGCTTTTTATTTTAGTAATGGTATCTTTTGAAAAGCAAACATTTTTAATTGAGATGTTCAGTTTATCCAGTCTTTTTCTTTTATACTAACTTGCTTTTATGAAGTAATTTAGAAATCTTTATCAAACCCAAAGTCTCTAAGAACTCTCCAATGTTTCCATCCAGGAGTTCTATAGTTTTAGCATTTGTATTTAGGTCTGTAATCCTTTTTAAGTTAATTTTTGATATTGTGTAGGGTAAGGGTTGAGTTTAATCCTTTTTTTTTTTACATATGGTAGCACCATTTGTTAAAATGTTATCCCAAAGGATAAATGTTATCCTTTCCCCATCAGTTTTGTTGGTTTATCATTGGCCTTTCTATTATGTTATATTAAACTGTATGTCTATTTACGCCAGTACAGGTTTTTCTTAATTACATTAGCTGTGTAAGTCTTGAGATCAAATAATGTAAATCCTCCAACTTTGTTCTTTTTTTTTCAAAATTTTATTGGCTATTCTAGTTTCTTTACATTTCTATAAAATTTAAATCAAGTTGTCAATTTGTACCAAAAAAAATCTGGACTTTTTATTAGAATTGCATTGAATCTATAGGTCAATTTGGGGAGAAATGACATCTTAGCAATAGTGAGTCTTTTGATCTGTGAACACGGAAGATCTCTCATTTTATTAAAGTGTTCATTTCTTTTGGAACATCTTTTGTCAAATTTATAACTAAATATTTCATATTAACAATACCAATATTTATACCAACAGTATTTCAAATATTGTTGATACTCTTCTAAACTGGCTTTAATTTTAATTTCTGATGACCTTTATGAGTATATAAAAATACAGTTGATTTTTACATATTGATTGACCTTTTATCCTGAAACTTTGCTAAATTCACTTATAAGTCTTATTTTATTTATTTTGGTATGCTTCTTGTTATTTTTCTACATAAATGATTATGTTTTCTATAAATAAGACAGTTATACTTCTTCCTTTCTGATATTGAGGCCTTAAATATCTTTTTTCTTGCCTTTTTGGTAAGATAAGACCTCCAATTTTAAGTGATGAGAGAAGATACCTTTGTTTCCTTCTTGCTTTTAGAAAGTATTTAAGAATGAGGTTAGTTCTAGGCCTTTAACAAGTGCTCATCATTAAAATGAGGAAAGTCCCTTCTATTTCTAGTTTTTTTATAGTTTTTATTGTAAACAGATGTTAGATTTTGTCAGAAATTTTTTCTGCATCAAATAGGATAGTTAAAATGGCCTTTCTTTTCTGTATGGTAATACAGTGAATTCTATTATTTTTTTTTTAAATGTTAAACCAGCTTTACATTATAGGGATAAGCCCCACTTTGTCTAAGTGTTATTATTTTTATGTATTGTGGATATGTACGAGAATTTTTTTTTTTAAGTAGGCTCCATGCCCAGGATGGAGCCCAATTTGGTGAACTCATGACCTTGAATTGAAGACGTGAGCTGAGATAAAGATTATTTAACTGACTAAGCCACCCAGGCACCCCTCTTATGAGAATATTTAAAAATTTTATCTATGTTCATGAGGGCTACTGGCTATAATTTTGTTTTATTTTAATATTTGTGTCTGCTTTTCATATCCGGTAAATTAACCTAATAGGATGCATTGGGAACTGTTCTTTCCTTGTTTCCTACAAGCATTTGTGTCGATTTCATCTCTCTTTTCTTAAGTGAGCCAGTAGTTTGTGTCTTTGAAGGGATTTGACCATTTCCTCTTATTGAGTGTACTGGCATACGTTGCTTGCCATATTCCTTTATTATCATTTTAATATCTGTAGTAGCAGATATTAAAGATATGAGAGAAGTTATCTTGAGTGATATCTTTTGTTTCTGATATGGGTAATTTGTGTCCTCTGTTTTATTTCTGGTCAGGGTCCTCAAAAGTACATACATTTTACTGATTTTCTTTAAAACTCACCTTTAAGTGTTACTGATTTTCTTTGTTTTATTCACTTTTGTATTTCATTGATTTCTACTCTTTCATTTTTTTTCCTGTCTCCTACTTATTTTGGTTTAATTTGCTCTTTTTCCAGTTTCTTTTTGTTTTTAAGATTTTATTTATTTGAGAAAGAGAGAGAGAGAGAACATGAGAGAGAAGGAGGTCAGGGGGAGAAGCAGACTCCCCATGGAGCTGGGAGCCCCATGCAGGACTCGATCCCTGGACTCCAGGATCATTACCTGAGTGGAAGGCAGTTGCTTATCCCCGGACTCCAGGATCATTACCTGAGTGGAAGGCGGTTGCTTAACCAACTGAGCCACTCAAGCACCCCTCTTTTCTAGTTTCTTAAGGTGGAAGCTTAAGTCATTGATTTGAGAACTTCCTTCTTTTCTAAGTGTTATTGCTGTAAATTTCTTCTGAAAATGATTTAATTTAAATGTAATTTTATATCTTTATATATTTCTATTACATTTTGGCTATATCCCACAAATTTTGATATCATGTTTCATCTTTCTTCAGTTCAAAATAGTCTGATTTCTCTTTTGATTTCTTTCGTGACTCATGTTTAGTTACCTTGTCGATGGGTATTTTCCAGAGATCCTTCTGTTATTGCCTTCTTTTTGTATATGTTTTTTTTTAATTAATTTAAGTGTTACAGTTTTTAAAATCTTGGGTGAGCATTTAATTCATTTATATTTAGTATTATTATTTGACATTTTGGGATTTAAATTTATTATCTCATTGGTTTCTGTTTGTCCTTGTTTTATCGGGTTTTTTGTTCTTTTCTCTCTTGCTTTCTTTTGGATTTATTAATTTTTTCATTTCCATTTCTCCCCTCTGTGAACTTGGTAGAGCCATATACTGTTTTGTTCTTCTTTTACTGGTTAATCTAGAGTATTTAAATGCATCTTAACTTATTACACTCTTGTATGACTTCGTTTTTGCCACTTCCCAGACAGCGAAATGATCTTAGACCCTAACTTCATGTCATCTGTCTTCTTCCTGAATTTTCTGTATTATTATATGTTATGAGTTGTGTGGTGTCACTCCCAAAATTCAAATGGATATTCTGAGTTTCTCAGAATGTGACAGGTAAATACAAGATCACTGCATATTTAATTAGTTCAAATGAGGTCATACTGGAGTTTCTGAGTATAGAACTCTGATTATGCAGCATTTCCTTTCCTGGATTTCTTTATTTCAAAGCTTATTTTCTTTCTTTTTTTTTTTTTTTAAGATTTTATTTATTTGATAGAAACACAGCAAGAGAGGGAACACAAGCAGAGGGAATGGTAGCGGGAGAATCAGGCTCCCTGCCGTGCAGAGAGCCAGATGCGGGGCTCGATCCCAGGACCCTGGGATCATGACCTGAGCCAAAGGCAGACGCTTAACGACTGAGCCACCCAGGTGCCCCTCAAAGCTTATTTTCTTACTAGAATTTTTACCTGTGGTTTCTGTGGTTGAACTGACCATAGAAATGTGCATACATTAGACTCTTGGTATTTGTTAATCAAGTGTCCACAGTGACTTATTATGGTGACTTCTTAGCATAATAAGGGGAGTGGGTGACAAAATACTGGACTTTTAAGTTTGGGAGAACTGAATCCTAGTTTTAGCATCATTGTTTATTCTGTACTTGATTTGGGTCTTCATTTTCTTATTACTTAACACCATACAAAAAGTGTGAGGTTATCTACTCTTTCCACCTTAGAAATTAGAATATGTATGTTAAAATATTTTATAAACTGGGAAACTTAAAACATAGTTTTCCTTTTATTCTAGTCTTCTTTGAGATCCTGCTGTAATTTTCAGAGTTTTTATCTACATTTCCATTTTTCTTTTGTCTTTATATTAGTGGAAACCAAATGAAGATAAGTATGTCCCAGTTCACCACTCTGCTGTTTGTTTTAAGAAGTTGACTTCTTTTTTTCTTCAAGAATTTCTCTTATATTCTCCCTCACTCATTTTGGTTTTGTCCTGTATATATTTGGGAAGGTTTTAAATATCATATCTGTAAGTTCTTACAAAATATTGATGTAAAACGACGTAATTGAGAAATGTGCTTCTAAGAGGAAAGGGTGCCCTGGATACACGTTGGTGAAAAACCATAGACAGGTTAATGTACCCGTGTATAGCTCACATAGACAAACTGCAGAGTAGAAAACTAGCTGTTGATTTTACTGATAATTCCATGTCAAATAGAGAGGAATTATAGATTTTTTATCAGTATCATCATCATTCCTAATATCTTTTGAATGGCAGATATTGTTCTATGTACTGTATATGGAGTAGCTTATTTAATTCTCACAAGAACCCTAAGTGAACAATGTTTTCTCCACTTTGCAAGGAATGGTTGGTTATTGGGGCCACTGCGATGTATTTCCTTGAATCATATTCAGTTGCTGTTTTTCAGAACAAAAACAGGCAAATATCGGGAACTGTACAAAACTCAACCAGTATAAATAAATTAAGCACTAATCCATCCATGGGATTTCTTAACTTAAGCTCATGGAGGGGCCAAACCTAGGTAATTTCTCCCTGAATTTGCCAGGGCTTTCATTAGTGAAAGTGCCTAGAGCACTCTGTAACAATAAGCAAAAGATGAAAAATATCTAAATAGTAGGAATATGTAACAAAAAGTGTAATTTTAAAAGTTATTTCAGATTATTTTGTAATTACTTAGCATTATAAGTTAAGTTGGTGATAGTGAAATATTTTAAACCTAAATAGCAGGTGTCAAATATTTTTTTGTTAAAACAATCATTCAAATACATGATTAATAGAAGTGAGGTTTTAATGAGTCATTGGGTAAGTGAAACCAAATAATTTTCCACCATAAATATTATTATAGCAAATAAACTCTTTTAAAATAAAATAGTTCCTTCTTTTTTCCCCCTGGTGACCTACTAGTAATGTTCTGCAGTGTTTTATGTAGGAGACCTGGATTTCATTCCTGTTCTCGTTATCTCTCTCCCTGGGGCTGCAATGAATAAAATAAGAAAGAAAATCACTATCCAGCATCCTATTGCCATGGGCCGTACCCTTGTCAGATTTCATAAGCTAAGCTAGATGGGCCTGGTTAGTACTGGGATGGGAGCCCTCCAAGAAAACAGAGTCTGTGGAACACACATCTTCCATGCAGCCAGGATGTCGTCTTGCTTGAACTCTTGTCTTACAGTTATTATTGCACTTTACTCTTTACCATTTGATTGATGTGCTTGCCCTAGGAGGGAAAAAAAAAAGGTCTTTAAAAGTAAATGCATTCCTAGTAATTTAGATCAATGCATTACTTATTTCCCCTTTTCAAATCTGAAAGTCTATTTAGTTTGAAAGGTGTTTGGCTGTATTTTTGAAGAGACAGTATTCCAACCAGCATCTTTTTATTGTCTAAAAATTTACTTCTTCAGGGACTTCTCGTTTTATTTATGTCTGTAAAGTGTTCTCTGTTTCTATTTGAGAAATAATGTTGGTCTTCTTCTACAAGTGATACAATACCATACATGAAATTATTTTTAAATACTTTATATAGCTATATATAATTAATACACATATAATTTAACTGTAAAGGTTCAAAACTTAGAATGTTTTCTTACTCACTCTAAAATAGATTACTAAACATAAGCAGTAATTTTAAAATTTAGAAGTCTCAAATGACAATTTTAATTAGATATATGTGTGTGTGTGTATATATAATACACAGTGCATATAATTCAGTTAAAAATGCACTAATGGGGGCGCCTGGGTGGCTCAGTCGTTAAGCGTCTGCCTTCGGCTCAGGTCATGATCCCAGGGTCCTGGGATCGAGCCCCACATCGGGCTCCTTGCTCAGTGGGAAGCCTGCTTCTCCCACTACCATTCCCTCTGCTTGTGTTCCCTCTCTCGCTGTGTTTCTCACTGTCAAATAAATAAAATCTTTAAAAAAAAAAAAAATGCACTAATGTTTGAACCATGAATGACCCAGTCTATCTACAGCTATTCCTTCTAAAACACAAACACACCTTATAAGAACATGCATAAACACATGTTCATTTGTACGTTTAACTAAAACACTGGTTTTGTTCCTTTCTTCTTCCTGCCCCTAACTTCCCTTTTTTCTAATGACATTTTACATAGAACCTCAATATATGCAGGAAAGATAGAAAAAGCTGAGCTTCTCTAGTTAATGTCAAAATAAGGGAGGTAGTCCCATCTATTCGTCCTCTGCCTCACCCCCATGGACTCAAGGCACCTAGGAAAAACCCTAAAAGTCCTAAGATACATGTCTGCCCTCCTCAGTTTCACATCAATCCATACACAAATATTTAGTGTTTTGAAAAAGAGTAAACAAAAATGAGTTAACAAAAATAGAACAAAGAACAAAGTCTGGTCATAGCAATCAGTTAAAGATAAATGGCTTATCCTTCTTTATGAGATAAGAATGGTCATTTTTTTATATCATGTAGTATTCTAGAATTGATCTAATTTATAATTTAGTACCATTTAAATACTATTCCCTGTATGTCATTAATGATTTTTCGGGGAGTAGTTTTTCAAGTATTTTATAGGGTTACTCATTTTAATCCACCCCTCTTCACCAAAATTGTAGGATGTTCCATGGGTGGTAATTTTTTTTTTTTTTTTTTTAAGATTTTATTTATTTATTTGACAGAGGGAGAGAGATGACAAGCAGGCAGAGAGGCAGGCAGAGAGAGAGGGGAAAGCAGTTTCCCTGCCAAGCAGAGAGCCCGATGTGGGGCTCAATCCCAGGACCCCGAGATCATGACCTGACCTGAAGGCAGAGGTTTTAACCCACTGAGCCCCCAGGCGCTCCTGGCTGGTAAATTTTTAAACACTGATTCTTCAGAGGGAGAAAGCCTCAATTTGTGGCATTTGCCAATTTCAGTGATAATTACTCCCATTATGGCTGATTTGAAATTATCAATGTGAAATCACTTAGAAGTGGAGTTGGAAAGAGTAGTAGCTTATCATTATGTCACACTTCCACCATGTAGATACAATGGATGGGCATATCTTCAAAGGCATATATAATAATGAAATATAGTACAGTAGGCAGTGATGAGTTTTGGGTTTTAAAATATTTAATCATAAGTTTATATGGTGTAATTTTTAGTGATAGATTTGTTTAACAGCTGGCTACATTTAAAATTCTTAGTAGCTCCTCTTATAGAAGTTTTCTCTGAATGGGAAAAAAGAAAGTAATCATTCGACTTCAGAGTTTTGCAGACTAAGATAAAGTGAAAACAAAAATAAGAAACTACCTTTGTGTGTACTAAAATATATAGGTGAGATTTACATATCAGTTTGTATGTATTTCATTCATGTATACATTCAAGTATATGTAAACAAAAAAATACTATGAGAATTAAATGAAATATATACAAATATTGCGGACATGTCATAGCCCTTTAATAAATGAGCTTCATTTTAAGTAGATTATTTTTTAATTAAAGGATTTGTGATTAAAGTGGGTGTTTATCAGCCTGTTTTATTCTACTGACGGATACTCTTTAAGATCTTTCATTTCATAATGTCTTTCAAAGACCGTGTTTTAGATAGCTGAGGAAGTTTTTTTAATCATTTCTCTTGTGATTGCTATTTAACTTTTTAGTTATAAAATGTAATTTCTTCTTAAAAACTTTCTATAATGGACTTTCAAAAAAAAACTTTCTATAACGGAAATAGTGTACAAGTATTTTGAAGAATGCCAAGATATTATTGATAATTAAGTCTTTAAGTTAGGTCTTTTGTTAAGCCTAGGAGTCTTATAATTAATAATTGCTACCACACCACCTGCTCTTTTCTGCCTCGAATCTTATCACATTGATGTTGCTTTGAAATCTGAGAATGTTTTCCACTTCCTAATAACTACTGTTATTACTTGTTCTAGTCAGATATGATATTACTGATTAGCTGAATACTGTTTCCTATTTTTCATTCTATTTCTAAACTATTTCTGTCTTAATAGGATTATGATGTTACATAAAATACTTAAATAAATTAGGGTTTTGGTTTTTTTTTTTTTGCAGAGGGAAAGGGATAATAGAAAAGACCTACACTTACTGCTTTCCAAAAGTAAAATTTTACTGATATTTGAAATATAACTATGTATATCTATGGAGAGGGAGTTTTTAAAAATTCCCATTTGTTTCTGGTATTCCTTCTATAATGTAATGAGTTTTTTTCTGTATTCTGTAGTATAGTGTACAGATAATATACTTTATATTGTTTCGCTTGTATCCAGTCTTATTAATAATATAAATAACTATTTTTTACGAAGAAACAAATATAATTTTGGGTTTAGAATTACCTGGTCACTTATTTTCCTTCCTTACTCTACCACAAACCACCTGATATTTGAGCTCAAGCCCTTTTTATATTCATGATAGTATCTTATCTATGGGGTAAATGTTTACTGAATTCAAGTCAGTTGTTCAGTTAAACCGGTCCCACTAATTTACTTATTCCATCACTGAATATCCATTACACGTTCTTATTCTTTTATGTGTTTACCTTTCAAAGGGCAGTCTTATTTACATAATTTTAAAGTTCCAGGGAGTCTCTCATCACATTCTCAACTAGGAATCACAGGGGCAGAGCTAACTTATTTTGACTCTGAATTAGATTCAAATTGTTGGACCAGAAAAGCAGTTTTCCAGTGTCAGTCTTTTAAGAAGAGACATTCTGATACAACAGTATGATTATTATAGAGGCAATAATAATTTCCTTTACCTAAGTAAAATGCCCAGGAGGCCAAAGTATGCCTCTGAATGTTAACTTATTCATTTGTCATATGGATCAGACTACTCTCTAAATGTGACCAGTTTATTCTTTTCCATGTGTGATCTGTATTACATGTAGAGGACTCTTTACCAGTATACCATGAAAAATCACTTTCTCATGACCCAAAGATAATAAAAAAAGAGACAGTGAATTCTTGGAAGAAAGACATGTTGAGCAAAGATACAAAGGAAAAACATTTCTCAAAGCATGTTCAAGACAGATGTTCGACCACTGTGTCTAAAACATGGCAGGAGTGTACTATGAGAGAAGGCTTGAAAGACAGGTAACAATATGTAAAAATTTTTGGATGCTAGGTAACAAATTTAGATATTTTTTATGTAGTGGGGAAACTGGATTTTGAGCTGAAAGGAGTAGGGTGATGTGCCATTTCATAAATATGACTGTGGCCGCAATAGACTGAAACTAGAGTGAAAGTGGAAAGGAAAGAAATTCCAGAAATGATACGGAAATAAAATTCAGACACTTATAATCATAGGTAACTAGTAAATCGTGGATCCAGGACTCAAATGGTCTGATTCCAAAACCAATATACTATCTACCCTCCACATATATAAATATATTGTATTATAATTGTGTCTTATTTATTGAGAGAGAAAACTATATCTTTTCATTTTTATGTTCCAGTGTCTAAAAAAAAAGTGGGCTCTTCATAAGTTCAATCAATAAATATTTATTGAGCATGTTCTAGGCATTGTGCTAAGGTGTACATATGGTTCAGCTCTATTAGATATTGCCAGTTTTCCTAAGCAGGTATAACCAACTTAAACACACCCACCATTAGTTTATGAGTGTTCCTGTTGCTCCATATCCCTGCCAACACTTGGTATGGTATGTCTTCTCATTTTAGCTCTTCTAATAGACATCTCAATGTGGTTTTTTAAAAATAAGTTTTAAAAGTGAGTTGAAATTGACATAAAATTAACTTTTAAAAGTGAAAAATTCATTACCTTTTAGTACATTAACAATGTTGTACAACCACCACCTCGTTTAGCTTTAAAATCTTTGATCACCTCAGTGGGAAACTCTACCCATTAAATGGTTGCTCTCCATTTCCTACTCCTGTTCACACCAGCCCATAGCAACCAATAATCTTCATTCTGTCTCTATGGATTTACCTATTTTGGATATTTCTTAGAAATGGAATTATATAATTGTGACCTTTTGCTTATGCCTTCTTTCATTTAGCATGTTTCAGTGTTTATCCACATTGTAGCATGTACTTTACTTTGTATGGCGAAATAATACTCCATTTTATACACACACACACCCCCCACAATTTGTTTAACCATGCATCAATTCTTAAACATTTGAGCTGATTCTACATTTTGGATACTGTGAATGGTGCTACTATGAACATGTCTACACATGTATTTGTTTGAGTACCTGTTTTCAATTCCTTTAAGTATATCTAAGTGGAATTGCTAAGACATGTAATTCTATGTTTAGCTTTTTAGGACTCCCCAAACTGTTTTCCACAGCAGCTGAACTATTTTACATTCACACCAGCAATGGATGATTATTCCATTTTCACATATCCTCATCAACACTTGCTATTTTCTATTCTTGTTGTTGTTATAACCATCCTGTGGTCAGTGATATCTCATTGTTGTTTTGATTTGCATTCTCCTAATGACTATTGATATTGAGCGTCTTTTCATTTACTTGTTGGCATTTGCGTGTTCTCTTTGGAGAAATGCCCTTTTTTGAATCAGATTGTTTATCTTTTCTTATTAAGTATTCTGCATACTAGACCCTTATCAGATATGATACACAGATATTTTCTCCCATTCTGTAGGTTTTATTTTTACTTTCTTAAAAATGTCTTTTCATGAACAAAAGTTTTTTATTTTCAAGTCCAGTTTTATATCCTTTTTCATTTGTTTCTTTTGGAACCATAGCTATAGTCCATTGTCAAAATCAAGTTCATGAATTTTACCCATTTGTTTTCTTCTATACATTTTAAGGTTTTGCTTCTTAGAATTAGGTTGTTGATCCATTTTGTATTACTATGGATATATCGTGTGAGTGTGGAGTATTTCTCCATTCTTTTGCGTGTGTGTGTGTGTGTGTGTATATCAGCACAATTTGTTGAAAAGACTGTCCTTTCCCCAAGGATGTCTTAGCATTCTTGTCAGAAATCATATGATCATATATGTGAAAATTTGTTTCTGGGCTTTCTATTCTGTTCCATTGGTCTGGTCTACTATGTCTGTCTGTTGCCAGTACTCTGCACTATTTTGATTACTGCAGCTTTAGAGTAAGTTTTGAAATCAGGAAGTATGAATCCTCCAGCTTTCTTCTTGTTTTTCCAATTATTTGGGGTATTTGGGTTCCCTTGAGATTACATGTAAATTTTTGGATGGATTTTCCTTTATCTGCACAGTATGCAATTGGAATTTTGCTGGAGAATGGACTGAATCTGTAGGTTGGTTTAGGTAATGTTCACATCTAACAGTATTAAGTTTTACAGTCCATGAACATGGGATGTCTATTTATGTCTTCTGTAATTTCTTTCAATAATATGTTGTACTTTTCATTGCACAAGCCTTTCATTTGTTTGGCTAATTCCTAAGTATTTTTGATGCTATTATAAATGGAATTATTTTCATAATATCCTTTTCAGATTGTTCATTAGTGTATACAACTACAACTGAATTTGTGTATTGATTTCATATCCTGCAACATTGCTGAATTCGTTTATTAGTTCCAACGGTTTTTTTTGTGTGGGGGGGGGAGCTTTACAGTTTTTGACATATAAGATGGTGTCATCTGCAAACAGATCATATTACTTCCTCCTTTATAATTTGGATGTCTTTTTTTTCTCTTACCTAATTGCTCTAGAACTTCTAGTATTAGATTGAATAGAAGTGACAGAAGTGGACATCCTTGTCTTTTTCCTGATCTCAGAGGAGAAAGCTTTTAGTCTTACCATAAAGTGTGATATTTGCTGAGGTTTTTTCCATAAATGACCTTTGTTACATTAACATAGTTTCCTTCTATTTCTAGCTTAAGTGTTTTTGTCTTGAAAGGGTGTTGAATTTTGTCAGATGCTTTTTCTGCATCAACTGAGATATGATCATGTATTTTTTCCTCTTTTGGAATTGGTTTGCTAGTATTTCATTGAAGATTTCTGAAATAAAGGCATATTGGTCTTTAGTTTTCTTGTGGTATCTTTGTCTGGCTTTGGAATCAGGGTAATACTGGCCTTATAGAGTATGTTAGGAGGCATTTCCTGTTCAGTGTTTTGGAAGAGTTTGAGAAGCATTGATGATACTTTTTCTTTAGTAGAATTTAAAAAGTGAAATCATCTGGTCCTGGACTTCCTTAGTTTGAAGTTTTGTTTTTATTTTTAACTGATTCAATATCTTTATTGCTATAAGTCTGTTCAGATTTTCTATTTCTTCTTCAATTTTAGAAACGTGTATTTCTAGGAATTTTTCATTTCGTCTAGTTTATCTAATTTGCTGACAATTATTCTTAGTAATCTCTAAAAATTGTTTTGATTTCTGAAAGGTTGGAAGTAATGTCACCATTTTCATTTCTGATTTTATTCACATCACCTTTTTTTCCTTGCCAATCTAGCTAAGGCTTTGTCAATTTTTCTGATGTTTTAAATAGCCAGTTTTTTTTTTAATTTTATTAAAATATTATGTATTATTTGCTTCAAGGGTACAGGTCTGTGAATCCTCAGTCTTACACAATTCATAGCACATACCCTTCCCAATGTCCATAACCCAGCCACCCTATCCCTCCCCTCCCCACCCCCCAGCAACCCTTAGTTTATTTTGAGATTAAGAGTCTCTTGTGGTTTGTCTCCCTCCCTAGTCCCAACTTGTTTCATTTTTTCCCCTCCCTTTCCCCCCACAACCCCCCGCCCAGCCTCTCAAATTCTTCATACCAGCGATATCACATGATAATTTTCTTTCTCTGATTGACTTATTTTGCTTATCAATAATACTCTCAGGCGTCTGGGTGGCTCGTTGAGCATCTGCCTTCGGCCCAGGTCAGATCCCAGGGACCTAGGATCGAGCCCTGCATCGGGCTCCTTGCTCGGCAGGAAGCCTGCTTCTCCCACTACCATTCCCTCTGCTTGTGTTCCCTCTCTCGCTGTGTTTCTCGATGTCAAATAAATAAAATCTTTAAAAAAAAATAATAATACTCTCTAGTTCCATCCATGTCATTGCAAATGGCAAAATTTCATGTTTTTGATGGCTGCATAGTATTCTATTGTGTATATATATATATATATCCACATCTTTATCCATTCATCTGTTGATAAACATCTCAGTTCTTTCCATAGTTTGGCTATTGTGGACATTGCTGCTATAAACATTTGGTTGCATGTGCCCCTTCGGATCACTGCATTTGTATCTTTAGGGTAAATACCCAGTAGTGTGATTGCTGGATTGTAGGGTAGCTCTATATTCAACTTTTTGAGGAACCTTCATACTGTTTTCCAGAGTGGCTGCACCAACTTGCATTCCCACCAACAATATAGGAGGGTTTGTTCCCCTTTCTCCACATCCTCTCCAACATCTGTTGTTTCCTGACTTGTTAATTTTAGCCATTCTGACTGGTGTGAGGTTGTCTCTCACTGTGA
>CM053611.1:11865005-11927642 GCA_028646535.1 Procyon lotor
TCCGGACCTGGGATCATGACCTGAACCAAAGGCAGACACATAACCTTCTGAGCCACCCAGGTGCCCCAAGTTCTTTATTTCCTTATTGATCTTTTGTTTTGTGTATTTTGGGCTCTGTTGTTTGGGTCATATGTGTTTATAATTGTCATCTTGATGAATTTACTCATATAAATATATAATGTTTTTCTTTGCCTTAAAATCTATTTTGACCAATATTAGTATAGCCACTCATTTCTCCTTGGTTACTCTTTACATCAAATATTTTTTCCATCCTTTCATCTGCAGCTTCTTTGTGTCTTATGACAAAGACAAGGGTTTTACATTAATTTTTCAGGTAACGCTAGACAGATTAGAAGAGATAAGCACAATAATTTGCAAATAAAATCTACTCTGTCTGCTCTTAGCCAAGGACTAGGGTCCCATACTGGGAATGCAGACTTCCATCTTCAAGATCACCACCAACCTGGGTTGGGACAAGGGCAGGTAAAAATGTCTCAAAGCTTGCTACCATTTTTAATTTGCCTTTTCTTTGATTCATCATTATGCTGGGTTTCTACAAGCCTTTATTTTCCAATGTACTGACAAAGTTGATTCAGATAGTTTCAGTGTTTATGTGGAAGGGTGGATGTTTGGGGCTATGTCAACATTTTTGTTGGTGTCACTCCTCTAAAGGGAATTTATGAACAAAGTTTTTAGTGCCAAGCAGAAAGAGGAAAGGAAAAAATACACATCGAAGCTACTAAAAGGGGATGATTGAAGAACCAAGACCTTAAAGGAAATAATACAAGATAGATCAAAGCTGGGATAAGAAGCATTGGTTTTGGAAGAGAATTAAAGAAAGAAGGAAAGAATAAGGGATGATTCAAAGGAAATTTTAAGTGAATAGGTAGAAAGAAAAGCTATAATCTTTATTCAGAAGTTTATTTAAATTCAGTAAACAGTTACTGAATTCTAACTACATTAATACACATGTGCAAAGGGATACCTAAGGGAAGAAGAAATATATTTGAGCTGAACATTAAGGACAAGGAGTCAGCCAAACAGCTAGAAAAGGGAAAGTGACCTAAGAATAGTACATATTTGTTTCCAGTGATAATATTATGCCAAACACATCATTTTATCAAAGGAGCCTCCTATTTGTTTATTCTTGATACCTGCATACAACATTCTCTTTCTTATTAACTCTGCTAAATGGGAACTCAAGAATAGAATTACTTTGAGTCATGATCCAGTTGTCTATCTTTAATATGTAAATTTTTATTTTTTAAATAAAAATGGAAATACTTTCATCATATTCTTATAAATTGGTATAATAGTAGAGTTGTTTTAAGTTAATATATATATATAACACTTTCGATACTTGACATGCAAAAAGTATTTAATCCTAACCTCTACACAGAGATTGGAGGGACCTCTAAATGGTAGACAGAGATTCAGCTTGATAGTGACAAAACTCTGCCATAATCTATCATCAACCAAATTTTTGCATAAGAATTAATATTTCTTTTTTCTCCCATTTCCTCTTGTATTTGGTTATTTTGAAACAGCTCATAAGGAAGGTCTGGGGAGAGTTTTTGTAGTTTTTATACTGTTATTTATCCCTCTGTTATGATTTAGGAAATAATGGAGAATACTTATGTTTTATTATTCTTAAATGTTAAGATTGACTGTTATTTTATAGTATTTAACATCCTCCAAATCTTTAATTATATCCTTTTATTATCCTTAGTCTTTTTTTTTTTAAGATTTTATTTATTTGACGGAGAGAGATCACAAGTAGGCAGAGAGGCAGGCAGAGAGAGAGGGGGAAGCAGGGTCTCTGCTGAGCAGAGAGCCCGATGCAGGGCTTGATCCCGGGATCCTGAGATCATGACCTGAGCCAAAGGCAGAGGCTTTAACCCACTGAGCCACCCAGGTGCCCCTATTACCCTTAGTCTTATTTATTATGTGTCTGGTTTTATCATTTTGTCACTCTTGACAAAGAACCAGTTCATGCCTTAATTTATCAAGCCATTTTTAATTATTTTTTTAAAATTCATTAATTTAGTGTTTATTGTTCATTCCTTTAGTTGTTTTTTTCCACCATCTTTGGCTTTTTACACTTGAATTTTCATCTCAATATTTTAATGAATGCATTTGAAACCATATTTTTCCCTGAGTACAGTTCTGGCTCTACCCATAGGTTTGTTTTTTGTTGTTGTTGTTGTTGTTTTGTAATTGAGGTTTAATGACATAAATATAACATTCAGATGGTACAAACTAAGATATTTCCACATAATGTAACATGATTCCCACATTAACATTCATCACCACACATTGTTAGTTTTTTTCTTGTCATGAGAACTTTTGTTTTTATTTAAATTCCAGTTAGTTAAGATACATTGTAATATTAGTTTCCAGTGTACAATTTAGTGATTCAGCCCTTATATACAATATCCAGTGCTCATCACAAGTGTCCTCCTTAATCCCCATCACCTCTTTAACCCATCCCTCCACCCACCTCCTCTCTAGTAACCCTCAGTTTGTTCACAATAGTTAAAAGTCTGTTTCTTGGTTTGCCTGTATCTTCCTTTTTTCCCTTATGCTCATTTGTTTCTTTTTTTATATATATATTTTATTTGACAGCAAGAGAGCATAAACAGGGGGGAGCAGCAGAGGGAAAAGAAGAAGCAGACTCCCTACTAAGCGGGGAGCCCAACTTGGGGCTTGATCCCAGAACCCTGGGATCATGACCTTAGCTGAAGGCATGTGCTTAACCGACTGAGCCACCTAGATGCCCCTTGATTGTTTTGTTTCTTAAATTCCACTCATGAGTGAAATGATACGGTATTTGTCTTTCTCTAACTTAATTCATTTAGCATAATACTCTCTAGCTGCATCCATGTCATTGCAAATGATGATTTTATTTTTATGGCTGAGTAGTATTCCACTTTATATGTGTGTGTGTGTATATATATATATATATATATATATATATATATATATATACTACATTTTCTTTACCATCAGTCGATGGACACTTGGTATATATATATATATATATATACTACATTTTCTTTACCATCAGTCGATGGACACTTGGTCTGTTTCCAAAATTGGTTATTATAGAAAATGCTGCAATAAACATTGGAGTGCATGTATCCCTTTGAAGTAGTATTTTTGTACCCTTTAGCTAAATACCTAGTAGTATAATTGCTGGATCATAGGGTAGTTCTATTTTAACTTTTTGAGGAAACCCCATACTGTTTTTTACAGCAGCTGCACCAGTTTGCATTCCCACCAACAATGTAAGAGGGTTACCCTTTCTCCACATCCTTTCCAACACTTATCGTTTCTTGTGCTGTTGATTTTAGCCATTCTGACAGGTGTGAGGTGATAGCTCGTATTTGTGTATCATCCCTGAGGATGAGTAATGTTGAACACCTTTTCATGTATGTCTTTTGGCCATCTGTAGGTCCTCTTTGGAAAAATATCTATGTCTTCTGCCCTTTTTAAAGTGGATTAGTTGGTTTTGGAGTATTGAGTTTACTAAGTTCTTTATAGATTTTAGATACTAACACTTCATCAGATGTCAGTTGCAAGTATCTTCTCCCATCCCATAAGTTGCCTTTAGTTGTTGTTTCCTTTGCTCTGCAGAAGCTTTTTATTTTGATGAAATCCTAATAGTTTTTTGCTTTTTAGTCTTTGCTTTTTTTTTTTTTTCCCTTGCCTCAGGAGACACATCTAGTAAGAAGTTTGCTATAGCCAGTGTCAAAAGTTACTTTAATCCATTTTGAGTTAATTTTTGTGTATGGTGTAAGATAGTGGTCCAATTTTCCCAGCACCATTTATTGAAAGAGATCATCCTTTCCCCATTGTATATTCTTGGCTCCTTTGTTGTAAATTAATGAACCATATATACATGGGTTTATTTCTGGATTGTCTACTCTATTCCTTTGATTTACATGTCTGTTTTCCCATAGATTTTTATGTAGTTTGTTCTCAGTTTTTATTTCTAAAGTCTTTAAATTCTGTATTATTTGCTCTTATTTTGGAGTGTTTTATAAAATTTTAAAATGACTACTTTTATTGTTGGCTGTCCTTTTGTTCTGAATACTTTTCACTGCTGTATAGTCAGAATATGACTTAGATGATTTCTATATGTCTTTGAAGATATCAAGATTTTCTCTCTTTGTTTCTATTACTTTATCAGTTTGGGGGAAATGTTCCATACTTTTTTTTAGAAAGGTATTTTTATTCCATTATAACAGAGTTCATAGCTCCATTGTACCTTTTAAAATCACAGTCATTAATTATTCTTCCTCACGTCCTTACCTCTATATGTTGGAGTGTCTAAGAGCTTTATCTTTGGACTTCACTTTTCTATCCCCACTCACTTCCAGAATGATCTTTTTAATTCTCTTAGCTTTAAATCCAGTTTTTATGCTGATGCCTCCCAAATTTGTATCATTACATGATACTTCTCACCTGAACTCCAGACCTGTTTATTTCTGCCTGTTTTTCCACTTTTGTGTCTAATAGACTTTTTTTTTTTTTTTTTTGAGGGTTTTCTCATTCCAGTTTTTCTCTTCTGGTAGTTTTCAGGTTAGACACTGTATCTATTCTTTTAGTGGTTACCATGGTAATTAAAATATTCATTATTAATCCTTTTCCTGAATAATCTGAAGATCTTGAAATATTATAACTCTTTTTATTCCTTTTTTTAGTTCCTCCTCGTTTTATTAATGTAGTTTGTCTTATTTTTTAAAAACATTTCAAGACATCTTTATTATATTCACTATTTTTTGTGTGTTCTTTCTTCTTCTTCCTCACATTTTCTATCGGGAGTCATTTTTTTTCCTGAGCTTCATCTTTTGGTGTGAAAACTTAGTTTTTTGTTTTTGTGAATATGTCTTTATTTTCATTCTTAAAAGCTATTTTTGCTGGGGAGTTCTAGCTTGACAATTATCTTCTTCTAGTGATAATAAAGAACAATCTTAATATTTCATTGTCTTCTAACTTATATTTTTACTGTCAGCTGTCTAATTGTTACTCTTTTGAAGATAATCTTTTACTGCTTCTGGCTTTTTTTAAAATTTATTATCTGTTGACAGCACACAGATATTAATCAAATCAAAACTATGTTTACATAGAATGGGCAATGACATGTAGCCACCATATGAGAACTGTGCACATTTAATCATTATCATCGTGTTTTGGATGCTTGATCATCTTCTTGTGCCACTCAGTTTATTTCTGCAGATGCTCAGTCTTCTTTTATTTGATGAGTGATCTTCATGATGTTTCTTCAAGGCTGTCAGGTGTTCTCTAGTGCGTCCTCAGAGGTATCCTTCCTCTTCAGCCTGCTGTCTTCCCAAAGGCTCCAAGGGCCTCCTCTGTGGAGCCCACACTGGAGTCTGCTGACCTTGAGAGCTGCAGCCTCGGGCTTATATGGCCCTAATGTGCCACGTGTGCAGTTGCACCACAGATGGTGTGACAACTGATGTTAGAGCAGCACCTCTCCAGTCCCACTTCTGGCTTTTTATTTTTTTAAAGATTTTATTTGTCAGAGAGAGTGCACACTAGCAGGAGGGGTGGCAGGCAGGCTCCTCCCTGAGCAGGGAGCCCAATGCAAGACTTGATCCCAAGACACTGGGTGCCAAAGGCAGACTCTCAACTTACTGAGCCACCCAGGCATCCCACCACCTCTGGCTTTTACAAAAAAAAAAGCTTTGGGTACCTGAGTGGCTCAGTTGTTAAGCATCTGCCTTCGGCCATGATCCCAGGGTTCTGGGATTGAGCCCCACGTCAGGCTCCTTGCTCAGCAGGGAGCCTGCTTCTCCCTCTCCCCTTGCTCGTGTTCCCTCTGTCACTGTATCTTTTTCTGTCAAATAAATCAATAAAATCCTTAAAAAAAAAAACAAAAGCAAAAAGAACTTCACTTTGTCTTTTGTGTTATCCATTACCTGGCTAGGTGTCAGTGTTTTTTCTTGTGCCTTTCTTGGGATTTGTTGGGCTTACTGAACAGGGGATTGGTGCTTTTTTGTTGTAGGAACAGTTATCTCTTTATGTATTTGTTAGACTTTCTCCCTTTACATCTGGTATTTCATAACCTCACTATCACATTTTTCCTACTTTGACTTCTTGGAGCCTTATTCCCAGATAACTTTTTATTTCCTCTGTTCCATCCTAGTAATTCTCTTTACAGCTAATCTGATGTTTGATTTATTGAGTTTTTATTTCAACCTAAGGAATTTTAATCCTAGAGGTCCTACATGGTACTCTTTCAGGTCTTTTTGGTAAATAGTTTTCTAATCCCTGTGGATATATTTACACTGATTTTATTTGTGAAAACGAGAACGCACGAGTTGGGAGGAAGAGGAAGCAGCAGACTACCTGCCGAGCAGGGAGCCCAAGGTGGGGCTCAATTCCAGGAGCCTGGGATCATGACCCAAGCAAAATCAGACACTTAACCAACTGAGCCACCCAGGTGCCCTTATTTATTTCTTTAAACAGACTGTACATGGTTGTTTTATAATCTTTGTATGACAATTCTGATGTTCTAATATATAAAGGTTTTGTGGGTCTTTACCTTCTTCTGCCTGTTGTTTCTACAAATTCTCACTCATGCCTAGAGCTTTTCTTCATTATTCTTTGAGAGTTCATCTTTCTTTAAAAAAAAAAAAAAAAAAAAAAAAAAGAACTCTTTGAGGCCTTGAACAAATGTACTTCCTTCCAGGTACCTGGTGATGGTGACACCACTAACATAGTACCACTATATATTGAATTCAAGACTTTGGGCTTTTTTGAATTGCCCAAATAATGTAAATTTTTTTCTTATCTGCCTTAAACTGAGGACCTAGTCCTTAATAGAAATCCCAGTTGTATTGTGAGGAGGGGAAGATTCTATTAGACTTCCCACCTTGTGTGGATTTAAGTTTTTGATGCCCATCTGCTATACCCAATTATTTTTTCTAGAGTCCAAAAGTATATTCTAAAAGTGTCAAAACAGTTTCAATAAAATAGCACGTAGCTCCCTTCATATGATATTAAAATAATAGCAACTAATGTCTGTTGACCATTTATTTTATGACAGGCATTGTACACAAACTCTCTCAGTTAAGCCTCACATCAACTATATGGGGTACTATTATTATCTTCCAATTCCTGATAAGTTTAGCTGAAGCTTAAAATACTTATATTTTTTGCTCAAGTTGACATAGTGATTAGAGGAACATAAATCCAAAAGGTAGTCTATGTGACTCCAAAATTTTTACTCTTGATCATTACACCATACTGCCTTTAATTGGATCATGGCCATTATAGACCTTTCATAACTAAATGTGATTCAGTTATGCTTGCTATACTTAGTGCAATTTAACCTAGAGCTGGTTAAGGAAATGTGAAGCTTCAACACTTTTTATATTTTATTTTATCATTAATGCATTCAGAGCATGGAATGGCATACTTTTCTTTCTTTGGCATTATAAGTAAGTTTGTTTTTTTAAAAGAAAAATCATTTTCCCATAATTTATAACAATGTAATAGCTATATAATTTGTAAAAGTTTTTAATAGACATTAGTTAACTTCTTTCTTGGGGTGTATTACTGTCTAATTACATACTCAAAATGTAGTGTATTGATCCACATGCCTGATTATCTTATAGTAAAAATACCAGAGTATTTTTTATCATTATTTTTTTCATTAAAACAGTTGCTTTGGAACATTTAACAAAAAAATAATTAAGACTTTATACTTCTAAGTGCTTCTAGTTAAATTGGTCAGTCCAATTCAAAAAATAACAATTTTTATGTAATTTATATAGATAGGAACTAAAACAGGAATTTTAGTATAACATCTATTAACCACTTAATAGTGACTTTCTTCTTCCAATTTGCTTGATGAAAGGTCAGGCTCTATGCAATGGCAAATGAAGTTAACAAATTTACAATTTATCATCTTATTAGTACATCTTGAAGGGACAAAAAGAAACCTCAAAATTAGAGTCTATTGGGACACCTGGGTGGCTCATTTGGTTAAGCATCTGACTCTTGATTTTAGCTCAGGTTGTGATCTCAGAGTCATAAGATGGACGCTCACATCAGGCTCGGCACTGAGTGTGGAACCTGCTTAAGATTTCTCTCTCTCCCTCTCCTCCTCCCCCTAAAATAAATTAGAGTATATCATCTCAAAAAGCCTTTAAATTTATCTCTGCATATTTACCAAAACCCAGGTAATCTCTTCCCTATACAAAAGTTGAAAAATCTATACTCTCAAATAGCCTTTACGTGATAGTATCTTTAAAAGCACTCTGAATGTATTGGAAAATTAAAATACACCGACTTGAAAGCCAACATATAGGAAACCATTCAAAATGATTGATAGGAATAAAAGCTGCAAAGTTAGATAATATTCTTTTAAAAGTTTTTTTTGTTGTTGTTGTTAAGATTTTATTTATTTCTTTGAGACAGAGAGAGAAGCAGATTCCCCACTGAGCAGGGAGCCTGATGTGGGACTCGATTCCAGGACCCCAGGATCATGACCTGAACTAAAGGCAGAAACTTAACTGAGCCACCCAGGAGCCCCAACAATATTCTTTTAAATCACAGTGCCACTTCTAAAATCTTTCATTTTAAATTCCAATATAGTTAACATACAGTGTTATATTAGTTTCAGGTGTACAATATAGTGATTCAATAATTCTTAAAATCTTAATATTTATATCTATCTCCTTACAGAAAGAACTTAAACTTGGACAGATGAAAAACTGTCCAGTGACCATAAGATTATAAAATAGTTTCAGAATTTTGAGGTCACTAATGACCTAAATGAAGGTACTAACTAAAACTGAAATTTTGATTAGAAGATAGTACATTTATATCTTCTTTGATTGGAATAAAAAATTAAGCTCTTTGCCAGAAAAGTCTGACAGCTACAACTTACTTCATTGAAGTTACAGAACCAGCTAAATTTTTTGGATTATCTTACTGATAAATGCAGGTGTGTGACAGAAAACAAAAGTTAAGCTGATTCCAACAGCAATACATATTTCTTCTAACTTGTGAAATATTTTTTCTCACTTCCAAATACTATATATTTCTGAGAACTTTGTCCCTCTGATTCTGGCATTTTGCTTAATATTTGTACATCATCTTAGCTATTACATTGAATATTATATTGAATCTTTTCACCCACAAGTATAGTGCTTCTTAGTCATTGATTCTCATCTATTGACTACTATGTGCAAGGCATGAACTAAGCCCTCGGGATACATTTGAGAACATCGCAGCCCCTGCTATCATGGAATTTGCATTCTGACTAGAGAGGCAGGTTTTATTGGGTGTTCCGAATTACTGAGTTCGCATATATCCCCCATCAGAACATACTTGGACAGTTTTTGATAACTTTCTCAGAGATACTCAAAATCCTAAAAAGGCAGTGCTTGGTAGGAGGCTGCTCATCTTCCATCTTTACTCCTGGCAGTTCACTTATGCCTACATTTTCAGCCATCAACTCTATTCTGAGGACTTCCCAGTTTACATCTTTAAAACCTCTCACCTTTCCTTTATAGCTACCTACAGGACCTTACTATGTCATAACACACAGTGTACCTTCAATTCAACATATCTAAAACAGAACTTAAGCCTCCCAACTTTCTCAAATCTGTACTTGCACTTTAGTCTGCCAGCATCACAGATTCAGGCTTTATACTGTTTTCTTTAACCTCTTCCTATTTTTATAAACCTAGTTTATTCTGGCTTTGTTATCTCTTTGTTTTTATCCCTCCCTTTGAAATACCTCTTTGCTGGGGAGCCTGAGTATCTCAGTAGTCGGGAAAGCATCTGACTCTTGGTTTTGGCTCAGGTTTTGATCTCAGTCGTGAGTTCAAGCCCAGCGTTGGGCTCCACGCTAAGCAAGGAACCTACTTAAAAAAAAAAAAATTCCTCATTGCTTATCATCATAATCTAGTATCTCATTATCTCACAACTGCTAATAGTTTCTTGAGTATTACCCTATCAGTTCATCCTGTTGGCTTTTCTCAGATTAAGCCTTTTAAAATACTATTGCATGGAAGAGTCACTCTTTCCTAAAGTATTTTCTTACAAAATCATTTTATTGTGATCTCTTACCTGAATTCTTATAGCACTATTTCTGTACTGCTTATACTTGGCTAGTACAGTACCTGGAATTATCTAGTACAATTTGTTGGTTACAATTTTTTTCAATTAAGAAAAAAACTTGCTGACTACCTGCTATGTGGAAAATAGTGTGACTGAGTGATACAGTGATAAATAAGACATGCCCAATTTTGTCCTTAATATTAACTAACATTTATTAAGTGGCTAGTATGTCTCTCGTACTGTTCTATGTACTTTATATATAACTCATTTAATCCTCACAGCAACCCCATGTGGTATATGCTATTATTTTCCTCTTAATACCCAAAAGAAATAACTTTTTCCAAATTAGTCCGCTAATAAATGACATAGCCATGATTCAGATCTACTTCACTAGCTTCAAAATCCATGCTCTTAGCCACTACCACCACTCTATCATTTAGTTGAAAAGGTAAGACAGAGACTTAAATAAGCACATTTTGAGGTGTACTATAAGAGCTTTGTGAGAGGTTTAAAGTACTTTTGCAGTTTGGCAGATGGCAAGATTACTTCCACCTAGGAGGAAAAAAGCTTTATGAGGGATTTGGAAGTCGGGTGGGGAGAAATATTCCAGAGAGGAATCTGCATGATATAAAGCACTCTCGAGACAGACTATTCAGAGCACATTACCAGAAATTATGAGTAATGTAGTTTAGCTGGGACAAAGGGTACTTGAAATGGTAAAAGGAAATAAGTTTATAAAAGTAGGTTGCAGCCAAATTGTAGGTCGTGAATGTGAAATTAAGGTATTAAATCACATTTTATAGGTTGTAGAGTGATATTATTAAGCCTGTATCTTAGAAATGTTCGACTACAATAATGTTTAAGGCCAAAGAGAAGAGAAGGACCAATTAGAAAGGTATTGCAATAGTCTATGAAGCCCTGAATTAGGTAACTAGCAGGGGAAGTAGAGACCAGAGACTGTAGGAGTCTTGCCGAATTTTCAACAATTGCCAACTGATAGGCTACCAGGTGATTGAAAGAGACACGTACCATTGACTTAAAGATAAGGGAGCACAGTTAGAGAAAGGAGATATAATCAGTTTGAGAAATATGCCAAATTTATCATGCCAGGAGAAGGAAAAATTCAGCAGACACTAATATAGAATTTACAAGATCAGAATTAGAGATGTAACTATTGGAGACCTTGGCACACATCCAATAGCTAGAACCAGGGAAGCATGTAGAGGAAAAACATCTAAGGGACAGATGGAGGTATCAGAACTACCAAAGGAATATTCCCAAAGTAAACAGAACCAGAAGGATTAAAATAGGAAGTGAGACACTGGAATGTTGCAGAGAGGTAAAACAAATGTGGCGAATTTCTTGGCCACATTTACAAAATCTAGGTTGTGAGATCATGAATATTTAGGCTTATATACACTTATGCCTTATGTATGCTATTTTTTCTCTTAGACATTTATTGGTTTCATTTTTTAGTCCTCATAAGTCATTCTAGATTCCCTCACAGGACCTGGAAATCATAGATTGACTATGGTATCTATACATGTTATATATAGCCACATAGCATATATTAGTTATATATAATATATATGAATAAAGTGAATTTTATGTTATAAAAATAAGAGTAAATGTAGACTAGTCCTTGAGAATGCTCCTTTGGGAGATTTCTAGCAACATGAAAAACACCTGATATGAATGAACCCTGCCCTTCCAATATAAGATGAAGTATTAACAAAAAATGTAATCATAGCCTTGATTAATAAGAGGATAAAAGGGAAATCTAGTTCTGTTTTAGTCCAGTAACAACAGTTCAAAACCATAGTCATTAGTAGAAGTGACACCACAGAGTATAAGCCTCCGTGCCTGCAGTTTTAATTCCTACTTGAGGCAGAAATTGTGCATTTGGGCCACCAGCAGCTGGAACTGAGCCTCTTCCATAAAGCTTGGTCTCAAATGGCTAGTCCCTTGTGAAAGGAGAATGAGCAAAATTCAGTGGTCCAAAGCCATTAAAAACTCTAGGACCCTGACAAAAGCTAATGTAAAAAAATGTTCTCTACCATGAAACTTAGGGCTTTTGAAACTCCTGTTGAAAAAAAAAAAAAAGGATCATTAAAAATGTGCTCACAATAAACATACAAATTTTGAGGGTAATCAACAGATCCAACTTGAAAGAGACCATAAAACTACTTATATTAAAATAAGTAACTTAAGAGATTAAAAAAAAGGAATAAAACTAATGAAAGAATGCGACAGGAATAACAGGATAAGAAAAAAAAACGTCTGGAAATGAAATGCTCATTGTTTTGGTTTGGTTTTGTCTTTTGTTCTTAAGAATTTATTTTTATTTATTTGCTGAGTGAGAGAGCACAAGCAGGCAGAGGCAGAGAGAGAAGCAGGCTCCCCGTCGAGCAAGGAGCCCGATGCGGGACTCGATCCCACGACCCTGGGATCATGACCTAAGCCACGCAGGCATCCCTTGTCTTTTGTTTTTAATGGTTGGATTAAACTGCTGAGATGAGAATTGGTGAATTAGATGATCTGGTCAAATCACCCAGAATGTAGAACAAAGAGAGAAGGATGGGGAAATGTAAGAATGAGAAAGTATAGATCTATCTAATGACAGTTGCAGAAGGAGAGAAGAGGAGATGTAGAACTCAATAAAATAATGGCTGGGATTTTTCAGAATTGACAAAAGAGACAGTCCTGATAAGAAATACACAATGTCCAGGATAGGAGAAATTTTTAAAAATCCATATCTAAACAAACCCTGGAGAAACTACTGAGCATTAAAGTAAATAAAACCTGTAAACTAAGAGAGAAAACTAAGGAACACCAGCTATACTAACAATTGCCATCTCGTCAACAGCAAAAGGTATCAGGAAAAGCAGAAAAGTACCTTCGAAGTGCTGAGAGAAAAAAATTGTCATCTTAGCATTTTATGCCCAACTAAAATGTTAGTTGAGAATAAGAATAAAGATATTTTCAGAAAATTAGGACCTAACAACTTGCCATTCCCCAGCCCTTACTATTATAAAGGCTAGTAAAGGATATGTTTCAGAAGAAAACTGAATATGGAAAAAAGGAAAAGGTGGCAAGAAAAAGTAGTGATAAAAAAAAAAGTTACTAAATCTTAAGTGTTGGCCATAAAAGAAACTATTATAATAATGATGACTAATCTGGATGACTAAGAACAAGCTGGAACTAAAATACATGACAGCAGTACTTAAAAAACTGAAGAAAAATTAAAAACATTTTAGGATCCTTGTATTGAGTGGGAGAAAGATAGAAAAACTAACTGTACACTTTGTTGGTGATTATTTTAAAAATATAAGGGTATTCATTAATAAAACTAGGATGTACAACTTTTAAGCCCATTGAATGGAGGAAAAGAGACTAAGAAAAAACTTGATCAATAGGAGGGAAAGAGAAAGAACAAAAAGAAACACATGGTAAATTAAAAGCATAAAGTAAGATAAACTAATATTTCAGTAACCACAGTAAATGAACGTAGACTTTTCTTATTTAAAAACTAATACAGGGGCGCCTGGGTGGCTCAGTCGTTAAGCATCTGCCTTCGGCTCAGGTCATAATCCCAGCGTCTTGGGGGATTGCGTTCCCTCTCTCGCTGTGTTTCTCTATGTCAAATAAATGAAATCTTAAAAAAAAAAAAAACTAATACAAAATGCAGCCACATGTTATTTGTAACAGAGACATCTAAAGCACAGTGTCGCTGAAAGATTGAAAGTAAAAGCCTAGAAAAAATATGATGAGCCTAATAATCTTTATGCATCTAACATAACCCAAATTTACATGGCAAAAAAATATGCACAATTACCACACCTTCAAGAACCAGATAACCTCTATCTTATATAAATTATTAAATATTCAAGGAAAACTCCCGAAGTATTTTTATGAGGCTAACATAAAAATTTCAAAATTAAATATATATTATGAAAAAGTAGAGGTCATTGTTGCAAATGAATATAGCTATAAAAGTCTCAAAAATGGGCCGGGGTGGCTTATTCATGTAAGCGTCTGACTCTTAATTTCAGCTCAGGTCATGATCTCGGGATTGTGGGATCAAGCCCCATGTCAGGCTCCATGCTTGGAGGGGAGTCTGCTCGAGATTCTCTCTCCTCCTCCCACCCATGAGCTCATGCTCTCTCTAAAAACAAAACAAACTCAAAAATGTTAGATACTGAGTTTTAAGATGCTGTTTTCTAATGTCTTAGAGTTGCTTTAAAATAAACAAGGAATCCATTATACCCAACTGCCAAAATGCAAAATCTTATATATATACTTACTTGTGAAGTATTTGAAGCATTCCCTTAAACATCATGAACTTGCAAATGATATTTGTGTTTTCTTCCATTCAACATTATCTAGAGATACAGTTTATAAATAGTCCCTCATTTGCTGTGAGACCTTAAAAAAGTTACCTTATTTTTGGTACCTAAGTTTTTGGTCTGTTAAATGAGTGTGATTATAATACCTACCTAGGAACATGGAATATAGGTGATCCAGCTGAGTTACCTGAGCCAAATCCAGCCTAGATCAGCCATCTCTGAGTCCCACAGACTTGTGCCATAAATGCCTGTTGTTTTAAATACTGCTGTTTGAAAAAAAAAAAAAGTTTAAAATAAATACTGCTGTTTGCAGTTTTTTGTTTTGCAGTAATAAACTACCTGGCGAAGTTAAAAATTAAATGTTGACAAGTATATGGAAGAAAAACAGGAACTCTCCATTGCTATTAATGGGAAAGTAAATTAATACAATCCCTTTGGGGAACAATATGGCAATAGTTAATTGTAAAGTTAAAATTACCCATATCCTATTAACAAAGGATCAGAAATTCCACTTCTAAATATATACACTAGAGAAACACACCTATAGGTTTAGTCATCTAAAAGATGTTTATTACAGAATTTTTAAGATTTATTAGAAAGAGAGCAAGAGAGCATGGGCAGAGGGAGAAGCAGACTCCCCACTGAGCGGGGAGCCCGATCCCAGAACCCTAGGATCATGACCTGAGCCACAGTCAGACACTTAACTGACTAAGCCACTCAGGTGCCCTATTATAGTATTCTAATAGTAAAAATTGGAAATAACCTATCAATAAGGAAAATAAATGGATAAATTATATATTACAGTCAACAATGTATAGTGGGTTGAACTGTACCCTCCAAAAATTCAGGATATGATCTTATTTGGAAACAGGGTCTTAGTTAAGATATGGTCATACTGGATCCAGATGGGCCCTAAATCCAACAATGGGCATCACTGTAAAAACAGAAGACTCACACAAGCGCCTAAGGAAGAAGTCCATGTGGTGACACAGCAGAGATTGAAGTGAGGCAGCTACAGACCAAGAAGACCAGAGTTTGCTGGTAGCCACCAGAAGCTAGGAGAGAGGCATGGAATAGATTCTCCTTCAGAGCTTCCAAAAGGAACCTACCTTGATAACACTTTGATTTTGGACTTCTAGTTTCCTCTTGTTGTGTTAGCCACCCAGGTAATATTTTATGGCAGCCCAGGGAACTAATATATTTTCACTCTCACGTACTGAAAACACATGAAGGAGTAAGAAAGAATTTTATGTATTATCATTGTTGTTCAAACTAAAAACCTGTTGACTGATACGATTTATATATGAGTGGAAAGTAGAAGCCATAATTTTTTAAATTTTTTTAAAGATTTTATTTATTTGACAGAGAGAAGGAGTAAGAAAGAATTTTATGTATTATCATTGTTGTTCAAACTAAAAACCTGTTGACTGATACGATTTATATATGAGTGGAAAGTATATCAGAAGCCATAATTTTTTAAATTTTTTTAAAGATTTTATTTATTTGACAGAGAGAGAGAGAGAGAGTACAAGCACGGGGAGTAGCAGGCAGAGTGAGAAACAGGCTCCCCACCAAGCAAGGAGCCCAATGAGGGGCTCATTCCCAAGACCCTGAGATCATGACCTGAGCCAAAGGCAGAGGCTTAACCAACTGAGCCACACAGGTGCCCCTGGAAGCCATATAGTTGAGTAGCTTTTCTTGAGTGTGAGGAAAATAAGCAACAGTGAGAGAGAAAGGGGAAAAACACCCTAAAATTCCCTGTATAAAAATGCAGTTAGATGTATGGTGACACATATGGGTATTATGGAAGGTATTATGCTACGACTTGATCCTCGTAGGATAGTGATTTTTATACTTTTCACATCCACTTCCCTCATCCTATGACCTAGCACTGGTCATAAGGAAGTCTGAATAAAACATGAAAATTTACTACCCTTACAAAGACACAGTTCTTAAGTGCACACTTCCTCTAAGTTTTTGTTTTCACCTAAACAGTTTCTAATAGATTGTTTGTAGCTTTCTAGATATAAGTTCAAGTCTCTGAATTTGCAGAGATTAGAAAAGACCTAAAATACCTACTTTTTAAATTATCGTGATTTTATAAATTACTCTTTATTATATTTTTCCTAGCTATGTTCTTGTTACTATCCCTTTTCTGTAAGTTTCACAGGCCTTCCTTTATTAATGGTTAATACTTAACACTACCATATGGTATTCTTTCCATCAATTCAACAAATGTTTTCTGAGCACCTACTATGTTTCTAGGACTTTATTATCTGATAACAAAACAAAAGGAAATTATGATATTTACCCTCATCTATAGAATTTACAAGTCTGGTTATGACTGTGATGCTGTTTAAAATTATATTCCTACTTTAAGTTTGTAGAAATATTGAAAAGGTAGCCCACTTAAGCAATTTGGCTTGATATATATTTAAGATATTCCATGATACAATATATATGCCCAGTGACAGCTTAACACTTACATTGGTAACCTATAAACCTGACAGTGGGTTGCTGGGCAACAATGTCTTAACCTGGCTCTGCCACTGACCATTGAACCTGAGGAAGTTTTTTCAACTTCCGAAGGCTTCAGGTTCTTCTTAAATTGTCTCTGTGATCCTTCTAATTCTAAAAATCTTATTAAATATTACAGCATATACACTAATTGAAATGTGGCTTTTCTAAGAGAATATAACTACTAAAATTGTTCCCCCCCACCACCATGCTTTAAAAAGCTAATTAGATTCCAGTATACATATGTAATACTTACTGAGTACTGTGACTTTGACAAATACTGGATGGACCACAGTTGAATAGAATGGAAAGAATACTGCAGATGTCTCATTTATAAATCCTTATTTTTTTTAAATCCTTTCAATTTTTGTTCTTTTTTTCCCAAATAGGATAATATGGGAAATTTTCTGCTGGAGAGAAAAATACCTGTTCCCTTGAGGTTACATTTACCTTTAAAAGCTATAAATACATAAATAAAAATATTCCCTGAGACATGAAAATGTACCTTTGTAGATTTACTGAGCAAGAGATCTACATTTTGAGCCTAACTTGAGAGAAATATGTAATTATTGTTACTTCCTATTTGTGTATGTTATTCACTTCTAATAACACACCTAAAAGTTATTTTTCTACCTCCAAAGGGGCCTGATAGACTTCCCACCTATTTCTCTCTCCTACAGCTGCTTCTACTTTTTCCCCACAGTACTCATTCATGAATTACTCACTGACTTTATAATGTGCTATCGGCATTGAGAAAATGAAAGGCATGGTCCCAAAACTTTAGGAGACTATCATACACACAGTTATGTAAAGAGACTATCAGAACATTATACAGTGATTTTTGTAAAAGTATTTTAATGGTATGGAGTACTTCAGTATCCTGGGAGTTAGAAAGGCTTCACTGAAGAAATTTACTTTTTTTTTTTTTTTAAAGATTTTATTCATCTCTTTGACAGAGAGACAGTGAGAGAGGGAATCCCAGCAGGGGGAGTGGGTGAGAGAGAGAAGCAGGCTCCCACCAAACAGGGAGCCTGACGCTGAGCCTCCATCCCAAGGCCTTGGGATCACGACCCAAGCCGGAGGCAGGCGCTGAACAACTGAGCCACCCAGGCGCCCCTCCTTTTTTTTTTAATTGAAATATTGTTGGTATACAGTATATATAAAATGCTCACCACAGTAGGTGTAGTTACTTCTGTTACCATACAGTTATTACAGTATTATTGACTATATTCCCTATACTGTACTTTTTATCCTTATGACTTATTTTACAACTCGAAGTTTGTACTTCTTAAACTGTTTCAGTACTTTGCCAGTACCCCCCACTGGCAATCATCAGTTTGTATTTAGGAGGCTGTTTCTGATTTTTCAGTTGTTTTGTTTTTTATTCAGATCATATGGCATTTGTCTTTTTCTGTCTGACTTATTTCACTGAGCATAATATCCTCTAGGTCCTTATATGTTGCAAATGGCAGTATTTCATTCTTTTTTATGTTGGGGTAATATTTCATTGTGGATATATATGCCATATCTTTACCCATCATCTATTGATAGACGCTTGGATTACTTCTACTTTTTGTAGTTCCTTTAGGTTTGTAAGACTAGATTGTTTGAGATGTTTCTTCTTTCTCGAAGAAGGCAGGTATCACTATAAAATTCCCTTTTATTTATCTATTTTTTTAATATAATAAGAGATTTTATTCACTTACTTGACAGACAAAGATCACAAGTAGGCAGAGAGGGAGGGGGGAAGGTGCGGGGCCCGATCCCAGGACTCTGAGATTTGAGATTATGACCTAAGCCAAAGGCAGAGGCTTTAACCCACTGAGCCACCCAGGTGCCCCTAAACTTCCCTTTTAAACTGCTTTTGCTGTGTCCCAAAGATTTTAAGCATTGTGTTCCCATTTTCATTTGTCTCACAGTATTGTTTGGTTTCTTCTTTAATTTCTCCATTGACCCATTGATTGTTTAGTAACATGTTGTTTCGTCTCCACATTTTGTTTTTTCCTTGTAATTGATTTCTAGTTTCATACTGTTGTGTTTAGACAAAATGATGATTTCAATCTTCTAAATTTATTAGGACTTATTTTGTGGTCTAGCATATGATCTATCCTGGAGAATATTTCATATGCACTCGAAAAGAATGTGTATTCTACTGTTTTTGGATGGAATGTCCTGTATATATCTATTAAGGCCATCTAGTCTAATTTGTCATTCAAAGCCATTGTTTCCTTATTGGTTTTCTGTCTGGATGATCTATCCATTGATGTAAAGAGGGTGTTAGAGTTCTCTACTATTACTGTGTTACTGTCAGTTTCTCCCTTTATGTCTGTTCGTATTTGCTGTATATATTTATGCTTCCATTTGTGCTCCTTTGCTGTGCTTCTAGCACAGATTTACAGTTGTTTTATCCTCTTCTTGGATTGATCCTTTATTATTATGTAATGCCTTTCCTTGTCTCTTGTCACAGTCTTTGTTTTGAAGTTTATTTTGTCTGATATAAATATTGCTACCCCTGCATTTTTTTTCACTCTCATTTGCATGGTATGTGTTTTGTCAACCCTTCACTTTACGTCTATAAATGTCTTTAGGTCTCTGCCCCTCCTACCCTTCTTGGTGTGGCTTTTTCTTTATATCTTCAGCTGTGGGAGAGTTGTTCTGCTAATCTTCAGGTCATTTTCAGAGTGAGTTGCACCCTTGATGTGTCTGTGGGAGGAGGTGAGCTCAGGTTTCTTCTATTCTGCCATCTTCCCGAGCTCCAAAGCCAGTAAAATCCTGTTCAGTTTTTATATATGCGGATTTTTAATCCAGAGCTTGCAAGTGATTTTGGAGGCTGAGAAGTCCCATGATCTGCTGTCTGCAAGCCAGATACCCAGAAAGGTTTGAAGCCTGTCTTTGGTGAGAAGGACCAGAGCATGATGGTATAGATTCCAGTCCAAGTCGGAAGGCTTAAGAATCAGGAGTACTTACGAGGTTTTCCAGTGAGAACATACTGTGTGGACCTCTCAGTGGAAACGTATTCTTAATAGAGAAGGAGTTAGGTAAACCATGCACAATCATGCATTCTGGGAAAAGGAAAATATTCAAAAAGGCACAGAGATAAGTAACAGCCTGACTGTTCAGCCAGTAGTTTTGGATATCTGAAGCATAAAGTATGAGGCAGTGATTATGATGAAATAAAACTGGAGAGGTTGAAAAGGACCAGATGCCACGTCTTTAGATGTCATCCATAGGAACCTGAATTTTTTTTCCTATAGGAAATGAGACCACTGGTGGATTTTTATTAGTGGATCAAATTTGTAATATCTTAGACAAGTTATATCTCAAGGCTCTGTGATATTCTCATAGATTGTTGAGTATTAAATGATTTAATACATGTGAAGCACTTATAGATGCTTATTATGTACCCAGCACTGTTGAAGAAGGCCATCAAAGCCTTGTATGACCTAATCCCTGAGTTCTTGAGCCTTATGTCTCAAAATTTTACTTATCCGGTACTTACCCCATACTGGACCCACCCATTGTGGTTTTAATTTACATTTCTCTGGTAGCTAATGATACTGAGTATATTTTCATATGCTTATAGGCCATTTGTATATCTTCTTTGGAAAAATGTCTATTAAGATATTTTTCCCACTTTCCTAATTAAGGATTATTTGCCTTTTTTATTGTTGAGTAAGAGTTCTTTATGTATGCTGGATACCAGACCCTTATCACATATATATCTAGAATATATACTTCACATCAGGGAAATGCAAACCCGTGAGATATCACTTTACACCCAGTAAGTTTGCCATAATAAAAAAGACAGAAAAAATCTTGGCAAAGACATGGAGAAATTAGAACTCTTGTGAATGGATGGTGAGATGTAAAATGGCACAACTGCTTTGGAAAGCAGTCTCGCAGTTCCTCGGAAAGTTAAAGAGTTACCATATCATTCAGCAATCCCATTCTTCAGTATCTAATCAAGGGAATGAATCAGGGCAGCACACCACAATATTCACTCTTTCTCATTCAGATTCACATTTTTGTATTAAGTTTTGTCTTAATACAGGGGCATAAATATTATGTCTACACAAAAGCTTATACATGACATGTCTATAGCAGTATTATTCATAATAGTCAGAAAGTGAAAACAATTCAAATGTCCATCAGGTGATGACTGGATGAACAAAATGTGGTATATCCATACACTGAAATATTATTTGGCAATAAAAAGGAATTGTACTGATACATACTATACCAGGAACCTTGAGAACACTATGCTAAGTAAAAGACTGCACACACTATATGATTCCACTTACATGAAATACCCAGAATAGGGAAAATTTTAGAGACAGAATGTAGAGTAGTGGTTGTCTAGGGCTGAGGAGGTTGAGGCAAAGGTAAAAGATTTCTTTTAGGAATGAGGAAATGTTTTAACATTGATTATAGTGATCGTTGCACAACTCAATATATTAAGACACATTGAATTAAATACTTTAAATAGGTGAATTTTTAGTATGCTATTTAGATCTTAATGTATTCAATAATGATTTAATAAATTTATTTTTTACTAAGTGTAGCCAAACTAACTTTTAAAGACTATCTCCCAGGTACAAAATATGTGATTTTCTATAATTTTAAATTATGTTAGTAGTAAGTCAATACGTTTTTAGACTTTGAATTTCAAAACATGACTCACAAGCTGGTAGACCAATTCATTTCTGCCAAAACTGAAGAAAAGTCGTTTTAACTGCTTTTTCACGAGTTCTTAAAGCCACTGTCATGTTCTAAAAAATTTTCTGTTAACAACATGTTAGTCTTGAAATATGATTTTACTTTATCCTAAGTAGTGTAATAGTGATGCATATAACTGACTTTTTATACTTTACTCTTCTGTATTGGTCTAAAAGCAACAGAGTTTCAAGCAGTATTACTGTAATTCTTTAGAAGACATTTTCTACCTTTCAGTACGTAAAAAACAGTGGAAACTAATGACTGCACAAAAGTTGTCGAAGTCTTCCTAAATAATATTTTATATTACATATATGTCTTTATATGTATATGTAAATGATATAGTAAAAGTTGGGATTTTCGTCATTTATATTTTTGTCCAGAATACTTTTTTTCTTTCATTAGGAACTTTTTTTAGTTTTTGTTCAAATTCCACTTAGTTAATGTACAGTGTAATATTGGTTTCAGGTGTACAATATAATGATTCCACACTTCCATACAACACCTGGTGCTCATCACAAATAATCACCTCAATCCCATCACCTATTTAACCCATCCCCGCCTCCTTCTCCCTCTGGTCACCATCAGTTTATTCTCTATGGTTAGGAGTCTTAGTTTGCCTCTCTCTCTCTCTTTTCCCTTTGTTTCTTAAATTCTACATGAGTAAAATCATATGGTATTTGTCTCTCTGACTTTATTTCACTTAGCATAATACTCTCTAGCTCACTGCATGTTGTTGCAAATGGAGAGATTTCATTCTTCTTTATGGCTGAGTAATATTCTATTATGTGTATATACCACGTCTTCCTTATCTATTCATCATTTGATGGACACTTGAGCTGTTTCCATACAAAAACAGACACACAGATCCATGCAGCATAATACAAAACCCAGAAATGACCCCACAACTATATGGTGAATTAATCTTCAAAAAACAAGAAAAAAAAAAAAAAAAAAACCCAGTGGGAAAAAGACACCATCTTCAACAAATCGTGTCAGAAAAACTGGACAGCAACACGCTAAAGACTGAAACTAGACCAAATAATCCAATTTAAAAATGGGCAGAAGATATGAATTGATATTTTTCCAAACAAGACATACAGATGGCCAACAGACATATGAAAAGATGCTCAACTTCACTCATCCTCAGGGAAATACAAATCAAAACTACAATAAGATATCACCTCACACCTGTCAGAATGGCTAAAATCAACAAAAGTAGAAAGTGTTGGTGAGGATGTGGAGAAAGAGGGATGGGAATATTGATGGGAATACAAACTGGTACAGCCACTCTGGAAAACAGTATGGACTTTCCTCGGAAAGTAAGAAATAGAATTACCCTAGAATCCAGTAATTGCACTAGTAATTTAGGTAATTTACCTAAATAATACACAATTCCTAACTCAAAGGCATACATGCACCCCAACGTTTATAGCAGCATTATCATTAGGAACTGTTAATCCTAATTTGGTTCCTGTATTGACTTCCTAGGAGGCCTTAAAAAAATCATAGTATCCCTTTTGTCAGTTTCCTAATCTTAAAGGTGATGATGGTATTATTATTTTAGGAAAAGCAAGACAAAATATAACTTCTGTAGAACAACAGATGTGACTAAAAAAAGAAAATGGCGGGAGGAAGGGAAACAAACACTGGAAGTCATGATTTAGGTCCTTTGCCTTCATGATCAGACAGACTATGCAGCATTATTCTACAAGCAGGGATAAAGATTTAAACAGATTGAAATTTCTTTGTAATTTAAAATAAGGTTGTGTGTGTACGTTTAAAGATTTTATTTATTATTTGAGAGAGAAAGAGATAGCGAGAGAAAGAAGCAGACTCCCTGCTGAGCAAGAAGCCCTATGTGGGGCTCCATCCCAGGACTCTGGGATCATGACCTGAGCCAGAGGCAGATGCTTAACGAACTGAGGCACCTAAGTGCCCCTAAAATAGTTTTAATGCAAAAAAAAAAAAAAAATTGTGATATGCTACATTAAATTTATCTGTATAATGAAAATTATATGGCATACAGTAGACAAGTAAACCATTGTAACAGACAGAGAGTCCTGAATTAGATGCAGCCAATTGCTTTTTTTTTTTTTTTTTTTTTAAGATTTTATTTATTTGACAGAAACACAGCGAGAGTGGGAACACAGGCAGAGGGAATGGTAGCGGGAGAAGCAGGCTTCCCGCCGAGTAGGGAGCCCGATGCTGGGCTCCATCCCAGGACCCTGGGATCATGACCTGAGGTGAAGGCAGATGCTTAATGACTGAGCCACCCGGGTGCCCTGCAGCCAATTGCTTTTTGACGGTGCTATCAAGGCAATTCCAATGGGTAAAGAATAGACTTCATCAGATGATACTGAAATGACTGGATACCCATATAAAATAGACAGTGAACCTAGACCCTAGCTCATCCTGACAGGCACAGATATCGTAGATAGGACATTCAAATCACTAACCATAAAAGAAAAATATTAATAAATTGCACTTCCTGAAAATTAAAAACCTATGCATTAAAAAAAAAAAAAATGAGGAATAGATTGTCAACAACTGTGAAGTGTCTGCAGTTTCACCCTATCTGTAGACTAACAAGTTAGCCTACTACAGTTTCAGGGATACTAGCAGAAGACATGAGGTCAGAGATAAAGGACAGTTTATTACTATAGCAGTAGCCAGAATACCAACATTCTTATGCCAATTCCACAAGTCGCGGGTATTATAGGATGTATTAACAGTTGTACAGTTTCTACCTTTACCTACAGGAAATTGTGGCAATTTGGTCATCAATAACAACCCCGGAGTTCAGACTGACCTGAATACCTTCCACCACCGTGGTAGGTAATGTCATTGGTCAGTTCAGACAGTCAGGAACAAATTTCATACCACCTTTTAAAATTGGAGGATTCCCACTGTAGGGATAACCCCATCATAGAGCACATAGATAACAAGCCAGTAATCCCTCTGGGTAACCAAAATAATCATCTTATTTTGGAGACACCCCCTCAGTCATCTGCGGGTTACATAACATACTTGTGGTGTTTCTTTAAAGTTCTCTTATGACTATTCCCAAGGTGGAAGTCACTGTATTTTGGGGAGGAAGACAAATTAATGACTTGCTTTCACATCAAGTATAGTCCCATCTTTGTCACCAAAACTGTCAAGAACTATGAAGAGTTGGAGATTTTACTGTACTTGCAAATGAGTAAGTTAACTTGCCATAGTTTTATGCTTTTTGAAGACATAAGACTCCTTGATCAGAGACAAAGGACATTGTATTACTCACAGCAAATGTAGTAGCTAGAGTATTAGCATTTTTCTTCTGGTTTCCTAAGCCCCATTCCCACAGATCAATACAAAGAGGTCCATATGACCTCCTGTACACCAGTGAATTATGTTTACAGGAGTAGGTTATGTTACTATGTTCCCCCAAGTTTAAGGAACCCAAGTCTTTATAACGGGCAGTAAGCATGGCTGCCCTTTCCTCCAGAAGGAGGCAGTATCTTCACTATACTAAACAACAAGAATGGTTGCCCTTTGATCTTGAGGAGAGACGGTCTCTTCCTATTACTTCTTATCTGTTGGACTGCTTGAATGCCCTCACAACTTGGCATTGGCTTTCTCCAGAGCCGAGTGATAGAAGAGAGAGCAGGACAGAAGCTGTGATGTAAGTCATTCCCACAATATCCTAGAAATTAATTAAAAGAAGTGTACTAGAAAATCCACAAATTAAACAACATACAGCTGAACAACCAGGGGGTCAAAAAAGAAAATGAAGTATCTTGAAACAAATGAAAGTGAAATACAATATACCAAAACTTATGGGATGCAGCAAAAGCAGTTTTAAAAGGGAAGCTCATAACAATAAATGCCTATATCAAGAAACAAGGAGCACCTGGGTGGCTCGGTGGGTTAAAGCCTCTGCCTTCAGCTTGGGTCACGGTCCCAGGGTCCTGGGATCGAGCCCCACGTCGGGCTCTCTGCTCAGCAGGAAGCCTGCTTACCCCTCTCTCTCTCTGCCTGCCTCTCTGCCTACTTGTGATCTCTCTGTCAAATAAATAAGTAAAAAAAAAAGAAAAGAAACAAGAGGGTGCTTGGGTGGCTCAGTCATTAAGCATATGCCTTCAGCTCAGGTCATGATCCCAGGGTCCTGGGATTGAGTCCTTCATTGGGCTCCCTGCTCAGTGGAGAGTCTGCTTCTTCCCCCGCCCTTACCCCCCTGTTCGTGCTGTCTCTCTCAAAAATGAATAAAATCTCAAAAGAAAAAAGAAAAATGTCAAACAACCTAACTTTATATCTCAAGGAACTAGAAAAAGAATAAACAAAGCACTGAGTTAGTAGAAGGAAATAAAGATCACTGAAGTAAATGAAATAGAGACTAAAAAGAAAATAGAAAAGATCAATGAGACTAAGACTTAGTTCTTTGAAAGACAAAATTGACAAACCTTTAACTGGGCTCACCAAGAAAAAAGAAAGGACTCAAAGTCAGAAATTTAACAGGAGACATTACATCTTATACCACAGAAATATAAAGGTCCATTAGAGACTGTGAACAGTTATACACCAACATATTGGACAACGTCAAAGAAATGCACATTCCTAGAAACATATAACTGACAAAGGCTGAATCATCAAGAAATAGAAAATCTGAGGGAAGCCTGGCTGGCTCAGTTGGTAGAACATGTGACTCTTCATCTTGGGGTTGTGAGTTCAAGCCCGATGTTGGACACAAAGCTTGCTTAAAAAAAAAAAAAAAAAAAATAGTAAATCTGAACAGACTGATTACTAGTAAGGATATTGAATCAGTAATCAAAAATCTGCCAACAAACAGAAGTCCAGAACCCAGTGGCTTCACTGGTGAATTCTACCAAAAATGCAAAGAGGAATTAATACCAATCCTTCTTAAAATTTTCAAAAAAGAAAAATACCCTGATACCAAACCAGACAATGAAGGCACAAGAAAAAAATGCAAGCCAATATCCCTCATGAACATAGATGCAAAAATCCTCAACAGGATATTAGCAAGCCAGATTCAGCAATATATCAAAAGTCCCATACACCATGATCAAGTGTGATTTATTCCAGGGATGCAAAGATGGTGCAACATCTGCAAATCAATCCACGTGATATATCACAGTAATAAAATGAAGATTAAAGTTATATTATCACAACAGATGCAGAAAAAAGGTTTTGACAAAATTCAGCATCCATTCATGATAAAAACTCTCAAACAAGTGGGTACAGAGGGAACATACCACAACATAACAAAGGCCATATATGACAAGTCTACAGCTAACATCATACTGAACAGTGAAAGCTTTTCCTCTAAGATTAGGAGCAAAACTAGGATGCCCACTTTCACCACTTTTACTCAACATAATGTTGGAAGTACTTGTCAGAGCAATTAGGCAAGAAGAAGAAATAAAAGATATCCAGATTGGAAGGGAAGAAGTAAAACTACCACTTTTGTAGATGACATGGTAATATATATTTAATTTTGTTTAAAGATTTTATTTATTTATTTATTTATTTATTTATTTATTTGACAGAGGGAGAGAGACCACAAGTAGGCAGAAAGGCAGGCAGAGAGAGAGGGGGAAGCAGGCTCCCTGCTGAGCAGAGAGCCCAATGCGGGGCTCCATCCCAGGACCCTGAGATCATGACCTGAGCTGAAGGCAGAGGTTTTAACCCACTGAGCCACCCAGGTGCCCCATCATGGTATTATATATTTTTAAACCCTAAAGACTCCACTGATCAACTGTTAGAACCAGTCAACAAATTCACTAAGGTTTCAGGACATAAAAATCAGTTATATAAAAAGAATAAAATACCTAAGAATAAATTTAACCATGGAGGTAAAAGACCTGTATACTATCTACGAACAAAGATGAAAGAAATTGAAGAAGACACAAATAAATGGAAAGATATACCATGCTCATAGATTGGAAGAACATTAAAATATCCACACTATGCAAAGCAATCTGTAGATTCAGTGCAATCCTATTAAAATTCCAATGGCATTTTTCACAGAAATAGAACAAACAACCCTAAAATGTGTATGAAATCACAAAAGACTGAATAGCCAAAGCAATCTTGGGAAAGTAAGCTGTAGGCATCATGCTCCCTGGTTTCAAACTATTAAAAACTATAGTAATCAAAACACTATGGTACTGGCGTGAAAATAGTTATGTACAACAATGGAACAAAATGAATAGCCCAGAAATAAACCCACACATATGTGGTCAATTATTTTATGATAAAGGAGCCAAGAATATACAATGAAGAAAGGAAAGTCTCTTCAGCAAATGGTGTTGGGAAAACTTGACAGCCACATGCAAAAGAATGAATCTGGACTACCATCTTACATCATACATAAAAGTTAATTCAAAGTGGATTAAAGACTTGAACAAAGACTTGAAACCATAAAACTCCTAGACGAAAACATAGATGGTAAGCTCCAAGACAAGGCACACAGAGAACAAACTGGTGGTTACCAGAGGTAAGGGGTGGACAAAGTGGGAAAAGGGAGTCAAAAGGTACAAACTTCCAGTTTAAAATAGTTATTGAGATGTAATATACAACATGGTGACTATCACTATTATGGTATTGCACATTTGAAAGTTGCTAAGAGATTAGATCTTAAAAGTTTTTATCAAAAGAAAAAAAAATTTGTTACTATGTATGGTGACTGATTTAACTAGACATTGTGGTGACCAATTTGCAAAGTATACAAATAGTGAGTCATTATGTTATACACCTGAAACTAATACAATGTTGTATGTCAATTATACTTCAATAAAAGTGTATTTACATCTTAGGTAGCTGGTTTAAGAGCATATGGGAACTCCGTACTATTTTTACAAGTTTTCTATAAGTCTGAAATTATTTCAAACTAAAAGATTTTAAATGAAAATATAAGTTACAGAATGAAAGAAAATATTCATAAAACATATCTGACAAAGATCTTGTGTCCACAAAACATAAAGATAGTTACGTACAACAATGGAACAAAATGATTAGCCCAGAAACAAACCCACACATTAATTATTAATCAGTTAACAAATAAGACATAAACAAGATTCATAAAAGTATTCAGTTGGCCAATAAACATGTAAATGTAAATATATGTAAACTAGATTATTTGTAATGTGGGGAATGCAAATTATTACTAAAATACACTTCAGGGGCGCCTGGGTGGCTCAGTCGTTAAGCGTCTGCCTTTGGCCCAGGTCATGATCTCAGGGTCCTGGGAACGAGCCCCGCATCAGGCTCCTTGCTCGGCAGGGAACCTGCTTCTCCCGCTACCATTCCCTCTGCTTGTGTTCCCTCTCTCGCTGCGTTTCTCTCTGTCAAATAAATAAAATCTTTAAAAAAAAATACACTTCATTCCCATCAGGATGGTCAAAACTAAAACAACATAATACCAAGTGTGGGTGAGGACCTGGAGGGACTCTTCATATGCTGCCGGTTAGAATGTGAAACAATACAACTTGCTTGAAAAAATATAAAATAAAATGTATACTTTCCCTATGACCTAGCAATTCCACCACCAGGTATTTATCCAAGAGGAATTAAAATATGACCATTAAGCAGGTATAAAAAAAAATGTCCACAGCAGCTGTATTCATAATACATGATAACCAGCAGCTGGAAGCTACCCAAATGTCCATCAATAGGAGAATGGATAAACAAATTGTGATACAAGTCTTTTTTTCTGATATATGTTGTGGAATATTTGCTCCCAGTCTGTGGCTTTCCTTTTCATTTTTTAAACAGTTTCTTTGAAAAGCCAAAAGTTTAATTTTAGCAAAATCCAAACATTTGTTGTTTTACCATTTTAAAGTTATTATGTATATATAAATGGTATTCTGATGCTGAAAGTTGCCAGAACCTCTACAGTGAAGGAGTCTCTCAGCATCATTAACAGGAATGTCGACTTTTTTGCAAATTTGGATGGATTCTAGAGCCTTTTATTAAAAAAGGGACCCCCACTCAAGAAGAGCCAGTTTGCAAGTAACAGCATTAAAGGACTTAAGTACAATACATAAAGGAGAAATATGTTTCCTCTAGAACCGAAAAAGGCCTAAAAGATGTTGTGGGTCTGAGAGACTAATAGCTGTTTCTTGACGGCATCATGAGTAGAGCAGCCCTGTGTTTACCATTTAATTTTCAAGACTTTAACGAAGGTTGCAGGACCTTACACTAAGTATGAGGCAGTGGCCCATTTTCTTTTTGTGAGCTCCTGAATGAGCAGGTCAAACAAATCTCCTCAGGGGATAAAGTCACCAATGTAATGTCATACCTGTCTTCCTAGAGAAAGCAGGATGTAGTTAAGATCTTGCCCTTAAAGACTAAGTGTGATCACAAGGCTGTTGAGGCTCCCCATGGTAGCTGGGTAGAAGTATATCCTACTTTGGAGATGAGGTAGACTGCAGTCAAGGGGCATCTGGATGACAAGGTTGGTTAAGCATCTAGCTCCTGGTTTTGGCTCAGGTCATGATCTCAGTATCGTGAGATCAAGCCCCATGTCTGGCTCCACTCTCATCCACTGTGTCTGCTTAGGTTTCCCTCTCCTTCTTTCTCTCTGCCCCTCCCGACCCCCCAACTTGCTGTCTCTCTTTCTAAATATTTAAAAAAAAAAAAAAAAAAACCTGAAAAGTCTGTTGAAATAATCACTAAACAAAACACATTCACCAAATCTATAATGGCAAAATATTTATCAGTTGCTGATTGAAGTCAGTAACTGCAGTAATATTGACTATTGGGACATGAATGAGGCCCACAGCATGAAGCTTGAGGTAATCCACCATGAGGCACCATTCATTCTTACCAAGTTTAAGAGCAGGCCAAATTGAGCTGTTAAATGGCAAAGCAGTGGGGATAATCACCCCTTCTCTAAATGTGTCTTGTATAGTGGGTTTCAATCATTAAAAAGGCCATGTCTTAATATACATTAGACCATATTAACTGTTTTAATGGGAGAAAAGATCCATGGGGTTCCATTTTATCAAGATAATTTGTAAGTGCCAACTACTTAATTTTATTACTCATTCAGTCAGAAAGTCCATGACCACTATGGGGTATTCTAGGAGATGGGTACTGCGACCATGAGCAGTTTGGCAAGAGTAGTTCCTGTGGTTAAGGTGAGGCACACCTGTTTGTCCTCTCAGCATGGTCAGTAGTTCCCCTAATGTTATAGGTGGCACTTTGTTCAAACTGAGATCCCAAGTATGACCATAATTTGAGCCCCTATATAAACTCATAAAAGTTTGGCAATTGGTGTTTTTCAGATTTTAAATTAATTCAGAACCAATATTATAGAAGCACAAAGGCAGTCTGTGCCCTTTTATCTTTGTGTTATATGAATTCTTTTAGTAAATTTCAGGTTACCAACTGGGCCTAATTGTGGGCTTTTGTTTTAGTTTTTGTTTTCTCCTTATTGTAGACTGAATTGTGTTTTCCCCCTTTCACACATTGAAGTCCTAAGCTCCAAAGTAACTATTTGAAAATGGGGCCTTTAAGGAAGTAATTAAGATTAGGGCTCCATTCTTATGATCTCATTTAATCTGATAGGACTGGTGTCCTTATAAAAAGAGGGAGAGGGGTCACCTGGGTGGCTCAGTTCGGTTAAGCAACTGCCTTTGGCCCAGGTCATGATCCTGGAGTCCGGGGATCGAGTCCCGCATCGGGCTCCCAGCTCCACGGGAAGTGTGCTTCTCTCTCTGATCTTTGCTCCTCTTATGCTCTCACTTTCTCTCTCTCTCTCAAATAAATAAATAAAATCTTTAAAAAAAAAAAAAAAAGAAGAAGAAAGAAAGAAAGAGAGAGAGAGAGAGAGAGAGAAAGAAAAGAAAAGAAAAAAGGAAAGAAAGAGGGAGAGGAACCAGGGATCTCTTTCTCCTTCTCTTCCTCCTACATACAGAGAAAAGGCCATCTACAAGCCAGAAAGAGAGGTCTCACCAGAAACGACTCTGATGGCAATTTAATCTTGGACTTCTAGCCTCTGGCACTGTGGGAAAATAGATTTCTATTGTCTAAGCTGCTCAGTCTGCGGTATTTTATTATAGCCACCCTAACAAGCCAATGCACTTCCCCTGTATCCAGGTTTCTTTTTCTTTTTTCCTGCTACTGGTGGTGATTACTAGATGTACTTCAAGGAGGTCTTCTCTACACTGTTCATGTTTATAAATTTCTTCCTTCAGAGAGACTCAAATCGGTATCATTAGGATTAGGGCTCTTCCCCATGATAGTTGTTGAATGAATGCTATACCACAGGTATTCCATGGGTGTTTTTGAGGATCAAGATCTTTCTGGGGTCAGAGAAATAGGCAGCAGAAGCTACAGAAGAATTTTGTAGGGTCCTACCAAGCCATGTGCCTTTCGAATAAATCTGAGTAATTCAACTCTTCAAATAATGCCTGCTGTTCTTCCACACACAAATGATACCCAACGGGCCTATGTATTGTAGAAGCTGCAACTCTAAGCCCCTCTATAAAATAGGGGCTAATATCTGATTGAGACACACAGCCAGTCAGTTGATCAGAGGATGAGTCTTTCCTGAATCAAGCATCAGTCATGGCTTATGATGGAATTATAACACACAATTCAATGTAAGACACATAAGACAAGTTTGAGCTGAAACACATGACCCAAAGCAACCTAAAGGAGAGCTCAATTCCATACACCTCTCCCTAAGCACCAGTTATTGAAACTTCCACCTTCAGTTGGTTCAGTCTGAAACAGAGGCTTGGTAGAACTCAGCAAATATAGCACCAAGCCACAGAGCCAGTTAACAAACTGAAGCAAGAGAAAAATTTCCTCAGCCAGGGGTAGTGGTCCTCCTCTAGACATCCTGTTTCCAATACCAATTGTGTAGTTACCTTGTAGGGATAGGATGGACCTCCTCCATACCCTAAATTTGGCTCAGATAACTAAGACTGGCGAGGTCACACACAGAGACACCAAGAGTATACAAAATTCGGTTTATTATATAATAAGGCTCTCTGAGGCCAACGGGGCAGACTTCCCATATTAGCCCAAAATTGCTTGAGAGAACAAGGAAAAGGAGACTGGCTTGGAGTTTCTCATTGTACTGTACTCTCTACAGTGGAGATTAGGGGTGGGGTGAGGGTTCTTGTGCACAGGGAGGGGCTTGCAAGGTCTCAGTCTCCTGGGCTTCCTTAACAGTTTGCCCAGATGCACGGCACAAGGGTAAGACGAAAGAGTGAGACTTCAAAGCTATCAGCAATCAAACATCAAAAAATGGAGTCAGCTCTTTTTTTCCATATTATTGTGAATGGATGATTCTAGTACATACTATTTAGGTTAGAATTTGAATAATGTAATCTGGTTAGAATTTGAATAATGTAATCTGTGTTTCACCATTTTAAACAAGACTTTGCAAATTTTTTCACATAAAGTTATATTCTTGGTAAATAGATCACTTTGATCACATTTGTTTATCATCAGTCCCTTCTAAATCCTCACAAAGTGAGACTAAAGGAATAAAAAAGGCATAAACCCTGGAACAAAGAGAACAGAAGAGACAACTGTAGCAGTCAGGGAATGTTAATGAAATTTTACAAGATGAGGAGCAGTAGATAATTACCAGCGTGTTAGGCCTTACCTTTCCCCCATCTGTCCTTGCAGGAGACTGACTCATATCACACAAGCTCAGAAGAGCTCAGGAATTAAAGGTGTAGGGTAGGACAAGAGGACAGGATAAAAGACTGCAAGGAATAGTTTGACCTCTCTCTCCAGATCTTTTCCTCAACCTGAATTTGTTATTTAACAGTGTTCTAAGGAAAGGAATTAAGAAATGGGCAGGAAAGCTTTATTGAAAAAAAGCCTGGGCACCTGGGTGGCTCAGTGGTTTAAGCCTCTGCCTTCGGCTCAGGTCATGATCTCAGGGTCCTGGGATCGAGTCCCACATCGGGCTCTCTGCTCAGCAGGGAGCCTGCTTCCCCTTCTCTCTCTGCCTGCCTCTCTGCCTACTTGTGAGCCCTCTCTCTCTGTCAAATAAATAAATAAAATCTTTAAAAGAAAAAGAGCCTGAAGAACACCAGTTTAAGACTTCAATTATGCAAACCTCCAGTAACTACAACTACTCCCTCAGGCTTTCTCAGGCAGAGTTTAACTAGGGAATTATGTCCTGTTGCTCTGTGCATTTATTATGTGTAACGAACTAACTTCTCGCCTATGCTAGTTATGTACCATCCTTGGGAGAATTAAAAAAAAAATGTCATCTCAATAGTTTTCTGTTTCTTATAGTTCAGGCAAGGAACCCCAGTTGAGAAAGAGTACCCCGAAATAGTAATTAAAAAATACTGCTTTCCTAGGAAAATTACAGAGATTAGAACTATCATTAGAGACTTGAGAAAGTATTACTCACGTAGCACAAATTTAATTAGAAACTGATGCTAGGGGGCACCTGGGTGGCTCAATTGATAAAGTGTCCGACTCTTAGATTCAGCTCAGGTCATGATCTTGGGGCTGTGGAGTGAAGCCCCGCATCTGGCTCCATGCTCTGCTCAGAGTCTGCTTGAAATTCTCTCTCCCTCTCCCTCTATCCCTCCCCCTCCCCAACCCCTCTCCCCGCTCAAATACACATGTGCATGTGCACTTTCTCTCAGATAAACAGACAGACAGACCAGCAGAATCTTTAAAAAAGAAAACAAAATTGATGCCAGTCCCAGCTGTGGTTCTGGATGTGGTCATCTTGGGCCAGCTTAGTCCCTCCACCTGGAATGAATCTGGACCCCTATCTTACACCGCTTAAACTTAAAAATTAAAATGTATTAAAGACCTGAATCTAGAGTTCCATAGGGGAGTGGAAAGAGGACCCCAGAGAGCCCCGAGCAGCTTCACCGCCTCCAGCAGCCTCCTTCACACCCTGGGAGGAGCTACAGCTGGCCCCAGTCACCATCACCGCAACCACCGACCACCCCCACCCACAGCGTTGCAGACCCCGAGCCCCACACCACCACAGTGGCTTCACATCGCTGGCACCTGCCAGCGGGGACAGCAAGATCATCACAAGGAAGGTTGTGGGAACAGTAAAATGGCTCAATGTAAGAAACTGGTATGATTTCATCAACAGGAATTACACCAAGAATATGTATTTGTGCCAGACTACCATAAAGAATAACCCCAGGACGTACCTTCACAATGTAGGAGATGGAGAGACTGTGGAGTCTGATGAATGAGAAAAGATTTCAGAGGCAATAAATGTGACAGGGCCTGGTGGATCTCCAGTGTAAAGCAGTGAACATGCGGCAGACCATAACCATTACAGGTGCTACCCACATCACAGGGGTCCTCCACACAACTCGCAGCACAATTACCAGAATAGTGAGTGGGAAGGAGGAGGACAGACCAGAGCGTGCTCCTGAAGGCTGGGCCCAACAGTGCTGCCCTCCCACAGGTGAGGGTTCCCCCCTTACTACATGCAGAACCCTCATGGGCATGGACCACATTCTTCCAACCTTCCTGTGCAGGAAGAGGTGATGGAGTATGTTGACACCCAGAGTGCAGGAGAACAAGGTAGACCAGTGAGACAGAATATTCATCCGGATTATACACCATGATTCTGCAGGGATCTTCCTCACCAAAGACAGCCTAGAGAGGAGGGCAATGAAAAAGCTAAGGAATATCAAGGAGATGAGACCCCAAGGTCAGCAGCCATCTCAACGTGGGTACCTCCACAACTTTAGGTACCATTGCAGACACCCAGAAAACCTTAAACCACAAGATGGAAAAGAGACAAAAGCAGCCAGTCCACCAGCTGAGAATTCATCCACTCCCTAGGCTTAGCCAGGCAGGGCTGACTAAATGCCAGCTTACCTTCTCTATACCATCATCCAGTTTAGTCCAACAAGAAGAAATGAATATGGGGCACCTGGGTGGCTCAGTGGGTTAAAGTCTCTGCCTTCAGCTCAGGTCATGATCTCAGGGTCCTGGAATCAAGCCCCACATCGGGCTCTCTGCTCAGCGGGGAGCCTGCTTCCCCCTCTCCCTCTGCCTGCCTCTCTGCCTACTGGTGATCTCTCTCTGCCAAATAAATAAATAAAATCTTAAAAAAAAAAAAAAAGAAGAAGAAATGAATATGAAATTCAAATTCCAGCGATAAGAAATGAACAAAAGTTTGGAGCTGAACACCTTAAGTGCTCGCTTTTTGCCCATTGATCAGATAAATAGAACTATCTGCATTATCTATGCAGCATGGGGTTTTTATTATTTTTACCTAAAGATGTCTCTTTTTGGTAATGACAAAGTCTTTTAAAAAAAAAAACTGGCTTTCTCAATGCACCTTTAAATATTTTTAAATTGTTTCATATCAATTTGTTGTCAAGTTGAGATTTTTAAGAACCTCATTTTTAATTTGGAATAAAAGTTGACAATTTGATTTTTTTTAAAAAGTCAACAAATGGCAAGCAGTAGTTAATGAAGATCTTGAATAACTTAAAAAAAAAAAAAAACCTTGAACCTTAGACTTGAAGTCTTAAAAATCCTAGAAGAAAAAAAAACAAACAGTAATCTTCTTGATAGAAGTCTTAGCAATGACTTTCTGGATCTAACACCAAAAGGAAAAGCGACAAAAGCAAAAATAAATAGAACTACATCAAACTTAAAGTCATCTGCGCAGCAAAGGAAACCATCAACAAAATGAAAATGCAGTGCACTGACTGGGAGAAAATATTTGCAAATTCTATATCTGATAAGGGGTTACTATCTAAAACGTTAAAGTACTCAGTACAACTCAATAGCAGAAAACAATCTGATTAAAAAAATGGAGAGAGGCTCTAAATAGATATTTTTCCAAAGAAGACATACAGATGGCCAACAGATATATGAAAAGATGCCCAAGATCACTAATCATCAGGGAAATGCAAGTCAAAACCACAATGAGATATCACCTCACACTTGTTAGAATGGCTAGTATCAAAAGGATAAGAAAAAAAAGTAATATTGGCAAGGATGTGGAAGAAAAGGAACCTTTTTGCACAGCACACTGTTGGTGGGAAGGTAAACTGGTGCAGTCACTATGGAAAATAGTATGGAGATACCTCAAGAAATTAAAAATAGAACTACCATATTTCCATTTCTGGGTACTTATCTGAAGGAAACTGAAAATATTAATTCAAAAAGCTATATGCACCTCCATGTTTCCTGCAGCATTATTTATAGTAGCCAAGGTATAGAAACAATCTTAAGTGTTCATTGACAGATGAAAGGATGAAGAAATTATCCTGTGGATATGAATTATGTATATAAATATACATAAAATATAAAGATATATTTTTGTGTGTATGTGTATATATACACACAATTATTCAACCATAAAAAAAGAAGGAATTCTTGCCATTTGTGACAACATGGATGGACCTTAAGGGCATTATGCTAAATGAAATAAGAGTAAGGAGATACCATATGATCTCACTTATGTTGGAATCCAAATAAACAAATAAATAAAAAAAAATCACGCTCTTAAGGAAAAACATGGAGGGCATTATGAGAAGGAAGGGAAGGGTGAATGGGGGGAATTCAGAGGGGGCGATGAACCATGAGAGGCTGTGGACTCTGAGCAACAAATTAAGGGTTTTGGAAAGGTGGGGGTGAGGGGTTGGGCGAGCTGGGTGGTAGGTATTGAGGGGGGCACGTATTGCTTGGAGCACTGGGTGTGGTGTATGAACAGTGAGTCTTGGAACACTGAAAAAATAAAAAATATATTTGGGGAAAAAATGAATTAAAAAAAAAAAAAAACCATGCTCACAGATACAGAGGAAAGACTGGTAGTTGCCAGAAGTAGAGGGGGGAGTAGGTGAAATGGATGAAGGAGTTCAACAGGTACAAACTTCTGGTTATGAAATAAGTCATGGTATATAATTTACAGCCTGACACCTGTAGTTACTACTGTATTGCACATTTGAAAGTTGCTAAGAGTAAATCTTAAAAGTTCTCATCAGATACCACCTCAAACCTGTCAGAATGGGTAAGATTAGCAACACAAGAAACAACAGGTGTTAGCAAGAATGTGGATAAAGGGGAGCCCTCTCTCAGTGCTGGTGAGAATGAGAACTGGTTGCAGCCACTCTGGAAAACGGTATGGAGATGCCTCAAAAAGTTAAAAATAGAACTACCCTATGATCCAGCAATTACACTCACTATTAAGTATTTACCCAAAGGATACAAAAATACTAATTTGAATGGGTACATGCACCTCAGTGTTGATAGCGGCATTATCCACAATAGCCAAACTTTGGAGAAAGCCCAAATGTCCATAAGAAGATGTGGTATAGGGATATTTTGGTGGCTCAGTCGGTTGAGCATCTGCCTTCTGCTGGGTTCATGATCCCAGGGTCTTGAGATGAAGTCCTGCATCAGGCTGCTTGCTCATCAGGGAGCCTGCTTCTCCCTCTGCCTGCCACTCCCCTTGCTTGAAAGGCAAGGGGAAACAAATAAAATCTTTAAAAAAGAAAAAAAGGGGGGCACCTGGGTGGCTCAGTGGGTTAAAGCCTCTGCCTTCAGCTCAGGTCATGATCTCAGGGTCCTGGGATCGAGCCCCACATTGGGCTCTCTGCTCAGCAGGGAGCCTGCTTCCCCCTCACTCTCTATCTACCTCTCTGCCTACTTGTGATCTCTCTGTCAAATAAATAAATAAAAATCTTTAAAAAAAAGAAAAAAAGGGGGAGGAAAAAAGATATGGTATATTGGGGCACCTGAGTGGCTCAGTTGGTTACGCATCTGTCTTTGGCTCAAGTGATGATCCCAAGGTCCTAGGATGGAGCCCTGAGTTGGGCTCCCTGAGCAGCAGGGAGTCTGCTTCTCCTTCCCACTATTTGTGCTCTCTCTCAAATAAAATCTTTTAAAATTAAAAAAAAAAAAAGGGTGTGTGTGTGTATACATATACACACACAATGGCATATTACTCAGCCATCAAAAAGAATAAAATCTTACCATTTGCAAGGAGGTGCATGGAGCTAGAATATATTGTGCTAAGCAAAATAAGTCAGAGAAAGACAAATACCAAATGATTTCACTCATATGTGGAATTTAAGAAGCAAAACAGATGACCATATGAGAGGGGAAAAGAAAAGAGGGAAACAAACAGTAAGAGACTCTTTAAGGATGGAGAACAAACTGAGGGGTGATAGAGGGAGGTGAGTGGGGAATGGGCTAGATGGGTGATAGGTATTAAAGCAGGCACTTGTTAAGATTAGCACTGGGTGTTGTAAGTGATGAATCACTGAATTCTACTCCTGAAATCAGTCTTGCGCAGTATGTTAACTAAATAGAATTTAGATAATTTTTTTAAAGTTCTCATCACAAGGAAACAAAATTCTATCAATATATATGGTGACATGTTAACTAGACTTATGTTATCATTTCTTTATACAGTTGACTCTTGAAGGGGTGCCAATTCACTCCCTCCCACCTTGTGCCCTGTTGAAAACCTTATAACTTTGACTCCCCTAAAATTACTAATGGCCTACTATTGCCCAGAAGCCTGATAAACAATTGAATAACACATATTTTGGGGGTGCCTGGGTGGCTCAGTAAGTTGAGTGTCTGCCTTTATCTCAGTTTGTGGTTCTAGGGTCCAGAGATCAAGCCCTACATTGGGCTCTCGGTTCAGCGGGGAGCCTGCTTCTCCCTCTCCCTATGCCTGCCACTCCCCCTGCTTGTGCTCTGTCAAATAAATAAATTTTTAAAATCTTTTTAAAAACACATATTTTGTATGTATTGTAGAACAAATGTTATTAAAATCACTTACAGCACTGTATTATTTTTTTAAAAATCCGTGTGTAGGTAGACCCATGCAGTTCAAACCCATGTTGTTCAAGCAAGGGTCAACTATATATACAAATATCAAATCATTTTGTTGTACATCTGAAACTAATGTAATGTTGTATGTAATTATACCTCAAGTAAAAAAAAAAAAATCCCTCCAGGGGCACCTGGGTGGCTCAGACACCTGAAGCATCTTCCTTTGGCTCAGGTTATGACCTCAGGGTTGTGAGATCAAATCCCCACATCAGGCTGCCTGCTCAGTGGGGAATCTGCTTGAGTTTCTCTCCCTCTCCCTCTGATTCTCCTTCTCCCCTGCCCCTGCCCATGCCATGCTCACTCGCTAATAAATAAATGTTTAAAAAAAAAAAAAAATCCCTCCAATAGCTTTATGTGTCATGCAGAATAAATGAGCCAGCATCCTTGCAGTGGCCTCGAAGTCCTTATGTGATTTTACCTTCTTACCTCTCTGACCACATCTCCTGTCCCTGCCCCCCTCTGCTGCAGCCACCCTGGTCATCGCATTATGGCTCAGACATCCTGGACATGCTCCCACCTCAAGCCTGTAACAATTTTCTCTTTCCTATCTTCAGAGTAATCTTGCTGTATTGTATTTTACTGTGTATCAAATCATAGCAACACTTAGTGGCATAAAATATTTTTTATGCCATTTTATGCCAAATCCCCCTTTTCTCCAGGGGGATTTAATTACCGTTGCTCCCCAAAGAGGAAGTAAAGAGGAATTTGAACTACATGCACTGTCTTGAGCAAAGTTTCTCAACTATCTATAGTAAAGAACCAGGTTTAAAATATTTTTAGTTTTTTTAACGGGGAGGAGGGTGTGGAGAGCATGCAAGTTGGGGGAGGACATAGAGGGAGAGGGAGAAAAATCTCAAGCAGACTTCCCGCTGAGCACAATGTGGGGCTTCATCTCCCAACCCATAAGATCATGACCTGAGCCAAAATCAAGAGTCAGTCACCCAACCCACTGAGCTACCCAGGCGCCTGGTTTAGAATATTTTTATTTCCATCTGCTGCTGACCAATCTGTAGTCCTATTGTGCCTAATAAGAATGTAGCTCACACTTAATGTGACCCACCATGGTAGTTTGACATCTCACTGGCTTATCTTCTATTTAAAAGAAGAGTTTTTGCTCACATACTTGGTTGTTGTGGCAGTTTTAATTTGCTGGTTCTAACCCTTACTTCAAGTTTCTAGGCTTACTTTGTCACGGATAGGTAACAAACTGTTGGCAGATTGGCACCAGCCAATGGACCACACTTTAGGGTCACTGGTCCAAAGGATACTTCTCTTTTTGGGAAGATAGCTAACTCATAGATGAGGAGACCTTTCTGGGCACAACGTGAAGTGATTACTGCCGAAGGTTCACAACCTTAGAACAACAGTTTGGGAGAACTTAAAAGAATTTCTTTAAAGAAGAGTTTCTCATCCTAAGAGTGAAAAGACACTTGAAGTGATTTTTTTTTTTTTTTTTTTTTAAGATTTTGTTGTTTGGTTGTCTTTACATACAATTTGTCCATATAAATAGTCAAGGGCATTTCACTGCTCAATTTTTAAATTGGACAGGAAAACTGTAGAGGCGAACATCAAATATACCTTCTGAAACACAAAGTCAATGTAGAACATGGATCTGGAAGGTAGCAGATTATTAGATATACCATCCACATTATTCAGTATCCATTATCAGATATATTTGATATACCTGATATTTTAAGTGGTGATGCTATTTTGCAAGGACATTATTTCTGAAATAATTTTTTTTTTTAAGATTCTATTTATTTATTTGACAGAGAGAGACACAATGAGAGAGGGAACTCAAGCAGGGGGAGTGAGAGAGGGAGAAACAGGCTTCCCACTGAGCAGGGAGCCCGATGCTGGGCTCAGTCCCAGGACCCTGGGATCATGACCTGAGCCAAAGGCAGACACTTAACGACTAAGCCACCCAGATGCCCCTGAAATAAATTTCTGAGAATTTATGAGTTGAGCGGAATCTACTAAAAATTGTTGAATCCAAAATTGTACCTTTTGTAATTATATAAAATAATGATTAGTAGGTCATTTCAATAAAAATAATCATTAGGGAGTTTCAATATCTATCAATAGAAATGGACCTTTTGTCTTTAAATATAATACATATAAAATTTCTTCTAAATTGGCCATGAGTTTTCAGTACCTAATAAATTGCATGATACTTAGTAATTAACATTTTATGGTCTACAGCTGTGAGGGGTAAGGTACATATAGATTACTCAAAAAATAGAGTATGCTTTCCCATACAGCTTCCAACTCCTCTCCCCCAAGAATAGTAAGGATTTTCAAAGACATCAAATCTTTGAACATATGGGGTTTTATGACAAAAATCTATCCCAAAGGGATATTATTTGGGAATACAATTTAAATTTTCACATCAGCTCTTACTTTAGTAGATATATTTTGAGGTCATTACATAAAAATTTTGAATAATTTGAAAACTTTTTATTTTTTATTCAGTATGGAGATTTATTCCCAGAGCGGGGCTTTTCTGATGCAAAATTGGAATGCTTGTGTAGTCACAACAGCTGTCCCCACACCATGTGGTGTCTTCCATTACTTTACTGTAGAGATGAATTTTTGGCCCAGTGTCTCAATAATATTGGACACACATGGTTTTAAGTGGCAAAGCAGTATGCTTATGCATTCATTTGACTTTCACAGCTACAGTTGGCTCCAGATTAGAACAAGGAGAATACATTCACACCATGGCCACCCTCATGGCTGCTGCAGTAGCTGGATCACAGTAGGCTCTGTTGCTTCTAAAGACACAACTAACTATCGCTGAGGAATTACACATTCACCAAAGTGCCTTACAGCTGTAGGAGAGAGAATAATGAATTGCTGAAAGGATTCTTTCAAAGATTTCAGATTATGGGCCTAGTTATTATCGATCCAGTTTTTTTTTTTTAATATTAATAATGAAAATCACAGCCATGAAATAACTATGGAACTAAAAGGAAAGACTGTCATAGCAATAGATGATTTCTCAGAGTATCAGTCCAGATACTTAAAATTTTTCCTTCCCAGATAAAAAGTGGCACTGTACTTTAAGACTCATTAACAAAGAATGAAAATCTGATTTTTGATGCCCATTATTCATGTCTGCAGCATATTTGGAAAACCGATTAAAGATAGAAATTATTTTAAAGAATTAGTTTACTATGTGAAACAATGGCTTATAGTATTGATATTTTAGACAACTTGGCTAAAAAAGTTTGTATGATTAATACAGAGATAAGACTTGATTTAATGTAAAGTTGCATTGTTATACTATATAGTTTGAATATTGTATTTCTGTGCAGTATCAACCTCATGCTCTTCTTGGTATGACTTTTACCATAAACTTAAATTCTTATTAATCTTTTGCATTTCTGAAGCCAGTTGGTATAGTTATTAAAGTTTCAGCTTTTTTAGAAATAAAAATATTTCCTTGGAAATCCACTCATGTCCCTCTAATGTCTGTATAATAATTTTTCCCCTAAATAAAGTTAAAACAAGCAAAAAGAAAAAGCCTTCAGTGTAAATTTTCAAGTTATTGGATATGGAGCATAGACTTCTGATATTCATTAAATGTCAAAGAAATTCTGACCATACCCTATGGAGGCTACCTTTTTATAGAAGTGAATTTATGCATGTATCTTACGGGTTATACTGATGAATATGTTTGAGGCTTTCAGCTTTTAGTGGATACAAAATAGAATGATTGATAAAATCCTCCCTACTATTGGCTATTATTTACTGACTCTTAAGTGGCAGGTTGTATTTATGCCAATTTATCTGCTTCAGGGAACATTCTTGATAGCAGAACAAAGTGAATAAAAGTAGTTTGCTTTGCAAATGAATGCAAATGGGAGAGCCTTTCGGAAAGCCCTTTAACAGGGGCAGTGCACTTTGATTATGAGTGAAGCTGCCATTTGGACATGGTGAAAAGAGCACGCTTGAACCATTGATTGGGGGAGACAGTAAAAAGTCAGGAAGGGCCCCGTTAAGCTTGCAGTGAGGCAGGCGGATGTCAGTGTGGTTAGAGCACAGTGGGAGAATGACAGGGAGGATTAGTGTCAGGGAGAAGCTTTGCTGTAGCTGTGGAGATAGTCCCTAGGGTCACTCACCTCTGACTGTTGTTCTGTGCTGATGGTTCTGTAATGCAAACAGCCTGATGTATGCCTGTTCATTATCGGAAATGGTGATTAGAAAAGGTATTTGTCTCAACGGTTTCCTTCTTTTTTTTTTTAAAGAAAATAAGGTGGGCTTCCTCCATTTCTCTGCTGACTCCTAGAGTATTGTTTAATACCAGAGTGGTTGCCACTTCTGGTAGGGAATGGTTTAGTGCTAAAATCTAATGTAAAATTATTGTAACATGGTTATTTGTTATTAAATAATGGGGGTGTGTGTGTGTGTGTGTGTGTGTGTGTGTGTGTGTGTGTGTGTTTGCTTTGCTCAGCTTTGGGTTTGGCCAAGTAGTAGTGCTGAATAAAATGCAGAGAATATGCTTGCTCTTAGAATTTTGGCTTTTGCAAAAAAGATTTTATGATCGTGAAGGGTTTTTGTTTTTTTTTTTCATTCAATTTAACAATTAGATCAACCTTTAGAGGCTATTTACCTTCTCAAAAATGAAGTGTTGCTTTGCATGGACTTGATGGTTTAAGTCTTGGTTGTAGGCATTTCTAATTTTCTGTTCCAAGTTTTACAAAATGCTAGCATCTGATAAGTTAAACTTCTTGAAAATACATGATTTTTAGAGTTAAGTCTTGTTACACAGAATGAAAAAGTATCTTTGCTTCAGTTCTGATTCTAAAGCAGTACATTTACTTGTTTACATTTTCATTTTTACTTATAAGATGTTTTAAGTATAATTTCTCTTAAAACTTGAAGACCTTTTATAGTAACCTTATAGGACTCATCTCTGAGAGCAGGGTGACACACAATGCATTTCATCGGCCTTGAGAGGGTTCCTCATTTAATGCAAAGCTATTTTGTTTTTTGTTTTTTATGTCTTCAAAAGCCTGGCCTCACAGTATTTCTGCTTCCTAATTTGGTATAAATAGGAAAATTTAAAAGGCTGCTGGAGCTTTGCGTTCTTCTGCTGGATACAGTTAATAGTATTGGTTGTGTAGAAAGCAAATTGCCCATAATTTGTTACACAGACTTAATGTTATAGCAAACATTCTCTAAATTATGTTTTTCCTTAATTTTTGCAGGCACCTGAATGGACAGAAGAGGACCTCAGCCAGCTGACAAGAAGTATGGTTAAGTTCCCAGGAGGGACCCCAGGTCGATGGGAAAAGATTGCCCACGAATTGGGTCGATCGGTGACAGATGTGAGTTTACTCAGATTTGCATTGTATGGAGAGTGACAAACCAGAACAAGCCAACTATGTAGAAGACAGACATAGATGCATCCGACATTCTCTTTGGAGAAAGGCTACAATCCTTTTAGGACCTGGAAGTGAACCATTAATGAAATAAGCAAGAAGCAGATGTCAGCCAGTCCCCTGGTCCACAATTAACAGCTGTGTGAGGAATTCTAGTGTTTAGAGACTTAAGCTACAGTAACCTAATCACAGAAAACAGTGCTGGGTTTTGTGTTTAAAGTGACCCCTTTATCTGTGGAGAAAATAGTTCTTAGACTGATCAGAATTAGAGAAGTTATATTTCAGCTGGATCTGTTTAACGTTGAAGTAGATTGCTATAGGTATTTAATCAGGTGGTTTGCATTAATTAAATTAGCAATGTTCTTACGTATGTCTTTTTATGTCAAGGATGGTACCTACCATCCATTTTGACAAGTTGTTTAATCAAAAAAAATTATATATGTGAATGAATATATAATTTATATAATATATATGTGTATGAATGAATATATATAATATACATATTATATATACTCATATATATATAATATGTGTGTGTATATATATATATATATATATATATATATATATGAGTGACTGGCTATATCTAACATTTAAAAAACTAAGTATATACCTGGAAAGTTTTTAACACTGTATTCTGGAAATTTAAGGCAGAGACCCTAAAAAAAAAAAAATCTACCACAGTATCTGACATGTGCTAAATAGTAAATGATCAGTTGAAATTCAGAGAAATCTTTATTTTTATCAATATGAGCCTTATTTTTATAATTGATAGTAAATATTCTTTACTAAATATTCTTTACTAAATAATGCAACCCCCCTGAAAAAAAATCAGCTTGTTACATAAATGCTAGAAGTTATTTTTCATAGTAAACATCCATTTTAATTTATAAACAAATTTACAAAACATTACTATCAATTTTTTTTAGATAGGAACTGCTTTGAGAATTTTAGAGACGTTTTTACTATCAAATAGGTCTTTTAATAATCACATTTAAAAGACTACTCTCTGAATTTTTATATGATGTTTTGCATTATTTTGGCTTCAGAGTTGAAGTCTCATCATGTGAAAAAATAGCTTTGTATCTTTTAATTTTTTTTTTTTTTTTTTTGCTGTTTCACGAGGAGACTCATTATCTTAGGTGACTGGAGAAGAACCGTAAAGGATACCTTTTCTTATGCTAACAATGTTACTGGGATGTGCATTTTATAACCTTGTTTTTAGGTTGCTCACAAAAGATAAATAATGCCTTATCAGTAAATATCTGACCAAATTAAGGATATTCCATGGTTATGGATGTTTTTAAGTACTGTGACCCTCTAACTATACTACTGTTACTATATGATTAACAAAAATTACTGAAATAATTTTTAGAAAGTTATAAAACAAACTGGTTCAAAGGGCCCTAAAACTTTTAATGGGAAGAAAGTTCATTTAGCATCTCCTTTGAAGTCAGCACTGCCTTTTTTTTTAATTTTTATTTTATCTGTTTATTTGATGGAGAGAGACACAGCGAGAGAAGAGGGGGAGCAGGAAGAGTGGGAGAGGGAAAAGCAGGCCTCCCGTTGAGCAGGGAGCCCAATGCAGGCCTCGATCCCAGGACCCTGGGATCACGACCTGAGCTGAAGGCAGACGCTCTACAACTGAGCCACCCAGGCATCCCTGCCTTTAACTTTTTAACTAACATTTCTATGAGACCTCATAGTTAAAATCTCAAAGACAGGAAATTGAATAAAAGCAATATTTTAAATTAAGTTGTTAAAATCTGATAAATTTTTGTATTTTTAAAAAGAAAGATGAACATTTTTATGCTAAGAATATACAAGGTATAACCAACAGCCTTGAGAATGGCTAGTTAGTATCAGATCTAGAAAACTTATACATTGTTTAGTCGTCTTAGTGCAGTATTGGTATAGGAAAGGTATCTTTTCAAATTTTTGCAAATTCATCCCATATGTCCCAGTTGTTTTTCTTCTAGATTTACCCAAGGGAAACTGAATCCATGTCTGCAATAGATATATTTTTCCTTTTACCATGGAAGTAGCAAACATGACTTTTTGAGATTTTTTCTTCCAAATATTCTATTTTCATAATACCTAAAATACCTTAAAAATATTTAGTAAACCTAAACTTTTTTGGCACCAAGAAATGCCCTTGTAACTTTTCTTCTGTGTACAGCATGTACACTATTTTAATTCTGTCAGCATCATGTCCAGAGCTGGACTACACATCTCATTTCCGTAACCCCAAGCAGATGCACATGCACACACAAATCTCTCTCCGAAAGACAGCAGGTGTCTGAAGACTCAGGTAACTTGTTTTAGTGAACACACAACGAATTACGTTGAAGCAGCTGAAGTGAGTTCAGCTGATAAGTTCCTTTAGTAAAATGTTAAGTGAAAACTGACCACACTTTAGATCATTTATACTTCTTTTTGGCTTATGGCCTTAATGAGATTTGTTTTCATTAAGTATTTAATTATGGTGAAAAAACAAGTTCAGTTTGCTGTCATCAGAACCTCTGCTTCCTGACCTGATCACCTGTACCAGTTTTTCCTGGTCCACACATCTGTTCCTTGAACCATTTTTTTGTTTTTTTGTTTGCTAACTTTCTAACTTCAGCTTTAGTTCTCTGTCCTTCAAGAAACAATTGATCTTTTGGGGGGGCTGCAAGAGTATGTCCTTTATTTGGGCTGACAGATTACAATAAAAAACCCATTTTATTCCTCATTTAAAAAAGGAGTTTTCAGTGTATTAATGGTCACAATCAACAAGTTGCTAAATTCTACTCTGGATAAAATACAAGCAGTGTGATTGCCATTGTAAAAAATTCAAAGTATATTTTAACTCAGATATATAAAAACTGCAAGACCTATTTTATTATAGGTATTTTAAATGTTAATATATGCCTTTCAGCAAATAATTTTGGTAACCACAAAGGACACTAAAATTGTAAAAACAACAAAGGAAACAAAAACTGTCACGTAAAACCAACTTTAATGTGATTATTAACTGCAGGTTTTCTAAGTTAAGGTCAGGGAGCCTCAGATTTCTTGCTTGTGAAGTAATATCATTCTCTTGCCTGAAAGGATGTAAACTGATGCTGCTTCTCCCTGGTCACTAATCTCTCGCATTCTGGTTGTGATAACTGACTGGAGATTTTCCGCCTGCTTAGAAAAGGCTCAGCTAGGCAGCAAAACAAAAGACAGGTGAATAGATTTAAACAGACTTTTATAATTAGCTTAGTGCGACAGTGAGAGGTAAGAGGCGTGTAGTCAGATAAGTGTCCCCATGTGCCAGTGAAAAAGAGGGAAAATCACAAGATCCCCAATTGTATTTTATGTAGCTACAGCTAGAGTGGAGGTACTCTGGGGGAATTTATGTTACGATGGTTGTTCCAAAAAATCCAAAAATATATAAGTGGGATTTTATTCAATAGAAGATAAGCTTTATGGTTTATCAGCGAATTAAATATACAGTAATTATTTTGGCAAGTATATTACTGCTATTACTTTTAGAGTTAGACTAGACCTACATGAGTTGTGAAGATAACAAGGACTGTCTCACTGTTCTCTCAACCAGGCTTCCTGCTACAGCACTTCTCTTGGTCTGAGCCTGACGTCATACTCCAGTCCCTCCTACTTCACTTCCTCAACCTCAAGGCCTTTAAAGATATTTAAATTTTAGAAAGGAATAGGTCTTTTATCCCATTCTTCTTGCTAGATGAGCCACTGGCTAATCTAATAACCAATTTTCAAAGTAATATTAATAAGTGATAAAAAATGTGTTACCAAAATCATCTGTTTCTCTCTCCCTTTCTCTCTCTCTCTCTCTCTCTCTCACACACACACACACCCCACACAGCTCTCTCGCTCTCTCTCCCTTATATTTTAATAGGAGCCTTTAGGTTCTTATCCTAAGTATATGAATGATTGGAGTGAGAATTTCAGGCTACTGGATTGCCTGTTGAAAGGAGAAAGAAGGCAGTATTAGGACCGTTTGGTGTCCAGAGAAAATTACATAATTAATTGCTTAATCTGTCTAGTGACTTGGTTAGAGTTTTGCTATAATCTGACTTCTAGAGCAAAGGTTTCTAGATCTGAATTCCATGTCACCATTTCTGTCTCAACATTGCACAATATGACACACATAAGAGGAGGATAAACTATAGTCACTATGTGAGAATAATGTTGCAAAAATCAGTTAAGAGATCAAACCAACATTTTTAACTCTTTTAAGTGATAAATTGATTATCCCATCATTCATTTTCATTGTATTTTATATTTTTCAAACCATTTAAATACTCATTGTTTTACTTGGTCTTCACAACAGCACGGTGACACAGATAGGCAGCCATTTTACAGTTGAGTCACTGTTGCTGAGATGTTTGTTTAGGGCGACACAACTCCTAGCAGAGTTGGGACAACACTAGTTATTTTGGTTCCTCATCTACTATGTTCCTATCACTACTTAATGCTGGTTTATTGCTGTGTATATGAAAAACACTTCAAATGTGTCTAGAGACTTTTTATCATTAAGCCTTTCTCGGTAAAACTATGTTCATAGAAAAAAGAAATTTTTAAAAATACACTCAAGTAAAAATTTTTTTCTCATCAGCCATAATAAAAAATTATTTTTATAAACATTTTGTCACATATCATGTAGACTTTAGTCTTCCTCTATAGGGATGAGTATGCATAATTTTAACAGTATTAATCAGTATCTGTCCTTTTCACTTCATTATGAAACATGAGCTACTCTTCATGATGGTGAGATCCACTTCATTTTTCTAAACACAGAATATTTTATGTTATCTTGATATAATTAAGGCAAGTCCTACTGATTGTCATTTAAATTGCTTCCTTCTTTGCTATTTTACTGGATTATCTTTTTTTCCTTCATCCATCTTTCCACTTATTTCTATTTTTTGTTCTGTTTTATTTTTTAAAGATTTTATTTATTTATGTGACAGAGAGAGACACAGTGAGAGAGCGAACACAAGGAGGGAGAGTGGCAGAGGGAGAAGCAGCCTTCCCACCAAGCAGGGAGCCAGATGCAGGCCTTGATCCCAGGACCCTGGGATCATGTCCCAAGCCGAAGGCAGACGCCCAACAACTGAGCCATCCAGATGCCCCTTATTTCTGTTTTCTTAGCTTATATTCCTAGAAATAGAACTGCTTGGTTCAAGAATTTGGATGTTTTTAGAACTTTTGATGGCTCTAAAATTGGCCCCCAGAGAGGTTATAACAATATACAATGCCACTGGTCGTATACAAGAGAGGTCACTTCCTCATAATCTCACAAACACTGAATGTTATTTTTTGGTTTTCATCAATGCCTGTCAAATAAGTGAAAAGTGCTACAGCACTGATTTTTGCATCTTGCCTCCTTATATTTTGGCCTTATTTCAAATAAAGTTTGTGTTAATTCATTAGAATTTTAGGACAGTCCTATCACCGGCAAATAACTTTGCCACTTTCTTTATATCTTTCCCTTTTTTCCCCAGTTTATTTTTAGTAATCTCTACCCCCAGCATGGGGCTCAAACTCACAACCCTGAGATCAAGAGTCACATACTCTGACTGAGCCAGCCACATGCCCCTATATCTTATTTGATTGTATTACCTAGCTATCCAGAGAAATATTATAGTAATAGTGATTAGTGAGGACTTTTTTGTGCAACATTACAATAAGAAAACCTAATGTTTGGCCATTAATTTTAATATTAGTCATTGATATGAGACATATATTATTATGCCAGAGAGATTTTCTTCAGGTTTTCTAATTCTAATTCATTACAATTGTGCTCAGGGATAGATATGAAATTTTAACAATTTTTTTTTTAACATATCAACATGATCATACAATTTTTCTCATATGACCTAATGCAGATGAATATATTATCAAGGCCTCTTCTTTGTGTTTTCAAGACAAACTTCACTTGGTCGTATAATACCATTCTTTAATAAACAGCTGGATTTATTAATTTATTTTAAATTCTTGCATTTATATATATAAGAATATGGTAGAAGTTTTGGTGTTTAATAGGATATCTTTGGATAGGGTTATACCAACCTTCTAGATTTGGTTTATTATACCAGCCTTCTAGCATCTATAGAGTGAAGACAGTATTACATTCATAAAACAGAAAGAAAAGGAAAGGATGCTGTGAAAAAAGAATCAGAACAAAAGTAAGTATCCAAATAAATGAAGTAGAATGGCTGAAAGTTATCAAGAAAATCTATGGAGCAAAACTTTTTTTTTCTTTTTTTTAAGATTTTATCTATTTATTTGAGAGAGAGAGATCACAAGTAGGCAGAGAGGCAGGCAGAGAGAGAAGGGGAAGCACGCTCCCCGCTGAGCAGAGAGTCCGATGCGGGGCTTGATCCCAGGACCCCGAGATCACGACCTGAGCCAAAGGCAGAGGCTTTAACCACTGAGCCACCCAGGCGCCCCAATGGAGCAAAACTTTGAAAAATGTTAAAATATTATAGAAAAGATAAGAAACGGGGAATTGGGGCTCCTGGGTGGCTCAGTCATTAAGCCTCTGCCTTTGGCTCCGGTCATAATCCCAGAGTCCTGGGATCGAGCCCTGCATCGGGATGCCTGCTAGGCAGGAAGCCTGCTTCTCCCGCTACCATTCCCTCTGCTTATGTTCCCTCTCTCACCGTGTTTCTGTCAAATAAATAAAATCTTAAAAAAAAAAAGAAAAGAAACACAGGGAATTAATCCAAGAGGTCCAAAACTGATTAAAATTTCCAGTGAGAAAGAGAGAAAACAGGTGCAAGAACATTATTCAATAAATAATACAAATGAAGTTTTCCAGGGACCAATATGTAAAAGCCTGAGACCAATCTGTAAGAACCTCCCAAAGTCAAGTAGGATACATGGAAAAGATCCTAGAGAAATTTATGAACACTGAAACTACACAGATGATCATTAAAGCTTCTAGGGAGAAGAAACATCCAAATAAGACCAATCAGAATGACATCAGATTGATTAGCAACACTAGGTTCTGGGAGACAAGGGACCAATGGCTTCACCACTCTGAGGAGAAATGTTCTGAATCTAGAACAAACCAAGTGTGATGGTAAACACATGAGGCAAGGATGCATAGTCTTTCTTACAAAGCTCCTAGAGACTACTCTAGCAAAACAAGCAAAATGGAATCAGATTTAAAAAGGGAAAGACATGGAATCCAGCCTAATAAACAGAAATCCCAAGACCCCACAGTGATACAATAAGCCAAAAGTATAATATATCCACGTTGAAGCAGGAGAATAAAGGATTGTGTGAGAGCAACCCTGGAAGAAAGGGAGATCTTATAGACTAGACAGTATGGCTGAAAACTTGAAAAAATGTATATATATATAAAAAAAAGGCAACTAGAAACTCTATAAACAACAGAAAACCATACAAAAAAGTCATAGTCCAAATTTAAGTATACTAGACAGAATAATACTGCAAAATAATTTGATATTGAGAACATTCTCCTTTGAGGGCACAAGACGTGTTTCTACAGCATAGCACTTCTCTCTACAGTGAGTAATATTTACCAGATCATAATTTGTAAGATCTTACAAAATGGCTTTTCATATTTTAAACATTTTATGTATTTTACAGATGGCTTTCCAATTTTTTAAATCAACAAATTGTAGAAGACTATGGCAAGTTGCCCAGCAACAGTTTATCCAAGTCCCCCAAAGCTCTGCTCTGGCTAAGTTACTAATTTCTTTTCAGAAGAACATAATTGAAATAATGTGTGTTCATAGGAGCTCTTATTCACTTTTATCTTCCATTGAGCTGGAATGCCAAATTTGCCTGCAGCAAAGTTACAACCATGCAGGTAAAGACAGTTGCCCTAAAGATGGTGGAGAAGCACACAGTGGAAAGAGCCTGACTACATGGCTCTTTCCATATAGGAAAAGGAAAAGTGTAGATAGCGACAAGTGCTATAAAGAAAAATAGAGCAGAGTAAGAGGTTAGAGACTGAAGGGAATTGCAATTAAAAATGGGTTCTGGGGGTGTCTGGGTGGCTCAGTGGGCTAAGCCTCTGCCTTTGGCTTGGGTCGCGATCTCAGGGTCCTGGGATGGAGCCCCATATCGGGCTCTCTGCTAGGCAGAGGGCCTGCTTCCCCCCCTCTCTCTGCCTACTTGTGATCTCTGTCAAATAAATAAATAAAAATCTTTTTTTAAAAATGGGGTTCTGAGGAAAGTCTCTCAAACAGGTAATGATCAAGCAGGAACACAAAGCAAGTGAAGAAGCAAGGTTGTCTGAGAAAGTGTTCCAGGTAGAGGAAACAGCATTTACAAAAGCTTGGAGACAAGATCATGCTTGAGGTGTGCAGAGGCTAGCATAAAGGTCAATATGACTGACAAAGAGTGAGTAGGAGGGGATTATAAAAAATGAGGGCAAGAGGCAGTGGAGGACCAGGCTATCTAGGACCTTGCTTGGCCACAATAAAGAGTGTGGATTTTACTGAGTGAGATGAGAAAGCATCTCACTTTTTTTTTTTTTTTTAAGCAAATTTTTAAGCAAAAGCCAGATCTAAAAGGGTCATTCTGACTGCTCTGTGGAGAAGGCACTGTGGCAGGAACGCGTGCAAGCAGGAAGGCAGGCTAAGTAAGATGCTATTTCAGTAGTTCTTGCAAAAGATGATGGTCGTTTGGACCAAGGGTTATTGAAAGAGGTTGGACAAAGAGATTGGACTCAGGCTATAATATACCAAAAGCATGTTATTTAATTATATGTACACTGTAAACTATATGAACATATGAATAGAAATTATTGGCTCTGGATGTAGGGTATATTGCTTTTCATCATAAGCCCTTGTTGTACACTGCTTTTTTTAAAGCTATGAACATATATTATCTTGATTTTTTAAAACTACTTTTAAAAATCCAAGGAAACAGAATATGTTACCTTTAATATTTTTCCATATCAGTATATATAGGCCTACCTCATTCTTTTAATTATAAAAGCTTTATTGATTTACAGAAATAGGAAAATCAATCCTAGTATTTATATGGGACTGCAAAAGACAACAGATAGCCAAAACAGTCTTGAGAAAGAACTAAGCTGAAGACATCACAGTTCCTGATTTCAAAGTATACGGCTACAGTAATGAAAACAGTGTGGTACTAGCGTAAAGAAAACAAATGGACAGTGGAACAGAACAGAGAGCCCTGACGTAAATACACAAATACACAGTCAACTGATCTTCAACAAGGGTGCCAACTATACACAATAAGAAGGGATAGTTTCTCGAGCGATGACATTAGGAAAATTGGATAGCCACATGCAGAAGAATGAAATTGGACTCTTACACCATGCAAAGTCAATTCAAACTGGATTAAAGAGTTAAACAGAAGACCTGAAACTAAAACTCCTAGACTAGGGGAAAGCATCATGACATTGGTCTTGCAATGATCTCATTGATAGGACACCAAAAGCACAAGCAATAAAAACAAAAATAAACAAGTGGGACCATATCAAACTTAATAGTTCTGCACAGCAAAGAGTCAACAGAATGAAAAGGTGATCTGTGGAGTGGGAGAAAATATTTGCAAACCTTCTATCAAATAAATGATTAATCTCTAAAATATATAAGGTTCTCCTACAACTCAAAAGCCAAAACATCGGGCAGAACAGACTCTCCACAGCCTGACATGGACAAGAGGTCACAGCAAACAGATCTACCCTTTCCAGTCCATTCTTGGCAAGATCCCATCAAAGTGCTGCCACAAGTCTGACAGTGTGTAAGCAGCCCAGATGAGGGCCAACACCCACTCCACAGTGAGTCCTGCCCCAGGAAGGCTGGCGGAGAACCACCCACCAGTCTGACTGTGACCCCAGCAGTGGGCTGGGGTCAGGCAGCTGGTCTGACTGCAGGCCTCACCCACCACCAAAAGCTTCTCAGGGGACAACACAGGGAAAGTGCCTGCAGTTTGGTGCTACTTCATCTCTGGTAAACTCCTGGTCTGACTCAACTCAAGCCCAAGGCAGCCCCCGACTGGCCCACTATCACCACGGGGACCAGACTCTGCCCACAAGAGGCAGAGAGCCATCGCAGGATGGACTGAAAACAAACACAGCTCTGCCACAACGGTAGGACACGCCGTAGCAACACACATAGGAGATACCCCTGAAGTGCCAGGTTCTGGGGAACAGGGAACATTGCACTGTGGGACCTCTTCTTTATCAGGCCTCTACTTTCAAGTGCAGGAGACGTAGCTGACTTCCCTATCACAGAGAAACAGACGCAGCAATAGACAGAATGAGGAGACAGAGGAATATGTCCCAAATGAAAAAGCTGAACAAAATCAGAACAAGAGACCTAAACAAAATGGAGATGAGTAATATGTCTGATAGCGAATTTAAAGTAATGCTCATAAAGATACTCACTAGAATTGAGAAAGGAGTGCAGAACCTCTATGAGATCTTCCACCAAGAGATAGCAGACATAAAAACCAGTTAGAGCTACTGGATTCACTAAATGGAAATAAAAATAAACCACCTGGAATAAATAGCAAACAATAGGAAGTAGAAGAACAGATCAGCCACCTGGAGGACAGAGTCATGGGAAGTAATCAAACTGAGCAGATGAGAGGGGGGAAAATACGCAAATGAGAATAGACCCAGGGAACTCAGTGACACTGTCAAGCATAACAGTCACTTATAAGGAGAAGAGTGAGAAAAGGGGGCAGAAGTTTTTCTGAAAAATAACAGCTAAAAACTTCCTGAATCTGGGGGAGGAAAGAGAAATCCAGATCCAGGAGACACAAAGAGCCCCCAACAAAACCAACCCAAAGAGGTCTGCACCAAGACACAAAGTAAAATGGCCGTAAGTAGTGATAAAGAGAGAATTTTAAAAGCAGCAAGAGAAAGAAAAGCAGTGCCAAACAAGGGAGACCCCATACGGCAATCAGTGGGTTTTTCAGCAGAAACTCTGCAGGCCAGAAGGAAGCAGCAAGATAAATTCCAACAGTTAAAAGAAAAAAATCTACAGCCAAGAATACTCTATCCAGCAAGGCTTTCATTTAGAATAGGAGAGAGTTTCCCAGAAAAACAAAAGTTAAAAGCAAAACCAGCCACGTCCCTGTCAGTCATGAGCCCATCGGCCTGTCCAGTCGCCCCCATATTCACAGTCCAGCCGCCCCCCTGCCTGAGTCAGAGTGCACAGCCTGCCACCTGCTCAATGCCACACTTTCACCTCAGATTGCCAAGGGCTCAAACTAACACTCTTCCCCTCAAATTCCGCCTCTGTGCTCAAGTTTGTGCACAAAATTCAGCCGTATTATAACAGCAGAATGAAGCAACCCAAACAGTGACACTAGTTCTGTGGAATATATAATGGATAAAAGGAGTGTGCTAGGCTAAGAACATTGCCAACAAGCACACCAAAGAACAATATATACAGCATGATTCTGGTTGGTGAAAGAAACAATCCCAAGAAAAATAAAACAGGATGAAACCAGAGAGGGAGACAAACCATAAGAGACTCTTAAGCAAAGGAAACAAACTGCAGGTTGTTGGAGGGGGAGGTGGGTAGAGGGATGGGGTAGCTGGGTGACGGGCATGAAGGGGGGCACTTGATGGAATGAGCACTGGGTATTCTATGCAACTGATGAATCACTGAACTCTACCTCTGAAACTAATAATACACTATATGTTAATTAATTGAATTTAAATTAAAAGAACTCCCTACCCTAGAAAAAAGCCAAAATATCTACATTACTTGTAAAGGTAATCAGGAAGTTAATGGAAGGCTCTCTTTAAATGGTTAAGATGAACTCTATTATTATTTATTGTATTTTTCTCTCCAGAGAATCCATAGAAAAATTTAAAGATATTGAAGAAATAATAAGAATGAACAGCACTACTTTCTGCCAGTTGGAAACATCTTTCAGGTGGTTTAAATATTCAAATAACAGAATGCCCTTTGTACTTGAAAGGTACAGTAGTACACAGTAATAATGGGTGCTCAATTCATATAGAGTTGGCCAGAATTAAATACTACTGAACGAAAATAATGAACTTTGGTTACATATTTAAGATTTTACTTATTTATTTGACAGAGAGTCAGTGAGAGACGGAGCACAAGCAGGGGCAGTGGGAGAGGGAGAAGCAGGCTTCCCGCAGAGCAGGGAGCCTGACACAGGGCTCAGTCCCAGGATCCTGGGATCATGACCTGAGCCGAGGGCAGACACTTAAAGACTGAGCCACCCAGGCACCCTGGTTACATAATTTTTATTATTAGAGTAATACTTAAAATGTCAACAACTCAGCCAGAATTTGAAAAATAGGACTTGAGATTATCACTAGTAGTCAACATTTATTTTCTGAGTTATCTGAGGATGCCAGGAATTGAGCACACACTTTACATAGCTCAGAAAATTAGAAATTCTTCTTTATATTGAGTAGAAATATGCCACCATGTAACTCTCTACTGATCCTAATTGGACGTTATGGAATTTTCATTTTGCTAATTTAATTTTCTGTTACTTTCATCAGTGTTTTCACTAGAAGGAATGAAACTATTTTTGTTTTTTTGTCCATTCCACCCTATCCCATATGTCCCAGATTTGATTGTAGATCCTCTATTTCATAAGAATTTTAAAGATAAACTTAGGTAAACCTGCATCAAGAAGAAGGATTATAAAATGTTTTCTACTTGGAATCAGAACATGGTAAAGCAAATTTTCCTACAATTCTACAATTCATGTAATTATTAAAACACATGTAGCAAGAGTGTTACCCCAAAGTCTACCTTAGGCAGTAGCCCACAATATTATTTGTGTTCAGATACTGAGGAAGAAGAGAAGCCCCATCTGTGTGAGACCTATGTAGAAATAGGTCTTCTCCCAAGAGAAAGCTAGAAAAAAGTCTTGAATATATCTTGACACAACCCACCTTTAATCAGAGACCTTATCTTCTATAATTGCACATGATATAAAAGCAGAATGAGTAACTGAAATCTTCATTATAGAATCTGTGAGAAAAATAACACTAAACAATTCAAGACTAAATTGGCCCATATGTTATGAAGTCATCTAGACATGAGAGAAACAAATTTGGTGATGACTATGTCACCTCCAGTGTCATCTCTGTTTGCAGATGTCATAATATTATATATAGAAAACCCTAAGAACCCACCAAAAAAAAACTGTTAGAATAAACTATTTCAGTAAAGTGGCAGGATACAAAATCAATATACAGGGGCGCCTGAGTGGCTCAGTGGGTTAAAATCTCTGCCTTCAGCTCAGGTCATGGTCTCAGGGTCCTGGGATAGAGCCCCACATTGGGCTCTCTGCGCAGCAGGGAGCCTGCTTCCCCCTCTCTCTCTGCCTGCCTCTCTGCCTACTTGTGATCTCTCTCCCTCTGTCAAATAAATAAAAATCTTTTTTAAAAAATCAATATACAAAAATCAGTTGCATATCTATGTACAAACAATTACCAGCAAATGATATTAAAACAATTACATCTAATAGCATCAAAAAAATTAAAATACTAGGAATAAATTTAACCAAGAAGATGAAAGAACTGCATGGTGAAAACTATAAAACATTGATGAAAATATTCTGTACTCATAGATTGGAAGAATATTATTAAAATGCCCATACTACCCAAAGCAATCTACACATCCAATGTAATCCCAATCAAAATTCCCATGGCATTTTTCACCAAAATTGAACAAACAATCCTAAAATTTGTACGGAACCCCCCCCCAAAAAAAATACCAATAGCCAAAATAATCTTAAGAAGAAGAAAGCTGGAAGCATCACACTTTCAATTTCAAACTATATTACAAAGCTGTAGTAATCAAAACAGTATGGTACAAGCATAAAAATAGACACACCAATCAATGAAACAGAATAGAAGACACAAATAAGCCCACACATACAAGGGCAATTAATCTTTGACAAAGAATATACAATGGGGAAAGAACAGTCCCTTCAATAAATGGTGCTGGGTAAACTGAACAGCATATGCGAAAGAATGAAATTGGACACCTATACAAAAATCAGCTCAAAATGGATTAAGGACTTTAACATAAGACCTGAAACCATAACATTCCTAAGAGAAAACAAAGGAGGTAAGCCCCTTGACATCAGTCTTAAGTGGTGATTTTTTTGGAATGAATGCCAAAAGCAAAAGTAAACAAGTGAGACTACATCAATCTAAAAAGCTTCTGCACAACAAGGAAACCATCAACACAAAAAGGAAATCTATGGAATAGGAAAAAATATCTGCAAACCACATATCCAGTAAGGATTTAATATTTAAATATATAAGGAATTCCTATATTGCAGTAGCAAAACAAGAAAATAAAAACACAAATAACTAAAAACTGAGCCAAAGAACTAAATAGACATTTTTCCAAAGAAGATATATAAATGGCCAACAGGTATATGAAAAGGTGCTCAATATACTAATCATCAAGGAAATACAAATCAAAACCACAATGAGACATCACACCTGTTAGGATGGTTATTAAAAAGACAAGAGATAATGCTGGTGAAGATGTGGAGATGAGAAAAGCAAACAGTTGTACACTGTTGCTGAGAATGTAAACTAGTACAGTCTCTATGGAAGACAGTATAAAAGTTCCTCAAAAAATTAAAAATAGAACTACCATATGATTCAGCAGTCCCACTTCTGGGTATATATCCAAAGAGGGAAGTAAATCATTATTTCAATGAGATCCATATTCCATGTTCATAGCAGCATTATTCATAATTACCTAAGTATGGAAACAACCTAAGTTTCTCTCAGGTGACTAGATAACAAAAATGTGATTTTATATGTACATGTGTACACACACACACACACTGGAATATTATTCAGCCAAAAAAAAGTCAAACTCAGGATTCAGAAAAAGGGAACCCTCTTACACTGTTGGTGGGAATGCAAACTGGTGCAGCCAACCTGGAAAACAGTATGGAGGATCCTCAAAAAGTTAAAAATAGATCTACCACAGGAACCAGCAATTGCACTACTAGGTATTTATTCAAAAGATACAAATAAAGTGATCAGTACACATGCATCCCTATGTTTATAGCAGCAGTGTTCACAATAGCCAAAATATAAAGAGCCCAGATGTCCATCGATAGATGAATGGAAGAAGGAATGGAATGTAAATGGAAAGATGAATGGAATGTAGTGGATAAAGAAGATGTGGTATAAACAGACACACACACACGGGGCGGGGGGGGGATATTACTCAGCCATCAAAAAAAATGAAATCTTGCCATTTGCAATGACATGGATGGAACTAGAGGGTATTATGCTAAATGAAATAAGTCAGAGAAAGACAAATACCATATGATTTCACTCATATGTGGAATTTTAAGAAACAAAACAAATAAACATAAGGGGAGTAAAGGAAAAATAAAATAAGGTGAGAATTGAAAGGGAGGCAAAGAGGCATAAGAGACACTGAAATCTAGGAAATAAATAAACTGAGGATTGCTGGAGGGGAGGTGGGTGAGGGGAAGAGGTAATTGGGTGATGGGCGTGAAGGTAATGAGCACCAGGTATTTTATGCAACTGATGAACCACTAAATTCTACCTCTGAAACTAATTTTTAAAAAATACTATTAAGAAAAAAAAGTCAAAATTCATAGAAACAAATCATAGAGAAGTAGTTTCCAGGGGCCGGACGGTGGGGAAAACATAGAGAGGTTAGTAAAAAGATACAAACTTTCAGTTATAAGCTGAATAAGGTCTGAGAATCTAATGTATAACATGGTGACTATAGTTGATAGCATTGTGGTATATAATTAAATTTTGCTAAGAGAGTGCAACTTAAGTTCTTACCAAAGGGGAAAAAAAATGAATGTATGAGGTGGTAGATATGTTAATTAACTCAGTAGGGGGAATTCTTTTATTAGTGTGTAAAAATAAAATTATCATGTGCACTTTAAATATCGTACAATTTTATTACAATTCTGTCAACTATATCTAAAGAACAAAACAAAAACAAAAAAGTTGACATCCATGTAATTGAAGTCTAGATTCCGTAGGAAAAATTGGATTCAATGATGACCATACTCGCTGAAAGATGATTTTCATTTCCTGAAATGACATGCTATCATACTCAAGGCACCCTGGCCATTAAGCTTTATATTAGACCATCACTTGTTTAGAAATATCTTTATCTGCTTAGAATCATAAATAATATACTGAGGATGCCAAACTTGCCCCCAAAACAAATAATTTTGTGATTATTGCCATATACATCCTTTCTCCTGAGACCAAAAAAAAAAAAAAGATATTCTCAAGAAACAAAGGATCATTTCTAGTTCTCATTGTGATCCAAATATTTTATGACACCAGGAAATATCAAGTTGACAAAGAGCCTAAAGTATTTATTTTTTTAAAGATTTTATTTATTTATTTGACAGAGAAAGAGATCACAAGTAGGCAGAGGCAGATAAAGGGAGAGGGGGAAGCAGGCTCCCCACCGAGCAGAGAGCCCGATGTGGGGCTCAATCCCAGGACCCTGAGATCATGACCTAAGCTGAAGGCAGAGGCTTTAACCCACTGAGCCACCCAGGTGCCCCAAAGAGCCTAAAGTATTAAAAGAATTACTTTACCACATAGAATTGGAAAATTAACCATTCGTGCTTTGCTTTTTTCTAGTAAGTTCTAAGTTGTCTTTTAAGTGGGAGAAAAGTATGGTTCAAAGATTACTATGGTGACATCCTTTTAGTTTCATTGTTTGATGCTGAAGATCTAAAGGACTCCGATCATAGCAGTTATTTGTTTTGTAGGTAAGCCAGATTTGATATATACTATATTCAGAATCCTCGGTCAGTACAAGGAGTAACTAATCAGGTATTCTCAAACCAATTCACCAATACCTTCTCTGGGAGGAGACCTCCTGAAGTCAAAACAAATATCAAACACTGACCTCAGAAACTTTCCTTCAAAGGAACCACAATTTGATTTGACTTGTTTGTTGAGCAATTTATGCCCCGGGGAATTTTGTAAACACTAGAGCATCTGTTAGCAATTAGTGGTGTTTAACATTCAGTGTGGTCAGATGGAGAGAGGAAGAGAGTCTTCTCTCTGCACATAACACTGTCATCCAAAATTACCAGGCCTGTCCATACCTGCACCTTCCTAAAGAGCAACATCAGAGGCTTAACATTGTAGGGGACAGAGGGACATAGACTTCACTAAAATAATTGAGCCATCCACTGAACAAACATGCAAATGACAATAAGTGTGGTGAGGGTGAGGGGCACAGGAAGGGGAAACTAGGAACCAGAAGTGCTGCCATATATTATCTAAATATTCAGCTTACAATGAAAATAATGAGTCTTCGGGACACCTGACTGTCTCAGTCGAAAGTGCATGTGACTCTGGATCTCAGATCATGAGTTTGAGCCCTACATTGGGTGTAGAGATTACTAAAAAATAAAATAAAATAAAAAAAAATGAGGGGTGCCTGGGTGCCTCAGTCGTTAAATGTCTGCCTTTGGTTCAGGTCATGATCCCAGGATCCTGGGATCGAGCCCCACATTGGGCTCCCTACTTGGCAGAGAGCCTGCTTTTCCCTCACTGACTCCCTCTGCTTGTGTTCCCTCTCTCACTGTATCTCTGTCAAATAAATAAATAAAATCTTAAAAAAAAAAAAAGCCATGGAAAGACCCAAGAAACCATGAATAACAGAAGGCAACAGAAACTTCTCATGGGAATGAACCGATCTAGATTTAACAGAAAGAGTTCAAAGTAGCCAGTA
>CM053611.1:11927742-11957228 GCA_028646535.1 Procyon lotor
GCGCCTGGGTGGCTCAGTCGTTGAGCGTCTGCCTTCGGCCCAGGTCAGATCCCAGCGTCCTGGGATCGAGCCCCGCATCGGGCTCCCTGCTCCGCGGGAAGCCTGCTTCTCCCGCTACCATTCCCTCTGCTTGTGTCCCCTCTCTCGCTGTGTTTCTCGCTGTCAAATAAATAAAATCTTTAAAAAAAAAAAAAAAAAGTAGCCAGTATAAATATGTTTACAGAACCAACAGAAAGCATGATTAAAGAAACAAAGGAAAATGTGATGAGAGTGTTACCTCAGGGAATATCAATAAAGAGATGGAAATTATTTTGAAAAAGAAACCAGTAGTAATTCTGGAGTTGTATAATAATTGAAATTTTTCAAAATTCACTAGAGATTAGGCTCCACAGTAAATCTGAATTGACAGAGGAAAGAATTAGCAAACTTGAAGATAGGTCCATGTAAACTATTCAAGCTGAAAAATGAGGGGGAAAATAAAAACAGAGCTTGAGAGAAATATGAAATACCATTAAGCACACATGGGAGTACTGGAAGAACAGAGAAGAAAAAAAATATCCAAAGAATAATGGGTAAAAACTTCCCAAATTTTTTGAAAAACACTAGCCTATACATCAGGAATTATAGTGAATTTGAGTAGGAAAGCCTTAGATATCCATAGAAGGCACATATAATTAAAATGATGAAAGCCAAAAATAAGGAGAAAAATCTTGAAAGCAGAAAGAAAAATGACTCAACGCTTACAAGGGAACCCCTCCTTGCCACACACCCAATAAGATTAACAGCTGACTTCTGAGCAGAAGCAATAGAGGCCAGAGTGTGGTGGAATAACACATTCAGACTGCTCAAAGAAAAACCTGCCAACCAAGAATCCTGTGTATAGCAAAACTATTTTTCAAAATATGAGGGCCAAATAAAAACTTCAAGATGAGCAAAAACTGAAGTCATTCAGTCTGAAAGCAAGTGATCCCACATGGTAATTCAAATCCACATGAAAAAACAAAAAGCACTAGTGAAAGTAATTAGGGAATTAGACAGTTAGAAATGCGGATTTTGTTCCTCCTAATTTCATAAAGCAATTATATAATAGATATATAATGCTTTGCTTGGCCTATTACATATAGAAAGATGATATATCTGTAATGTATTTGCTCTAAGAGCACAAAGGAGGTAGATGGGAACAAAGCTGTATTGGGCTGAGTAAACGACAGATGATAAAGTAATAATTATGACAATGTATTGTTGGATTCATAACATGAATACAGCATATATAATGATTATACCACAGTTTGGAGGGAAAAGGAACAGAGCTATATAGAAGTAACGTTTATTTTTATCACTGAAATTAAGCTAATGTAGAGCTGAGGCTGATTTTCATAAGTTAAGATGTATGTGATAAACCCTGGAACTACTAAAAAAAAAAAATCTCAAGCGAATAGTAAAAAAAAATCATTAAATTAAAATGCTACACTAGGGGCGCCTGGGTGGCTCAGTGGGTTAAAGCCTCTGCCTTCGGCTCAGGTCATGATCTCAGGGTCCTGGGATCGAGCCCCACATTGGGCTCTCTGCTCAGCCGGGAGCCTGCTTCCCCCTCTCTGCCTTCCTCTCTGCCTTCTTGTGATCTCTCTCTGTGTCAAATAAATAAATTTTTAAAAATAAATAAATAAATAAAAATAAAATGCTACACTAGAAAATATTCACTTATACAAAAGAAAGCAATAATGAAGGATTAGAAGAACAAAACAATCTTAAGATATAAAAGCAAAAGGTAAAGCAACAGGCATAAATCCAGCTGTATCAATAACATTAAATGTGAATGGATTAAACAATCCAAAGAGAGATTGGCAGGCAGGATTTAAAAAACATCATGATCTAACTGTATACAATCTACGTGAAACACACTTTAGATTCAAAGAAAATAAAATCAAAGACAAGAATGGGAAAAGATAGTATTATGCAAATAGCAACCATAAGAAAGCTAAAGTGGCTATACAAATATCAAACAAAATATTTAAAACAAAAAGTTACCAGAGATAAAGAGGGACATTCTAAAAGGCCAACCCAGGAAAAATGTAACAGTTATAAACATATGCACCTAACAGCTGAGCACCAAAATACATTAAACAAAGCCTGATATGAAAAAAAAAAGGGGGGAGGGGTGCCTGGCTGCCTCAGTCAGTAGAGCATGCAACTTTAGATCTCAGAGTCATGAGTTTGAGCCCCATGTTGGGTGTAGAGATTACTTAAAAATAGTAAATATTGGGGCACCTGGGTGGCTCAGTGGGTTAAAGCCTCTGCCTTCGGCTCAGGTCATGATCTCAGGGGATGAGCCCCGCATCGGGCTTTCTGCTGAGCAGGGAGCCTGCTTCCTTCTCCCTCTCTGCCTGCCTCTCTGCCTACTTGTGATTTCTCTCTGTATCAAATAAATAAAATCTTTAAAAAAATAGTAAATATCTGAAAGAAAGGAAAGAAGAAAAAAGAAATAGAAAATTCAGTAATAATGGTTGGAAGTTTCAGTAACCCCACTTTTCGATAGTGTGTAGAACTAGACAGAATATCAACAGGAATACTTGAATAATCCATAAACCAACTAGACCTAACACATCTGTAGAACACTTTATCCAGCAAGAGAATATATGTTCAAGTATGCATGAGACATATTCTAGGAAAGGCCAAACAAAAGTTTAAACATGGAAATAATACAAAGTATGTTCCCTGATCCCAAAGGAATGAAATTAGAAGTACGTTAACAGGGAAAAAAAACTGGGAAAAATCAACAAGTATGTTAATATTAAACAGCAGACTCCTAAATAACTAATGAGTCTACGGTCATACCAACCTGAACGTATCCAATCTCATCTAAATAACCAATGAGTCAAAGACGAAATTACAAGGGGAAGCAGAATTCTGAAACATGAGTGAAAATGAAGACATAACGCACCAAAACTTAGGGAATGCAGCTAATGCAGTTCCTAGGGAAATTTATGGCTTTAATTTAGATGCTTTTATTAGGAAAGAAGAAGAGGGGGCGCCTGGGTGGCTCAGTCAATTAATAGGTGTCCAACTCTTCATTCTGACTCAGGGCATGATCTCACAGTCATGGGATCAAGCCCCAAGTTGGGCTCTGCACTGGAGCCCTCCCCTCATTAAAAAAAAAAATAAGAAAGAAGAAAGAGGGGCACCTGGGTGGCTCAGGTGGTTAAGTGACCAACTTGATCTCAGCTCAAGTCTTAATCTCTGAGTTGTGGAGTACAAGCCCTGCATTAGGGCTTCACACTGGGAATGGAGCCTACTTAAAAAAAAGAAAGAAGTAGGCATGGAGCCTACTTAAAAAAAAAGAAAGAGAAAGATCCTGAATCAGTAATCTAACCTTCCACCTTAAGGCATTGGGGGAAAATATAAAGAGAAGCAGAGGAAAAGAAATAACAAGAACAGAAATTAATGAAATAGAGACTAGAAAATCAATAGAGAAAAATCAGTGAACTCAAAAGCTGATGCTTAGAAAATATCAATAAAATTCATATTTAGCTAGATTGACCAACAGGGGAAAAAGGACTCAAATTGCTAGAATCAGAAATGGAAAGGGAAAAAAAAAAAAAGGACATTACTACCAACCTTATAGAAATAAAAAGGGCTGTAAAGGAATACTATGCCAGAAACAAGTATATGCTAAGATATTAGATATCTATTTTTCTGATATAGTTGAAATGGACAAAAATCCTAGAAAGACAAACTGCTAAAACTGAATCAAGAAGAAATAGACAATTGAAATAGATCTATAACAAGTGTAGCAATTGAACTAGTACTAAAAGAATCTACCTACAAAGAAAAGCCCAGATCTAGATGGCTTCACCACTGAATTCTACCAAAACTTTAAAGAACACCAGAACTTCACAAAATCTTCCAAAAAATAGAAGAGAGTGAATGCTTCCCAATTCATTTTATGAAGCCAGTATTATCCTTATATCAAACCAGAAAACAAGAAAACTACATACAAATATTTTTTATGAGTATGAATGCAAAAATCCTCAACAAAATATAGCAAACTTAATCTAGCAACTTATAAAAATAATTTTATACCCTGATCAAGCAGGATTTAACCCAATGCAAAGCAGATTCAATATTTGAAAATCAATTACTATAAATACATTATATCAATAAAAAATATCACAAGATCATCTCGATAAAAGCATATGACAAAATCCAGCACCCTTGCATAATAAAAATACTCAAAAAATTAGGAATAAAAGTGAAGTGCCTTGACCTGATAAAGAGTATCTACCAAAAACCCACAGTTATCATCATACTTACTGGGGTAAGAGGGGATGTTTTCCTGCTAAGATAAGGAATAAGACAAGGATGCCTGCTCTCACTGCTTATTTCAACATTGTACTACAGGTTCTAGTCAAGGCAATTAGGCAAGAAAAAGAAATAAGATTGAAAAGGAAGAAGTCAACAGTTTCTATCTGCAGATGACCCAATTTTGTATATACAAAATCCAAAGGAATTTTTAAAAACTGTTAATACTAATGAGTTCAGTAAGATTGGAGGATACATATCAATATACAAAAATCAGCTGTATTTTTATACCTGCAGTGAACCTGAAAATTCAGAAAATAATCTCATTCATAATAGCATCAAAAAGAAAATACATAAGAATTAGCTTAACAAAAGAAGTACAAACGTTAACTCTGAAAACTACTATCCAACATTGTTGAAAGAAATTGAAGATCAAAATAAATGGAAGAATAGCCCCTGTTCATGGATCAGAAGTCTTAATTTTCACGATTAATATTCCTCTAAATGTAAGAGCTAAAACTATAATTAGATCAGCTGAACCTCATCACATTTAAAGACTTCCATGCTTCACAGGACACCATTAAGAAAGTGAAAAGACAACCACAGAATGGGGGAAATATTTGCAAATCATTTATCTGATAAAGTGCTTATATCCAAAATATATAAAGAGCTCTTACAACTCAATAATAGAAGAAATCATCCAAATAAAAAATGGAGAAAAGATCTGAATGGACATTTCTCCTAATAAGTTATACAAATGGCCAAGAAACACGTGGAGAAATGCTCAATATCATTAGTCTCTAAGGAAATGCAAATCAAAACCACAAGATACTACTTAACACCCACTAAGATGGCTAGAATCAAGAGGTTTGATAACAAACTTTCTTCCATAACAAATGTTTGCCAAGATGTAGAGAAATCAGAAGCCTCATACACTCACTGCTGGTGTAAATATAAGATGGTGCAGCCATATTGGAAAACAGTATGGCAGTTCCTCAAAAAGTTAAATATAGAGTTACCATATGTCTCCGCAGTTCCACTCCTAGGTATATACCCAAGATAAATGAAAACATTTTGCTCAAACAAAAACTTATATACAAATGTTTATAACAGCATTATCCATAATAGCCAAAAGATTGAAACAACACAAATGATTATCAACTGATGAATGGATAAACAAAATACAGTACATTCATACAGTGGAATATTATTCGGCACAAAGGAAAGAAGTACTGATACATACCACAACTTGGATGAACCTGGAAAACATTACCCTAAGGGAATGAAGCCAGGCACAAAAATCCATTTATTATATTATTCCGTTCATATGAAAGTCTAGAACAGAAAATCTATAGAGATAGAAGGTAGATTCATGATTGCTTGATGAGGGATGGAGGAGGATAGGGAGGATGATGGCTAAAGGGTATAAGGTTTCTTTCTGAAGTGGTAAAATATTCTAAAGTTGGCCATGATGTTGGCTGTAGATAACAATATACTGAAAACCACTGAATTATACATTTTAAGTGGGTGAATTGTATGGTATTTGAATTGTATTTCAGTTAAGCTGGTTTTTTTTAAGATTTTATTTATTTGGGAGAGAGTTATTGAGAAAGAGAGCAGGAGAGTGCAGAGGAAAAGGGAGAAGCAGACTCCTCACTGAGCAGGGAGCCTGACATGGGGCTCAGTCCTGGGACTCTGAGATCGTGACCTGAGCCAAAGGCAGACACTTAACCAACTGAGCCACTCAGGCACCCTTCGGTTAAGCTGTTTGTTTTTTTTTTTAAAAAAAAAAAAAAAAGAACAAGGGAGATTTTTGTGTGCTATTCTGCAATAATCTCCAAAATATCTTGTTAAACAAGATGCAATTTAAAAACATTATTTCACATCCTATATGTGGTGGTAGTTGAACCTGAGTTAAAATGCACAGAGCTATGTGACAAAAGAGAAAAAAGATAATTTTACTGTATGATAATCTAAAAAAATAACATCTTAGAAAACGTAATAGAAATTGATAGAGAAGAGGGATCGTCACAGAATTGGTCACCCTGGTAGTGAACATCAGGGAAGTCGTCAAGAAGAAAGTCACACTTGAGAGTACCTTGAAGGGTGGTTTGGCTCCAGACAGATATTTCAGAAGAGGTTTGGTGAAAGGATAATCATGTCAGGCAATGTTAATGATGAGCACAAGTACAGGGTAGGGAATTTCTGACTATCTGGGGAAGCATTAATTATTCAGCTCTGCTCAAAGGAAAGCTATCTGCAAGAAAGAGAACAGGGCCAGAGATACAGGTTAACCATTCCTTTTCTAAAGTAATATTAAACAGTGGTATGAGATACCAAAGGAGAAAATAGAAAGGACAGATGAATGGCAAGGACAGAGTGTTGAGAGCATTATATTTGGGGTGGGGGGGACAGTAGGCAGTGAAGGAACATTCAGAGAAAGAGAAACCCAAGTGGAGTAGAAAAGACAACTTAAGGGAAGATCATCTTTTAGAGTGAAGGCCACTTGAGCTCAGTGTGAAGAATTATGGAACGTATCTGATGGACAGGGGGAAACTGAAGATGAAAGCAAAGGCAATTCATAGATGGAGCATAGTTCTGTGAAAACTCAAGAGGAAGGAAGATAATGTCTTTCTTTGAATTGAGATAAAAGATAGGAAGGGTATATGGTGATGCAAGTGAGCTGGGGAAGTTGGAATGCAAAGGGGGTCGTGTTGGAGAACTTCCTTTTTCCTTACATTAAATAAGAAACAAAGTCATCTGGAAAGAGAGGAAGGGAGGGAATAAAAGTGAAGAGTGTTTCTAAGCAGCTTTAAATATTTTCTCTAATTCTTGTCCTTTGTATGAATGAAAAACAAGTGATCCATGTCAGTTATAATAGGTAGTATTTACTGAGCCTTTAATATCTGCTCGGTATCATGCTAAGAGCTTATTTCAAATTTAGAACCTAATAGGCAAATGGTATTATTAGTATTATCCACATATTACAGAGGGTAATGCATGACACAGAGAAAGGATTAGAAATTGCTCAAGGTTCCCCAGCTAATAAGAAGTGGGATCAAGACAAGTCTACCTGAGTTCTTAACAATCATGCTTTCTGAGGTTTTACTTTCAAATTTCATTAAAGCAGTGAAACACTGGCTCAAGAATATGCATGCATTAATGGGACAGAATACAAAATATAGAAAAATAGTTCATGCGTACAGTGGAACATTTCATAAAGTCACCATTTCAAATAAGTAGGGAAAGGATGGCTTGATTGATAAATTCATTGAGCGATTAACTATTTTTAATTTTTTTTAATTTGACCCTGTGTTTTAAAATATGTATAACAGAAATCAGAGCAGTGGTTGTCAGTGGGAGAGTAGAGATCAAATTAGGGGCACGAGAAACCTTTCTGGATAATAGGAATGTTCTATAATTTGATTAGAATTAGAATGGTTACATAGGTCCTCTCCTCTTTTTTTTGGTTTAAACTCACTGAATTGTACATTTAATATCTGTACATTTAACTGTATGTAGATTTTATCTCAGTTTTAAAAAAGGAAAACCCACATGTAGATCTCCAAGACATTGTTAACATGAAAAAAGCAAGGTACAAAATGAGACAGATGATGTGATACCATTTGTAGAGAGGAAAAAAATAACTGCCACTGAACAAAATTATTGCTTTGGACCAACACTTATGTATGTAAAGGTCTCGCGGGCATTGGGTCTAACTGCCCTACTCCACCAAGAGATTCTTCCTCTAGTGTTGATCTTCTATGTTCTTGCAGTTTCTTGAATGCAAAGAAAAGAGATGTTTATGTTCTAACATTAGTTAAGAGTAAATCTCTGCACTGTTTATAATACTCATTGGAATAACATTCTCTGATGAAGAAAGATATTCTGTGAGCAAATCCTAATGAAAAAAGACATGACTTGTTTGTATGTTTTGAAAAGCAGCCCTAGTAGGGTGCAGCCGGCATTGAACTAGAAGCTGTCGGGTGACTGAGTTCTTGTTCCCACTCTGCCACTGATCACAGGGCTTTTTTGGACCCTGCCATTTAATCTTTCTGGGCTTCATTTTCCTTGTTGGTTAAATACATGAGTGGATGGATGACTGAAGGTCCTTCCAGGCCTAAGATTCCACAAACCCATCTTATTCACATGGACCTTGTATGAAATGGTCACTTGACCTACAAGACTCCTGTGGAAAGTAAGTTTTTTCTTTGCTTTGGAACAGGTGACAACCAAAGCCAAGCAACTGAAGGATTCAGTTACCTGCTCCCCAGGTGAGTTAGCACACACTTCATTCCACTAATCTAAAGTGATTTCTTGGGGCGCCTGGGGGGCTCAGTGGGTTAAAGCCTCTGCCTTCAACTCAGGTCATGATCTCAGGGTCCTGGGATCGAGCCCCACATCGGGCTCTCTGCTCAGCGGGGAGCCTGCTTCCCCCTCTCTCTGCCTGCCTGCCTCTCTGTCAAACAAATAAATAAAACCTTAAAAATAAAATAAAGTGATTTCTTCAAAATAAATCCCCTTTTATAATAACTACTTTAAATACAATGGTTTAGTGGTTTTGGCCAATGAACTCTACGGATCATATCCCTAAAAGGGATCACAAGTACCAACAAAACAACCCAGCCCCCCCCCGACACACACACACACACAGTGGGTGCAAAGATGGAGTTAATAAGTTTTAAAAAAGTATGAAAGCCTTGTTCTTTGCAAGTATTGGGTGAAGGGGCACGCAGGGGAAAGCCACTCAGCACACCCTACAGATGCACCGTGCATTGTCCACCTTGTTACCACCAGGCACACAAGGCAGTCTTTCAGAATAGACTGAAATAGACACACCAAGAATCTGTGTTTCTCAAAATATGTTTCCTCCAGACTAACTGGAATTTTGCTAGAGTGTCAGTACTGTTTGCTTGGAACCAGTAAGAAAATAATTCCTAACACCTTCCAACTTAAATACACGTCCCAAAGAGAGCAAGGCAGGTGAGCAAATCCAGAAAGTCATCCCCAGGGCTCTGCAAGCTTCAGGAAAGAGGGCATTTCCAGATTCCTTTTCCACGGACAGAGTTATTTGTCGGCACAGAGGCTGAAATAGGCAGCGAGAGGCTGTGGGAAAGAAGCCTGCCTCCAAGACACGCTCCAAAAATGTATTCTTGGAAAGGCGGTGTGGTGTAGACTGTTGCACAGATACAGATCTTACTAGAGAATCAGTGGAGCGGATAAAAAGTGTGAACAGAGTAAGAGCTGTGATGTTGAGCATTCAGGGGTATCTCTGAGGTATATCTGAGGTATCTCTGAGGTGGCGCCTGCGGCTGGGAGACAGAGTCGGTTTGCCCTTTACTGTCCAACATGGCGGCACCAGGAGCAGCTTTGAGTGGAGCGCGGGTCACACAGAATTGGTGGCTCACCCGCAGATATTGAGCACAGATAGCACAAGGTTTGGCAGAGTCACTTTAGCTTTACTAATAGAATCAGTGACAATTCTCCATGGTAAAGAACATCCTTCCTCACCTAAAAAGTGGCAGGTTATTCCTTCTCAAAGAGCTCTTTATATTCTTTGGTCACAACCTGACTATATAACCCACTGCCCCTCAAAGTGTTGGGAAGGACAGAAGCTTGGGATCAGGCAGAATTTGGGGTCAAATGTCACCTCTGCTGCTTTCTGAGCCTGATTTTTGTCATCTGCAGAATTAGGACAAGGATACCTATCTTTCTAGAATACTGTGAAAATTAAGTAAAATAATATACGCAGAAGGGGCAGTGTTGTGACTCCTGTCACCTGACCTGACCCGCCCTTCTCCCCGTGTGATGTGTCCTTCCTCACAGGAATGGTCAGACTCTCTGAACTCAGATCTACAGCTCAGAATTCCAGGCCCACCAAGGCCACCACGGCCTTGCCAGATGACATCATCACCCAGCGAGAAGACGCAAAGCAGGCCGGGCGGGAGGATGAGGACGACGAGCAAGAGGACGACGACGAGCAGGAGGCCGTGGTCCCAGAAAGCCGGCCCCGGAGGCGAAGGCCAGCCAGGCCGCCTGAGACCGCAGCAAAGGTGGAGCCAGAGGAGAAGTTCAGAGGAAAGAGGCAGAAGGACTTCGATCTATCAGAACAAAAGGAATCCAGCGATGAGGAGAGCCAGAAGAGAGACAGAAGTCGTGCTGCCGAGGAGCCGTGGACTCAGAGTCAACAGAAACTTCTGGAATTAGCATTGCAGCAGTACCCAAAGGGATCCTCTGACCGCTGGGACAAAATAGCCAAATGTGTCCCGTCTAAGAGTAAGGTGGGTGAGGTGGGGAAAGAAAGAGGCCTCCGCACTGGTTTAGAACATACCACTGAGAGGACGGCGGCCAGCTCCCCCGACTCTTCACCTTATTCCTACCCTTCCCTCCCCAGCTGCCCACGCCATCGTACCTTGCCAGTGGGCTTCCATGTAGCTCTCCTGACAGCATGTTAAGTCTGTGCCCCGGTAACCATTCTACAGACCAGTGGGTTTTCCTCAGGGAAAACTCCATGTAGAGAACTTAAGTTTCACCACCACAAGTCTGCCAAACTTCTGGAGCATCCGCCCCCGTCTGGCAGTTGGAAAGCTGCCAGGATGGCTGGGCCGTACCCTCACCACACAAGGCCGCGGGAGCAGCTGGGAGGCGGGCAGGCCCTCCCTCGCGGGTAGAGGCTTCCGTAACCAGCGTCAGGAGGACGCTGCCCTCACTCTGTACTGTGTGTGTGTGGTAGGTGACTGTGTCGCTGTGGTCATCGGGCCCGCAGGGCACGTCACTCTGGACTCCACAGCCGCTCAGGGCTGACCTGAGGGGGGTGGGGGTCCAGGCAAGGACGACATTTAGGATACAGTCCCCCACCCCCCCGGACCCTAGACCCTAGACTGTTTATACTGAACTCTTTTCCCTGTTTACAGCTGGTAGGATCTGCTGAAATACACCTGCAGATAGTGCTCAGACAAGCCCTCAGACAGGCAGGCAGATGGGGGGGCCCCCGGGAAAGCTAGCCCCTCACCCCAGTCTTTGCCTGCTGCCTGCCAGTTTGGGGCTGTGGGGCTCCTGGTGTGATCCTCCCACTCGGGCCTTTCATGAAACTCACGCTGTCTCCCGGGTTTCCTTCCTTGTCGCTCTCCTCTCAGTCTGAGGCACCAGGAACGCTGAGAAATCAAAAGAAAGAGTCTCCTCTGCCTTCTGTGCCTCTATCACTCTGTAGCCTCTGGGCACATTGATGTTCATTTACATTCTTTTTTTTTTTTTTAATTGAAATTCTATGTTGGAAAATCTAGCTCGTGGCCATGAATGTCCCCGTGTGTACAGGTCTAGTTATCTATCACCTACTTGAAAATGATGAAGTTGAGAATTCCCGGGGAGAAAAATAAACCATTAGCAGTTGATGTATTTGAGAAACAGATTCTCCCAGCCTCTCCAACTGGTTTGCCAGAAGTCATTATTTTCCCTGAATTTCTCTAGCATCTGTCAGGACACAGGCAAATACACGGGTGATGAATTGACACTGGCTTAAAATGAAGGGGCCGGAACCGTGGATTCCTAAGGATAGAACGTTCAGAAACTCATTGCCTCAGGGTTTGGAAACCATGCTGTTTGAACCAGAGATGAGCAGCACTTTTTTTGTCCTGCAAGTGTTCCCTTTAAGCCTTGACATTAGAACCAGTTCCGGGAGAGGTTGCCTGCTGGCTTTGCTGGCTAAGGAGTGACTCCCTGTAAGTGGCCTTCGAGCCACTGGGGATTCTGGCCTGAAGGAGGAGCCTCTCTTTGCCGGAGGCAAATTCCAGGTCGGGGCTCCCAGGTCGATGCTCAGAGCAGCTCAGGTTGCGCTGTCCTCAGTGAGGTGTTGGGGCTCATCGGTGTCGTGCACCACGCTGTGCCAGCAGGCAGCAGAGTTAGAAGGCAGGCTACTATTTTCAAAGACTCTATACAGGTAGTCTTGGGGAGCCAGAAAAGGCACGTATAAGAAGAAACTCTCACACCACTGAGCTAGAATCCTAGGGGGAGAGTGAACGTCCATGCCCTGCCCGTGGCTGATCAAAGCATCTGCCACAGAGCAGAAGCCATTTCACACTAGACCTCACGTTAGTGAAGGCTTCCAGTGCCTTTGAGGTGAGTATGTTTTGAACACAAACAGAAATGGCTTCTGGAAAGTACCTTGTGCCAAACATGAGAGTAATGAGGCCCCTCCCCAGCATCTCCCCAGCTCTGCGTTAGTCCCGAATATCCTCACCCCAAGGGGTGACGGCTGCAGGCAGCTGAGATCTGAAGCCCGTAGTTCTATGGCGATGGGCCGGAGGGTGGGGGGAGGGGGGACAAGCCGGAGGATGAGTCCGGCACACTGCCTGCCACGGTCCTAGGAGGCCGACGCGGCCACCACAGGAAGGTCCCAGCAGCCCCTTAAGAGGCAAACCCAGATGAGGATACCACGAATGCCTGGCCTCAAGTTGTTTGGTTCCTCTGACAGGATGATATAGGGAAATATTAAAATGAAATATTCAAAATGATCATTATTGTTCACAAGCTAGAAGTCATAATCACGGTAACACCAGTGTGCCTCACGCACAGCAGCCCTGGGCCCCTCAGCCCAGCGATTCACACTCCACCTCGGGCAGGACTTCCGCCGGCCTTCTCCTGGCAGCTGTGTGGCCTCGTCTACGGTGAGCAGCCGGCCCCAGGCAGGCCCTGTGGGAGCCAACAGACGCGAGGCCGCCCCACTCACACGGGGCAGAGCCAGTAGGCACCCCCACGGGCTCAGCCCACGACACTCGCCGACTGTGGAAATAACCGTCTCACCTCTCTTTTTCTCTTCCTACAGGAAGACTGTATCGCTAGATACAAGTTGCTGGTTGAACTGGTCCAAAAGAAAAAACAAGCTAAAAACTGAATATTCTGGAAGATGATGTTCACCTTCATTTTCCAAAATGATTATTTTAAAAATCTTATGCAGAAATTTGCATTTTGTACCTCAGTATTTCTATACGTCATGTGCCTTAGTAAAACAAAACAAAAAAATTAAAAAAATTTTTTTAAATGTTGTGCTATGTTATTTAAACAAAGACTGTGTTAAAGGAGAAAAAAGATCTGGGTATTTTACAGATTATTTTCTCTCTCATCATTGCAAAGTTTACTTTCCTGCAAGCGAACTCAATAGCGCTAACAATCAGCAAATACAGGATTTGAAGGAACACAGGACTAAACTAACTTGTAAGAATTAAACATAATGTGTGTCTTTGACCAAAGAGCTCAGCGCTTTCAGGAGCCCATGGGGGAGCGGGACGCAGGAGCTCAGGAAGACAGACACCCGCTCACTTGTGAGCTGGCCAGCTCAGAACTGTGTGTGGCCAGCCCCACTAGTTATATCTAGCTAGAAAAAAGAAATCCGTCTACATGAATAAGGATAGACGGATGAAGGTAAGAACCCCCCAAGCTGGGCTGTGGGGCAGAGAGCTCTCCCCGCCGCTAGAGCCTGGCGCAGCCCCCCCCAACCTCGCTCGGGGCGGCACCGTGTTGGCTGAGAGCAAAGGGCCGAAATGTGAAAACCATTCAGGTCTCCAGGACACATGGAAAGGGAGTGACTTGATAAAATGCGCACCAAGAGATCGCTCTTCTCTGAGAACGGAACGAGGTTAGTGTCGAGGAGGAAGGCCTGAGAGCAGCGGCCACCACGGGCTCTGTAACCGCTGCCAACCCCGGGGCAGCCCCGAGCCTGGTCCCTCGCCGTGCGGCTTGCCGCAGCCCCCCTCAACGGGGACACTGTGGGCAACGCACTGCCCCAGGGAACCTCAGAGCGATTTCTGACGGACGGACCCCACAGTCCTCTGGTTTTCTTGAACCAAGTCCTCCAGCAGCCGCCTCGTCCAGCCCGACCGGGCAGGAAGGGAGCGCCCACCTGCTGGCCACTGCGGTGTCCCGGGTCAGAGGCCCGGCCCCCCAGGGGGCAAGGCGCCTTGTCCCCACTGTGCCACCCTTTCTGCCAGCAAATCACAGCAGAGCCACAGGGATAGCATGGGGGCCAACAGCTCCTCCCCAAGAGCCTGCTCCTGAAGCCCATGGGGCTGACACTGTTCCCTGCCTTGGCCGCAGCCGCCTCCCCATTCATTCAGGGAGGGGACCGAGGGAGTAGAGGCGATGGAGAGACCCGGTGGAGAGCCCTGGTTGGTGTGGCTTCATTCTGGCCCTGAGACCTCCTCGTCTCCGAATCTGGCTCCAGGCTGGTCTTTCATGCAGCCTGGTGGTCCAGTTTGTGACCTCCTGGGATTCAGTGATCATCCTTCAGTTCAAATACCCTTTTCACGTGCAGTACTTTGAATTGTGTTCCTGTCACACGGACCCCCAAACTGCAAGACCAGAGTTCTGGGCTTCCAGCTTGGGGAGAGTCCCACAGGGGTCCCAAAATGCCCGATGAATTACAGTCAGGGATACGAGTCCCTGTTTTGCCTACCAGCCTCATCTTTTCTAGACTCCTTAAGACAATAGACAATAACGCTCTAGCTCAGCTTTCCACCCATGACTATTCTGCCCACCAACTTTAAAAAGAAATCAGGAAGAGGCCCTTTCCTCAGGGGATTCTGGGGGCCGCCAAGTTTCACTGAAGTGGGTGGGCCAGTGTGCTGAGGAGTCCCAGAGCCCAGCCACACTCCAGAGACCTGTGGGGATCAGTTTGAGCAAGGTCATGACCAAGAAAACAAAGGACCTCCCCGAGGAACGGGCTACACCGATCACGGAGGGGCCCAGGGGGAAGCACACACGGCAACACCGGCTGGCAGACCCCTCCCCCAGGCCCAGCATCTCCCCTTTTCGGAACCACCAGGGGCAGCCTTAGCCACTGAAGCTCCAAGGCCAAACTCTGTGACATCAGGCACCTTGGTTTACTCCCTTGTCTCCATTCCTCGACTGGGGAAATAGGAAATAATGATAGCTGCCGCATAGGCTGTTAGGACGATAAAGCAAGAAAATCTGCATAAAACCTTTAATGTTGTACCTGGCACGCGGAAAATAGTAAGCACTCTTTATCTGTCCGACCATCCTGCCTTCCCATTACGTCATCTTAAGAGGCCACTGGCTCACCCCAGCTCACGGGAGGGGCAGGGGGTGGCTCCCAGACATCTGGGAACCCCTGCAAAATATCCTGTTCTGGTTGTGTCATCTTCAGGGGGGGAGTCTATATACTTCACTAGGTGTCCCCAAGGGTCTCTCGCCCCCAAAAAGAGCCTTTTACAGCCTCTGCTGTATTTATCCTGACTCCGTGGGGACCCAGGAGGTGTTGGCCGGGGCGGGCTGAGTTCTTTCTCAGCTGTGCCTTATCCAGCTTTATTTGTGGAAACAAGATCACACGGCTTGGATTTCCAGCACGGAATCTGCTCCTTCTGCGGCGTCTGTGTGGGGAACCATCCAGAAGTGCTGCACAAGCCTCAGCACCCCAATCAATCACGTGGGCTGGGTCAGTTTTTGATTAGAATATTGCAGCCAGTGGGTTTTCTCGGTCACAGGTGTATTTTCAAATTTCCTGCTCAGTTTTAGAGTAAGATCATGAGAAGCTTGCTACTGTTACTGTTTTGAGAGAACTTAAACACCTCTTACCTCCAGACTTTGTCTTGTCCTGTGCCAGTCCCACTCCTCAAACCACACCCACCCACCCCTTTGAAAGCAGAGAACTAATCCCTTTAAAATACCAGCTATTTCATTCCTACTTATGTCTGTGGGGTATTCGTTGTAGTTCCTTTAGCAATTGGGTTTTTTCCTAGAATTTAAAGGGCCAGTTTAAATTGTGATATTCTACCCTTGGGATGGACCATATACTGTGCAGGATGGTCCCACTTTGCACCTGTCTCAGTACGAGGCTTGGACAGTGTGTTACATGCTCACGGGTCCATGTGCGATTGCTAACAGCTGGCCAGTCCCCGAGGCCCTTGAGGGATTCGGGATTCCCCTCCGGAGGACAGACAGCTGAGAGACTTCAGCAGGGATTCATTTTGCCTTTGCCCTAGAAAGCCCCAAGGGTAGAGGGGTTGTGTGGATCCTGATCCCCCAGTTCCTCCTGAGGGACCCCACCCCACTCAGGGGAAACTGAGGCATGGGACACACCTGAGCCAAAGCGCAGCCTGACCAGGGGTTCCTGCAACGGGCCCTTCTGACCCAGCGCTCCCGACCTTCCACACCCTCACCACAGGCCGCCCGTGTGGCCCCAGTACCTTTGAGAGCGAGCCGGGCTCTGTTTGGAGGCTGAGGGGCAGGGGGACCTCAGGATGAGACCAAGCGGCTTAGTCACAAATGGTCATCGGTAAAAACAGACTGTGACATTCAGTCCTAAATTTTAAAGTTCTTCTCACCGAATGGTCCTAAGACAAAGTCAGCTTTCCAAATAACAGGCTGAGAATAAGTGTCGTGCTCTCAGGTCTCAGCCCCCCACACACACACCTGTGTCACCTGCCCTCCGCTCTGCACACCGGCAGGTGCTCCAGGCAGGAACAGCGTGGTCGCAGGACACGCCGGGCCCCTGGTGCTCCTACAGCCTTCCCAGGGTGCGGCCAAGGACCACGGGCCCCGTTACAGACTGGAAAGGTGGTGGGGGTGGCCCAGGGGTGGCCCTCAAACCACAGTAAGTGACTTTCCTTTCGGCCATTTATGGCAATGAACGCCCCCTCCGGCTTCCCCCGCAGGAGCTCCGCGTCGGCTCCACCTGTAGCTCGGGGATCACGGCGGGGCCGGCCGGGAAGCCACCCCACTGTCTTGGCTACAGTCCCAGCCTCCTGTTTGAGTAAACTACTTGGCCTTCAGCCTTAGACTTTATTCACTGGGGAGCTAAATTAACACGCTGTAAAACTGAGCGGCTACAATTATTTTCCTCTGGTCTGCTGGAAAAAAAAGAACAGCTTCATGTAGAACAAAAAAAGGGAAATCACTTCATCAATCTGATTCCCAGGCGGAAACTACTAGTGTCTGAAAGGCAGTGTCCCAAGGCAAGCTGGGGACATTCCCAGTGCGGTTGCCTCCCCATGGGGGGGAGGGGCGTGGCGGGGAAGGCAACCCCCCACTTCCCCCCTATCCTGCACTACTCCCAGTGGAAGCCTACCCAACAGGGTTCTCACACCCAGCTCCCTGCCTCGTACCCTCTCCTGGAGCCTCCTGCTTCAGAAAGTGCTCTGGGAATGAAAGGAAAATACACACCCAATTGTTCCCTCTTGCCTTCGCTGCCTGTAACACGCTGGGTATGTGAGGGTCCCCGGATCTGTGTCTCCTGAATTATTACAGGAGTTTTACTCGGCCAAGTCCACCTTCAGTTACCACAGTTTAAAAAGAATCCCAGGGGCGCCTGGGTGGCTCAGTGGGTTAAAGCCTCTGCCTTCGGCTCAGGTCATGATCTCAGGGTCCTGGGATCGAGCCCCACATCGGACTCTCTGCTCAGCAGGGAGCCTGCTTCCCCCTCTCTCTCTGCCTGCCTCTCTGCCTGCTTGTGATCTCACTCCCTCTGTCAAATAAATAAATAAAATCTTTAAAAAATAAAAAGAATCCCAGTTTTACAAAAGGAAATGGACGGAGGTCTGAGCGGCAATGAGGCCTATTCAGTAGGTCCTGAGTTCTTAAGGAAAATGAACAGTCTGTTAGGTTTTGTTTTCCATCGTTACTCAAAAAATTTCTGTGAACTGTAAAATTTGAGGGGAAATATCAAATCGTTTAGCCCAAATTATCTTGGTTCCAATCTGTTTCACAAAGGAAGAGGTTACCTCCGCGAGCCTAGACGTCTCTAGACGGTTAGACTGTAGCTTGTCGCCCTTTTGAAGAGGCTTGGCTTAAGGAACGCCTACTGGGAACCTCCTCTCAGGCTACAGTGAGATCTGTCCTGTTATGTCAAAACTGGAATTTAAGAATTAGATGTGGACATGTCTTCCTGGGGCAGCCTGACCAGAACAGGAGAGGGGGCATCCCAGCCAGGGGTGGGACAGGAAGGCAGGCACCAGGGTATCCTGGTGACAGTGACCCCAAACTTGTTTCAGTCCTGAGACCGGTGGCCCCCACATCCTCAGCTCCCCATTCCTGGCGGCAAAGACACCTGCCCTCGTTCCCAGCAAGCTGCAGGGGCCTGGCGAGGGGCCACTTGCCCAAAGACCAAGGCTGCACACCCAGGCCACGACCCTGCCCCTGTGGGTGTCTCCAGGCCTTTTTTGGTATCTTTTTCCTGGTCTTGGGTAGGACACTGGTTCCAAAAAGCCAACCAGACACAGAGCTGCAGGAATGGAGAAAGAAGACTGCTCTGACAGAGGACTGAGTAAATGTAGGTCCTAAGAAGGACACTTTCAGGAACTGACGACGTGGCAAAGCTGTGACAGGGCCAGAGACGGTGGGCCGGCATGTCGCGAGGTCACAGGCCTGCCTGCTACAAAGCGTGAGGCCAGCAGAGCCACACTCGTCCTGCAGCGAAATCCAAGACTAAGCATCCAGGTTGTGATTCAAATGTCAAAGCTGCACATGGGAAGGAGGACCAAGCCCCCGGGAGGCACGGCTGCGCGGGCAGGCTCTCGGGCACCCGCAGGCTCTGGAGGGGGCCGGGGGACAGGGATCTCCCTGCACTGTGCTCCAGCAGCCGGAAGGGGCCAGGAAGGGGCGGGGGGGGGGCGGCCTGAGGCCAACGGCACCCCGAGGCCGGCAAGGCCAGCAGGACCCGACCCCTGTGGTTCTCCACCCTGGCTGCACACTGGGCTTGCCAGGGACCCCGAAAGCGCAGGTGCCCGCCAACCTGCAGGGGACTCTGGCACTCAGCCAAGGGGGACAGCCAACGCACAAGGCCAAGAGTTGGCAAAGAAAACGTACACCTTATTTTATTCAGAGAAGCCCCTGCATGTGAAGAGCTCAGCTGCAGAAAACACCTGTCTGTGCTTGCGCTGGGAGGGACCAGGGTAACCGGAGCGAGAGTTGCGCCGGGAACAGCAGCAGTGCCAAAAATGTAAAATCTCCTAATTAATCCGTCTGCTTGTTGAGTGAGCCAAGTGAAAAAACACCAGATGCATCAATCAGAATTTGAGGGAAATCAAATTAACTCGATCAGCAAAAAAGTACATCTCTTCAAACTTCAGGAGGCACCCTCAGAATCCGAATGCTCAGAGCTCCTTGGCTCGCACGGCAAGGTCCCTCCCCGTCCCGGCCTCACACCTGGCGGTGCTGTCAGCGCCGGAGACCGCCTGCCCTCAGCCGGGCCCCTCACGGCCTGAGCGCCCTGCAGTCCCCATAGCCCTCTCTAGCTGCGGCCCCAAGACGCACTTAACCGTTGGATCCCACAGGGCCCCCCTAAGCCTTCATGGCCAGGGGGCTGAGCTGCCCTTCAACTTCCTGAGGCTTCCAGTTCCCTTGGGAATGAAGCTCGTGTAAATAAAGCCGGGGGCTCCCTGGCTGGTCCTCATATTCCTGTGCAGGTGACCCCAAGCCGGCCCTGGGCTCCCGGCCACCCTGCCGAAGGGCCTCCGTTCCCCTAAGGCCAGACCGGGTCACAGACTCGGGAGTTTCCGGGCTCCCCGCCCGCAAACAAGAGGTTCAGGGACCCCCTCCTGCCCCGGCTGAGAAACAAGACCGAGCGTACAAATCTCCAGCCCAGAGCCTGCGGCACAGTCCATCAACTCCTGGCCCCCAGAAGCCTCCACGTGGTGACACGGCCCCTTTCTCTGGCACGTACTACTCAGTGGTCACCTCCCCGCCAACAGACTCTAGCTGGCCTTTCTTCCCCAGGCCTCCGGTGGCCTTGTCCGTGTCCCTTCCCCGGCTTTCGGGGTCCAGTGTACACAGCACAGCGGGACTCGCGGGCAGAGCCTGGAGCGGCCGGTGCGGGCCCGGGCCCGGCAGGTGCAAGGCCGTCAGCCGCCCCAGGAACGAAGGCCAACCGCCAGGGAACAGCTCGAGGAGGACTCGGCCTGGGCTTGCCGGAGCCCCCGGCGAGGGGGCCGAGTGGGACAGGATCTACAGCTGCACGCCCCCAGGGGGCCTTGTCGCCGCAGGTCCAGGAAGGAGGAGGAGGAATTATTAAGTGCTTCCTACCTTACTGCCTCAGACCTTGTTCTAGAAGACTCGCCACGATTCGCTCTTGGGTGGCTGAGCGGTGGTTCGCCCCCTCCACGCCTCCGTTTCCCAGCCCGTGGACTGCAAAACGCAGGCCTCTTAGGGCTGCGCGCAGACGCAAGGAGCCAGGGCACACGGGCGGAAGGAGCTCCACGAAGCCAGGCTGCCCTCGGGGTGAGCGGGGTGGCCCCGCCGGCCAGCCACCCCCGCTCTGCCCCAGCAGGCCCTGGGGGGCGGGGCCCCGGGAGCTGCAGTCCTAACACACCCAAGTCCTGGAAACTGGTTCACCCTGCAAGAAACCGCATCGAGCGCCGGGCACAAAACCTGAAAGCTGAACCCAAGCCCCTTGAGGCTGCCCAGGGGATGTGAGAATCTCCCTGCAGACCAAGCCAAACAAGAGGCAGTACAGTGGTATCAGTTCCCCGGGTGCTGCTGACGGCCCGGGATCCGACCTCCCCCTCCTCTCCCACTCTCCCTTCCCTCGCTACCATCCTCGGCACCGACCGAGCGGCCTCCCGGGACCGCCGGCTGCCCACCCCGCTCGGGAGACCCTCCACCAGCTTATCCACAAACCCACAGCACCTTTCCAGCCTCGCGTTCTGGGCCCGCTCCAGCCCGTCTGAGAAGCTCCCACGCATCTCCCTGAAACTTATCTCCCACAGCCCTGCGGGGTGGCCCCGTACCACGCCTCCCTCTCCTGCCTTCCCTCCTCCCCTGATGCCTGGGGCCCCTCTCCCCTCAAAGGAGCTTAGGGGTCTGGAGGGCCTGCTGTGGGGGCCGCCCCTTTCCCACCTGCCGCGGCAGGTTCATCCCTGGGTGGTAGCAGGAGAAGGCGTTGGCCAAAAGTAACGGCTTTCCTTTGCAAGATCTGCTAGTACTAAAGAGGGTTTCGAGCTGTGGGCCCAAGAAACTGGTCATCAGAAAGTATCCTTTCTAGAAGAGTCCCTGCTCACATAAAGATGACACACGGATGCTTGTTGGACAGGACTTGTCAGGACTTGGGAAAATGGCGCATCTGCCCCAGAAAAGCACTTTTACAGATCACTGTGCAGATTACTGTAACTCAGTAAATCTGAGTTACACCAGATACAAAATTCAGTTTCTAAAATGTCTCAAGTATCTGTCTCTTTTTATTTAAGTGACAAAAGCAGGGCACAAAATTGTGTGTACTATGATTCATCTCTGTAGGAAGAGACCACATAAAAACAGATAGGGATAGTGGCTATCTGTGTATATTTTAATATAAAAATTGCCAGTAGAATGATGCAGTACATGAGACATTTCCTTTCTTTTTCTAGTCTCCAAATTTTTTTGAAAAGTCATGATAACTGATGCTTTAAATATATGGTCAGGCCAGCACTTAATTGGATTACAAGCACTCGAGAGGGCTGTTGGCACTTGTTTGCCAACAGCTGGGCTGCCCCACAGCTCCAGGGGTGGGACACCAGGCGGGACAGAAGCAGGGGGAACGGACCACAGGGAGTGACAATGCGTGTAAGGGTCGCTCCTCAGACAGCCCTGCCAAACCTGGCTGGTGACCACATTCACAACCAAAGGACACTCACGGTTCACGATCATCTTCGCTATCTTTAAAGGATTGTAAACATTCAGTTTTTGGTATGAGAGAGATATTTCTCTTGATGCCTAGAGCAAGGTGAGGAATGGGAGTCTAAGTGGAGTAATAGTTGGTGTAAATTTTTAACAAGGTAAAATTATTTAAAAATATAACAGCTGGGGCGCCCGGGTGGCTCAGTGGTTAAGCCTCTGCCTTCGTCTCAGGTCATGATCACAGGGTCCTGCGACTGAGCCCCACATCGGGCTCCCTGCGCCACAGGAAGCTTGCTTCTCCCTCTCTCACTCTATCAAATAAAATCTTTTTAAAAAATTAAATTAAAATTAAAATATAACAGCTTCCAAATGTTTACAAAAGGCCATACGACTTATTTTGAAAGGCCTTATTCGATTTACACAAAAAGATGGTGCCATTCATGTATGTTTTATTTTCAGGAAATAAAACTAAGGTTAATGGTACTGTTCTCATTGAGAGTTCTAAAATCCAAAACATAAGCCCATCCCCTACTTTTAAAGGCAGAATTACATTTTACTGGAAGGCACCTTTTGCCTACAATTCTAGGGGCCTCTCCTGTCTATTTCAGGGAGAGTCTGGGTTACAGTGATCCTACTTTTGCTTGGTTGGCAGAGAGCTTGAGAAAACAAGTTGGTTGGGGCGCCTGGCTGGCTCAGTGGGTTAAAGCCTCTGCCTTTGGCTCAGGTCATGATCTCAGGGTCCTGGGATCGAGCCCCGCATAGGGCTCTCTGCTCGGCGGAGAGCCTGCTTCCTGCTCTGCCTACTTGTGATCTCTCTCTCTCTCTCTGTTATCTCTCTGTTAAATAAGTAAATAAAATCTTTAAAAGAAATAAAACAAGTTGGCGACTTGTTTTTCTTGGCATTCATTCTCAACGCTTGCTCCTGACCTGTGACACCAATCACATACCCACAGGACTTATGCGCAGAAGTCCAGAGAGGAACTAGCTCATAGAAACCCATTTCCAAGCACAGACCAAGCTGACCAAGGGTCAAGTGCTGGGGAAGGAGCAGCAGCTCCCCAGAAACTCCTCAGAGCAAGAATCTAACAACCACGTGGAACCACCGAGCAGCCACCGAGAAAACCAGGTGAACTTATGCTAGAGCTGACAAAGGCACCCAGTGCCTCACGTAAGTTACCAAGACACAAACACCTGAGTAGTTACGCTAAGACATGATACAAATAAACGGCCAAGGTGAATAACACACACTTCTCCAAAAAGAAAACTTGCACAGCGGAGTCCGGTTTTGTTCTGATTCCTCTGAGAGTGAGAAACAGGCAGGAGTTAGTGATCAGTCATCTGTCCTTATAGACGAGAAACCTTCCTCGGAGCTCCCAGAGCCAAGACTTTCCAGAATCAGGTGTTTTCCATTTGTGTATAGAGGAGGAAGGCTCTCCAGGAACCGAAACTTAACCCTTTAGTACAGTTAAAAGCCCAGAGCCGGTTTTCCTTGTTTCCTCGACCCCACATCCCCGGGGAGAGCAACACAGATCCCTGCACCCCGCTCCGGGGCATCCGGGGTGAAGTCGGGGCACCTGGGGAGCTCCCTGGTGATGCCGAGGCGCACCAAGACCCAAGAGCCTCTGAGTGCGGTTATATTTCTCTTTCATTGAAATGACTCTGGTTAAAGCTAACTACATAAAGAGGAATTCAGTCTTTACCAAGTACGAATATTGCTTTATTAATGTGCTTTCATTAATTATCTCATCTGGACTTTATTTTCCTTGTGTCTCCACTGTAATTCTTTCCCTCTCCTTTGCAGTACAGCAATGTTCAGAATGCGCTCTCAACAATGACACTCTAAGATTTAGACACCAGGTCAGTTTGTGCTGCAGCATTTCCCACGTTGTATCAAGTTTACTCCTGAGCAAAATTAGGTTAACCCCAGGATGAGCCCCCAAAGCACAGAGCACAGCCGAAGCCCCCCAGAATAAACTGCCCCATGAGGCACCAACAGTGCTCAGGGCCTTCATTTGCTCCAAACAAGAATGACACAGAGCGATGTCACCAAGCCAGAGTTCACTCTCGCCTCCTGAAGCAACTAAAATTCCTCAGGAATGAGGCAGCATTGAGAAAGTCCTAGAATGGCGGGGTGAGAGGGGGCTGAAGTAAGCCTTGGACGGTCAGCAGCAGCTGCACGGGGACCGCATCACCCCGCCCCCCCCCCCCCCCAGGCCAGCACCGCACGGCTCCGAGGTCGCCCCTGAGCCTCGCTTCGCTCAGTGGAAAAAGAGAACCAAGCAGGGAACGTCCAGCCCCCGCCCCAGCACCGTGGGTCAGTTCTCGGAAAGCCCTACTCCCCATCCAACCCAGGACTTGCAAAGGAATCTGCGGGGCTCAACCACTGGGCATCTGACAGAGAAAGGGGGAGGCACTTGCAGCACCCGGACTAGGATCTTGACACACCGAGTTCTTACCTGCAGCACCTGAAGAGCAGTCCCAGCCGGCGTCTTCGTTCCCGGCAGAGCTCGGGGTCCGGCCGGAACCGCGGTGGGGAGCGGCTCTGCCCACACTCGGGCAGCGGGGTAAACTGAGGCAGAGCTTGGGGTCGGCCGGAGCCGCGGTGGGGAGCGGCTCTGCCCACACTCGGGCAGCAGGGTAAACTGAGGCAGAGCTCGGGGTCGGCCGGAGCCGCGGTGGGGAGCGGCTCTGCCCACACTGACGCTCCGCCCCGCACGGAGTGCAGCTCCGGGTCTCTCTGGACCAGAGACTGACTGGGAACGCCCGAGGAGAAGCGCGGGAGCCCGGGAAAGGGAGCTCATTCACAGGCCCGCCCACTGCTAAATATAGCTCCCGATCACGTGGCCAGAGAGTCTGGCCAGAACACCTGGAAGCTGTGTAGGCCAGAAACGCTCGAGCAGAGAGGACAGTAGGCCGAGCTAATCATCCCCAAAAAGTGGCCGCTGCGGAGGGTATTGGCTTGAGTCAGGACCACAAAGAGCTTTGCGAGGCTCGGAGTCCTTTCCCGCTCCCCCCAGGCCGGGAGCGAATCCTCAAGCCCGCGCATGGCTGAGAGTAGCTCCTGGACCTTCCCAACCAGACCACCAGGCGGGAGCACCCGCGAGCGCGCCCGCAGCGGGCCGGGGAGCTCAGTCCCAGGCCCACCCACAGCTGAGCACAGTCCCCGGCCCCGCCCACACACAAAGCCTGGAAAGCACCCTCCAGCAGGCAGTGCGGATTGCCCCCAGGGCAAACCCAGCAGCCCGATTCAACCAGAGGACTGTGGGGCACCAGATAGCTGGAGGCAAGACCAGAAGGAGTCTTGCGGTCTTGGAGCCTGCTCTTCCCCCACCTCCAGGTGGGAAACTAATTAGCAGCCGAGCCCCATGCTGAAAACAGCCCTCAGAAGCCCAGCCCAGGAGCTGGACCGGAGTCATGGAGCCCATCCCTACTTACAGTGTGGCCCTGGGAATAGGACCTTCCATAGTTTCCCCGCCTGTAGAGCAAAAACCAGCAGCCCTGCCTGGCCAGAGAATTCAGTGCATGATCCTGCCCTATCAGGTTCTCCAGTGAGCCCTGCGGGTCTCCTGGGGCCCGTTCTGCTGCGCTGCTGGGGTAGGACGCTGGCTGTGCGTTAGCCCACCTACCGCTGAGCATAGGACCCAGGCCTGACTGTCTAGTAAGCCTGACCAGAGAACCCAGGCAACAGTGGAGCCCATCCTACAGCACCCCAGGGAGCCCCACTCCTGATCTCAGGATTAAGGCAATGGTGTCAACCAAAAATGACCCTGGTAGCAGGCCCCACAGCTGGACATTCCCAGCAGACCCATTCAGAAACCTAAAGTGAGCTGTCTGGTGAATGGTCTCTGCCTAAGTGAACCTGTAAAACCCAGAAAAGGAGACCACTTACTCATATGCATAGATACCAATGTCAGAAATGAAGATCACAAATCTCAGGTCAACATGACCTACCCAAGTAAACTAATAAAACTCTAATAACTGACCCTAAAGAAATAGGGATCTATGATCTGTCAAAGAATTGATGCTCTTAGACTAAGACGCTCTTAGTCTTCTTAGACTAAGAATTATTAGTCTAATTGAGACTAATACTCAAACTTTGGTGAACTCACAAGAACACACAGAAACCAAATGACATTAGGTAAACAATGCATGAGCAAAATAAAAAGTTTGACAAAGAAACAAAACTATTAAAAAACAACAAAACCACAAATCCTACAGCTTACACATGATGACTGTAAGAACTCAATAGAGAGCTTCAAAAGCAGGAGAAAGTATCAGTGACTTAGACAGGACATTCAAAATTATTCCATACAGAGAGTAGAGAATGCCTATGGGAATTTTGGAACACAATATATGCACGTTATGAGAATTCCAGGAGAAGAGAAAGAGAAATGAACATCCAGATCCATGAAGCCCAAAGAATGCCAAACTGGTTGAACCTGAATGGGTCTACCGAAAACACATTATGACTAAACTGTTAAGGAGTCAAACACAAAGAAAGAATTCTGAAAGCAATAAAAGGAAAGAGAGAAGTTACACAAGAGAGAAGCTACATACAGAAACCCCTTAAGACTATAGGCAGATTTCTCAAAGGAAACATTTCGTGCCAGGAGAGAATAGGATGACATATTCAAAATAAACAAAATAACCATCAATCCAGAGTTCTATACTTGGTGAAGCCGTCCTTCAGAAATGAAGAGAGAGAAAGCCTTTTCACACCAAACAAAAGTGGAGAGAATGCATCACCACTTGTACCACTGGCCTTAATTGTAAAGGGCTTTCCGTGAGTGGAAGTAAAAGGAAACCAGTGAACATCAGGAAAGCATTAAATGGTAGTGTAAAACTTACTGGTAATAGTAAATATATAATCAAAGATTCTGTAACATGGTAACAGTGGTATGAAATTTACTTACAACTCTAGTTTAAAAGTTAAAAAGCAAACAACTGTGACAATAATCTTGTTACTGAATATACAATATAAGAAAATATGTAAATAACATCAATAAACCAAAATGGATTAAACATAAATGGATTAAATTCTCCTAAATAAGCAGGATGACTGAATGGACTAAAAAAGATACAACTACCTGCTGTTTACAAAAGACTTACTTCAGTCTTAGAGACACACACACAGACTGAATGAAGAGATGGAAAAAGACATTTCAAGAAACATGGGGCACCTGGGTGGTTCAGTGGGTTAAAGCCTCTGCTTTCAGCTCAGGTCATGATCTCAGGGTCCTGGGATCGAGCCCCGCATCTGGCTCTCTGCTCGGTGGGGAGCCTGCTTCTCCCTCTCTCTGCCTGCTTCTCTGCCTACCTGTGATCTCTGTGTGTCAAATAAATAAATAAATCTTTTTAAAAAAATTAAAAAAAAAAAAAAAAAAACAATAACCAAAACAACAAAAAAAGCAAGGGTAGCTATACTTTTATTAGGGAAAACAGACCTTAAAAATGGTAAAAAGAAACAAAGAAGGTCATTAAATAATGACAAAAGGGTCAATCCATCAAGTAGATATAACTGTAAATGCTTATGCACCCAACATCAAAGCACCTAAATATATAAAGCAAAAGCTAACAGAGCTAAAAGGAGAAATAAACAGCAGTACAGTAGTAACTTGGGACTTTACTACCCCAGTCTCAGCATGGATAGATAATTCAGAGAGAGAATCAATAGGGAAAACAGCAGATTTGAACACAATAGAACAAAAGGACCTAAGAGACATATAAAGAAATTTCTGACAACAGCAGAACATACATGCTTCTGAAGCACACATGGAACATTTTCTAGGACATATGATAAGTTGGGCCACAAGACAAGTCTTAGCAAATTCAAAAGGACTGAAGTCATACCAAGTATATTCTCTGATCAATGGTATGAAACTAGAAATTAACAGGAAAAACACCCTGGAAAACTCACAAATATACGGAATTAAATGATACTCTCCTGAACAACCAATGATTCAAAGGAGAAATTACTTTTATTTTTTATTTCTGTTTAAGTAGGCTCCATGCCTAGTGTGGGGGCCAACATCGGGCTTGAACTCACAACCAAGATCAAGACCTGAGCTGAGATCAAGAGTCAGACGCTTAACCAACTGAGCCACCCAGGCGCCCCCAAAGGAGAGATGAAAGCAGCTTGAAATAAAAAAGGAAAGAGAACATACCAAAACTTACAGGATGCAGCAAAAGCAGTTCTAAGAGGTAAGTTAATAGCAATAAACACCTACACTAGAAACAAAGATCTCAAATAAACCACCTCACTCTATGCCTCAAGGAACTAGAAACAGACTGAGCCCAAATTTAGCAGGAGGAAGGAAATAATAAAGATTAGAGCAGAAATAAATGAAAACAGAACAGAAAGCAACTGAAAAAAGCAACAGAAAAAAAAGAACAAACCTGCAAGTTGGTTCTTTGAAAAGATAAACAAAACTGACAAACTTAGCTAGACTAACCAAGAAAAAAAGAGAGGACACTTAATTCAACACAATTATGAAAAAGACATTACAACTGACACCGCAGAAATAAAAGGAATCATAAGAAGCTATTATTAAGCAACTGGACAATCTAGAAGAAATGGAAAAATTCTTAGAAACATAAAATCTACCAAGACTGAATCAAAAAGAAACAAAAAACCTGAACATTCAGCCCAATTACTGGTAAGGTTGACTCAGTTATCAAAAATCTCAAAACAAAAAAAGTCCAGGACCAGACGGCTTCACTGCTCAATTTTACCAAATATTTAAAAGAATTAAAAACAATCCTTCTCAGACTCTTTCCCCAAAAAATTACAGGGAAAGGAGTGGTCTCAAGTTCATTTTATGAGGCCAACGTTACCCTGCTACCAAAGCCAGAAAGGACACTACAAGAAAATGCAACTGCAGGCCAATATCCCTGATAAATATAAATGCAAATACTAGAAATACTAGCAAACCTAATTCAGCGGGTCATTCGACATTAAAAAAAAAATCATTCCTTATGATCCAGTGGGATTTATACCTAGGATGGTTCAACATACATACATCAGTCAATGTGATACATCACATTAATAGAATGAAAGAAAAAAATCATATGACCACCTCGAGGTCATATGAAGCAGAAAAAGCATCTGACAAAATTTAACATCCATTCATGATAAAAACTCTTAACTAATTCTGTATAGAAGAAATGTATCTCAACTTAATAAAGGCCATAAATGACAAGCCCATAGCTAAAATCATACTCAATGGCAACAAGTTGAAAGCTTTTCTTCTAAGAATAGGAACAGGACAAAGACGCCCACTCTCACCACTCCTATTCAACATGAGCATCCTAGATTTCACCAACAACTACGAAATCGAGTTAATGTATTCAGTGAAGTTACAGGATACAAAATTAACACACAAAAATCAGTAGTATTTCAGGGTGCCTGGGTGGCTCAGTCGGTTAAGTGTCTAACTCTTGATTTCAGCTCAGGTCATGATCTCAGGGTCATGAGACTGAGCCCACATGAGGCTCCACACCCAGCATGGAGCCTGCTTAAGATTCTCTCTCTCCCTCTGCCCACCCAGCCACTTGCATGCACGCATACTCTCTCACTAAAAAAAAAAAGT
>CM053611.1:11957328-12011665 GCA_028646535.1 Procyon lotor
CTTCCCCCTCTCTGCCTGCCTCTCTGCCTACTTGTGATCTCTCTCTGTCAAATAAAATACATAAAATCTTAATAAAAAAAAAAAAAGTCAGTAGCATTTCTGACTTAACAGTAACAATGAATTATCTGATAGTAACAATGAGTTATCTGAAAAAGAAAGAAATAAAATGATCCTATTGATAATAGCATCAAAAACTTAAATATTGGTCACCTGGGTGGCTCAGTGGGTTAAAGCCTCTGCCTTCAGCTCAGGTCATGATCTCAGGGTCCTGGGATCGAGCCCCACATCGGGCTCTCTGCTCAGCAGGCAGCCTGCTTCCCCCTTTCTCTCTGCCTGCCTCTCTGCCTACTTGTGATCTCTCTCCTGTCAAATAAACAAAATCTTTAAAAAAAAAAAAAAACTTAAGTATTGGGCGCCTCAGTGGCTCAGTCGTTAGGTGTCTGCCTTCGGCTCAGGTCATGATCCCAGGGTCCTGGGATCGAGGTTCACATCAGGCTCCCTGCTCAGCGGGAAGCCTGCTTCTCCCTCTCCCAACTCCCCCTGCTTATGTTCCCTTTCTGTGTCTCTATCAAATAAATAAATAGATAGATAGATAGATAGATAGATAGATGGATAGATAGCATTTTTTTTTAAAAGCTTAAGTATAATACTTAAGTATAAATGGAACAAAGGAAGTAAAAGTTCTCTATACTGTAAACTACAAGACACTGATATAAAAATTAAAGAAGACAAAATAAACGGAAAGAATATTATTCTTGGAACAATTCAAGGATTGGAAGAATATTGTTAAAATGTCCATACGAACCAAAGCCACATACAGATTCAGTATGATCCATATCAAAATTCCAATGAATCTTATATAAGTAGAAAAAAAATTTCTAAAATCCTTATTTAACCATAAAGGACCCTGAATAGCCAAAGTAATCTTGACAAAGAACAAAGTGGGAAGCATCATACCTCCTGCTATCAAGCTATATTATTTAAGCTTACGATCATCAAAATAGTATGGGTGGCCTGAAAATGGATACAGAGACCAATGGAACAGAATCAAGAGACCAAAAATAAAACCAAACATATATGGTCAACTAGTATTTCACAAAGGAGCCAAGAATACTCAACGAAGAAAAGACAGTCTCTTCAATAATGGTGCTGGGAAAATTGGGACATTTATGTGTAAAATAGTGAAACTGAATGCCTATCTTAACACAACTCACAAAAAAATAACTTGAAATGAACTAAAGACTTATTAAATGTAAGACCTGAAAACTGTAAAACTCCTAGAAGAAAACGTGGGGAAAAAAGTCCCTCACACGGGTCTTGGCAATGATTTCTTTGGGTATGAAACTGAGAGGAAGTGCAAGCAACAAAATTTTTAAAAAGTGAGACTATATCAAAATAAAACCTTTCTGCACAGCAAAAGAAACCATCAGCAAAATGAAAAGACAACCTATGGAATGGGAAAAAGTATTTGCAAACCATGTATTAGACATGGTATTAATATCCAAAGTATATAAAGAACTTACACACACACACACACACACAATAACCCCCCCCAAATAATCCAATTAAAGATGGGCAAAGGCCCCAAAATAGATTTTTTTTCCAAGAAGATACAAATGACCAACAGGTACATGAAAAGATGCTCAATGTCATGAATCATCAGGGAAATGCAAAAGAAAACCACAGTGAAATATCACCTCACACGTGTTAGATAGGCGATTATTAAGAAGAGATAACAAATGCTGGTGAGGACATGGGAGAAAAGGAAAGCCTTGTGCATTGTGGGAATGCAAACAGGTGCAGCCACTGTGGAAAACAGCATGGAGGTTCCTCAAAAAGTTAAAAATAGAACTACCCTATGATCCAGCATTCCTACCTTTGGTAACGTATCTGAAGGAAATAAAAACATTACGTCAAAGAGATCTCTGCACTTCCTTGTTTCTTGCAGCATTATTCACAATAGCCAAGACATGGAAACAACCTAAATGTCTACTAATACATGAATGGGTAAAGAGGTTGTGGCGTGTACACACACACACACACACACACTCCACATATGGTATATGATATATATATTACTATGTATAACAGGGACTAGTACTCAACCATACAGAAGAAGGAAAGCCCGCTATTTGCGACAACATGCGTGGGACTTGAGGCATTATGCTAAGTGAAATAAGTTAGGCAGATACAGACAGATACTGCATGATCTCATATGTGCAATCTATTAAAAAAGAGAGAAAGTGAGAGAGAGAGAAAGAAAACTAACTCATAAAAGATCAGATTTGCAGTTACCAGAGGGCGGGGCTGAGATGAGAGAGAATTGGATGAATGTGGTCAAAAGGTAAAAATGTCTAATTAAAAATAAATCAGTACTAGGATGTATGTACAATGTGAAGACAGCTAACACTGCTGTATGATAATTTGCAAGTTGTTAAGAGAGTAAATACTAAGTTCTCATCACAAAGGAAAAACTTTTTTTCATTCTCCTGTTCTCGTATCTGCACGAGATGAAGGAGGTTAAGTAAACTTACTGTGGTGATCATTTCACAAGACATATAAGCCAAATTATTACACTGTATACTTTAAGGTTACTGTATGCCAATTATTATTAATAATACTGGAAAAAGGAATGGCACAGAGTTATAAACATTATTAAATTTTATTAACAAAAACTTTGTACATTTTCTTTAATACATGTGGAATTTTACATCTAGGTAAAATAACAACACATTCAAAATTTACCATTTATACAAATTGTTACAGAATAACAACCAGTGGGTTAAATAAGTAAAATAAACCACACCGATTTTTTTTAATTATCTACAAAAGATTTGACTTTCTTTAAAATTCCCCTGAACATATAAAAATAAATTAATTTTACTTTTCAATTAAATCTACCAATTAGAAATATTACAAATCAAAATATCAATGTTATCTTATGAATTTTTCACAATACAAAACAGATTCACAAAACCTTATTTACAGAAATGAGGTAAGAACTGTGCAATGTTTAACCAAGAGACATATTGCAGAATTAACATGTTCTTCCAGCTAAGTACACAGTGGAGGTCTAATTACAGCTGGGTCTTTTCCACTAATAATTCACACATTTAAGAACAGTTCAATGATTACATCCCCAATTGTTCAATTTATACTCTGCCATACTGTCACACCAGGAGTGTGGCTACCCAAAGTGGAAGGACTGTAAATACAAATTTCACCTGTTTCAGGAACTGTACTTGTTTTGCTTGTTTGTTCGAAATCACTGTCGGTAAATGGGAAGTTGTTTAAATTAAAAAAAAAAAAAAATTTTAACCAAATCCACTCATCTTTCTTGTGACTCATTAGTGGATAAATACCCAGGTAATAGTTTTGCCTGAGCTATCTACAGTGGCATAGAAAGTTTTTAATAAAGGCAGAACCATGGGGAAGGCTGCTGGTGCAACACGGACTATTCCTACTACTTACTTACAAGGACTGACGGTAGTGCAAGCTCAGCTGTCTAGAGCCATTTCAACACAATGGAAGTACTAACAGGCACTTGATTCAGGCCAAACCCGACCAGCAGTTTCCAGAGTGGCCCCTCTTTCTGAAAGAAATCTTTCACTTTGAATTGATCTGGTTCCCCCAGCAGCCTTAGAACTCACTTAACTCAAAATATGAGTACTTACTTTAAAATATGAGTAGGTCTTAGCACTTTATATTTTTAAAAAAAGTATTTAGCAAAAGAAAATTATCTTTAGCAGAAGCAGACATTACCATCCTAACTTGATTACCAAAATTGGCCAAATCCCATTATAAAGAAATTTTTATAACAAAGATTGCCAAGTCCCAGTTGATGACCTATTAATTTGCAATACTTAACCAATAAAACTCCAATACAAGATATTGGACAGATCCTTAAAATTTGTCTTAAGATCTGACTCACAGAGCGAGCATACTGTAACCCAAACAAAAGACTGTATTTCATATTCTAACTTGTACAACAAAATCAAAGTTTATAAATGGAACAAGTCTTTAGTTTTGCTGTTCGTCTCTCCAATTTATAACAAAATTAGTTGTGCACCAACTATATTAAATTCCTCTTAGGTTGATAAATTCATTGCATGTAAATTATTTCATTGAGAAAAGTTAGTTATTAAATTTTTTTTTTCAAAGTTCAAAAAAATCTGGGTTGAGGGATGGGGGATATATGGGAATTCCATTTCAGTGCAACAAAGCAACAAGAAAATTAATCAAAGCCTTACAAGAAAGTCCTTGTGGCAATGAATCCTTTGTTGTGCAGTTCATTTCTTGTCGCCTTTCTTCATAGGTGTGGGAGGGCTGCGGCGGCAGCCGGATGAAGTGCTAGAGCAGCAGGAGAGGCAATCTAGAGGTTTCTCAAGTGTCAACTTTTCTCTTGAGTGACAGGCCCAGTTTTATCACTAAGTCTCTGCAGTTAAACAAAATCAAAGGCATTAGGTAAATGAATATGTGGCCCACACTTTTGGTAATCTCTTAAATTGGAATTATAACGGAGATAGAAGGTGGTATATAAGGTGACTTCATTTTTTTTCTACAAGTTGGCACGAGTGCTTCTCAGCACAGTAAGAAAGACATGAGTTGACTGGTAAACATTATCATTTGCTTTATATTAACTCCAGCAGTATACGGAGACAGAAGGGCCCATGTGAAGGACAGAACTCACACAGAACAGATGGAGAAATCATCCCCCAAACTGACTTTTCCATAGAAGCAGTAATGTGGTGTTGGAGAAAATGAATTTTTTATGGACTAACAAAGTCATGGGTTCTGATCCAACATGTGCTATTTGTCCCTTAAGCTTTAACCTCTTTCAGTCTCCTTTTACTAATTTATTAAAAAAATTTAAAGTCCCTCAAGACTGAAATCACATATACTACTGTTATCTAACAAAGATGCCTGGCACATAGTGGGGTACTCCTGAGTATTATTTCCCAGCCTTGCTTTTCTCCCATTAGGTACTTAATACGGCTTATTTTTTTCTTATTTATTACTATAGTTTTCCATTAAAAAACACATTCCATCCTGTATCACCCAGGAAAAGGTAACTTGTAAATACAGGCACACCTCATTTTATTGTGCATCACTTTATTGAATCTTCCCCCAAACTGAAGGCTGGTGGCAACCTTGTATCAAGCAAGTCTATTTCTACTCTTTCCCAACACCATTTGATCAATCTGTATCTCTGACAAAGATATCTGACAAATATCAATCTGTCAATCACAAGAATGACATGTTAGTCATTCTTCTAATATTTCAAACTCTTTCATTATTATATTTATTACAGGGATCTGTGATCAGTGATTAGAACTCTCTGAAAGCTCATATGATGGTCAGCTTTTTAGCAATAAAAAGCATTTTTAAATTAAGGTATGTGCTTTGTTTTCTTAGCCATAATGTGATCGCACACTCAACAGACTACATACAGTATAATGTAAACATAATTTATATGCACTGGGAAACAAAAACATTCATCTGACTCACTTTATTACAGTATTTGCTTTGTTACAGTACTGTGGCCCTGAATCTGCATTATTTCCAAGGTAGACCTGTAGTTTGTTTTTTTTTTCCCCCTCTGTAAAGGCCCTTTATTTGGGAAGGTAAAGGGACAGGAGCCCGAGGGGGGGCAGTTGGGGAATACAGGCTGATAGGCTTTCTCCTCCCTCCTGTGTCCTTAGTCCAGTGGCTCTAGAACCCCCCCAAGCCCCCCCTCCCCCGTCCCCCAACAGACACCGTCTCTCTTGCATCTGCTCTTCCTTGGCCATGCTAGAGGTCAACCTTGAGGGAGTGCAGAAGGGAGGCCAGGAAGCTCCCCACTGTTCTGAACTCTAACTTTCCACGGGGACCCATGGCAGACAGGCCTCTGCGGATGAACTGTTGGCCCCAGGCCACGGAGTGCTCTGGGCCTCACCAACCCAGTGCCCAGCCCGGGGAGCCTGCAGGGCAGGTACCTGGCCTCTGTAGCCCTGGGGTGGGCATGACATGTAGTTTGCTTTTTAATGCAAAAAAACAAAAACAAAAAAAAACAAAACAGTATAAAAAGTCCCTTAAATTAATACAGATTCACGGAAATTTCCCACGTCTGCAAAACACTGAAGAGGTGACTAGGACACGGGGCGGGGGAGCAAACAAAGGCACTGAAGGGTTGATGAAAACCACTTACTCCTGCATTTCGCACCAACTCTTGCTACTCAGTACAAACTCAAATTTCTGAAGACTTAACAGCACAGTAAACAGCAAGCTTTCAAAGTAATGGGAAATAGCAAACATTGTGACTTCTCACACTGTGATTTGCCCGGTCTCACACCTCATTCTTTCCCTTCTTCCTTCTCCTGATGTCCAATCTCCACTGGAAATCCCAATATCCTTCCTCTAACAGAGTTCTGCCCTGAACTCGAATTTAGGGAAAAGACTTATACTCCAATAAAGTAGACCTTTATTGAAGGGGAGAATTAATGGAAAGAAACGGCCTTAAAATGGCACTACCGTATGTATAGTACACTGTTCCTGCCTCCATTTTTAATTTATCTTAACTGATACATTGAAAGGGTGAGAGGTTATCACTTAAATGAAATTAATAATTTAAATTCCATTACAAATATAATTATGATTTACTTTCTTTTTAAAATTAATTTAGCAGAGTAACTGGAGTGCCCTAAAATTTATATATTAATTGTATTATAAATATAATTCAGTTTTACAAAGTACTTTAAAGCAAAATAATAAAAATATTCCAAAGTTATCTAGACTGGTTCTGTAACTACACAAATTAATGGAACAAAAGTTCATCAAAAAGCACCAACTATTATCTTTTGAATGGACTGTCCCATACCACTCACTATAACTAAAATATATTTTCATTTCCAATTTGGTGAATTATAAAATGTCCTTCAAACCATATGAACAAATTTAAAGTAATGTACTTCAGCGGTTGTATAAATTGGCTTGGGTCCTTCATGTTTACAATATCCAGCTGCTGAAGCAACTGGTTTTAAGAAGAAATTATCAGGGGCATAATATACTTTTTTTAAATAAGAGAGAAAAGCTAAAGAGTCATCTCTGATTCATTAGTAAAATTCGTTTTTATGATTTGACCAGGGAGGATAAAGCAGAGACGCTTACTGTTACTTTCTGACTGGCATTATCGCTGTGGATGGTGAGGAACGGGTTGGTGGTGGCTGAGTGGAGGGGCGGCGCCTGGGCTCCGGCCAGCAGGTTGTTGATGGGGATCTGCGTCGGCCCGGGGAGCTGGAGCTGCTGCAGTTCCGGCGGGTGGTGCTGCTGGTGGTGGTGCTGCTGCATTAACTGGTACAGGAGGGCCTGGTGCTGCTCCTGAGGTCAAGAACACGCAGAAGAAGATGAGCTCCCGGTCCCAGAATTCAGCAGTCAGTAAAGCCTGACTTTTCTATTTTCTTCTTCACTTTAATAGGAGATACTTAAATTTAAGTCACATTTATACTGCTAGGAAAGAAAGCGGTATCTTCTCTGGAAAAATACACTGTACTGGATAATATCCATCTATTATAAAATGTCAGTATCACTAGTGAATGGCTTCTTTTCAAAACAGGGCAAACAAATCCAGGAGACCTCTATTCAAATTAGGTTATCCATGATAATTAAGGGCAACGGCAACTTAGAACTTAGAAGTCATAAGTTATCTCGATCTGACTTTAGAATGTGGGCCATCCTCATTCCCAATTCTGGGAATATAAAAGTAACTTTTAAAGTTCTTATTCATGCCAACAAAGAGTGCGTCCTTGCTGTAGTTATGAGACTATTCTTTGCAGCAAGTATGTATTTGATTTCCTGAGTATTTACTATATGTCAGGCACTGTTCTGAGATCTATCAGTGGAGGGAAAAAATCTCTGCCCTTCTGTGGCTCAGCCTGAGGGGGAGAGACCAACAAAATATCAGGATATGATTACTGGTAAGGATCAGAGTAAACAGGAATGTGTGGGAGACAGTACTGGGGGCGTGGAAATCTCAAATAGATAGGTCAGGGTGGTTCTCAGTTGGACAAAGACTTGGAGGCAAGGAGGGAATTCACTATATGGATGTGGGGAAAGGGAGCGGATCTATAGGAAGAAGGAATAGCCAGTGATAAGGGGCCATGAGGGAGCATATCCACAGTGTGATCGAGTACTAGTAAGGAGACCGGGGCAGGCTGGGGACAACTGAACAAGCAGGAGACAAGGGGAGAATGTGGGCCTCATGGTGGGGGTGCCGTGAAAACTCTGGCTTTTACTCGGTGATACAGAAAAGCAGAGGAAGGTTTTAAGCCAAGGTGTGACACAATCTAACTCTGGACTCGATGGATTCAATGGGAGGCGTCACACGAGAGCGAAGTATGACTGCAAGGTTTTGGGCTTGAGCAACCCCAAATCGGTGTTCCCTTTGGCTGAGGCCGGCAAAACTGTGTGGAGCAGGTCTGTGACAGATCAGCAGGTCAGGTTTGGACATATTATGCTTGAAATGTCTATTTCAAAACACCCAAGTGGAGATATCGAGAAAGTCTGAAATTCCAGAAAGGGGCCTGGGCTGAAGATGTAACATCCGCACATATTTAAAACTGGATTGGAGAAGGGCCTCTGAAGCTCTATGACTGAAGGAGATCACTGAAATTCTAGGTTACTCTGAAAGTGAGAGGCTGAGGTGAAGAGAGGAATGAATGGTTAGGCAGGAATTACACTGCGGTTATGTGGGCTCCTGAAGGCTAAGGGAAGAAAGTGTTTCAAGGAGGAGGGAGTGATCAACTCTTTCAAATGTTGTTGCCAGATCAAGGAAGAACAATGACAACTGTCCACCAACTGCACTTAGCAGTATAAGGGTCATCTGGGAGGAGAGAGCAAGCAGAAAAACGGGGCGGCAGTTGGGGGGGGGGAGGGTCAAGCAAGAGTTCTTCTGAGGATGGGAGAAGTCAGTGCCTCAGAAGAAAATGTGCCACTCGTAAACAAATTTCACCCCATAATCTTGGCTGACAAAGGAAAGATACAGAATTTAAACCACTTCAGTTCTTGTGGTCTCTGAGCAACAGTGTGTGTGCTAAAATCTCCTTAATGAGCCATGTTCTAGAAATGAGTCATCTATATGTACTATTACTAATAATAATCTTGATTAAGAGGAAGGACCCCAAATAAACTATATTTTAGTATTTTGTATTAAGATAACAAGATCACATTTTAGTGTAAGCATTAAATATTTTATATAAAATCTATCCTTACCACTGTAAGAACAGTAACAGTGAAAATGATGATCCACAATCAAAACAAGTATATATATTTTTTTTAAGATTTTATTTATTTGACAGAGAGAAATCACAAGTAGGCAGAGAGGCAGGCAGAGAGAGAGGGGGAAGTGGGCTCTCCGCTCGCGGAGCTCGATCCCAAGACCCTGAGATCATGACCTGAGCCGAAGGCAGAGGCTTTTAACCCACTGAGCCACCCAGGTGCCCCCAAAACAAGCATTTTCAATATATTTTTGACTAAAGCAAAAAAATGGAAATATTTTACTTATTTATAAAGATTTTTTTAAGTTTTATTTTTTAAAAAGATTTATTTATTTGAGGGGCGCTTGGGTGGCTCAATGGGTTAAAGCCTCTGCCTTCGGCTCAGGTCATGATCTCAGGGTCCTGGGATCGAATCCCGCATCACGCTCTCTGCTCAGCAGGGAGCCTGCTTCCCCCTCTATCTCTGCCTGCCTCTCTGCCTGCTTGTGATCTCTCTCTCTGTCATATAAATAAAATCTTTTTTAAAAAAATAAAATAAAAAGATTTATTTATTTGAGAGAGAGCAAGGGAAAGACCTACAGAGAGAGAGAGAGAGAGAGAGCACGAGCAGGGGGAAGGGGTATGGGGTAGAGGGGAAGAGCTGGCTCCCCAATGAGCAGGGAGCCCAATGCAGGACTTGATCACAGGACCCCGGGATCATGACCTGAGCCAAAGGCAGATACTTAACCAACTGAGCCTCCCAGGCACCCGAAAGATTTTATTAAATAATCTCTACACCCAATGCGGGACTTAACCTCACAACCCCAAGATCAGGAGTTGCACACTCCACCAACTAAGCCAGCCAGGCACCCCGAGTAGATACTTAGAAAGAAATTACAAACATAGGCTGAAATGAAACTCTGAGCTTAATACTGCATTCTCCAAGCCGTCTAACTAAATGAAGTATGCTAGGGAAATGGAGCCACAGATAGCTGCACAAATACATCAGCCCGTCTGGCTTTAAGTTTATGACTGCACAAGTCCAGCCAGAAGAATGTCTCTGCATGTGAGCCACACACTTTCAATACATATATTTTTTTAAGATTTTATTTTTAAGTAAATCTCTACTCTCAACATGGGCTCGAACTTACGACCCCAAGAGGTGCACGCTCTACCAAATGAGCCAGTTGGGTGCCCCTCCCCCACCCCCACCTCCCCATACACTTAGTCAATCTTCCTCTCTCCTCCAAGATACCTATTTCACATTTGGTTCTCTCCTGTGACCACCAAAATCCTATTTCCCTCAGCTGATGCTTTTAATTCTTTTTTTTTTTTTTTTTTTTAAGATTTTATTTATTATTTGAGAGAGCACAAGCAGGGGGAGGGACAGGAGAGGGAAAGAGCAGACTCCTGACTGAGCAGAAATATGGGCCTCGATCCCAGGACCTGAGATCATAACCTGAGCCGATGGCAGACACTTAACCAACTGAGCCACCCAGGAGCCCCTGATACCTTTAATTCTAATTTCCAAAATTAAAAACATTAAAAGTGGGTCTCCTCAACCTCCTGTCATAAAAACCCTCCGACAGCTGCTCGGCCTGCCCTCCTCACACAGCGGAGTGCTGCCCTCCACTCCCCTCGCTTTCCACGCCCTGTGAGGAACTTTCCTCTCTCCTGTTCCCACCAACACGTACATAGGCTGTCATATTCAAAATGAATAGAAATTCCCCCTTAGACCACGCCTTTCTTCCATTAGCTGCTCATTTCTCTGCTTTTTTAGAGTGAAGTGGCTGCAGCTGCCAATACTCTAGCTTCACTTCTTCTCCTGCCATTTTCTTTGGAACCATGTGAGGAAGTTTTTACTTCTCACCACAATTATCAAAACCTCCAGGCAGCCAAATCCAATGGTCAAATTTACTTGTCCTCCCAGAAGTATTTTTACACAGCCAAGTCCTTCCTTTATTGATACATTGTCTTCCCTCGGACCCAAGGACACCACTTCTCAGTTCTCCTCTTAACTCACCGATCACTTTTTCCCCCACATCCCTTACTAGATTATGCTCCTCTTCCAGGATACCCAGGGCTCAGTCCTCAGATATCAGTCCTCATTCCCTACTGATCTCATAAAATCTTATAAATCTAAGTATCATACATGCAGCAATGACCCCAAATTTATATTTCCAACTGCATCCTTTCTCTGGACTCCAGACTCACACAACTGTCCAGTCCACATCCCACTTGAACGCCTAAATAGACATCTCCAACTTATTATGTCTGTAACAGAACTTCAGCTTTCTCTCCCAAACCAGCTGTTCCTCCAGGTCTTCCAAATCTCAGAAAAATGCAACATCCACTCTTTAGAACTGTTCTTTATCTGAATGTCTGACAAGTCTTGTTGGTTTTATCTTCAAAATACACAATCTCAGATGGTTTTCCCCCACATTTATCCTGCTATTCAGGAAATCACATTTTCTACCTAAACTACTCCAACAGCCTCTGTTTCTCCTTTTGCTACTATTTCCCCTCCCAACATATACAATTTCCCATACAATGGCTAAGCTCATCTTTAAAAAATGGAAATTGTTATGTCACTAGTCTGTTCAAATCTTCCAAGTAATTCTTTAAAATAATCCTGAAAGAAAAAGTGAGGATATATGAAACAAGATTTTTAAAGTTGAGATAATTATTAAAACTAATATACTATATACTATTTTGATACATTTAAAAGTTTCCACAATAGAAAAATTAAAAAAAAAATCACTAATGGCCTCAAAGCATACTCAAAATCTAAATTTCCTGCCACAGACAGCCAAACAAGGTCCACCGGGGACTTTCTCTCCTCTGCACCAGCCTCCCTCTTATTCTGCAGTCATGCCAGCTTCTTTCTAGTCCTCAAAACGTGAGCACATATGGTCTTTTCCAATGCTGCTCTTCCATTCTCCCATGTCAAAAATTCACGTTCCTTCAACTTTTATTCAAGTCTATGCTCAAAAGTCACCTAGTCAAAGAGGTAATAAGACTCTATCTAAAATTCGGCCCCCGGCCCACTGTTCCCGTATCCCTTTACCCTCTCATTTTTCTTCTCAGTGCCGATCACTACCAAAAACCATACATTGGCTTATTGTCCACCTCCACTGTCGGAATGAAACCCCATGAAAATACAAAGTCTTATTCATCACCACATTACCAGACTCTACAAGAGTACCACAGTACATGTTCTAATACTTGTAAATGAATCAATATAATGTCACTACAGGTATCGTGAACTATACCAAATGGCAGGACAAACTGTTTGGGGGGTTATGCACCCAATAATGCTATTTCACGAAGTGGGTAAGTCTATACCCATGCTAAATGTCTATTACAGCTTAGAACACTTGCTCCTAATAAAAATCAAATATTATCAAAAGGAAGAACTTACTGGCGTGAGCTGCTGAGAATTTAACAACTGCTGAAATTGCTGTTGGTGAAGAAATATTTGTCTTTGCTGGTCAGAAAGTAATCCTAGTCCTGAGGCACTGAAAAACGATTAAAATTCTTACTTTCTACTATATATTGTTAATGTTTTTTAAAATGTAAAATGAAAGACAACTTTTCAATTTGGTGTTTAATGAGTTAACAAGTCAAATCTTTAAATATAATACTTTCTGATAACAATCACGTACAAATTTCTTTTTTCTCTCTCTGTGTGTATACAGGTAAATAAGAATTCACATTGTCAAGAAATGTTTTGTTTTCCTTTTTATTATAAACCAGGAAGGCACTCAGTACTTTATGGAATAGAAATTTAAATGTGTTTATAACACGCACATAATAATTTCTTAATTATTCAAGGATAATTTAACCCACGCTAAATAACACATATGTAAAGCAAAGAAAAATCCCAACTACTAATTGACTTGACCTAACCTTTTTTAATGGTCCCAATGGAGAGTAAAATTAAACACCAAAGAAAAGGGAGCCAGAAAAATAGTTTACTAGTATCCATTGCAAATCCATTTAAAACAATTTATTCCTCAAATGTATGTCCAGTAACAACATGGCTTTAGTCTCCTTATTTTGAACAAACAGTCAAATGAAACTCCAGTACCATGACAGTTTCACTCACAGGAAATTCAAGATAATTTGATATAGGCCTTTATCCTATATAAAAATCTTTAATTATAAAATTAGCAGAATTGCATAGCTGAATTTTAAGAAATCAATATTCATTCATATGTAGTCCTTATTACAATATTCTTTTTCTTCAAAATGTAGGATACATGAAGACAATATACAAGGGGAGGTAACAGATAAAGAATGAAATTTTTAGCACAGAATACATTTAATGCTTCATTTATTACTAAAAGTGATTTAATTTTGTTTTAATTTGAATTACTTAAATTTCAAACATAAATGGCTCTCAGAATAATACACTTAATCTAGAAGTTTGCTAGATTTTCATTTCTTGTTGATCACATCTACAAGAAGCACATTAAAAATCCCAACCTGAAAGCATGGACAATACGGGAACTCTGTTGCACTAAAGAACCCAAAATAGATTTTAAGTGAGTTTCTTACCTGTTCGTCAGTGTAGCTGGCATTGGATGTGTTGCATTAGGTGGTACAGTTGTATGGGTGAGGGGGGTAGGGTTCTGGGATATTGTGACAGGGGTCTGAATAACCCCATTTAAAGCTCCTACAATGCCATTAATTGCCAGTTGGTTACCTGGCAAAGCTCCAATTATTCCACCCACTGCAGGCACTGCAGGAATGGTGGATGTTACAGTCTGCATCCCACTAGCCAGCGCCCCCACCGTCACACCATTGACCTGCTGCACTCCACTCACACCCGAGCCCTGCTGAGCTGGACTCTGCCCAGCAGGAGGGGGAGTAGAAAGAGCAGAAGAGCTGCTGGTGCTTTGTCCACTGGAGGTTAAGTCCTAACGTAGGAAAGAACAGAAACTTAAGTTAGAACACAGCAAAACTGTTTAAAATCACCTTACACCATTTAATGTGGTATACTACTGTTCGTAAGAAAAACACAGAAATGAAACCAACCACAGCAAAATTACCTGATTTAATACAGGAAGAGAATTATCAGGTAAAAAGCTGTTGCCTAGATGAGGGCTCTTACTGCTGTTCAAGGAATCAGTGGTAGGAGCTAGAATAATAAAAGACAAAAAGAAACCCATTTACCCTGTTAAATTACATTTTGTGTAAGATTAAAGGCTTATCTAAAAGCCTATCCTGAGCCCCACATTAAAAACACTTAAATATTAAGTCTTGCTATGCCTAATACCAGTTTAAAGGGAAAAATCTATAACTCTATTGAATACTATGGCTTTAAATCAATAAAGAGATCATTACACATTTAAATAACTATTATAGTTAAATTATGTACTAAAGAAGTTAGAGCAAATTCAAATTGATCACTTGGCAGATTCTTCACGTTCTTTGAAAATAATCATTCCTTTTCTACTTCTTCATATAACTGGTAACCAGTTATTATTCACTTACTATGAGAAAGATCCTGAAAGTCTATCCTACTTTCCCTAGATATGCAATAAATACTTTCATACTTACCATTCTGTGCTGAAAATGCATGCATTTGATGAGACGGACTAGGATTTGTTGTTATTGTTGGAAAAGGCACTGAGAGCTGTGCATTCAGTAACTGAAGACGTTCTTTTTTGGCTGTCAAGTTTTTAATCTGTTCTTCCAATCTCCGATTCTCAACTTGAAGTTGGTGTAATGACTTCAGCATTCCCAAAACTAGCAAACATTTGCATGGTTTTAGTAAAGACAAGTTCCCATACAGGACTAAGTATTTTATACAGACCTAAGTATCAGTAACTTTAAAAATAAGTTAAAATAGGGAAGTAGAAATGTTGTAAAACATTTTCAAATTACTAGGTTTTATTTCTAAATTTATATGTAGATATAAATATACCACAATAAGTTATGCGTGTTTATATAAGTACAAAGGGATACTGGTCCTAGATGTACCTTCTGGAAACTTTGTTGACACATATCAAAAAAACCCACCCATCTGGTCTATGCAGTTTTCATTCTCAAAGAAAACTGATGACATCTTATTAAATAAAAACAAATAAAAACCTAATTAAAAATTTAAAGTGCCTGCCATCAGTTCTCATTAAAATCGTATTTAAAGGTGTCTTTAATTAAAAATAATAATAATAATAAAAATAATAAAATAAGAAAAAAATCATATTTAAAATGGGAAAGAGTCACACCAATACCCTTCCCCACATTAAAGAGTTTTTGTGTGCTGCCTGGTCAAGCTAAGGGCACCTCCAGAGCGGGGTTGGGGTGGGGGATGGGGGTGGGAAGGCCGCCCAGCCCGGCCAGCCTCGCCGCCCCGGCATGCGGATCCACACATCGCCCAGCAGGGAGCAGTGTGCGCGCACCACAGCCCCTACTCCAGGCTCCCGGAGAAACGCTGATCTTCTGGAACCAGGCAGTTTCTGTCCTGCCTCATCGCCTCAAATACAGTTTCAATTCCTTCCACAACTCAGGAGTTCTCAACTAACAACATTGAGTAGTTCTGCCAGGGTGATGGACACTTTAGAAGTTCTACATACACACATTAAAAAGTTGTATTTGTTTAACATGCCTTCAGGGCCTTCAAAAGACACAAGTGAGGTGGTACAGACATATATGGTCATTTCCCAAGGATTTAACTTTTATCCCCTCCTCTTCAAGATGCTATACAGAAACCCTCAGTATGCCCAAATGAGATGCAATAAGACTAAGCTAAACCTGTCCTCCAGCTATCATGTTTAAAGGATTATCCCGGCATGAATTTCCTCACAATTAGCATTTTTCGGCAAGGCACCATTTATAAAACCAAACAAAAAAAATACACAAAAAACCCCTAAAATACCAATTTACAGCACTTGTCTACTAACAATAAGCAAAATGTTTTGTTTTGATACAATAAAGCAAAAGCCTATATCCCAGAATGATAAAAACTACCTATTTTTTCCCCCCAAAACATATATCCTTTAACATGAGGCCACCTCCCCAGCTCACTGCCACTTAGAGTAACTTTACCTTTTTTTGGCATTTTTCAACCATGATCTTAATATTTAACATTGAAAAGTACTAAATATGTATATAAAATACATATATTACATAATTTAATGATACAAAATACAGATAAATTTAGCAATTCTTATTCTTTCTCATTCAAATTAAGAAATTAAGAAAATGGCTGGCATACCTGACTATATGTTTTTATTTTTACTTTTCAGAATTATTTCTAGGTGAGGGGAGAAGGAGCAGGGGGAGAGGGAGACAGAATCTCAAGCAGACTCACCACCTCATGACCCTGAGATCACGACCTGGGCTGAAACCAAGAGTGGGGCCCTCAACCAAGTGAGCCCCCCAGGGACCCCTGACTAAATGCCTTTTTTAAAATGAATTTTCCAAAGGTAAGCCAAGTTTTCTTCAAACAATTAAGCGAAGAGAAGATATGACTCATGTATTTTAGTAAAATTTAAAAATTGGTGAGAACAGGTGCGGGTGCCTGGGTGGCTCAGTTGTCAGGCCTCTGCCTTCGGCTCAGGTCCTGGGATCCAGCCCCCCAGGGCCCGGCTCCCTGCTCCTCGGGGGGCCTGCTTCTCCTCCTCCCTCTCTCACTCTCCCTGTTTGTGTTCCCTCTCTCACTGTCTCTGTCAAACAAATAAATAAAATCTTTTTTTTAAAAAGTTTAAAAATTGGGGGGCGCCTGGGTGGCTCAGTCGTTAAGCGTCTGCCTTCGGCCCAGGTCATGATCCCAGGGTCCTGGGATCGAGCCCCGCATCGGGCTCCTTGCTCGGCAGGAAGCCTGCTTCTCCCGCTTCCATTCCCTCTGCTTGTGTTCCCTCTCTCGCTGTGTTTCTCTCTGTCCAATAAATAAAATCTTTTAAAAAAAAAAAAAAAAGTTTAAAAATTGGTAAGAACAAAGTACCAATATTAAAATAATTCAAAACAGTAACAAGAACCACTGAATGGTTAAGTGCTTACTGTGAGCTAGGCAATGTTCTTCACAGTTTTTACACCACTTAATACTCAAAACAACACTATGCTATAGGTACATTATTATTCCCACTCTACAAATGGGAGATAACATACACATTAAGAAACTTGCCCAAGATCCTAGCATTAATAACAGGTAAAGATAAGATTCAAGTCCAACAGTAAAACTGTAGAATCTGTTCTATTAAAACACTACAGTACACTTTCTTGCCATATTATATAAAACGTATTCCACTGCTATTGATGAAATGTGACTGCTGCATCTATCCATCTGTCTGTCCATCCATCTTTTAAAGACATGAAAAGAATACTTACTGTCACTAGGAGTACCCTGTTCTAATAAGAACTGCTGTCCTTCACTCCACTGCCTCTCCAAAAGCTGTTCTATGCTGGCTGCTACTGGAGGCAGATTTTCCAAACTGCTGTTGACTGGTTGATCATAGCGAATTTGTAAGCTGCTTACAGGAGATCTGTTGAAAATATTAATTCTCAGGTTAAACAGAAAGAGAGTGTATTCACATTTCTCACCTTATGCTGACCCTATCCCTGTAAAAAGTCTTCTAACTCCAGGCTGCCTATGCTGAAGAATGATAAAATCATAATCCACCCTAAAATTGAGTAATTACCATTCTTCCTCCCCAAATTATAAAATCAGGGGAATAGCTGGCTATACTCAGTAATTAAAAACCACTAGAAAATATAAACACACTCCTCAATAATCTCTGAAATAGGCTGTAAAAGAACCTGATACAGCTTTAGATAACAGGGTAAAAGATAGTACTAGAAAACTTGAGAATAATTAGCCAGAAGAGAGGAGTTCCACCGTTTTGCTTTAAGACACAAAATATCAGAGTAACACTATACAATTATAATAATGTAGAAGGCATTTTATTTTACAACCAACAGAATCTCAAGTATCAGTAAAAAGAAATTTTTAATAATTTTGAAGGATCCTTTTGTTATAAAGTCAAAAATATAGATTTTTCTAGTATTGATGAGATTAAGGAGCATTATAAGACCAAAGTAATTTTTATTTGAACCCTCTCTACAAATTTTTCTAAAATGCCTTGGATTCGTACTTTGAGTGGTAATAACTTAATCAAGTCTTCCAAAAACAATTATTACTTATGTTAAGATGAACGTGTAATGTTCTCTCATCCATTTTTTTGTTTTAAATTTGTAAACATGGCCATTTTTGCTCTCCACACTAACACAATACATTAGTAAAGGGCTTTAGGCTTTCCAACTTGTTTCCACATAATTATCTCATATGATCTTCATAACGACCTCGTGATAAGTAAAAACCTGGCTTATTGGTTCCATTTCTATATGAGGAATCAGGATGAGGTTTTAGTGACTTGTGCAAAGACATGCTGCTGGTAAAGGGCAGAGCTGGGCGCAGCGTGGGTCTTCTAACAACCCACTAGTGTCCTGCCACTGCCTCAATGTGCTTGTCTACCAAATCTCCTTCAACAACAAGTTAAACAAATGAGGTTTTTTTATTCCTCACAGAAACAACACGTGCTCCATACAGTTGACCATCCCTCTCCAAATAGCACATGATGCCCAGGAGGATAATTTAGGTTACTACCCTTCAGGCTGATTTTTAAAGGATAATATAAAGTTGGAAATGTATGCTAAAAATAATTTGGTAAAATTTATTGTTTTAAATGTTTTATCCATTCAGCTAATGAAAAACTAAGTACTATGCTAAGCAAATTAGCACTGAGGCATCTTGCAAAATTTCTGGGTAGCTTCTACGATATTTTAAGTTTAAGAGGGGAACACAGAAATGCTTCCTACACTAAACACATGACCAAAAGCCCATTAGTTTTCTTCTTTGAGAAGAATAATAAAATAGTACAAAAATAATCACACAGTTGATGTTAATCACTGTGTACTTCCTAGTTGGAAAAGAAGGAATATTTCATTTCCTCCAGAGTTCAATTAGGAAAATACTACTACTTTTAGGTCACCCAGGAATTTTGTAGGAAAAGACACTACTGGATATACCACTAGAAAATAGCAAAATTAGAGGTTACTGAACTAATCTAATGATAAAGATGTTCCTTAAGACATTACCAATATACGAGCAATATAACAACAGATATTCATGGTATCTTTGCATAAAAATATTAATTTTTAATATAATTTTTAAGTTCCCATAGTTGAGAAATGTTTATTTCCCATAGTGGAAAAAAGACTCCAGAATGGGCTTCTACCTCCTTCTGTTCTCCATTTTCACTCTACCCATGCTTGAGGCAGAGTTTACAAAATTAGAGAGCAGAGAGAAAACAAACTGGAAGAAGGTATAGAAGTTGAAAGTAGAATACAATTAATAAAAAGAGAGCCACCACCTAAAATTCCATTGTTTTCTATAAATTGATACAATATTCCCTTCTGCCATACTCCCCTTTGAGAACAGAAGATCTGGGACACTTAGACTGTGCTCAGAGAAATTCAACCCTTTCTGTAGAACTCTGGTAAGAACTCTGCTAACAGAGTAACCTTCCATACATTACGTAAGGTACCTAAATTCTATCATATAGTATTTACGGCCATTTCACAGAACAATGTAATAATTTGTTATACTTAGGTTCTAACAATTGTAGGAACTAGAGAGATTTTTTTTCAAAAGTTTATTATTCTCTTAGTAATATCTACACCTAATGTGGGACTTAAACTCACAACCCCAACATCAAGAGTTGAATGCTCTTCTGACTGAGCCAACCAGGTGCCCCAAGAACAGAGGGATTTTAGAAACAAGCCCCAAGAACTAGGAACTAGAGATGAAAGGGTTAAGTGCATTGCCCACAACGGAGCTAAAACTGGAACCCAGAGTTGAAAACCTTGAGTGTTGTAGCTTAGAGAGTTTTAAAGACTATTTCATGACCAAAAAGAATTAGCCAAATTAATGTATTTAATAGTACCAGCAGCTAAATATACAGATGATAAGAACAAGAGAGTTGAACCTCATCGGAAATCTAAGAAAAGGGGAGTCTTCTTAAAAGCTTAGAAATCTAGTCATGTGTTTAATATTCAAATTAATTTAGAATCATTTTTCTTGACAGTCCAGACAGGCTTCTTATCTACAGAATGCTTTTACAGCCTCACAAATGTACGCTATGATAGGAGATAAAGAAGTTTCCAAATCTCAGAATGTTTCCTTTGCCTATACTAGGCAGAGTAAATAATGCTTACCGGGGTGAGAGACTTCCTCGGGGTGAGCTTCCTCTGCCAACAAGGCTGCGGCTATTGTCTCCAAGATCTTGATCTGTAGTGTAAATATTTCATAGCTGATAAAGTGACTCTCACTAGATAAGAGGTTTTAAGCTCTTGCCCTGATTTTTCCTAAAACATACATAAAACCTTTACCACTATCTTTGCAGTTACTATGAAAGTAGAAGATCTAGTATGTTGCTAGTTCAGAATTGCTGAACTGTGGCATGTAAGGCGTTGTCCCTACACGTTTTTGTGGGTGTAGAAGGCCATGGATTATGTTCTGTTCTTTCATTCCTTTCAATTTTACAGCACAGAAGCGTGGTTTGCATTTGCAGTACCCTCCCCTCAGCCACTTTTAATTTCTACGGTTAAAGTAATGAATCACAGCTGTGGACAGCTAATCTGTATGCTTATCACAGCAAATCCTTATGCTTTGTATTTTTTAACACTTTGCATCCCAAGACAAGTCATAAAATGCATAATGTATAACATAGAGTCACACATCGTAACTAAAATCACGTATGTTACATGGATACTCACACCAAGAATAAAACACTAAAAATTTAAGTCGATAAAAACAAGTAGGAGTATTCTGTACTTAGAAAGGAAAAAACTAACTTCTTCAAAATAATTCTTAGGTAACACCAAATATCTCTGCTTGAAAAGTAACTTGTATTTCTCCTATAATCAGTTCCTTCTAAAGTCACCCTATCTGGCCTCTTTCAAGGTTGTCCTCCCCTTATTCTGAGTCAGGTAACCTCTGACCCTTAAAGGGTAAAGACATGACTGATCCATTCTTGGTGAACTGCTAAACCCATTCCCTTCCCCCAAACAGGCATGACTACTTGGACATGTCAACAAATCCTTAAGGATGGAATGAAACAAAGCAAATCCAGTGGCTCATTAAAACAGTACAAGAGGCAAATGCTACAAAACGTCAACTGGTAAAAATTCACAGGATTACTAAACACTGTAGAAATTCTCTAACAGGATTTTTTTTAACCAAGTTTGTGTAATGCAATTTCATGAATTATGCAAATAAAGGTTTAGGCTATTCACAGAAAAGCCCAGTGTTATGTTACTTTCATTGCACAGAACTGAGAACTGAACACATCAATCACAAAAGTCACAGGAGACATTGTTGCATTCCTGCCTGCTGATGGCTCTGCTTAAACATTTACATTTCAGACAGCAGAAAAGCACATCACTGTTTTGCAGCACAGCACACTATTTACTTCTAACTGCGGGGGGGATGGGGGTGGGGGGAGTGGCACAATCCTATATTAACCACACTTTCAGACTTTTCAAATAAAATGAGCCAGTGGAGGGATGGGGGGGTTACATTGGGGGAGAATTTAGAAATTCTTGAAGACCTACCTGTTTGATTGTTTTCAGACTGAACTATAAGAGCTGCCATTGATGACCCTGGATTTATTCTACTGCCGTACATATGAGATGGTGGCTGACTAAGAGAAGATCCAGACAGGGTATTTGCCTAAATGAAAAGAATTACAAAGATAAATGAATTATATTTGAAAATACCTTCATATTTTTCCTCTAATAGACCTAGTAACTATTTTTCCCAGCCTAAGAATATAAGCAGAAATTCCTGACTTTCTGAAGAGTAAATCTCATTCTTGTTTTATCACTCCAACATTTCAATTTTTGAAAAGTTACGTAATTCCAAATTAAAAAAATAAAGACTGGCACAAGGTTATTCTTGCTTTAATTTCAAAGTATCTAGTCACTAACAAAACCCAAGGGCATGGTAACCATGTGAACATATGACTAATTATTTAATCTTATTAAGCCATTTACAAAATAAGGGCAGGTAGACAACAGATGTCTAACAAATGCTTCAGTCTCTTACATCACAAGCTGGCGAAGGAGGTCAAAAGGTCCAATTTCTACTTTTAGTATTTTAACTACACAGAGCTATATTTCCATTGCTTAACTCTGTCATTAGTAAAACCTGCACACTATTCTGTTACTTCCTATTTTGATAGACTTGGAAGCCTGCTGCCTTTTTTGTTTTGTTTTGTTTTTATTTTAAAAGAAAGCAAACAGGCATCACAAGTATGTTTTCTATACAATGCAGAGCTCAACGAATCACAGCTTTGCCCTGACCCCATATAAGGCACTGTCTTTTTGGCAGGAAGCCAGCTCCACTAACTGGAGAACTGGTCCAAAGTTTGTAATTCATTCATGTTGCTAACCACAATTCTGAAGGCCTCTACTGGGACTTGTGCCAAACAAGCGAAAATGAACCCTTAAACAGATGAAGCTAAGGAGGCTGGCCAAAGTCTTGCGTAATCCAATGTAATAAAAATGCCTTCTTTGATGTGAATACTTTCTCCCACTTTCTAAGAATATTATAACCTTAAAATGTGGCATTTTGGGAGCAAATCTCTTGTACGCAAAACACTGTTACTCAAAGGAAGTTATTACTAGCCTGAAATACTTTTCAGATTTAACAGAACCACAAATTTTTAAAGTAGACTTCATATTCTTTTTCATGAATGAAATCAAACTTAAGTTTTATAAAAATGAAATCACTATACAGTTATTTCAGAACAGAATTGTGGAAAATAATTTCAAAGGATTGAAGCACTTCTAATATAAAGAAGCTAAATAACAGCAAAACAAAAGACGGGGGACACTCTAACCTGTACAACTGCACACAGGAGACCAAGACAACACAGTGGCTCTACCAAGCAAAATATTACAGAAAATAAACTGTGTTTCTGGAAAGACTCAGACCCTATGGCCTCTAGCCATCTTATTGGACATGAAAATTGGACTTTACAATTCACAGAAATAGTCTGTGATGCAGAATCCTATCCTTGTTTTCCCTTGTTTCAAAGGGTACATTTTCCAGCTCATTTTTCAAAGGGTACATTTTCTAGCTCATTTTTTCATGTCTAAGTTTAATTGGTCAATTTTCGGTTTCATTTTCCTCTTATTAAAGATGTGGATAGAAAGTGAATAAGTTTGTACTATAAAGTCTTGTTTAACAATCACTTAGCCCTCAGTAAAAGGTAAGGCATCATTTTAACCTCAAGATCATACTAGACATTTACAATGTATTTGGTAGTATAGCATACTACCAATATACAATTCATAAATGGAAATATACTTAAGATTTTTTTTTTTTACATCTCCAGAAGTCCACTACCTGGAAATCTTGGCTACTCATAAAATAACTTAGGGTAAGAAAAATCACCAAACAAACAAACAGAAAGACCAGATGTTACCGGTCCCATGTGTAAACATCTCAGGTACCATATACTTAAAAATATCCATTGCAGAGCCAATTTGCTCTTACACTAGTTATGATCCTAAAAAGATTAGAAGTAGAAAATTAATTAGAAAGAGAAAGAAAAGTCAGTTCTTGAGACATTTGATGGCAGCAGGAATCAATAGCTAACAGTATGAGAAAAAAGAGAAAAATATGGGCAAGAATGAGAGCATATTCCAGAGTGCTGCTGAGGTGGTGCTCAAAGAACATGGCTAAATGCCTTAGCATCTGCACCTTATCTTTCTGACTCTCCTTTTTCATGTAGTCATCTATAATGGTTGAAACATAACTAATATTACACCAGTTGGACCACTTTTTTTAGTTCCAATTATCAGTTTTATAAGCTATCTTCATCTCTTGATTAGAATCAAAAGATCCTACTCCTCAGAAAAACACTTTTTCAGGAAGGGCTCCTTCTGCAAGTGCTTTATATTTGTCCTTATTAGCTTCACATTTTTTGATGTAGTCTTCAAATTACCGTAGTTACTCTATCACACATTAGCCCACCATACTAAAAGATCAAGATGCAAAGCAGTACTGCATAAAAACTGATTTGCATAATGACTATCATCAAGAAAAAGATAAATCATCTTTAGCATATTTCCAAAAAAGGAGAGTCTGTATTTTATAAAGGTGCCAGGCAAAAGTAAAATCAATAATAAAATAAAAACCTAAAATGGGAATACAGTCTTCATTATCCTAAATGGTCAATTACCCAAGTTCCCTGAATGAGTAAAAATTGTCTGGTAGTTTGTTCTTTAAAAATTATTGCATTTATTAAAACCAGAAAATTTGGAAAGAGATTAAAAGTAATTAATTTTATCAAGTAGCATTTTGTGATGTATTAAAATATTTAAAGCACTCTACATTAAAACTCAAGTCATTAACGTCACTTTAAGTGGTAACATGAGTTACTAAAGAATCCACAAAAGTCTGACACTGCTTAGCCAATGCTTCTGAAATGATGTTTAAAGATTTTTTTTTTATTTATATATTTGACAGAGAGATCACAAGTAGCAGAGAGGCAGGCAGAGAGAGAGGGGAAAGCAGGCTCCCTGCTGAGCAGAGAGCCTAATTTGGGGCTCGATCCCAGGACCCTGAGATCATGACCTGAGCAGAATGCAGAGGCTTAACCCACTGAGCCACCCAGGCGCCCCTGAAATGATGTTTAGAATGGTTAATGTTGGGAACCCATGATAACTCTGTTGTCACCTCTGGGCCAAGAAACCCCCATCAGTTTACTGAAAAAATTTACAACTACTTAGTAGCAATGAAGAAGGGTGAAGGAGAATGGGGTTCGGGAGGTGACTTACTGAGGAAAGCATACACAAAATGTCAGACATTTTGTAGACTCAAAAATGTCTGTCCTTAATAAGTGAAAGCATTAAAATTCTAGGGGATAGAAAGAAATCCATGTGAATCTAAAGAAACATTGGTTAAGAAGCATAAAGGGCACTGAAAGCTTTCATTGTAAGAGAAATCTAGAATAAAGGAAACAACACACACACACACTTCTCCCATAGCATACTTTGGAAATAAATTTTTAAAAGTGCACTGAAAGCCAATGACTAATACACCATAAGTCTGCTTGAGAAGACCGGGTATAAAACACTGGCAATTCTTTTTGGAGAGAAGTACCCAGGATAAAATCTTAATTTTATCCTGCCCAGGTAAGGAGAATAGTTACTAGGGGGCAAAAGTCCTCCTTGAATCTCCTGGCACTGTGAGGATACGAGTTGGTAACTCTGGGAAGGCTGAGTGAAGGGTATCCATAATATTATGTGAATGCTACTCCTTTTACAACTTTGCTATATACATCTATAATTTAAAATAAGAAGTTAAAACCAAAAAAAAAATGACTATAGGAGCATCTGGGAGGCTCAGTCGGTTAAATGTCTGACTTCGGCTTAGTTCATGACCTCAGGATCCTGAGATCAAGCCCCAAGTCAGGCTCCTAGCTCAGCGTGGAGTCTGCTGTCCTTCTGCCTCCCCCTGCTTGTACTTTCTCTCTCAAATAAATAAAAATAAAACCTTAAAACAATGCTCATAAAACGAACTGGTTACTCGACTTTATAGTGTCCCACACTGAAATCATATCACCTGCTCAACACGTAAAACAGGTGTTAGGTTAGATCAAGATAAAAATATTTAATAAATATTATAAGTTCATATTGCCATAATAAACTGCTGCCTTAACTTCCGATATATATCTTGGATTCTTTGTTCCTTTCTCAAGATTAATAATTGAGGGGCACCTGGGTGGCTCAGTGGGTTAGAGCCTCTGCCTTCGGCTCAGTTCATGATCTCAGGGTCCTGGGATCGAGCCCTGCATTAGGCTCTCTGCTTGGCTGGGAGCCTGCTTCCTCCTCTCTCTCTGCCTGCCTCTCTGCCTACTTGTGATCTCTCTCTGTCAAATAAATAAATAAAATCTTAAAAAAAAAAGATTAATAATTGAAAGGAACCACTTCTACTCAAGATGTTATATAACAACACTTACCTCTAATACTTTAGTAAAAAAGTATAATTATTTTACAAGATGGACCCAAAAGCAAGTAGAGTAAGAGTAAATTGAATAATTATTGACGTAAATGTAAGCCACTTTGGAAAAAAAAAGTTTAGGTGACTGAGTCAGACAACCCTAAGCAAATGTAAAATAAGTTATTATGCTAAAACATAATATATTTAAATTCAAAGCAAATTGGGGCATCTGGGTGGCTCAGTGGGTTAAAGTCTCTGCCTTCGGCTCAGGTCATGATCTCAGGGTTCTGGGATCGAGCCCCACATCGGGCTCTCTGCTCAGCAGGGAGCCTGCTTCCCCCTCTCTCTCTGCCTGCCTCTCTGCCTACTTCTGATCTCTCCCTCTCTGTCAAATAAATAAAAAATAAAATCTTTAAATTCAAAGCAAATAAAAGAAATATAGCATTTCCTAAGTAGATTCATAGACCATATTAACAAGATTAAAATGACCCTTCAGCTTGAAATTTCCCATTGGTAACAGTTTATTCCTATATTCCAAATGTCTGCTTATAGAGAAGTTTTTAAAAGAACTCTTGTTGTAAGGTAACTCTACCAAATTCCTAGGCACTTCGCCCCAGTTAGTTGTGAGGAAAAAAGTCAGGCTAAAGCCGATTCAGGTGAATATCAGACTTAAAAGTGGACATTTTTTTAGGGTTTTTTTCCTTCCTAATGTTGGTAAAGGCAGAATAATAAAGAATGAAAAACAAAAATTAAGTCTGAGAGAACCTATAAAAACTTCACCTTTGTAAAGTACCACAGCAATTCATCATCTACAGGTGGATATGAAACTTCATACCTTCCATCACAGGAAGAGGTTATAGCAACCATTTTTTTTTCTTAAATATTTTATTTATTTATTTGACAGAGAGAGATCACAAGTAGGCAGAGAGGCAAGCTCCATGCTGAGCAGAGAGCCCTGATGCAGGGCTGGATCCCAGGATCCCAAGATCATGACCTAGCTGAAGGCAGAGGCTTAACCGACTGAGCCACCCAGGTGCCCCTATAGCAAGCATTTTTTAAATGCACAGTTAGCCTGTCAATAAACACTGAAATCAATCAAACTCTAAAACATAGTAGAGCTGCTTCAAACGTTCCAACCCTGACATATGATTTAAAAATACATTCTTCCAAAATCTTGTCAGACTCACTAAACTATTACTTTTAAAATTTTCAGTTTCATATATATTCTTAGAAGAAAAACTTTTCATCATCATTGTAGCTGTCATAAATCAAGCTTTCTCACCTGGGGCAAGTGCTAACCCTCTCTCTGTCTTCAATTTCCACGGGTAAAAATGGAACTAATAATATCACCTGTCTCATAAGAATACTGTAAGAATTAACTGAGCTAGTATATAGGACTTATAAAGAATTCTTGCCACATGGTAAGCATTCATATTTTAGCTTATTTTAAAAATTTTTTTCATATGCTATTATGACTTCCATATTTTCCATCAACTTCATTAGAGAATATCACTTATTAATTATATTTTGATATTAACATGGCTATATTTCAAAGATTAATACCTATTTCCTTAAGAAAAACTACACAGTATAAATGTCTCATTATGCAATGATATTTTAATCTATGTATTATATAACGACATAGCAATATTAGATATATAACGTAGGGATTCAAATATTTTCATGATAATTTATATATTTTTTTCAATTTGCAAGCACAATTGGACTAGAAAAGTTTCCAGGAAAAATTAGAGAACAATGGAAAGTTTTCATATATTCTCCAACTCAATTCAAACTTTGCACTATGAAACATATTCTGATAACAGACCCCATTTCTGTGTCAGCTCCCACCAGTAAGGCTTTAATACTCAGCGTGTGATGAGAGATGAAACCAAGTGTGAACAACTTTCAGGTCCCATGAGTAGGCTGACTGTTAAAGCTGTCAGGTTCAATTGCATCATTCCACATTATTCAATGCCCCAAACTGCTCCCTAATTGTTAGGAGCTTAACGTATTCAAAACCATTGTTTAGGCTAATGCCAAAATGCTCCACAATTGAGTTTCTATAAAGTAGTGGGAGGGATTAAATTGTTGTTAAACCATCACTGAACACTCATGATTGGACAACAGGACTGTATAGAATAACCAACCAATTCTAAGCAGGTTTCCTAATTGGTTAATACCTAATCAATATATCACCCATCTTTTGCAGAAAAAATTAAGTCCCCTAGGACCAAAGCAGCTATTGAAATAATTTAAGAACTGGAAAGACCTCAGGCAACAGCTGAACTTCAAATGGCTATAATTCACATATCTATGTTAACATGGAATTATATATTTTAACAGAAAAAAATTTTAAAGATTTTATTTATTTATTTGACAGAGAGAGAGATTACAAGTAGGCAGAGAGATGAGGGGGCGGGGGAAGCAGGCTCCCTGTTAAGCAGAGAGCCTGATCCAGGGCTTGATCCCAGGACCTTGAGATCATGACCTTAGCCAAAGGCAGAGGCTTTAACCCACTGAGGCACCCAGGTGCCCCCAGAAAAATTTTTAATACTATTTTAAGTAAGGGAAGTGCTTCTATACAATTTATCTCACTGGTAAACACGCTATTTCTGTAACAGCTAAAACTAAGGGTCCTGTAATAACTGTAACATCAGTATAACTATTAAATCCAAAGTAGTTTATGGTCTACAAAGTACTTACTCTCATTTGAACTTCCTAACATAGCAGTCTTCACAGCAGGTAGGACAGGTATTTGAAGTATTTGATTTTACACATGAAAAATATCGATTTCTGACTCAAAGTTTTATTTGGCATTGTGTCACACAAATGGACACAGTAAAATTCCCAACAATGTTTTTCAAAGAGATTACCTCTTGACACAGAGGTACATCATTGGGAAATTCATTTTTATGGTAATGATTAGTAAACCAGAGATCAGACTCTAGAGTGAGACTGCCTTGTTTCCAAACTTAGTTTCACCACTTACTAGACATGTGATGTTGTATAGTTACTTAACCTCTTGATAACTCAATAGTGACTTTACAAAGCACTTATACAAACTTATTTTGCTCAGAATGTTAACATCCTTAAAATTACAAGTCATTATGAAGTTACTTAAAACATAAAAGATGAAACTTTCATTCTGACCAATCAAGTCAGAGATCCTCTGAAGTCAGGTCCATCTACTTGGGAAACTGAACCATTTTCTCAAACAAAATGGAAGTACAGACATCATCTGAAAGGAAATTGAGGACTACACTACATCTAAGATAACTCCCAGCACACATACACACACACACCCCCCAAAGTTATCGTATTGGAAAACAAAGTAGTCAAAGCTGACTGAAGTTTCACAGAAATGTGCAAAACATTAGTCATTAACTGTACATTAAAAATGCTTAAACACCTGCAATTACTAAATATCACATAAATTTTGAAAATTCCTTCATTTAAATTATTTCTAAATTTATTTTTTATAATAGTAACACAGAGTAAATAAGGAAGCAGATTATCTACATGAAACCTGAACCCAAAAGCAAAACCCAGAATGCAGAAAATAATGTAACACACTATTTTTCATTACATTCAGTTTTAAATTCTTCTATTAAGGGAATCATCTTTCAAACAAAAGCACTTGAAATTTCTCAAAAGATAGAATGAATGTAGAACTAGGAGACAGAGTGGAATTTAAAAGGCAAAATGAAAAATTAATGATACACCTATAGAAACTAATTTATACCTCTACTTATGATGCAAGGGCAGAGCACATGATTTAAAAAAAAAAACAAACATGGACAATAGTTCTATCTTCTAATAATGCTAGTAAACTATTAACTCTATTGCTGTTATCTGTGAAAGAATAATTCTAAGAACAAACATATCAAATAAAACAAAAGGATTTAACACCGAGGAATATAAAACTAGGTCATCAAACATTTTTTTAACGTTTTTTTTCAAATTAGGGCTGCTAAGCATCAATTTTTTTCCCTACAATTTTACAAGTGTCTCCTTTTTCCCCTTTAAAAGCACAATTCTGTTCTCAGTTTTTAATTTCTATTAAGCTCTTCCTGATCTTACCTCCCTGACCACTTTCCAGGGAACAATTCTTAAGACAGCAAATAAGCCAAACAAGAGGCCTGTCTATCTTACTTAAAAAACCAAAGCCAGAAAGATCAAGAATGACCTCTGGATTTTCATCCTGCTGGCATCAAGCCAGTCACTAAAAACTACTACTTTTGTTAAGTTTTTGGGGGGAAGTAAGGGAGACAAAACATTCAAATTTAACATTTCCATTTTCTGATTTATGTTTTTAAAATATTTGCTTGCTGGTGTGATGGCTTTCTTAACTGTAACAATACTTCTATAATTACATTTTAAATACTGGTAATTTGAATCAACCCACTTATAGCATTGCTAATCAACTACCTATAAAGAAACCCTAAATAGAAGGCTACCATTTGATTACCTAAACACAATGACTTGTGCGATTTGAAAACAAACAGGGCCTATATAAAAGTTAAACAGAAAGAAACTTGTCATTTTGAAGAGAAGATTCAATTACCAAGTACATCACAATTTTAAGAATCCTATCTGAACATGCAATTTATTCTGAATATTTTTGTATTGCTTCTCTTGCACATTGCCTAGAAAATTCACATTTTGTACATTCAATACCAATACTATTGTCTCAGGCAGCTAAATTGAAGTAGTTCTGCACTCAGTTCAACCGAGAGGTCAATGTGCCTCAGTTGCCTGGAGACTGATGGTTGCTACAGCAGCACCAGATAAGCCAGGCTAAATAAGCTTCAGCTTGAAGGCAGAAAGCATTTAACTGCTAGACAGAATCATAGATGCAGTTGTCTCAGCATGCAGCATTTGAGTCTAACTAGATGATCATATTTATAAGAGACCCATCTTACTGAAACATGGAAAGAGGATAAACAGTAAGGATTTTAATTGGACTGAATCCTGGATTACTTGCAACTAAGATTTCTTTGTTCTTCAGTTGAGTCATATGTTAAGTGGAATTTCCCCTCTAGCTATAAATTTCTCTTCACCACCACTTCCCCCATCTACCTCCCTAATGCCAACCCCCAAAACCACAAACATAATGAATGAGAAGAAATGAGATTTTTGCTTAATTCAGCCTGGAATTAACCAGAGAGTAATTAAAACAGACTTTTATAAAGAAAGAAAAGAAAAATGCTCACTGAAAATGTTCATGTGAGACTTTGTCCAAGGGTAGAAAGCTATCAACAGCACATGGCTACACTTAATTAAAAGAGATGAAACTATTTGCAAGAACCATTCTCTCATTTATTCTTTCACCCTCTCTAACCCCAAACCCCTGGTATGCTGGCTACCTTACCAAGGCTAGTGAAATGAGCTACAAAAAACGCTCCTAAATTAGTCAAACTCCCTTATTCAGGTTGAGAGGTTCACCACATAGTTAACTTTCATTTTCAAAGATGATACCACTAATCATGCCATTGGTTTTCTATGCCAAACTGTCTGTTGTTTATTCCAATACCTGACCTAATTATAATGGTGACTGTTTGCACGGCACCATTACATACTTTAAAAATAACTAATGCTATGCTTTGATGTACAGCTTACAGAAAATACTAAGAAGTGTATATATATCCTAAAGGCCTGTACAATGAAAATTATGAACACATACATAAAGCATAAATTTACGGCAACTTACAAACAACCTATTTAACTAATTAGAATTAGAAATTTGTCCTTGTTATAAATTTCTCCTGAGGCACCTGAGTGGCTAAGTCAGTTAAGCATCTGACTCTGGATTTCGGCTCAGGTCACCATCTCATGGGTAGTGAGATGGAGACCCCCCAAACAGGCTCCATGCTCAATGTGGAGTTTGCCTCTCTCCCTCCCCCTGCTTGCATATTTACCCCTCCCCAAATAAATATGTAAAATCATAAAAAATTTCTCCAAACATTAAAATGCTTATTACTAGCACTTTGGATAAAAGTAAAGTAAAATTATAAGGAATTCTAAACAAATAAAAAACATATACATAAGAAATTTTAAATTATTGCCTCTGGCAAAATGTGTGTGTGTGTGTGTGTGTGTGTGTGTGTGTGTGTGTGTGTTCGCAGCTCTGCCTAATTACTGTCTTTTGTATAATGTAAGATGATGATTTTTCTGAACTGACTTGCTTTTAAAGGATTCCTAAAGACTAGTAATTTTACAGATCTAAAGTAAAGGGATAAGTGCACAGTCACCAACACAGTCACTTTTTTACAATATTTATGTACATTCTTTCTCTCCCACTAAGAGGAAAACAATACTGTACTTAAAGGAATCAATTACTCTTTATCCCATTATTCTCTTATGCCAGTTTTTGAAAAATAATAATGTTATTTCTGTGATTTTTAAAATTATAAAAGGAATGTTCAAAACCACAAAGTCAAAAATTGGATCATATTTTTTAAGTACTAAAGATTTTATTTTTAAGTAATTTCTATACCCAATTTGGGGCTTGAACCCACAACCCTGAGATTAAGAGTCACGTGTTCTACCAACTGAGCCAACCAGTCACCCCATTAAGTCCTACTTTTTATTCATTCATTCATTCATTCAAGATTTTATTTATTTACTGGACAGAGAGAGACATTCATTCATTCATTCAAGATTTTATTTATTTACTGGACAGAGAGAGACAGGTCACAAGTAGGCAGAGAGGCAGGCAGAGAGAGAGGGGAAAGCAGGATCCCTGCTGAGCAGGGAGCCCGATGCGGGGCTCGATCCCAGGACCCTGAGATCATGACCCGAGCTGAAGGCAGAGGTTTTAACCCACTGAGCCACCCAGCCACCCTAAGTCCTACTTTTTAAAAAGAATAAAAGTTTGCACCAAATTACCAGTTTACATCATTAGGACAAAATTAGAAACTCAGAAACTGAAAAGAATCAGTTAATGACAACGTGTTCCTTTGTCCTTTCTCATGAGTATCATGTAAAAAATCTCTATTATTTCCACTAATACGTCACAACAAATGTAGATATTTTATAAATTTCTGTAGGAAGCCCTATTTGAATTCTTTCTTCTCTAATCAAACTCACTTTAAAAAAACGACAGATCCACCTATAGGTTACTTAAAACAATTTACCTGAGTTGTAGCAACAGCAGGGGCTGCAGATGAAGCTGCTGATGGGGAGAGAGCTCCCACTTGTTGCAAATGCCCAGAAGACTGCTGAGGTAAATGAGAACTGGAGACAGGAGTACTAGATCCTGAGCCAGATACTACATTTGGAAATGATACTGCTACATCATTGCTGTTATAAATACCTGCAAGAAAAGAAAATTATTTAAATATTTTATAACTTAGCCACCAAATTTGTCATAGACACATAATATTAATCATAAGTTAGAATACCCACATTTCCTCCTGATCTCTCCCCTCAATGATAAATTTTATTGGCAGTCATAAATAATGTATTAATAACTAAATGACTAAATACTGACTTGTCAAAAAACACTTGTTTAAAAGAACCTAAGTCATTTTTCGTAACAAAAATGGCTTTGCTATTTAATAGACTGGGCACATCAAGAAGTGCCTTGTAAAAATAACAGTAAGTTTTAGGAATTCCTAAAGGTAAAGAAATATTTCTTAAATGGGAGAATGATGCAATTAGAGTTGTGTTAAAATCACCTGATAAGCTTTTCAAAATGCAGATACTGGAGCCCCAGAACTCATGATTAAGAAGGTCTGAAATGGGAAGAGTCTGTTTCAGAAAGGTCACCCAGGTTACAATGTAGAAAATAAAGTGGAACAGAACTACACTTGACATTCAAAGACCTCTAAGTGGATTCTAGAGATATTCCGAAGGTAGAATGAACAGACTTAATGACTGAATGGGGTGGATGAGTGGGGTAGGGATGGAGGGGGACAGAGGGTTAAGAGACAATGACAACATGGACTACTAAGTGGTGGTAACATTCACTACCAGGAACTCAAGAAAAGAGAATGGAAGGCTTGAAAGTATTTTCAGAGGCACCACAGAATTACAAGCCAGAATGAAAGGGAGAAAAGAGTGAAATAATTCACTCTGAAAAGTAGATAGGAAGAGGAAGGACAGAGATGATGAATAAAAGTTAAGAGGAAAGAGGAGTCCCCCTCCCAAAAAAAACATGGGATGTTTGTTTTTATAAAGATGGGCAATCTCGCTCACATGCCCCACAAAGGAGAAGCTCTTTGAGGATAAAATTAAGAGATGGGAAGATCTAGAGACCAGTAGGGTTCTCAATCAGGGATGATCCTGTTCCACAGAGACATGTGACAATGTCTGAAGAAATTTTAGGTTGTCAAAACTAGGGGGCACAACTGACATACAGCAGTAGAGGCCTGGGATGACGCTAAACATCTTAAAACGCACATGACAGCTCCTTACAACTAAGAATTATCTGGCTCACAGTGTCAATAGTGTGGAAGCTGAGAAAACTTGATATAAACCAAGAGTGAGAGACAGTAAGATCCGAAGAACTCAACACTGTAACAAGAAGAGGAAAGCAAGAAAAAATGAACCTAAGTGGGTTGCAACAGAAAATAATAATAATAGAATTTGAGAAACCAAAGCCCTTGAAGACAACAATAATTATTTGTTAGTAATACAATTTACTTTGTTCTAAACAACATAAATGTTACTGACTCATAATAAAGTCACCCATAATCTTCAAACAAGGAAATAAAGGAACTGGGACATTTTTAAAGGCTTTACAACTATAATTGAGAGTCCTAAGATCTTTTTTTTTCTATAATCTCTCAAAAAAAAAAAAAAAAGAAATTTATTCATTCAACAAATGTATCCATTCTGCAAACATCTGAGAGCTCACTGTGCCAGACATTACTCTAAGCCTTGGAGATACAAAGCCATTCAAGATATGTGGTCTCCGCCTTCAAGAAGCTTAGTGGAAAAGAGAGACTATTACAAAAGACTGAAGGGTGACAGGATAGAGACATCCTTAGTGGCCCCCGAGCACATAAAAAGGGGTATCTAACCCAGACCTGGGGTGAGACGATGAGGGGCAAAAAAATTACTAGAAGAGATGGATGCTTTAAAGTTAATTTCTAAAGAAGCTGTAGAACTGAGGCGAAGGGAAGAAATAGAAGTACCTGTAAACACCATCTGTAGCTTATACAAGAAACGAGGCTAAAAAATAAGCAGGAACCAGATCAAGAACATTAAAAGCCAAAATGTTAAACATTTAAAGACAACAGTAAGCCACTGAAGGACTGTAAACAGAAGCTTCGTGTGATCAGGTTGATGTTTAAGCACGACAAGGCTGAGACTAAACTGGGGAGAGCTTGCATTAGAGACTGAGGAAGCTGCTGAAGGGTTGCCACAACAACACTGAGGAGCAGAAACAGAGATTAAACCAAAGTAACAGTAGTCGAGGGGTATTCTAAAAGCAAAGTTCATAGAACTGGTACCTAATAGGACCTGAAGAATAAATAAGAAGTAAGAGTCAAGGATGACTGTTACGTACTTACTCCCAGTTAGTGGGAGTGGTGATACCACGCACTGAAGCAGGAACAGCAACTGGGAGCATCTAGTATTTGATTACTATATGTAGTATACTGACTATACTGGCCTCTGTAAATATACTTGACAGTGTAATAGGCCAATGAGGTAAACAGTACCCCCTTTCACACAAGAGCAAACACAAGTTTAAAGAAAAAATCTGCTTAGTGACCTAGTAGATGGTAGAATCAGGATGCATACTCAACATCTACTGAAACCACTTCCTAACACAAGTCTGAAGTTCAGATTACTCATCATGGTCTTTGAGATGCCTGTGGAACACAGACCTCAGAACTGCGGAACACAGTCTAAAACAGAACAGGATCCGCCTGAAGCTCAGCAGAAAAATCAGGTGTGGAGATACAAATCCAGCAGTCCAAAGAATAGTAAAGTTAGCATACATAAACATGAAAACTCAAAAAGGCTTTCTGTTGGCCTGCCCTGTGTTTGAAATCTTAAACTAGTTCATATTTCGAAACACTGAAACTTTACATTTAAAAAAATTAATTTAGAAATATTTTTTAAATATTTCTGTGAGAGAGAGCTCACGTGCACAAGAGTTGGGGGAGGAGCAGAGAGAAACTCCTAAGCAGACTCCTCGCTGAGTGCACTGAGTGGGGAGCCCAACAAAGGGCTCAATCTCATGACCCTGAGATCAACAGTCAGACGGTTAACCAACTGAGCCACCCGGATGCCCCAAAACTTCATATTTAAAAGTAACTCTAATTTCTCCTGAAAAACTGAAGCTCTGTCAATACTAGATACTATATTCTGAAACAGCAACAATCTGCTGGAACTTTGGCCACGGCGTAGATTCTTTAATCCACCAGAGTCCTGTCATTCTTTATTCTTCACCTCTTCTCTCATTTATGTTACCTATCTGGCCCCTGTAAATATGTGATGTACAACTCCGGATGTGGAAGCTAGTCAAAGCCAAGGAATGGTGAAATGAGATCACCTAGGGAAAGTTTTCACCATGATCAAGAGGACCAAAGACAGAATCCTACAGAATGTAATGTTACCACTTAAAGACAAAGACCACAAAAAAACCAAATAAGAGAACTTAAGAGAATCTTAAAAACCACTTAAGAAAATTTCAAAGGAATGGGTCAAATAATTGCATTGGTAATTTTAGGTCAGGCCACAAAAGGGGTGTCACTAAATGAGACAATGAATCTTGGCAAGATGAACTTGTTTAAGAGGTTTGGCTGTGAAGGACAGAAAAGAGACAGCATATTCCAAACGATGGACATACACCTGAGAAAAATACATGTTTTAAAAAGTTCATTACCTCATATTTCAATAAATATCTATAGAGAGTCGTATTATTTTTAAGAAGGCACTGAAGATAAAGAAGAACAGAAAGGAATTCTGCCTTCAAAGAACTAATAGTCTCATATTAGAGCTAGTAAGTGTTCATAAGCTACTATGATACAGGAGGGAAATACTGGTACCATAGAGGACACATGCCATGAAGGACAACTGAAGTTCAGAGGAAGAGATTGGGGTAGAGGAGTTCCAGAGAGCAACACCTGAACTCAGCTTTTGCAGCAAAGTACCTTAAAAGGTAGAATGCTAACAATCTAATTTTTTAGTGTGGAGAGCATACATGGAGTGTCCACCTCTTAAAACTAAAAGTCAGCTGGAGAGCACACAGCCGGGGCTGGGGGGAACCAGCGTAAGTGTTTGACTGAATGTGATCTTAATCAAATTACTTAAACTTTCTGAGCCTCCATATTGTTCTTCTCTCTAAAAGCAAGTAGTCGCTACCTTAAAGGCTTTTCTTTGAGAACATCCATGTAAAGGTTCTAGCAGTGCCTAATACACAGTAAGTTTCCATAATGGTAGCCATAGCTACTTCAGAGTTATTGCTCTAATTAAAATTTTATCTTTAAGTCAGGAATGTACAGTATTATAATTATCAAGTCCTCTCATGTCCCTAATACTCTTTCAAAAGTGAAAATCTCATTGCCACATGCAGTAATATATATTACAGTGTAATACTGAAAAGCAAAAAACTATGGTGAATGAGGACCTCCGATCTCTAAACTTATTTTTAAATTGCATTACAATGTAAACAGGGAACTACACAGCTAAATGTGCAGTATAGTGATTACACTTTGAAACTGTCTGGAACTCAAGTTACTACTATAAGTAGAACAAATAAAATTTTCTTTTTCTATCAAGGCAGGGCAGTATAAATATCTAAATCTTTTTTGAAGATGATGATCACTGACTCTCCTAAACTCCCTCATACCGCAGGGTATGATTGGTACAATCACTGGTACCTTTATTCAAAAGGTAAACAATCCTCCTTAGATTGTTCTGTACCTGTTTTCTATTTAACATATTCTATTTCCATCTTCCACAAGTTATATGTTACCTTAATCCAAATCAAGGTGATATTCATTAAATTAAATAGAACTGAATCCTGTAATGCATAAACTCTAGGAAAATACCTGAAATTCATTTGTTCAGGATAGAGGGTAGACACAGAGATAAAAGAATGATAGAGGCTGGTAACGGTGTACTGATTCATCCATCCATCCATCCAACCATCCACACATTTACTGTGTGTCTACTAAAAGACAGGCACTATGCGAAGAGCAGGGAATAAAGTTGGGAATAAGACAGACAAGATCTCTGGGGCACCTGGGTGGCTCAGTCGTTGAGCGTCTGCCTTCGGCTCAGGTCATGATCCCAGCGTCCTGGGATCGAGCCCCGCATCGGGCTCCCTGCTCGGCAGGAAGCCTGCTTCTCCCGCTACCATCCCCCCTGCTTGTGTTCCCTCTCTTGCTGTGTTTCTCTCTGTCAAATAAATAAAATCTTTTAAAAAAAAAAAAAAAAGACAAGATCTCTGATCTCCAAGAATTTATAAGTTAATTAGGGAGGCAAACATCAAAGCACATAACTATAAATTGTGACAAGTGCTATGATTGAAGGCAAAGAGCACCACTAGTGACAAATCAGGAAGCAGAAAATATCTGTCTGAAAAAATGATACATTGGCCAAGACCTAAAGTTTAGACAGGCAGGTGGTAAGTGAACAGAGTAAAATAGAAAAGCTTGTTCAAAGAACAATGAAATAGAAAAGAAAAAATACATAACATGGATAGAGTATAGTGGAGACAGTGGTAGAACAAATTGGAGAGAAGGGAAGGAACAGACCTCATAGGACCTTGCAAGCCATGGAGAGGTGTTTAGAATGTACACTAAGATTAATGGGAAGACACCAAACACAAATATAGCATGACAGTTTTTTTAGAAGATCATTCCTCTAACTGCTATGTCATAAATGAACTGAAAAGAGGAAGAGTGCAAACCAAAAGGTCATTTAGAAGGCTATTCCACAATCTAGCTGAAAGACTATGTCCCTCAGGACTAAGGAGGTAGTGTGATGGAAAAGCTTGGAGAAAGACGGATCTGAAGTGCATCTAGAAGTCAGATGAACCCAACCTGATGATAAGCTACATTATGTATATAAAGAAAATATTATGAATGAATGGGGTAGAGATTAGAAATACCATTTACTGAGGTGGTAAAAAGTGGAACAGAAAGTGCATTTTTGCTTGTAAAAGGTAAAAATGTCAGTCTAGGACTAAGTCCTGAAGACTCCCAACACTTTAAAAGGATGGTTAGTGTGGAAGAAGAATCTGCAAAGAAAACTGAGATCAGTGAGGTCAGAAAACCAGTGAAGTATCAGTGAAGCAAAGAAAAGAATCTAAAGAAAGACAGGGTATATCAACTGCATCAAATGATGCTGAAAGACCAGTTAAGACACAGAATGAAAATGGATCTGGAAACATGGAGACAAGTGATGATTTTAGGAAGAACAGTATAGGGTAGGCAGAGCCAAGAAAACACTGTTGAGACCTAAGCTTCTATTAGTGTGCCATGGCAATTACATAAAAACAATACACTAGACAGAAGTATACATGACCAGCGACCTGAGTGTTAGAGTGGTCACCAACCAGAGTTCCCACTTCCCAATTCAAACTGCCTGGGAGGCCAAATCAGTACTATTATCACATTGTCTATTCAGCAGTGAACCACAGTAAATGAATGAGGGTAAGTCTTGAGGAATATTTAACCTGGTAAACCACTAAACTTGTTAAGTTATCCCTAACACACATCCTAAAACTGAATATTCTTTCCTGGAGGTTAATATGGTGTGAAAGCAGTTAAAAATCCAAATCCTGTTCCCTCATGCAAATAACCTCTCTGAACCTCATCTAAAAGGAGAGGACGGCACCAATGATTTCATAGGGCTGGTGCAAGGATTAACTAATTCATGTAAAACATATACTAATGTTATTAGTATACTGTCTACCACATATTAAGCGTTTGATAAATAGTAATTATATTATAAAATATAAGGGAAGAATACCTATTAATGTTAAAAGAAGTACACAGAGTAATATATAACCATAAAAAGATTCCATTGTTAATGTTGCCTTAATTTCCTTTTCCTTTGGTAACTAATAAATAACAGGATTATTTTGGCTTTCCCTTTCTAGATTGTGCAATATGTCTCTATATTGATTAACATGTTCATTATTCAGAGAGGGTAAATAAAACTGAGAAAAAGTTAGAGCTTTCTCTCCTAAGACTCTTGCCCAACTTGATGGAATATATATGCTCCTCAATCTCTTTAGGCAACCACTAATCATTTCTTAAGCTGCTCTATTTTTATATATATGAACAATTCTACATTGTTTCTTTTGCCCAACTTGATGGAATATAGATGCTCCTCAATCTCTTTAGGCAACCACTAATCATTTCTTAAGCTGCTCTATGTTTATATATATGAACAATTCTATATTGTTTCTTTTGACTTTACCTATAAAAATAATACATGCCAATTATTAAAAATCTTAAATAGATGGAAAAGTAGGGGAAAAATCATTCACAAACACTACTGACATTTTTTTTTTTAAAGATTTGATTTATTTATTTGACAGAGAGATCACAAGTAGGCAGAGAGGCAGGCAGAGAGAGAGGAGGAAGCAGGCTCCCTGCTGAGCAGAGAGCCCGATGCGGGGCTCGATCCCAGGACCCTGAGATCATGACCTGAGCCGAAGGCAGAGGCTTTAACCCACTGAGCCACCCAGGCACCCCCACTGCTGACATTTTTATGTATCCTCAAACTTTAAGGTATAAAATTTATGGTTTTGTTTAGCTTTATATAGCTGCCTATATATTAAAATTTTTTAATCCTTTTATACTTAACATGTTTTCCTATTTCATTATAAAATCTTAAAAACATGTTTTTTAATGTTATTTTGACATAATTGAATATTGCATAGCTGACACTGGTTTACAGTATTCTACAAATATTTATGCCTAATATGCCCAGACAAAATACCAGATGAAGATACTACAAAAAAGAAAATAGGTATCTATCCTTGCATTTATGGTTCTTAAAGTGAAGAATCCAGACATTAAATAATCATATTTAATCATGCTATGATAAAAATATTGTGCTATGATAAAAAAGTAAAATGTGCTGAATATAAGGGGTAGCTTAATTAAGATTAGCAGAACAGGCCTATGCGAAGATGTAACACATAAACAAAAAGGAAGAGAGACCCATTTCTGTTATTTTTACCTGCCCAGAATTCTTTCCCATTTTGAGTCCAAAAAACATTCTATTTTCTGTCAGGGAAATATCCCTCCCTCCATTACATATACTCTCAGCTCAGGGATAAATATGCAACCCAAGCTGAAACAGTCTCTCCTGGGAATTTAAATCCTGAAGGCATACACATAAGGGCAGAAAATGGTCAGACCTGTCAGTCTAATGGTAGTAATACTAGGATTCTACTAATTCTTGTTTACCTAGCCCTTGAATCTACCCTATTTCTCTCCTCCCAGGGGTCTGGGATGGGGTTTTTATTTTAATTCTCTAAAATAATTGTACATATCCAATAAATTCCTTTTTTGCTTAAATTTGACAGAACCCACTCCATGGCTTACATACAATGAACCCTAACTGATATGGCCAGTGTAATATAATAAGCAAAGAAATAAAATGCTTAAGATGAATCCAGAAGTCAGTCCAAGAGCCAGCTCATGGAGAACCTTGCAGGTCATAAAGGACTTTTCAATTTCACCCTAATGGAAAGCCATTAAAGCGTTTTAACCAAACTGTATTTTTGTGGCATGATCAGAACTGTATTTTTAAAAAGATCATTTTGGAAACAATGTGCCCTGAAAGATAATGGTAGAGTGGAATCAGGGAGATAAAATTTAAGTAACTGAATTTTAAAGTGAGAAAAGCAAAGGCTCAGGACCAAGCCCCAAGCAATTTCAACACTAAATTAGGATAAAGGAAAATCCAAAAGAAAACTAATAAGAAATGGTCAAAACAACAGGACAACCAAGTTAAGTATAATGTTAGAAGAGAAAAGGTAAGGGAAAGGACAAGACAGGATGGGACTTGAGAGGAAAGGAGTTTCCAGTGGCTAAGATGTCATCTCAGATAACGACTGAAAAGCACCCACTAGATCTGGCAATGTGAAGACTATTTCTGACCTAAGGATAGCAGTAGTCACAGAGCTAGTACACAGAGCTCTAAGGTCCATGAGGAAATGAGGAAAAAAGAGGACATCTTGAGCCTCCAATGGATGAAAAATCAAAACTGATAAAGATTTTGTTTATAATAGACTTTCTAAGAGCTACATTTTTGGGGTAAAGATAAGCCAGCCCTTGTCCCTGCACCCCCCACCAAAACCCTACAAAACACAAAACATAAAAATCACAGCACAGGGAAAGGACAAGGAAGTCGATCCAGTTAGATTTGAGTTCTGGATAGGAGATGAAAAGTCTGCCCCTGGAATTTATAAGCCACAGCCTTGCCTTCAAATAGGTTTTGGGTTTGAATTTACCTATGCGCCTGGTAAATCCCAAACGTTAAATTAAGAAGGGTCCAGGTGGTACTGTCACTTGAGTACACAACAGAAGCTAACACAAAATTTCTCCAAAGGGATATATTCTTAACCCAGGCTATAAAATGAGTTCACAAGCCAAAATCAGAGAACACAGAAGAAAACAATCCTTTTCATCACAAATGAGCAGAGACAAACATTATTATCTGACTGTCCTCCAAGAACCTTAGAAAATAAAAAGCAAATAATGGTGAGTGCTGTGAAATGTGTAAGCCTGATGATTCACAGACCTGTACCCCTGGGGCAAATAATACATTACATGTTAATAAAATTTTTTAAAAAGTAACCAAAGAAAGACCAAATAAAGATAAATATTGAGGTAAATATTGTAAATGATTAAGAACCTAAGCAGAGGAATCAAAAGTACATGTAGGAAAGAAATAACAGTCTATATAAAGACGAGAAACCTGGCATACCCTGCCATGGTAGACAGACTTCTAGTGACGTCCAACCTCCAGCCCAAGATTCCCCTACCCTGATAGTCAAACACTAATCAAGGTCCTACTGTGAAGAAACTTGGTCGATTGAATTAAGGTACTGATGAGCTGACCTTAAAAGAGATGGAATATCTTGGATTACGTAGGTAGACCCAGTGTAATCACATGAACCCATAAAAGCAGAAGATGAAGGGCAAGAGTCAGTGAAAGATGCAACAGATAAGAAAACAAGAGAGATCCAACAGAAGGGGAAGTCTTCTTCTTTCTCTAAGAAGAAGAGACTAAGTGTGCAAAGGATTCCACTCACCTGTACTGGCTCTAAGACGTAGGGACATGTGAAAGGATGGGATAGAAGCCTCAAGAAGCGAAGGGAGATCCTCAGCTGTGTGCCAGAAAGGAAATGAGGACCTCAGTTCTGCAACTTCAAGGAACAAACTGAGTTCTGCCAACAACCTAAAAAAGCTTGGAAGTGAATTAATCCCAGAGACTCCTCTAACAGTAAGAGCCCAGGGAGCCAACACCTTGATCTTCACCTTGTGAGACTCTAAAGCAGAGAAACCAGCTAACCCACCCAGACTTCTGACTGTGTGCTAATAAATTTGAGTGCTTCTAAGTTGCTAATTGTGTGGTAACTTGTTATGGCAGCAATAGAAAACTAATATACTTATAATGCCAGAAAAAAGGGAAGTGTTCAAAGAATAATGAGGATACGCCAAAAGGACACAGTGCCAGTTTAAGGGGCTCCCACTATCCAACCCGTGAACGAGAGCATCATAATAAACTGATCATAACACACATAAATCTGTAAGTCCATACTGATATAAACTGAAAGTCTCATGAGGAACTGGTTATTTATATAGTCTCACAGTTAATTCTACAATACACATACTAATTATAAAGGGGAAAACAAAAACTTTTCATTAGAAATGCCTGTTAGGGGCGCCTGGGTGGCTCAGTGGTTTAAAGTCTCTGCCTTCAGCTCAGGTCATGATCTCAGGGTCCTGGAATCAAGCCCCGCATTGGGCTCTCTGCTCAGCAGGGAGCCTGCTTCCCCTCCCCCCGGCCTGCCTCTCTGCCTACTCCTGATCTCTCTCTCTCTCTAATAAATAAATAAAATCTTTAAAAAAAACAACAACAAAGAAATGCCTGATTATGTGCCATCTGATACACGTAGTGGAAAGATCATGTTTTGTAAAGACTACTTAAGTGTTCAAGGCTGAAAATGGCACTCTATCTGCAACTTAGTCTCAAATGGTTTAAGCAAATAGAATTCTCTATACTATATATTAGTAAGTTTAAAATGGTTTCAAAATAAAAATATTTTTAGATATGAGAAAAGGGCTACAGGTTATTAAAAAAAAGAAAAAGAAAAACAAAACCAGACCAGGTCCATTTCAGAAAGGAACACAAAGAATTCCAAAAATTGAAAAACACGTTCACTAAAAATCTTAACTCATGAGGCAGTTTGTAAAACAATTTAACAAATTAACAGCTAAAGAGATGATGAGGGAACACAAGAAGATCAAAAGAAATTACCCAAATACAGCACAGAGAAATTAAGAAATGGAAATTTTAAGAATGAAACTTGACCATTCTCTTACATCACACACAAAGATAAACTCGAAGTGGATAAAAGACCTCAATGTGAGGCAGAAATCTATCAAAATCCTAGAGGAGAACATAAGTAGTAACCTCTTCAACATCAGCCACAGCAACTTCTTTCAGGACAAGTCTCCAAAGGAAAAGGAAACAAAAACGAAATGAACTTTTGGGACTTCATCAAGATAAAAAGCTTCTGCACAGAAAAGGAAACAGTCAACAAAACAAACAGGCAATCCACAGAATGGGAGAAGATATTTGCAAATGACACTACAGATAAAGGTCTGATATCTAAGATCTATAAAGAACTCCTCAAACTCAACACTCACAAAAACAGATAATCACGTCAAAAAATGGGCAGAAGACATGAACAGACACTTCTCCAAAGAAGACATACAAATGGCTAACAGACACATGAAAAAATGTTCATCATCATTAGCCATCAGGGAGGCTCAAATCAAAACCACACTGAGATACCATCTTACACCAGTTAGAATGGCCAAAATCAATAAGACAGTAAACAACAAATGTTGGAGAGGGTGTGGAGAAAGGGGAACCCTCTTCCACTACTGTTGGGAATGCAAGTTGGTGCAGCCACTTTGGAAAACAGTGTGGCGATTCCTCAAGAAATTAAAAACAGAGCTACCCTATGACCCTGCAATTGCACTACTGGGTATTTACCCCAAAGAAGGAGATGCAGTACAAAGAAGGGCCACATGTACCCCAATGTTCATAGCAGCAATGGCCACAATCACCAAACTGTGGAAAGAACCAAAATGCCCTCCAACGGATGAATGGACAAAGAAGATATGGTCCATATATACAATGGAATATTATGCCTCCATCAGAAAGGATGAATACCCAGCTTTTGTATCAACATGGACAGGACTGGAAGAGATTATGAGGAGTGAAATAAGTCCAACAGAGAGAGTCAATTATCTTATGGTCTCACTTACCGGGGAGCATAAGGAAAACAGATTATAAGAAATTGATAATCCTTTGAACCATGTATATATTATTTTATGCATTACATAATTTGTTCTTGGTTTGGTGTCAGGGAAAATGTATCACAGATATATTTCCAAGTTGCTAGATAAGCTACCTAAATATCATTTGATAACTGATTCCAGGAGATGCTACAAGAAATAGGACAGTAATCTTTACATTTCCACTACTTCCAATTTTTTTTGCTATGATAATTACCTCTATTAAATCTAGCCTTTTCATATGTTGTACCACATCTCCTTAGAATTGAACTTACTTCTATATAGTCCTTGTATATCTCTCTCCAAGAAGGACTTCATCTTAATAGTCTGTTTTAGAACTCTTTCCCCGTCTTTGATATTTTAAAATGTCCCCTTTTTAAGGGGTCTAGATGAGGATTTTTCCTTCACTCTTTGTCTTTGACCACTTAAATCTAAGATTGCTCATCTTTTTTTTTTAAGGAAGACATTTCTTCCTTATTTCTTCATATTATTTCCTTCTCTCCATTTTTCTCTCTATCCCCTTCTGGGACTCCTATTATCTAGAGTCTATGTCTATCCTCCATATCATATCATTTTCATTTTAAATATGTATAAAACTCATTTATTATTTTGTTTCTCACTATATCCACTGTTATTTATCCCATCTATTGTGTTCATTACTTTGACAATTACACTTTTCCATACCTAAAATTTCTACTTGTTTCTTTTAAATATTTTCTTTTTCAAGTTGTTATTATCTTCCCTCATTTTTATGTTGATCATTACAGTGATTTATTTTCATTACAGTGATTTATTTTCTCTCCATAGTTTTAGGACTGATCTGGGTAGAAAATCAGATGTTCTACTACTGCCAACATGAATTAATATTTTTGGCTTGGGGTGCCTGAGTGGCTCAGTCAGTTAAGCATCTGCCTTTGGCTCAGGTCATGATCCCAGGGACGTGGGATGAGCCCTGCATCAAGCTCCTGGCTAAGTGGGGAGTCTGCTTCTCCTGCTCCCTCTGTGTGCTCTCTCTCTCTTTCACTCTCAAATAAATAAAATCTTTAAAAAAATATTTTTGGTCTCCTAAATCTTGACACACCCAGAAACAATGCTAAATTTTTCATACACCTTTTCAATGAAAATATTAGTTGCTCCAAATGTTACAAGCATGATGACAAAAAGAATAGTGCCATAAGTCTGAGAAGCATGATTCTAAATACCTAGCTGTTTTTATATAAAAATACTGTTCTGTCAGGAATTTGCACATATACATATCCAGAGATCCTTAAATAAAATGACCCTCTGGGTGTGAAACAAGTAATACTGGCCATCTATAGAGCCAGCTCATGACAGAAGACATGGTCTCTAACTGTAGGTTTAATCATCAGGGTAAATGGGACATAGCTTCTGCAAACACATGTCTTGAAATTAATGTGAAAGGAAACTGCTTAAGAAAGCAATCAACTGTATTATACAGAGAAAAAGAACATTATCAACATCGTGATAATCATTGAAGGTGATCTAACTAATTGTCCTTATTCTGATGTCAGGTTCACCAACCAAGTAACTTCCCAATTATAATTCGTTTTTCCAAGATTACTTTAAGAACGAATAAGATAAGCAACAATTGGCATTCTTGACAATAATATTTTAATCACAAATGATTAAGAGACATTTTTCACTTTTCTCATATTGGCTTGAGTCAGTCCACCTGATCAACTCCAGGTGTACTGACAAAACCAAAAGGAGACTAGTGAAAACGTGGGATTTTGAAAATAATAAATCCAGTATAAAAAGTCAAGTCTAGGAACCTTCAAATTAATTAGAATTATTAATTAGATTAATTAATTAGAATTAATTGGAAAAATATTTAGAAGGTACCACTTGGTGACTAATTCAGTTAGGAGTAAGCAGAGAACAAAATGAAAGACAGGCACAATCTTGATAAAGAATATAAGAGAGGGGATAACTTCTCAGGAAACACTAAGGATTATAAAACAGAGTAACTACATCAGAAGTATAGTTTATATATACGTATACATACATACACACACACATATATATAGGTATCATTATTTATCACTATGATGTAATCATTAAAACATCATTCTCAAGGACACTAACAGGACAACACTTTTGTCAAGGTATTAATGTATACCTGAAAGCAACCATTTCTTTTGGGGGGGAAATCTACTTCTAAAGTTTCTACTAACTTAAACATTCATTAACCCGAAATTACAGAAGTTAATTCTTTTATGCTGAATGTTTCCACAGCTATTCCCTGTCTTCCTTCAAGTTAAACTTTTCTACTTACACATCTCATCTGTCTAGTTTCTTTGGGTCATCGAATATTCATCTCTTACATCTTAACCTATCTTTCCAGAGTCCTCCTTTCCACATATTAAGACTTTCCTATGTTAAAATAAACCTGATTCAGCCCCTTTGTCTTCTCTACCAACCTTGCTTGGCCATGATCAGTCTCACAGTTTGTTATTTTAACCCCATATGGATTTACTTCTGTTCTCCTTCATGCCCAAACTCTGACCTCACCTATTTGTTTGCACACTAAACATCTCTACCTAAACAACTTGTTGGCAAATGAATACCCACCCTCTCCAGCTACTGCCATTTAATTTATTGAGAATTACTACCAGTTCTTCTTGAGTAATATATGTCCTACTAGTCTGATTTCCATTATCCTCACTCAGGCCCTCAGTACATTCGGCTAGATTACAACAAAAATCTAATTGGTTTCTCTGTTCCCTAGCTCCTTTCAATATTCTTCTATGCTATAGCCAGATGAATCTTCCTGAACAATAGGTTTTGTTTTTTTCCACAACTCCAACTATTTCCCAACTACCAACTATTTTTAACTCCTTTGGCTAGTAGCCAAGGCTATTATTTTTCATATATTTCATGTCAAACATCAATATTACCATCATTTTACACACTGTTACATACCTTGTGCTATTTGTATTCTAGGAACTGCAAGTCTAGCCCTGATCCCTACCTCCAAATAGCTCAGTTTGAACCTTTCTTTAAGCAACAGGTAAAATGTTACATTCTCTGGACAGCTCATTTCCTTAGCTAAAAGTAAGTTTCCCTGGCCCTGAACTCTTTTTATACTGCAGATCATTAAGGAAGTTATAACTATACGTCTTGAAATTATTACTTATATACACATCTATCCTTTTAGATTTTACGTTCCTGAAAGGATCCATTTGCAGTATAATTATTTCTCCAAAGTAAATGACCATAATTTTAGATACAGAAAGATCTTTATATTTTTCAAATGAAAAAAAGGCTAAGAAACTGTGAAAAAAAGGCTAAGAAACAAATGAAAAAAAGGCTAAGAACAACAAAGGAAAAGTTCCATAGTGCAGGTACTCATAGCTTGCACGATTAGTTGCATTAATATGTGAAACTGAGGTTTTTAGGGGCGGGAGAGGGGTGCAGTAGATGCAAACATTAACTGGTTAGGAAGAGTGGATTCAGAATGCATACGCTCACTCTCAATTGAGCCAGAAGTCTTTGAAAAATACATTACAGAATCAGAAAATTATTATAAATCACAGAATATGGTCTCAGATTCTTCTTTCCCTCAGTGAGAGAGAAGGATCATAGATGTAAAAGGTGATCTTAAAAATCAAAGGCCTAGGCATCTAGATTCTGACAGGTAAATAATTTTAGAAACCCTAAAATCCACCCTACCATATCTTAGACAATATGACAAATCCAAACAAATACAACAATAAGAACGTGGTAACAGTTCATCCCACTAACCGTCCAGAATTATGGTGCATTCCTTTCAGTTATCATTTCTGGGACTACAGACACCTACTATTGTAGGTAAATGTAAAATGGGGAGGTTTTTAAACTACATTAGGATTAATTTAACACTATTACCCTTAAAGTCATGCTTGAATTTGGTACATACCTATGAATTTAAGTTCTTGCTTTGTTAGTGTAGAATTGTCATCTCTGTCTAAAGAAAAGACACACTTTAATTTTGGATTTTTAATAACCAGTTTCTAAAATGACAGGTATAAATTGAGGAACTTAAGACTTTATAGGGAGTTAAAGTCCAAAAAAAGGGTTAAAGTCAAAACAAAACACAAAACAACAAAAAACCCCACAAAACGATGGAAAACTTAAAAATCATTAAAAATTTGTTTTCACTAAAATAAAAAAAAAGGCAGCATTCTAAATAGATTGTTAATGGCATAACCATTTAATTAATTTAAAAGTAATTCTTACAAATTTATTTCTATTTGTACTAATCCCTTCACTTTCCAGGTTCTGTCTCTTTCAGTTTCAATGAGACACTTATAAAATTCATTTTGCTTTGTAGTAGTTAACATGCATACTGAAAATTACTTTTTCTCCCCAGTGACTGATTCACCATCCAAATGTTAATATCCTTCTTCGTTTATCACTTAAGAATCTCTGAAGCCCATCTTCCAGAAACTTAGAGTGATCCAAGAGACAAACAGCTTGGCTGACTTGAAATGGAAACAGTCTTACTGTCTTATCTATCATCTATGTCTTAAACTACTTAGCAAGGCTATATAGTATTAGTCAAATTCCTTCCTGCACAGGAACAAACACTGGAACAAACAGTAGCATTTGCTGCATCCTGGAATGTAACAATGTATTGTATAAAAATAAAGACTACTCCCAACTATATCAAGGTAAGAAGGAAAATCAATTCTATTGTGATTTAAAAAAAAATTAGATCTAGAATGATCTAGATCAATGGTTCTCAATCTCCACACTGTTCATAGTAACAACTTATCAGTAATCTCTTAATAATATCTCATTATGTAATATCTCATTATGTATAGTGAATCTCAAATGATGCTTCCCGGAAATGACGAGGGGACACATGTACAGAACAAAGATCTAGTTTCCTACAACTATTATGACAAACCTGAGTAGGACCCCATTCTTGAGGAAGAACATTCACCCATAAAATCAATTAGCATTCATACTTATTCTCAATCCTATAGCAGATATTTATGAATAATTGGTTGAATTACTTTGCCTCCTCCATCAAATGAGATTTGTTTAATGAGCATGGTCGTGACAAACTGTAAGTACCATAATTAAGGAAAAGTTAAAAGCATAGTAAATGGGGCACAGAAATCAATTAGCAATATACTGCTGGTGAAAACAGATCTAAGCTCTTTAGCTACTTTAATCTACTATTTCAAAATTATATTAAAAATGAGACTTGCCAAGACAAACGCATGAACAAATTCTATTACTGCAGCAAAGAACAAGTTACTACTCTCTGAGAGAAACAAGAACTGCCTAATGCAAAGTTTAATTCCCAAAGAAAATTAACATATTACCAAGAATATATGAAAGCTCTTCCAGGACTGTGTAACAACTGACAATTTATTCATTCAACATTTATGGAACATCGAGTAAATGATAAGCTAAATGCCAATGAAATAAAGATGAATAAAACCCAACTCCTACTACTCTAAATGAATTTATAGTCTAGTAAGAAAAACTGGTAAACAAATAGTTAAACAACCTAAAAAGCATTAGAATAAAATCATAACCTGAAACAGAACAATGAAAACCAGACAAACGATATGTTAGTTTTCAAATGGACTATAAAAGCAACCTTTAGGGGCACCTGGGTGGCTCAGGAGGTTAAGTGTCTAAGTCTTGATTTTAGCTAAGGTCATGATCTCAGGGTCCTGAAATTAAGCCCTGCACTGGGGTCTCTGCTTGAGATTCTCTCCTTCTTTCTCTGTCCCTTAGTCAAGTATCCAACTCTTGATTTCAGATCAGGTCATGATCTCAGGGTCGTGGGCTCGAGCCCCACATCAGGCTCTGCGCTCAGCAGGGAGTCTGCTTGAGACTCTGTCTCTCTCTCCTCCCTCTGCCCCTTCCCCTGCTTGCACATGGGCTTGTTCTCTAAAATGAATAATAAATCTTTAAGATATTAAATGACTATTCTGTCTTTCCAATTTTCCTTAAAAGTTTCCAAAATTTACTATAAGATTTTTATATTATATCTTTTTTCTATTTGTTCTCTTTTTCTTTGAGACAATAAGCTTAGTATTATTCCTCCAACTCTTAAAGCTTTCTGAATTTCTCTGATCACATAAAATTCATCCCACTGCACCTAATTTGTTGTTGTTGTTGTAGTTGTTTTTGATTGGTTTAAGCATTTTCCTAAAAGGATTTTTCTTTGTATTGAGGATAATCTTATTTCCTAAGATCTGCTCTGAAAAATATCAAATTAGGATGTATGTTTAACACTCAACACCTATGACTATTAATACAGGATATTTCCTTGGTTCTTAAATCTTCATTAAATTCTTTAAACAAGTCTCAGTGAAGTAACATTTTAATTTCATGAAGTTCTATATAATAGAACATTTTCCATTATATACTAGAGAATAAATAATGAATATAATCCAGTTTTTAAAACTTTACAGAGCTGCAAATGTCTAATGGAAAATTTTGTTGTTTCACAAAGGTGAGACAAATATGACTAAGATATAAATCACAGAAACAAACAAAAATTGCCTAGAGAAGCAGTAGATAAAGACTGAAGAAAGAGCATGAGAACATTTCATATGAGAACCCAGAAGTCTGTGGTGTTTTTTTAAGAATTAATAATTCTATCAAAAGGTGTCAGAAAAAATTTTGCAGAACCACAACTATGCCTACTTTTAAAATCTTTCAGTATATAAAGAAAGATTATAAAGCAGACACTACCAAAGTCTAAATAACAGATTTTGCAGAGAATACTACAGAATGAAACTACAAGTAGGTTATACTAATGCAATATAAAGTTGAAAAGAAGAGAGGAGACTGCAGAGTCTAGTAAGTGGCAGATTATGAAAAACTCCACATGCCATTCTAAAAAATATTAATTTTATCTCATAAACATCAGAGAATTCTTAAAGGATTTAAGTAAGACAGTGACATGGTCTGATATGCATTTTTAAATAAGCCACTGATTCTGGTGGCACCTCTCTAGGAATCAGCTAGATTATGAAACGAAGGTTAGAAGGTTGCTGAAAGTGCTCATATGGCAAATTATGTAGGAATACCCAAGTAGAGGCAGTGAAAACTTATGTTTCCTTTACAGGAAAAAACAAATGAGTAACAGGAAAAACCTATAAAAATAATAATAACAACCAAGAAAATGAGAAGGCAGAGTTAATTTAACTCCCTAGCATAACTGATTTAGGTGACTAAATCCCCACAGAGATAAGGAACACAACAGAAGCAGGCTTTGAATGAGAATATAAGAGCAACAGAGATTTATTAGATTGTTGGAAATGAGCCTGGAACTCAAGAGAAAATTCTACGTTGGTGAGTCTAAAGGTTTATCATATTTTATCTTTTCAAAGAACCAGACCTTAGTTTCATTAATTTTTTCTATTGTCTTTTTTTTTAATTTTTTTTTTAAAGATTTTTTAATTTATTTGACAGAGAGAAACACAGCGAGAAAGGGAACACAAGCAGAGGCAATGGTAGCAGGAGAAGCAGGCTTTCTGCCGAGCAGGGAGCCGGATGCGGGGCTCGATCCTAGAACCTGGGATCATGACCTGAGCCGAAGGCAGACGCTTAACGGCTGAGCCACTCCGGCTCCCCTCTATTGTCTTTTTAAGTCTCTAATTTATTTTTGTTCTAATGTTTGTTTTTCCCTTCCTTCTACAATTCTGGGATTCATTTGTTCTTCTTTTTCTAGTTTCTTGAGAGTAAGTTATGTTGAAATTTTTTCTTGTTTCTTGAGGTAGTCATTAATTACTAAGAACTTTCCTCTTAAAACTGTTTTTGCACAAATTAATAACAAAGTCAAAAAAACACATCAACAATAATACAATAATACTGGGGGACTTTAATACCCCCCTCACCGAAATGGACAGATCATCTAAGCAAAAGATCAACAAGGAAATAAAGCTTCCAAAAGGACACACTGGACCAGATGGACATCACAGATATATTCAGAACATTCCATCCCAAAGCAACGGAATACACATTCGTCTCGAGCGCACATGGAACATTCTCCAGAATAGATCACATCCTGGGACACAAATCAGGTCTTAATAAGTACCAAAAGATTGGGATCATTCCCTGCATATTTTCAGACCACAATGCCATGAAACTAGAACTCAATCACAAGAGGAAAGTTGGAAAGAACTCAAATACATGGAGGCTAAAGAGCATCCTACTAGAGATTGAAAGGGTTAACCAGGAAATTAAAGAAGAATTTTAAAAATTCATGGAACCAAATGAAAATGAAAACATAACTGTTCAAAATCATTGGGACACAGCAAAGGCAGTCCTGAAAGGAAAGTATATAGCAATACAAGCCTTTCTCAAGAAACAAGAAAGATCTCAAATACACAACCTAACCCTACATCTAAAGGAGCTGAAGAAAGAAAAACAAATAAAGCCCAAACCCAGCAGGAGAAGAGAAATAATGAAGATCAGACCAGAAATCAATGAAATAGAAACTAAAAGAACAGTAGAACAAATCAATGAAACTAGGAGCTGGTTCTTTGAAAGAATTAATAAGATTGATAAAGCCCTGGCCAGACTCATCAAAA
>CM053611.1:12012165-12035124 GCA_028646535.1 Procyon lotor
TGGTATATATATATACAATGGAATACTATGCAGCCATCAAGAGAAACGAAATCTGGCCATTTGCAACGATGTGGATGGACCTGGAGGGTATTATGCTAAGCGAAATAAGTCAGTCAGAGAAAGACAAGTATCACATGATCTCTCTGATATGAAGAATTTGAGAGGCAAGGCGGGAGTTTGGGGGGGTGGGGGAGAGAAATGAAACAGGAAGGGATGGGGAGGGAGACAAACCATAAGAGACAACTAGACTCAAGAAACGAAATAAGGGTGGCCGGAGGGGGGAGGGGTGTGTGTATGGGTAGGGATAGGGTGGCTGGGTTGTGGACATTGGGGAGGGTATGTGCTATTAAGTGCTGTGAAATGTGTAAGCCCGACGATTCAAAGACATATACCCTGGGGCAAATAATACATTATATGTTAATAAAAATTTAAAAAAAAACCTGTTTTTGCTGCATGTAATAAATTTTAGTATGTTATATTTCCATTTTTGTCTCAAGGTATCTATTTCTCTTTTGATTTTTTCTTTGATCCATTAATTATTCAGTAGCAATGCTGTTTAATCTCGACATAATTGTCAATTTTTCAGTTTTCTTCCCATAATTAATTTCTAGTTTCATATCACTGTAGTCAGAAAAGATGTGTGATACAATTTCAATCTTCTTAAATTTATTAAGACTTGTTTAATGGCCTAACACATGATCTATCTTTGAAACTGTTCCATATGCACTTGAGAAGAATTAGTATACCCTTTCGTTTTTAAATGGAATGTTCTACAATTATCCATTCAAGTCCATCCAGTCTAATATGTTATGGTTGATGTTTCCTTATTGAACTTGTCTCAATGACCTAATCCAGTGATGCAAATAAGGTGTTAAAGTTCCATACTATTACTCTATTAATATTTCCTTTATATACTTGGTGCTCCTATATTGGATGCATAAATATTTATAAGGTTATGTCTTTCTTGTTAGATTAACCAGTAATACCTTTTTGTAATAAGGCAGTTAAATAACCAAAGCAGATACAGTAGGCAGTATAATGGCTCCCTCTTTCTTAAAGATGTTCATGCCTTACTGCCCAAAACCTGTGAATATGTTACCTTAAATGGCAAAGGGACTAAACAAATGTATTTCAATTAAGAACCCTGAGACAGAGAGACTGTCCTGGATTGTCTGGCAGAGCCCAATCAAATCATCCAAGTTGTCATTGGCTTTGAATCTGAGAATCAGATGGGTAGAAGCATTAGAGATACTCCACCCAACACTGTTGGCTTTGAAGACAGAGCATGGGGCCGTTAAGGGGGGGGCGGGGTGGAGGAGGCAGGCAGACCCTAGAATTTGGAAATAGTAAGGAAACAGATTCTCCCTTAGCCCCTTAAAAAAGGAACAAAGGGGGCACCTGGGTGGCTCAGATGGTTAAATGTCTGCCTTCAGCTCAGGTCATGATCTTCAGGTCCTGGAATTGAACCCTATGTCAGGCTCCCAGTTCAGCGGAGAGTCTATTTCTCCCTCTCTCTCTGCCTCTCCCCCTGCTTGTACCCTGTCTCTCTCTGTCTCTCTCTCTCTCAAATAAATAAATCTTTTAAAAAATAAAAAAATAAAAATAAAAAAAAGAACAAAGCCTGCCAACACCCTGATTTTAACCCAGTAAGTCCATGCCAAACTTCTAAACTACAGACTCTAAGATAATAAAATTATACTGTTTTGAAGTTAGCAATAATTTGTTACAGCAACCATAGAAAATGAATATAGAATAAGATGAAATGTAAATTCTTTTTCTCTCTTCCTTTCCCACTGACAAGTTTTAAGCTTTTTACTGCTTAATACTCAATATAATAAAGAAAAAAATGTAAAATCTAACATTTAATACCCCATATCCCAGTAGGATGGTTATATCAAAAACAATCCAACAAAATAATAGGTGTTGGCAAGGATGTGGAAATACTGGAACCCTTGTGCACTGCTGGTACACCCACTATGAAAAACAGCATGACAGTATTTTAAAATAGAACTACCATATGATCCAGTAATTGCATTTCTGGGTAAAATGAAGATTCAAATAGATATCTGCACATCTATATTCAAAGCAGCTTATTAACAATTATCAAAAGGTGGAAACAACCCAAGGGTCTCTCAACAGATAAAAGAATAAATGAAATGATGATATATATAAACAATGGAATATTATTCAACCTTAAAAAGGAAGGAAACTCTGGGAGCATCTGGGTGGCTCAGTCAGTTAAGTGTCTGCCTTCAGCTCAGATCATGATCCCAGGGCCTGGGGATCAGGCCTTGCATCAGGCTCCCCACTCACCAGGAGTCTGCTTCTCCCTCTGCCCCTTCCCCCAGGCTCGTATTCTCTTTCCCTCTCTCTTTCTCAAATAAATAAATATTCTTTTTAAAAAAGAAAGGAGGGGCGCCTGAGTGGCTTAGTGAGTTAAAGCCTCTGCTTTCGGCTCAGGTCATGATCTCAGGGTCTTGGGATCGAGCCCCGCATGGGGCTCTTTGCTCAGCAGGGAGCCTGCTTCCCCCTCTCTCTCTGCCTGCCTCTCTGCCTACTTGTGATCTCTCTCTGTGTCAAATAAATAAATGAAATATTAAAAAAAAAAAAAAGGAAATTCTGACACATGCTATAACATGGATATTAAGGAGTTAAATAAGCCATTCACAGAAAGACAAATACTCTAAGAGTCTATCACAAGAAGTATCTAAAACAGTCAAATTCATGCAAACTGAAAATAGAATGGTATTTGCCCTAGGGAGGGGGTGAGGGAGAAACAGGAGCTGTTGTTCAACTACCGAGTGTCAGTTTTATAAGATGAAGAAGTCCTCAGACTGGATGTACAACTATGTGAACATATTTAACACTACAGAACTGTATATAAATCTAAAAATGGTTAAAATGGCACATTTTATATATACTTTACAACAATTTAAAAAAAGAAACTAACACTTGAAAAAAAGAGAAAAAACATGGATTTTTTCCCAACTAAATCCAAGTAATTCTCCCTCAATCCACCATAGGCAAAATATCACTTTACCAGCTATCACTCCTATGTTTGTCTTTGTAATTAAAAATATAAGTTCAGGGGTGCCTGGGTGGCATAGCTAGATGAGTGCACAATTCTTTGTTTTGGCTCAGGTCATGATCTCAGGCCCGTGAGATTGAGGTCTCAGCAAGGAGTCTGCTTGGGATTCTCTCTCCCTCTCCCTTTCCTCCTCCCACTCATGCTCTCTCTCACTCTCATAAATAAATCTTTAAAATTAATGAAATGAAATTTAATTTAACTTAAATTTTTAAAAAGTCCAGAGCAATTATCAAGAAATTAAAAGCATCCAAATTTAAAAAGAAGTAAAACAGTCACTACTTGCAGATGATATACTATATACAGAAAACCCTAAAGACTTCACCATGAAGAGAAAAAAAAAAAAAAACCCTGTTCGAATAAACAAATTCAGTAAAGTGGCAGGATACAAAATCAATATACCAAAATTTGTTGTATTTTATACACTAAAACAAACTACCAGAAAGAAAAATTAAGGAAACAATCCCAACGGCGCCTGAGTGGCTCATTCAGTTAAACGACCAATTCTTGATTTAAGTTTAGGTCATGATCTCAGGGTCCTGGGATCAAGCCCTGCACTGGGCTCTGCACTAGCGAAAAGTCTGCTTGAGGATTCTCTCTCTCCCTCTACCTCTCTCTCTACCTGCACACTCTCTCCCTCTCAAATAAATCTTTTTTAAAACTCCTAAAAATAAAATACATAGGAATAAATTTAAACAAGAAGGTAAAAGATCTGTATACAGAAAACTGTAAGATCAATGAAAGAAACTGAAGACACAAATAAAGAGGAAGATATTCCATATTCATGGACTGGAATAACTAATACTGTTTAAATGTTGTTACTACTCGAAGCACTCTACATATTCAACAAAATCCCTCGTCAATTCCAACAGTACTTTTCACAAAAATAGAATGACCCCAAAATCTATATAAAACCACAAAAGACCCTGAATAGCCAAAGCAATCTTGAGAACAAAGAACAAAGCTGGAGGCTTCACGCTCCCTGATTTCAAACTACCTTACAAAGCCAAAACAGTATGATATAAGCATTGAAAACAGAAACACAGATAAATGAAACACAATGAAGAGCCCAGAAAAACACCCATGTATATAGGGTCAATTTATTTACAAGGAGCCAAGAATACACAAGGACAGTCTCTTCAATAAATGGTGTTGGGAAAACTGAACAACTACATATAAAAGAATGAAACCGGACACTGTACAGTACACTGTACAGAAAATTTAACTCAAACTGGATTGAAGATTTAGATAATGTAAGACCATAAAACTCTTAGAAGAAAACATAGACAGTAAGCTCCTTGACATCGGTCATGATATTTTGGATTTGACCAAAACCAAAACAAAACAAAACCCCAAGTAAGGAGTCCAAACTCAAAAGGTACTGCATAGGGGCGCCTGGGTGGCTCAGTCGTTAAGCGTCTGCCTTCGGCCCAGGTCAGATCCCAGGGTCCTGGGATCGAGCCCCGCATCGGGCTCTCTGCGCAGCAGGAAGCCTGCTTCTCCCGCTACCATTCCCTCTGCTTGTGTTCCCTCTCTCGCTGTGTTTCTCTCTGTCAAATAAATAAAATCTTAAAAAAAAAAAAAAAAAGGTACTGCATAAAAAAGTAATAAAATAAAATGGTACTGCATAGCAAAGGAAAACATCAACAAAATAAAAAGACAATGCACTGAATGAGAAAACATTGCAAATCTGTATCTGATAAGGGGTTAATATCCAAAATATATTTCAAAAACTCATATAACTTAGGGCGCCTGGGTGGTTCAGTTGGTTAAGTGTCTGCCTTCAGCTCAGGTCATGATCTTGGGGTCCTGGGATCGAGCCCCATGTCAGGTTCCCTGCTCAGTGGGGAGTCTGCTTCTCCCTCTGCCCCTCCCCCCTGCCCACCCCCACTCATGCTTTCTTCCATGCTCTCTCTCAAATAAATAAAATCTTAAAAGAAAAACAAAAAAACAAACCAACAAAAAAACTCATATAACTCAAAAGCAAGAAAACCCCCCAAACAATCTTACTAAAAAATAGGCAGAGGACCTAAATGGCTATTTTTCCAAAAAAGACATACAGATAGCCAACAGGTATATGAAAAGATGCTAGAGATCACTAATCATCAGGTACCTGGGTGGCTCAGAAGTGGTTGCCTACCTCTCAGGTCATAATCCCAGGGTCCTTGGGATCAAGGCCCTCATGGGGCTCCCTGCTCAGCAGGGAGCCTGCTTCTCCCTCTCCCTGCTGCTCCCCCTGCCTATATCCCAATCTCTCAAGTAAATCAATAAAGTCTTAGAAAAAAACAAAAAAAACTAATCATCAGGGAAATGCAAATCAAAACCACACTGAGATATCTCACCTCACATCTGTTAGAATAGCAATTTTTAAAAAGTCAAGAAATACTAAGTGTTGGCCAGGATGTGGAGAAAAGGGAACCTTTTGTGTAGTGTTGGTGGGAATGTAAAATGGTACAGTCACTATGAAAAAGTCTGGAAATTCCTCAAGAAGTTAAAAGTTGAACTATCATATGACCCAGCAATTTCACTTTTGGATATTTATCTGAAGAAAATGAAAATATTAAATCGAGAAAATATATGCACCTCATGTGCATTGTAGCATTACTAACAATAGCCAAGTCATGGAAACAACCTAAATGGCTATCAATGGAGGAATGGTAACAAAAATATGCTATACATACAAACAATAGAATATTATTCAGCTATAAAAATGAACAAAAGCTTGTCATTTGTGACAATGTGAATGGACCTAGAGGGCATTACGCTAAATGAAATAAGTCAGACAGAAAAGATAAATATCATATGATCTCAAATATGGAATCTAAAACAAAACAAAACCCAAAATATTTCCAAGACCATGAATATAGAGGACTGATTGCTGGCTGCCTGGGGAAAGGGAGGAAAATGGGTAAAGGAGGTCAAAAGGTACAAACTTCTAGATATAAATTAAAGAAAGAAAAATACAAAAGTCCATTATTTATTTCACTTTTCTAGATTATATGACCAAGAACACATAAGTATCCCTGTAGTGTTTTCCCTCAGACCCAATCTTGTAAAACACAAAATTTTAAAGAAAATCTGTGTTCATTGTATTAATCCCATGACATTAATTTCATTCACCCACATAGAAAAGCATGACAATAGTCTCATTAAATTGACACAATCCAGTACTTTGTCAGCTAATAATGGTAGAGGATTTACATGGCAATTCACAATTGCTCCCAACAATATCTACTCTCCTTTTATTTCAAGTACACACTTTGTTCAAATTTTCAGCATGTCTCTAAATTCTATACTCCAAAATTAAAGAGTAATACTTAACTATGCAAACTGAAAAAGACGTTAAAAACTCTTGTTTTTATACTTCCCCACCAAAGAATGGTAACATATTTAGTTTATTTTCAAGAATGCTTCCAATCCCTTTTCCTCTAGATACCTAAAGTTTAAGAGCTCCATGTTATCTGGAAAATTCATTATTTGAGACTCTGCAGTTCCAGGTTACACAGGGAAGCAAGAATTAGAAATTAAAGTACTCATTAATAAAATAATCATCTGTAAAATGGGTTTCCCATCTTGACCACCCACCCTCAGAATCAACACAAGTGTCTATATCTGCTCATCATACCATTAGTCTCTTGCTAGCTATAGATTTGTAAACATCTGACAATATAATCCAAATAAAATACAAATTGACTACATTAAACCACATTACCAAAATATGCAATATTTCATAAATTTAATAAAAATGTGCTCAAAACTTCTTCAGATCATATAAACTATCTTGAACAAAAAAGTTATATAAGTTAATAACCGAAAATAATCAACAAAGACGACACTGAGTTCAATTTTTTTGATCACTAAAGTATTAAAGAAGGTTCTTTAAAACTGAAGAAACACTCAAACATTTCTGCAAAAATGCCTTTCATTATAATTATATTGCAAAATTGAAAAAAGCTAGCATTTTTGTCTCATATCCTGATTTTAGAACCCAACTCTGCAGAAAATGCAACTCCCCAGTAAAAACCTGGTTCCAAATTAGACATTATCTAAAAGGCTATCTTCCATTTATTCAGTATGTAAAACATAGGGGCAAAATAATAGAAGTATTATACACATTAATTTTTTTAAATCCCCAAAACAAAATTCACATTTCAAGCTGGGAAGCCGTAGCTAATTCCTGACGTAGGTACCAATTACTAACAGCACTGCCAAAAGAGAGCTCAAAAGAACTAGAAAAACTATTTACAAAAATAGAAAAAAGACTTTCATGAAGTTAGAACAACACTATTATCATTTTGCCTTACAACGAGACAATAAAAGCTAAACTGATGAACTATATTGACCTATTATCCTCCTGTAGGCAATCTACAAAAACTTTTCACTAAGGGGCTTCACAATTGACTCACAGCAGAGCTGGATTTCATCTTATCAATAGAACATGCAAGCTTTCAATCGGGATTCTCTATAAAAGGCAACCTTTGTGAAAAATGAACCACCAGAGAAGATTCTAATAAAACTTACCATTGTGTATTGCATTCAGCAACTCTGAGAAAGCTTTTAAGTAAGGAAAAAAGGACTTCAGGTTAAGATCATTCTCAAACACACAAAAGAAATACATAAGCATAGACTGAATCAGTATAATAAAATCTCAGTAAATCTATTATGTATCATTGTTTGAATCATTAAAATTGCAAATTTGGCTCAGTTTTTACATGTATAAATTTCTAAATATTGTATTTCATTTGCCAATCTATCACCTAATAAACTTAAGTAAAATGTTAGATATATTGTCATAATGGTGACAAATGTTCTTAGTAATAAAATATATATGTAAAATTACTTTTAAAAAGACGTTTGTTTAATAGTCTCTGTAATGTCTTTCTTGGTAAAAGTATTGATTAGGATGTAATTCTATATAGATAAATCTACCTCAACAATTGTACACTCAGCAATATTATAAAGAAAAACTTCATTTTATCATCTAATCTGATCAAATATTCTATTTCTTAGACTTCAGTATAATAGTCTCAACATATATAGAGGTCGAAGGAAGAAAGCTATCTAATGCCAACATACAAATATTGAAAAATTATATTAACATTAAGATTAGCAGAAACCAAATTCTGAAAATATTACTTCAATAGGGAACAGAAGTCACAATTCTGCAACTGAAGCACCATTTTAAAAAGCCAAAATAATTAAAATTTGGTCAGTTACTCTAACATGGATCCTGAACACAGGACAAGCAGTAAGTTCTCTCTGTAGAAGAAAAAAAAATCTATTCAATTAAGAACCAATTTCATTGAGGAAAACTGAAATTTAGAGGTTCAGTGGTGGCATAATATAATAGAAAAAAACACTAAAGTAGAAGTCAAAAAGCCTGGGTTACCAACCCAGCTCGACAACTTACTAGTTGTTGGACAAGCTCCATCATGCCGATACTGCATAGAAATTTCTGTTGGGAGGGAGGAGAAAGGAAATCAGCAAAGAAGTTGCCAGTGACTCAAGGACAGAAAGAGAAACAGGCCAGAAAACCAGGGAAACATTCACCTAAAAGTCTAGATGAGAAGGGCAAACAGAACGGTGGGAATAGAAATTATAAGCTAGTACCTGGGATGTGATGGGTAGAAGGACAAAATGTGATAGAATTCTCACAAATCTTTAAAAGGAGAGTATGGGAATGTGTGTGTGTGTGTGTGCATGTGTGTGCAAAGAATGAGGGAAAGACATAAGGGCTTACAAATAAATATGTAAAACAAGTGTCAAAGAAAAAATGGATTCATAATATGAGGGAGTATAGTTAGCAACACACTAATGTGTTTTATATAATTCGATAGATGAGAACAATTTATCAAAAACATCTGAATTCCACGGTCAATTAAATTACTATTCAAGTATATTATTTAGTTTATATCTGAGAAGAAATCTATGACTTATATCACAGTATTAAACTTGTTAAACTACATTCTGCTTACTTTCTTGTACCCTTCATTTTTGAAGACAGTAATGAATGAGTAAACCATTACTCTTACTCTTTTGCTCCACCCAAATGAGGAGAGCAAGCAGAGGATGACATGAAGCAATAAAACACTGCTAAAAGCAAAAGGCTGCTGAGAAAATGAGAAATTAATTTCTGTATGCCATCTCAAAGGAAAAAAAATAACTGATAAAACTAGGATCAAGTCTGTGACTCAAAGGACCTCGCCTGCTAATCTCGAAAACAATAGGTACTCCTTTGTGGCTAACACTATTGGTCCAATTTTTCTTAAAAGAAGCATATCTGGAATTATTCTGGATACTACTTAATCAAAAACATGACTTCTAGAAACTATGTGTACAACAGAGTCTTCAAGGCAACCATCATTCACACATCTACCCATACGCATACGCCAGAAGTCAAGTCCAATCATGGGCCCACTCCAAATGACTTGAAATAAGAAAGACAAAGCAAGATAGGGCAAGCCAGCACTCACTTTTAATCATTTACATTAGATATTGTTCAAGAATCAAACCTTAGACCAGTTTAGCGTAAACTGAGACATGGTGGGAGAATTAATAAATTCAAGTGATATTTTAAAGGGGAGTGAAGGCTACTGAAGAAATTGATGGTACATTACAGAGAAAGGGTAACCTGTTTGGAGTGGTGCCAAAAAATAATCAAAGAACACTCATAATAATAGAACGATTTTTTTCAATGGGGAAAAAACTGTAATATGGCTATTCTGCTCTTTGATCTGGGACTTTTGTAGAAAGACATCCATGGTACAGGGCCAGCAAATTTTCAAATCATCAAGGAAGAAAACAAAAATCAGAGGTATATTATGGTCTTAGTCTTAGCAGCACCCAATATCCTGTATGACTTTCATTTATGACCCAACATAACCAATTTATATAAAATCATGAACCAAAGCCATTAAGATGGGTGTAAAGTATATTCAATAACTGTATCTACTCCTTGGTCTACAAGACTGTATTAGTTACTCTTGTGAGTTTATTAGATTAATCTTTGTATCTTTATGATTCCCTTATTTGTTAACAGAATTAGTCTATTCCTAATTAAAATATTTTACCAAGGAAAGATGTCTCAATTTCATTTTATTAACCTAAGTGGATATATTTCATAACAACCAATTCATAGTTAAACTTTCATAACCTTCATATTTCAGAATCCAGAACAAACTTCTCTTGAAGTTCTCTATTCATATTAATAACTCATCTCCCTGAAATCTGTTAAGACTTTATCACTAAATAAATAAGTAAGTAAGTAAAGACTTAATCATAAAATACTTAGGGTCGGAATCAAACAACTACTTTCCTAGAATCTCCTTTCATAGCATTTTTTTTTTTTTTTAAAGATTTTTTATTTATTTGACAGCGAGAAACACAGCGAGAGAGGGGACACAAGCAGAGGGAATGGTAGCGGGAGAAGCAGGCTTCCCGCGGAGCAGGGAGCCCGATGCGGGGCTCGATCCCAAAACGCCGGGATCTGACCTGGGCCGAAGGCAGACGCCCAACGACTGAGCCACCCAGGCGCCCCTCCTTTCATAGCATTTATGACCACTAAAGAATTCCATCACTGAAACAGATTTCAAGTATCTTAACTTGGAAAGGTCTGATCAAATTATATTGAAGAACTAGAGACTAAGGCTTTAAAAAAAACAAGCAAACTTTGAAAGGACATAGTATACCCAAGGAAAATATGTTAATGCTAAATCGTCAACTACTTATCATTTAATGAATACCAGATTTTTCTCAGAGAAAATAACAAGATGTTGATTTTTATGAAGAAAAAAAAATTTCTTCATAAACTTTCACTTTAGTAAATTATAAACTCTCTCATAATATGGTTGAAATAAATAGGAAAAAGGAAAAGGACAAATACATGTCAACTCTTCCAAATGCTGTACTAATTTTCAGTGCTCCAAATATCCTACTTGTTTAAGATCTCAAAAGAATGTATAGGAAGGAATTCAATTAAAAGCTTAATATAATCTATACACCAAAACTTACAACCTTTAGAAGCCACTTAAAACAACACACTGATTCCCATTTTGTACAAGTCACTGTAACGGTAAATCATTTATTAGAATGTACTTCAACTTATTACAAAAAAAAAAAATCTTACAATCCAAACCCTTGATCAGACAAGGAATTTATAGATATCTTCTGGGTTTCTATTCTGATAGGACCTGAGATTCCTAGAATAAATATCTTGCTTCGTATATGCTACTACAATTTGAATATGTCATGATAGAATTTTGATGCTTCTAACACTTTTAAGACAATCACATCATAAGTACCTGATTCTACTTCTGCTGTATATACTAGTTGTGGTAAAGCTGGAGAAATTACAACATTAATAGTAGCTGCCTTGCCTATTTCACAAGATTATTCTTAGGAACAAATAAGATAGTAATTAAAGAGTTCTTCAGAAACTGTGAGGTGCTCTCGAATGTAAGATATTACCATTACTGCAAGGTGATGGAAGCAACGTATTTTTTTTCCGTCAATGAAATTCTTTAAATAGTAAGTGGCCAGAACTAAGTACAGGATGTTTACTCTAAGACCAATAGCCTCTAAGTCTAATTTCTTCAGCTTGACATTCAACTTTCCATAAACACATTCTGCCCTACTTAATCAACTTTACCTCCAACTATCCTACAAATTAGATTTCCCTATCACTTTTATCCCTCAAATATAACTTTACTTTCTTCTCTGTTAATATGTTGGGACTTTTTCTGCCTACTCCAAAGTATAACTCAAATTCCAACTTCTCCATGGTCTCTTCCAACTTAACACATCTTTAACTGGTCTGTAATATTACATGAAAAGCTTTACAAATGATTTCACTTGCAATCTAACTATGAACACTTGGAAGTCAAGTACAAAATCACAGAGGAAGGGCGCCTGGGTGGCTCAGTGGGTTAAAGTGGGTTAAAGCCTCTGCCTTTGATCTCAGGGTCCTGGGATCAAGCCCCACATTGGGCTCTCTGCTCAGCAGGGAGCCTGCTCCCCACCCCCCCCCACCCCGCCTGCCTCTGCCTACTTGTGATCTCTCTCTGTGTGTGTCAAATAAATAAATAAAATCTTTAAAAAAAAAAATCGCAGAGGATATTACTAACTACATGATAGGTTCTCAGTGATTACTAATAGTACTCATTCTTTTTTTTTTTTTTTTTTTTTTTAATGTTTGGCATTTACCACAAAGTACTGTGCTGGCAGTCAGTGAGGAGACAAGAATGAACATGACACACACAGCCCCTAGCCTCATGAAGCCAGGATTATATAGTGTATGCTATAGTCTAACATCATAGCCAACAAATGCTTACAAAGGTCACTTTCATCATTACTAAATCATCACCCCATCATGAAAGCAAACAAATCTTTTGGAAAGGGCATCATTCAAAAACAATTCTCGGTAACACAGTACTTGGCATACATTTCTTCTTTCTACTTATTTATGAGGGAAGAAAGATTCCTGGTTTTACAGCTACTAAATGTTATCTCTATCTAAAATCATTTGAAAGAAAACTTAGCATTTTCATACTAATGGGAGATAATATTATTGCAAGTGAAATTACTGGCTCAAATTTTCTCACTGATCCCATTGCTTAAAGTACAACTGACATTATACTAGTGTGGTTGCAAACCTTCATCAGCAAACACCCTGAATTTTATAGTTGAGGGGTCTCTGGAATCAAGGAAAATGCATTGTTCCACCACTTTAGAGCTGTGAGAATTTTGTCTCTGTTTCTTCATCTATACAATGAGTAATAATACTCAATGTTTGTCAAATGCCTAAGACAGTTGTAGTACATACTATATTTCAACAGCAGTTAGTAATTCTTAACTTATGAGTAAGAGAACATAATTCCTAAATACCACGGCATTTAGCCAGTTTCTTCTAAGAATAGACTTTCTAGCACTAAGTTTATCAACAGGGTGTGCTCTGATCTAGTCATAAACTTTTATTAAAATGTATAAAATTAAAGAATATATTATCTCAAATAGTTTTAAGTAACTAATCTTAGTGCATAATTATGGCTTTAACAAAAAGTAAGATCTTCAGTTATTTTTAAGCACACTTTTAAAGGAAAAAAATCCTAGCAAGTCTAAATGTAAGTCATTTACTTCCATGAAATAATATTTATAGGACTTTCTCCCTAAATTTCTTTACCTAATGGTGAGGTAAAAGGGATACAAATTCATGCTTTTTTGTCATAGATGTAGCACAAACACTTCCTCTGAAAGTAGTAATTGTGAAAAGAACACTATTTCCCAAGGATAAACTCTATCTAAATCTGTAACAGGTAGGAAAATCTTTAATTCCATTAATTTGAAGATGTGTATTTCAAATAAAATCCAAATGCAATTTCTGAAATTCAGTAATTTTCAGACTATGCTTCTATGCATACGATATTAGTGAGGTACTCTTAAAAAAGCAAATTTCAGCTTGATTTTCTCATTAAGTTATTCATCTGATTACTGTGTATCTTGCTAAAAGTGAGTATGAACTCAATTTTTTTCTGAGTATTATTTGTCTAAACTTATTTTTTTGTGACTAGGGGCTAGGGCTAGTTGCTAAGCCCTTCTGGCCGAGAGAAAACATACAAATATACATAAAATGTATATCCAAGCGTGCAATATTACTTAAGTTTTTCCAATGGATTTCTCATCACAATTTGTATTATTCTCCCTTTTAACAGTGATTTTACACCCTCCCCTCAAACCCCCAATATTTTTTGTCACTATGAGGGGTGAAGGGGAAGTTTGGGTGCTACTGGCATCTAGAAGTTGGGAATTGTGATAAATGTCCTATACTGCACAGGACAGGATAGCACAACAAGTAACTATCCCAACCAACATGTGAATAGTGCCAAGACTAAGAAATCACGGTCTAGTGTAAACCCATCCTTAATGCTTCTAATAAAATAATTCTGTCACAGTTTCCACTTATTTCTCAAAAACAAACACACAACTTGTCCAACAGGTCCACGGTGGCACTGAAGCTAGCTAGGAAAAACAGATAAAGAAATCCCCAGCTGTCATCTTGGGCAGCTTATTTTACCTGTCCCTGTTTTTTACCTGTCTCAGTTTTATCAGCTGTAAAAAGGGGAATAAATAGCCCTTCATAAAACTGGTGTGGGGATTAAACAAGATAATAAATATAAAGCATTAATAGACCCTGGCACAAATGACAGTGATGGTAATTTTCACATCTGACCTTTACATATACTCTTTTCTCCCTTAGAATGATACTTACTTACAGAAATTAATGTCTGCACTATAAAAAGAAATCCAAAAGTCTGTATTTATAAAATACACATAAACATTCTTCATTTAAATTGTGTTTATTTCCATACCATTTCCTACCTATCCTCTCCACCAACAGAACTGATAAAATCTAATAGTTTATTTTAGCCAAAATCTCGTCATTTCTACAACCAGAAATCTAAAATCAAAACAGGTCAGGTTTACAACACTTATTTAAAACCATTTACCTCAAATTCAAGATCAATTTAAAAGATAAATGCTGACATTTAGCTAATATCAAACTGTTAAGTCTTTTCTAAAAACATGAAACTTCAAATTTTTAAGAATTGACAATATTCATGATATAAAATATAGGTTAAAGAAGCATCCCAATGATGTGAATAACAACACATAGAAATTCATTCCTACTATAATAAAGATAATGGTAAAAAAAACTGTTAAACATACTTGAAAACAAAACAAGTATAAATCATTTCAGATATCTTCTGAAATAAAATATAACTGTTAAAGTTCATATATTTAAGTCATTTTACCACTGAAAAGTATTCCAGATGGATAATTCAAGTAGAATTTGTGTAAGTCTTGAGAAAATGAAGACTAATTAAACTTTAGAAAAATAAAAGCTCAAAACGAGCACAAATCAAAAACACAATGCAAACTATGCAAAACTCTCACACCTTAATTGTGATTTCTAAGTTGGGTTTCAAATACTGTGCAGGCAAAGTAAACTATCAGATTAGTGCCGAACTTCTTGTCCAAACACCAAATCATCTTCCTAAGATTATTACATGTTTTTTTTCATTAAGACAAGTAAATGTCATTTAGCAACCCAATGTATTAACAAAACAATAGTTTAAAATGAATTTCCCTTTTGGGGTAAAGGAAAGGTGGTGGTGGTAGGAATAAGTAAGAAAAACAATGGGCAAATCCCTACCTGAACCAACTGGAGATGAGCCAACACTAAGACTTTGTAAACTTCCATTCCTGAGCAATGTAGGAGATTTCTGAAGACTAGAGCTTGTTACACTTCCTGCAGCTGATGCTACAGATGATGTTGGCGAAGCAGAAGAAACTGAGAGATGAGAAACATTCTCTTGATTTTTGTTTCCTTTAGGTCTACCAGGCCCATGCTTACTTTGTTTATTTCCTTTTCTTTTCTTTTCCTTTACAGTTTCTTCTTCTATGCCAGAAGTTTGAGCCCGCTTATATCCTGCTGTTGGAAGGCTGGAATTACCCAAATCTCCAGGTGAATTTTCAAAGCTTTTAGGCTGTGAAATAACAGCTGAGGTCGAAGGGAGACCCATTATGGAACTAAAACTATTTACCCCCCCTTCCTGGCTTCCAGACTCTCCTTTATGTACATCTTTGGTTGATGATGACTGTTGGGAGTGAGAATAACTGTCATTACGCAGATCTGAGTCTGTAAAGCTCAAGAAATCCTGGGGAGACTGTACTGAACTTCCCGAAGATGATTTTACACTGCCTGGAGTTCCTGAAAAACTGCCTGTAGTAAAATAAAAAAAGGGGGGGGAGGGGTAGGAAAAGAAAAAAATTGGATGCAAAAGTTCCCACGAGCAGTAGAAATGATACAATCATCAAAAAGAGATGGAGAAAAAAACTAACTATAAAACTTAGGACATCACTATGTAACAGAATTTTAAAAAGGTTATTATTGAAATCAAGTTGATCTATCAAATTATCTTTAAAAATATTTGTCATTTCATAGCTATTAAACTGAGTATTAACTCGAGTTGCAAGCTGTTAGTTCTACAATGACCAAGATGTAAGATGTGCTTTATTTAACCTACCTTTTACTATGGCAACATTCCTCAATTTTCCCCCCAAATACCTGTGTATGCTTGAGGAAGGACTGAAGAACAGCAAAGTCTCAAAGAGTTTGACAAGACTACTGTTGTATTCTAGAACTTCCTCTTTTTCAATTACTAAATATTTGATTTAAATGTTCCCAACACACACCCAGAACAAAAAGTTGTTGCTTAGATTTTAAGTTCTGAGTTTTAACTTGAAGATCATGTTAGTGAATATTATTATTCCGTTAAATCTACCTCACCAAAACATGGATTTGATAAAATAATGATTACATAGAACCTAATCTATATACCTAACATTCTCCCAGTCCACTACCCATGGAGCTACATAAAGAAACCAGCCACTAACATTGTTCTATTGCTTTTTGAAAGTAAAATCACAGGAGAGGAACCCTCATGAATTTCATTCACAACTGCTTGTCTCCTCACTCTTTAAAGAACATTAGCAGCCCACCATGTCATTATGAGATTAAAAGATTCTTAACTATTTGGTAGAAAAATAATATGGCTGGGATGAAACAATAGTTTGGTCCACCATCCTAATTCACCAAACCGTCCCTTCATGCTTGCCAAATGAAGTGACAAGTGTTTAGACTCAGTTGTGATCACACATCTATTATGTTTCATAAAACTTAAACTATATCATATTTTAACTAATGTATTTAAAAACAAAAGCTCAAAATAAAGTGTTTCATTGGAATGGAAGGGAAATTTCAAGCTAAGGGTTAAATTTTATTGCAGAGCACATTCAAAAGTAATCACACATAAATCCACCTAAATATTTACAACAGTATTTTTTTCCTCACACACAAAGAATTTCTTTTTAACTAAAGTCTCAAGGTTTTGAATTTTAAATTTTAAGCTTTTCTGAAATGGCTTATTATGCAAGAACATTAATATAAGGTCTAAAATTTAACTCTTTGAAGAGAATATCCATCTTATTTACAAAATTATTTGTACCTATGTGAGCATTTTCAAGTTATGTCTATATAGAAAAACATACATATTAAGAAGCCATTTACATTACATCAATCACTTAAGGATAACTATAATTTGCCACTTAATTAGCAACTATAAAGAAGTTCTTTATTATCCATTCTGATCTGTCACCATCTGTCTTTCTTCCACACATTTTTGTTTTTACAGCTGGTGTTAAAAGCTCACTACAGTGTAGCAAATACTTTCAAACATTTAGTATATGCAATACTTTTAACATATATTTTCTAAAATTCACATACTGCCTCAAAAGAAAAAAACAAAACCAAGCATCTTAAACACCCTATCTTTAAATTTCAACTTTTAAAACTTTTATAGAATATTACCTCAGATATGAAAACATAACACATTCTATACCATGTCTCAACAGAGGCAAGAAAAGACAATCCAACATTGTGAATGTAAGAAAACGAGGATTTCTTTTCTAAATGGATTAGTACTTCAAAGATTAAAAACTTAAAAACGCAATTTTAACAGTGGAAAATAAGGTCTTAATTATATAAAAGAGATGGCTGAATTCTGCTAATATCATATTCAAATGTAAATAAAGTTACATTAAAAATAATTAAGGTTTTACTACTTATTTTCCACAGTGGCATAAAAATAACAACAAATAGTAAATTTCTGAAACTAAAACAGCAAAATTTGCATTTTATTTCTTTTCTACTTGACTAATTCTTTGTAATATAAGGCAAAAAAAATTAAAAATAAAGTGCAGGACTTAAAAATCTTGAAGACCAAAATAGCTTAGTTTAAAATATACAAATAAACTTTTTAATAAGGGATCAGCAGACTACACAATCTCTCTACATATTCAAATTTTTATTATCAGCAAAATTAAAGGAAAGAAAAAGACAATTTTCCCCCCTCATTTATTACTAGGAGGTAAAAAAAAAAAAATGGGAGGAAGAGGCATTTATTGTATACTTTACTAATATATTTATCTCCAATAGTTTTTAACATTTCTATTTCTGAAAATATTTATGTTCAAGTTAAAAACACAAACGTAGGGCTAATGGACTGTAAAGTTAGCTGAGTTATTCTGATAAAATTGGGTTGCCATATAAAATACAGCATGACCAGTTAATTCTGAATTTTAGTTAAACAACAGGTTATTTTTTCAGTATAAATATGTCCCATGCGTTTGAGACATACTTACACTAAAAAATAATTTGTTGTTAAACTGAAATTCAAAATTAAATGGGCATATTATTATAGTAGCCTTACCAAAAGATATCTAAGCTTAGTAAAATACTACTTTAAACTTCACGTTTTATAATAAATGCATTAATAACAACTTTTATTTACTGAGAACTATTTATATTCCCTACAAATTACCCAGTACTGGTTTACTTACTAAGAACATATGATTTAACTCTTTCAGTGTTTAATTACGACAGGTAAATGATAACAATTCATTAAAAAGAAAGACTGTTCTATAGAGCAGAAAGGAAAACTCCAGCTTTTATTGTTTTTTCTCCCCAAACTTAAACTTTATTCCACATCTATTTAAACATTAAAATTACAGTTCAGCTTTGGAAGCACATGTCATAACATAAAAGGTCCCAGAAACATTTTAACAAAGAACACTAGTCTTTGAAGTAATCTTACTACAGCAACTAATCATAAAATAATCTCCAATGATCCATCAGTTATAAATAAAATAAATTCTTTTACAAAACTTAACTGCTATTGATCATCGCAAGAACACTTATTTTAACTAAAACATCATAATTAATACCTTGCTGGAAAGGACTAGCAGCTGACACAGTCGTTCCTGGGTTTCTTCCACCAGGCTTTCTTCCCCTTTGACCTGAGCTGTGAGTTGAAGATTTCTTCCCTTTGCCCTCTGACCCTCTAGCCTCTGAAACATCTTTTCCACTAGTTGTGTGTGCAGAGACTTCTTGGAAGTTTGCATTTGTAAATCGAGCTGCAGTATCTTCCAAGCGCTTCAACGATCCAGAAATAGAATTGCTGCTAGTGCTCGTATAAGTCTAACATGTTCATTGAGAAAGGAAGTTGAAAAAGAATTGATTAGATTTTGGCTATGTGTGTGGGGGTACATATTAATAATAATAATTACAAGACTTATAAGAAAAACATATGAAAGTTTCAGTTATAAAAGTGAGTCCACCTAACAAAATCATGTAAAAAGAATTACCTGAGTCTACTGCAAATACCTTTAAACTACAGCAATTAGTAAAAGTACATATTAGTCATAGTTACTCAGCAACACAAAGTAAGCAGTAATGAAGGAAATTGTTTCTCAAATAACATCATTTCCAACAAGAAAAAACTACTTCCTGGTCATAAAATTAAAATCAGCTTTAATGTCCAGCATAAAGGCAACAATGAAAGAGAAATAAGGTGCTACAAATTCATGAGAGGACTATATCCATGAGATTATAGGCACAGGTCAGAGTTAAGAATTTTTAAAATTCAGGTGAAGTGCGCTTTTTAAAACAGGAAAAGACTAAACCTTTTAAAACAGAAATCCATTTCTTCCAAGTATTACGATGAAAGAAGTTATACTTTGCAGTTTAAGATTTTTAAAAATTAGAAGTATTATTATCCCCTATGGATTCTCAGTCATCCCCTTTGATCCAGATGTGTTAGGGGAAAATACAAAATAAAGATCTGTTTAAACAATTAGTTTCCAGTTTTTAATAATCATTTTAAGACAAAGTGTATGCAAATAATGGTAAATTAAATGACTATGAAAATGTGAAAATGTGTTCTAACAGATGTACATTAATCAACATGCTTCAAAATAAAAGGCTTATAAAGTCCACTGGGTCAGAGATTTTTGTTGTAATTGTTTAAGTTCCCTAAATGCTTGAAAGACAAACAGCCCTAAATTTCTGCTGAATAAATAAATGAGTATTTTTCTGATACATCTATTTAAAATCTCTGATGTAATATAAATAAATCTGAAAATAAAACTGAAATTTCCCACACATAATCACCACTCAATACAAACCATCAGATAAAGATGGAAAATGAGAAAGGAATGATGAAATCAGGTTTCAAAATGGTTAGCATTTTTAGCAAAATCAATGTTCAGAATGAAAAATGAAAGAGTTCAAATATTTTGAAAACCAAATACTCATTATTATTACTTTTGCTACTTGCACCCCATATCATCACCCCCCCACATCACCTCACAGCCAAACAGATTTTAATCATCAAATACAACAGACATTATGTCATAAAGAGTAAATTATTATTTTCATAAACTAGAGGCCCCAAAAGAGAACAAAGTTCTCAAAGAAAGATTTAGGAGAAAATCAATCATGTTTAAGCTGATGAAACTCTGTGAATTACTTTAGAAGCATGAACCTTTTACATGCTGGGCAAGTCACTTTGGAAACAGCACCACTTCACTTTTCAAATATTTCTTTCTAATAACTCGAGATGATCCTGAGGTTCTGCATCCCACTCATATACAAGTTTGCAAGTCATCTAGGGCACTTGGGTGGCACAGTCGGTTAAGCACTCCACTTATTGTTTTGGCTCAGATCTTAAGATCAAGCCCTGTGTTGGGATCTCTGTTCAGCAGAGAGTCTGCTTGAGATGTCCTCTCCCTGCCCCTCTCACGTGTGTGCATGCATGTGCATGCACATGCGCTCACTCGCGCGTGCTCTCTCTCTCTCTCTCTCAAATAAATAAATAAATAGTCATCTAAAGAGAACAAAGTGAAGGATGCTTGTGTGGATCAGTGGCTTAAGCCTCTGCCTTTGGCTCAGGTCATGATCTCAGAGTCCTGGGATCATCAGAGTCTTGGGATCAAGCCCCACATCAGGCTCTCTGCTCAGCCAGGAACCTGTTTCCTCCTCTCTTTCTCTGCCTGCCTCTCCGCCTACTTGTGAGAGTAGGCGCCTACTCTACCTATCTGTCAAATAAATAAATAAAATCTCTTTTCTATAAACAAACAAACAAATAAATAAGTAAATAAAAACAGACCATAGTGATGTTCTTCATTCAGGTACACTGTCCATACATCAAATAAGAAAAGAAGAAAAAACTCAGTGGAGAACCAAACACAGAAATATACTATCCAACAGACATTACTAATATGTCAGAAATAGAGTTCAAAATGGTAATTATCAAGGTGATAGCTGGGCTGGAAAAAAGCATGGAGGATATTAGAGAATCCCTATCTGGAGCAATAAAAGAACTATAACCTAACCAAGTTGAAATAAAAAAAAAGCTATTAGTGAGGCACAATCCAAAATGGAGGCTCTTACTGCTAGGATAAATGAGGCAGAAGAGAGAATTAGTGACATAAAAGACCAAATGACGGAGAATAAAGAAGCTGAGAAAAAGAAAGACAAACAACTACTGGACCACGAGGGGAGAATGTGAGAGATTAGTGAAACCATCAGATGCAACAATATTAAAATAACTGGGATCCCAGAAGAAGAACAAAGAGAGAGAGGGGCAGAAAGTATATTGGAGCAAATTATTGTAGCTAATTTCCCTAATCTGGCAGAGGGAACAAGCATCAGAATCCAGGAGGCACAGAGAACCCCCCTCAAAATCAATAAAAATAGGTCTACACCCCATCATCTAATAGTAAAACTTACAAGGCTCAGTGACAAAGACAAAATCCTGAAAGCAGCTCGGGACAAGAAGTCTGTAACATACAAAGGCAGAAATATTAGATTGGCAGCAGACTATCCACAGAGACCTGGCAGAACAGAAAGGACTGGCATGATATATTCAGAGCACTAAATGAGAAAAATATGCAGACAAGACTATTATATCCAGCTAGGCTGTCAATGAAAATAGAAGAGATAAAAAGCTTCCAGGACAAACAAAAAACTGAAAGAATTTGCAAACACCAAACCAGCCGTACAGGAAATATTGAAAGGGGTCCTCTAAGCAAAGAGACAGCCTAAAAGGAACATAAACCAGAAAGGAACAGAGAAAATATACAGTTAATAGTCACCTTACAGGCAATACAATGGCACTAAATTCAAATCTGTCAATAGTTACCCTGAATGTAAATGAGCTAAAAGCCCCAATCAAAAGACACAGAGTATCAGAATGGATAAAAAACAAGACTGATCGACATGCTCTCTACAAGAAACTCATCTTAGACCCAAAGACACCACCAGATTTAAAGTGAGGGGGTAGAAAACAATTTACCATGCTAATGGACATCAAAAGAAAACTGGGGTAGCAATCCTTATATAAATTAGATTTTAAGCCAAAGACTAAAATAAGAGATGAGGAAGGACACTATATTATAATTAAAAGGAAAGTCCAACAAGAAGATCTAAAAATTGTAAATATCTATGCCCCTAACATGAGAGCAGCCAATTATATAAACCAATTAAAAAACACATCAACAATAATACAATAATAGTAGGGGACTTTAATGCCCCCTTACCAAAATGGACAGATCAACTAAGCAAAAGATCAACAAGGAAATAAAGGCTCTAAATGACACACCGGACCAGGTGGACATCACAGATATATTCAGAATATTCCATCCCAAAGCAACAGAATACCCATTATGGAGCATTCTCCAGAACAGGTGACATCATGGGACACAAATCAGGTCTCAATCAGTACCAAAAGATTGGGATCATTCCCTGCATATTTTCAGACCACAATGTCATGAAACTAGAACTCAATCACAAGAGGAAAGTTGGAAAGAACTCAAATACATGGAGGCTAAAGAGCATCCTACTAAAGATTGAAAGGGTTAACCAGGAAATTAAAGAAGAATTTTAAAAATTCATGGAACCAAATGAAAATGAAAACATA
>CM053611.1:12035224-12053454 GCA_028646535.1 Procyon lotor
AGAAAGAAAAACAAAGAAAGCCCAAACCCAGCAGGAGAAGAGAAATAATAAAGATCCGAGCAGAAATCAATGAAATAGAAACCAAAAGAACAGTAGAACAAATCAATGAAACTAGGAGCTGGTTCTTTGAAAGAATTAATAAGATTGATAAAGCCCTGGCCAGACTTATCAAAAAGAAAAGAGGAAGGACTTAAATTAATAAAATCATGAATGAAAGAGGAGAGATCACAACCAACACCAAAGAAATACAAACAATTATAAGAACATATTATGAGCAACTATACGCCAGCAAATTAGACAATCTGGAAGAAATGGATGCATTCCTAGAGACACACAAACTACCAAAACTGAACCAGGAAGAAATAGAAAACCTGAACAGACCCATAACTAGTAAGGAGATTGAAGAAGTCATCAAAACTCTCCCAACAAACAAGAGCCCAGGGCCAGATGGCTTCCCAGGTGAATTCTACCAAATATTTAAAGAAGAATTAATACCTATTCTCCTGAAATTGTTTCAAAAAACAGAAATGGAAGGGAAACTTCCAAACTCATTTTATGAGGCCAGCATCACCTTGATTCCAAAACCAGACAAAGACCACATCAAAAAGGAGAATTATAGACCAATATCCTTGATGAATATGGATGTAAAACTTCTCAGCAAACTACTAGCCAATAGGATCCAACAGTACATTAGAGGGATTATTTACCACAACCAAAAGGGATTTATTCCTGGGCTGCAAGGTTGGTTCAACATCTACAAATCAATCAGTGTGATACAATACATTAACAAAAGAAGAACAAGAACCATATGATACTCTCAACTGATGCTGAAAAAGCATTTGACAAAGTACAATATCCTTTCTTGACAAAGTACAACATCCTTTCTTGATAAAAACTCTTCACAATGTAGGCAGAGAGGGTACATTCCTCAACATCATCAAAGCCATCTATGAAAAACCCCCAGCAAATATTCTCAATGGGGAAAAACTGAGAGCTTTTCCCCTGAGATCAGGAACATGGCAGGGATGCCCACTATCTCCACTGCTATTCAACGTAGTACTAAAAGTCCTAGCCTCAGCAATCAGACAACAAAAAGAAATAAAAGGCATCCAACTTGGCAAAGAAGAAATCAAACTCTCATTGTTTGCAGAGGATATGATACTTTATATGGAAAATCCAAAAGACTCTACTCCAAGACTGCTAGAACTCATATAGAAATTCAGTAAAGTGTCAGGATATAAAATAAATGCACAGAAATCAGTTGCATTTCTATACACCAACAGCAAGACAGAAGAAAGAAATTAAGCAGTTAATTCCATTTACAATTGCACCGAAAACCATAAGATACCTAAGAATAAACCAAAACAAACAGGCAAAGAATCTGTACTCAGAAAACTATAAAGTACTCATAAAAGAAATTGAGGAAGACACAAAGAAATGGAAAAACGTTTCATGCTCAGGGACTGGAAGAAAAAATATTGTGAAAATGTCTATGCTACCTAAAGTAATCTACATATTTAATGCAATCCCTATCAAAATACCATCAATTTATTTCAAAGAAATGGAATAAATAATCCTAAAATTCATATGGAACCAGAAAAGACCACGAATACCCAGAGGAATGTTGAAAAAGAAAACCAAAGCTGGTGGCATCACAATTCCAGACTTAAAGCTCTATTACAAGGCTGTAAACATCAATACAGTGTGCTACTGGCAAAAAACAGACACATAAATCAATGGAACAGAATAAAGAGCCCAGGAATGGACCCTCAACTCTATGGTCAACAAATCTTCAACAAAGTAGGAAAGAACATCCAATGGAAAAAAGACAGTCTCTTCAACAAATGGTGTTGGGAAAACTGGACAGCCACATGCAGAAGAATGAAACTGGACCATTTCCTTACACCACACACAAAAAGAGACTCAAAATGGATCAAAGACCTCAATGTGAGACAGGAATCCATCCAAATCCTTGAGGAGAACACAGGCAGCAACCTCTTCGACCTCAGCCACAGCAACTTCTTCCTAGAAACATCACCAAAGGCAAGGGAAGCAAGGGCAAAAATGAACTACTGGGACTTCATCAACATCAAAAGCTTTTGCACAGCAAAGGAAACAGTCAACAAAATCAAAAGACAACTGACAGAATGGGAGAAGATATTTTCAAATGACATATCAGATAAAGGGCTAGTATCCAAAATCTATAAAGAACTTCTCAAACTCAACACCCAAAGAACAAATAATCCAATCAAGAAATGGGCAGAAGACATGAACCTACATTTCTGCAAAGAGGACATCTAAGTGGCTAACAGACACATGAAAAAGTGCTCCACATCACTCGGCATCAGAGAAATATAAATCAAATCACAGTGAGATACCACCTCACACCAGTTAGAATGGCTAAAATTAACAGGTCAGGAAATGACAGATGTTGATGAGGATGTGGAGAAAGGGGAGCCCTCCTACACTGTGGGTGGGAATGTAAGTTGGTACAGCCACTCTGGAAAACAATATGGAGGTTCCTCAAAAACTTGAAAATAGAGCTGACCTACTACCCAGCAATCGCACTACTGGGTATTTACCCTAAAGATACAAATGTAGTGATCTGAAGGGGCACGTTCACCTGAATGTTTATAGCAGCAATGTCCACAATACCCAAACTATGGAAAGAACCTAGATGTCCATCAACAGATGAATGGATAAAGAAGATGTGGTATATATATACAATAGAATACTATGCAGCCATCAAGAGAAACAAAATCTTGCTATTTGCAATGATGGGATGGAACTAGAGGGTATTATGATAAGTGAAATAAGTCAGGCGGAGAAATACAATTATCATATGATCTCTCTGATATGAACAATTTGAGAGGCAGTGCGGGGGATCGTGAGAGGTTGTGGGGAGGTGGGGGAAGGAAATGAAACAAGATGGGATCAGAAAGAAGACAAACCATAAGAGACTCCTAAACTCACGAAACAAACTCAGGGTGGCTGGGGGAGTAGGAGGGGTAGGGATAGGGTGGCTGGGTTATGGACTTTGGGGAAGGTGTGTGCTATGGTAAGTGCTGTGAAATATGTAAACCTGATGATTCACAGACATGTACCCTGGGGCAAATAATACATTATATGTTAATAATAAAAAAAAATCTAATAAAAAAATATATTCTATCCATTTCCACATACCAATCTAAATTGGGGTTGGTCAACTAACCCATTCCTTGCTTATCCCTGAAGTATAAGTATGTACATAAATCCAATGGAAAAATTGCATATGGAAGAAAAGGTATTACAAAGAAAGCAAAAAATGAAAATTAAGCAAATTTCCATGTGAAAAGTCACATTAAGACCATAGCATTTTACTTTTTAATAACTTAGACACCTTCTAAGTTGAAAAGGTATCAGGGATTTCTTAACAAGAGAAAATAGTTGAAGATTCTAACAGTTCTTTTAAAAAATTATACCTAACTACAAGGGAAAGAAGTCTATATGGTTTTACTCAAAGAGAGACCTCCAACATTTACTCTCCCCCTTTGTAAGTTAATTTTAAGAGTATCTGTTCCATTATATGCTGTTTAAATAATATGGAACTGTGGAATTCCATTACAAAAACACAATTCAGTCAAAATCAAGAGGTGGAAGAACGTAAAAGGAGAGGGTAGTGGGGAGGAGCTGAAAGAGACAGAATAGAATGCCATAAATCTGTTCTTTCCTCAGTTTCACATGAGCATCTCACTGCTCTGAGAGCAATTCTGGTGCTTAAAAATATACATTTTCCATGTAATTTAACCAAAAAAACTAACTATTTCATTTTGTACTTGACTGAATAGTCTTTTTCTCCCCTTTCCACTAGAGATAAAGCTGCATATTGGCCATATTGAGACTCTCTGAGGAAATGTATACTGTTTACATGTATACATACTCTGGTTTATATTGTGATTTATAGGCAACTTAATGAATCTTTTAAAATAAATATTTAGAATATGTATGATTCTTGTTTTGTGGCTAGCTACATTTATTAGTCCTCAGATAAGATGCAATGTCATTATACCCATTAAATAACATTCACTGGAACAAAAAATACACCCAACTTCAAAAAATTTTAAATCAGACTCAGAATTCACAATGACTCTACAATATTCTAACCAAAGTAATAGATTTTTTCAAAAGTATGGATGCCTTAGATCATTCTACAAAGCTCTGTAATCCACATTCAGCAGAAAGAGGCAGAGGGAAGAGAAACAACCAAACGCTGTATCTTCCACTACCATGATGAAATATAATAATGCTGGTTAAAATATTTTTTAAATTATGTAATATTCAAATGTCTCTAATTTTTTACTCAGCCAACTCTCAAAAATGAGGCACAGAAGGAATGAAGACTTTAAAACGAAATTTGGGGAGGGGAATCAGTGAACCATGGGATAATGTTAAGCAGCCTAATTTACATGTTATTGGAATACCCAAAGGGAAGTAGGATAGAAAAAAAATGTAAGAAGAGCAGAAAAAAATTACAAAATTTGATGAAAACAATAAACCTACAAATCAGCTAACCCCGAGCACAAGAAACATGAAGAAAAATCCATGAATACACATCACAATCAAACTGCTTACCATTAAAAACCAACCATAAAGAGAAAATGATACAAGCAGCCAGGGACTTAAAAAAAAAAAAAAAAAAGATGCCTTATGTGCTAAGAAACAAAGATAAAAATGACAAAAGATTTCTCATGGAAACAATGCAAGTTAGAAAACAAGAAGACAAAAAGAAACAAACTATTATACTAGAATTCTATACTGACCTAAAATAATCTTTCAAAAGCAAAGGCAAAATAGAGTTGACCCGTAAACAACACTAGTTTGGACTGTATGACTCCATTTATACACAGCTTTTTTCAATAAATACAGAACCACACTGTAAATGAATTTTCATTTCCCTATGATTTTCTTTTTTTTTTTTAATGATTTTATTTATTTATTTGATAGAGAGATCACAAGTAGGCAGAGAGGCAGGTAGAGAAAGAGAGGGAAGCAGGCTCCCTACTAAGCAGAGAGCCTGATGCGGGCCTTGATTCCAGGACGCTGAAATCATGACCTGAGCCAAAAGGCAGAGGCTTAACCCACTAAGCCACTCAGGTACTCCTTCCTTGTGATTTTCTTAATAACATTTTTTCTCTAGATTATTTTATTATAAGAACACAGTATATAATATGTATATAATATGCAAAGTATGTGTTAATAGACTATTTATGCTATCGGTAAAAGTTATGGGTCAACCGTGGGCTCTCAGAAGTTAAGATTTTAGTGATAAGTCAAAAATTATATGCAGATTTTTTTACTGTGCAATGGTCCTAACCCCCACACTCTTCAAAGGTTAACTATAATTACCATTCAGATAAAAAAGCTGAAAAGAACTAACCACCAACAAAGCAACACTACAATAAATGCTGAAGGTTGTCTTCTAGGCAGAAGGAAAACAACAAAGGAAATGTGGATCTAAACAAACTAATTAGGAACACCAAAAAAGTAATTACATGGGTAAATATAAAGGACTTTTTAATTATTTAATCTCTTTATAAGGCAACTGCTGACTTAGACCAAATTGGTAACAATCGCAAGGTTTATAAAATATGTAAAAATTTTAAATATGACAAAAATAGCAAACCCCAAAAAGATAGAGGAGTGCTAGTATGTAAACTGAATTGTATCTTCTTATTTAATACATGAAATGGCACAATATCATTTGAAGGCAGACGCTGATAAATTAAAAGATATGTATACCGTAGACACCAAAGCAATTAATAACAGAATTTTTACTATTCAGTAAAATAAAATCATAAAAAATATTTAATGAAAAGGGGAAAAAAAGATGAAATAGGCAAGAAAAAAGGAATAGCAAATGATAGATTTAAATACAACAATATCAATAATCATATTATATGTAAATTACCTAAGACCTCAGTGAAAGGCAGAGATTGGAATACTGAAAACAGAAACTCAAGACTATACGCTGCCTGGACGCCTGGGTGGCACAGTTCAGCTTCAGCTGAAGCGTCTGCCTTCAGCTCAGGTCATGATCCCAGGGTCCTGGGACTGAGTTCTGCATCGAGGTCCCTGTTCCGCAAGAAGCCTGCTTTTCTCTCTGCCTCTTTCTCTTGGCTGCTCATGAATAAAAGATCTTTAAAAAAAAAAAAAAAAAAAAGACTATATGCTGCCAAAAGAAACCCATTTTAAAGACATGAAGATATTAAAACTATAAGTGTGGGAAAGAAAATATCAATCTAACACTAATTAAAACAAAGCTGAATTCAAAATATTAGTATCAAGCAAAATAAATTTCAAAATAAGAAATATGGCCAGAAAAAAGAAACCTATTAATTAAGAAGATAAAATCCACAACACTTTTGCACCTAATAAGAGACCTTCAAAATAAAACTGACAGAATAGAGAAAATGGAGAAAACTGTGAAATCCATAACTACAGTAAGAGAGATCTAAATCCTCTTCTCAATAACTGAACAAGTACACAGAAAATACGTATACAAAAATAAGCACATAGAGACCTTAAACAGTATAAATCAACCTGACCTAACTTATACTTACATCATAACTCCATAAGCAGAGTGAATACACATTGTTTTCAGAAGCGTACAGAAAATTAAGATAATCCATGTTCTGCGTCATTTTTTCATCTCAAAAAAACTTAAAAGAAATGATATAACACAAAGATATTAAACTGACATCAGTGACAAGAAGCTATATGAAAAGTCCCCATATGTTCAAAAGTAAATAATACACTTCTAAGTAACCCGTGGATCAAAATCAAAAGGAAACCACAAGGTATTTGTTCAAATAAAAACAAAAATATATTGTATCAAAATTCGGAAACGGTGCTTAGAACAAAGTATGTAGCATTGAATGCCTATGTTAACACTTCTGGGACTCCGGTCCAGCATGTAGAAAACTTAGGAGAGAAGAGATGAGAAAAGATGAGGGGAGAGAAGTGATGGGAAGGGGACAAGAAAATAGAGATGCAGTGTTTGAAGCAAGAAAAACTACAAATGTCCCAAATTAGTGTCAGAAACTATACCACAAATGCAGGAAGCTCTGAGAATACCAAATAAGACAAATATCAAAACAAAAAACTGAGGCACCTGGGTGGCTCAGCCTCTGCCTTCAGCTCAGGTCGTGATCTCAGGGTCCTGGGATCAAGCACCACCCTCCCCCTCCATCGGGCTCTCTGCTCAGCAGGGAGCTTGTCTCTCTGCCTACTTGTGATCTCTCTCTCTCTGTCAAATAAACAAATAAAATCTTTAAAAATAAAAAAAAAAAACCCACACCAAGGCATATCATATTCAAACTGCACAAAACCAAAAATATAAGAAACAACCCTGAAAGAAGTTGGAAGGGAAAAAAGCCTTATCAAGTAGCAAAGATAAGAATTACATCTGACTTCCCTCCGAAATAATGAAAAGCAAGAAGAGAGTAATGTGAAATATTTAAAGTTTTGAGAGAAGAAAAAAAGAACTAGCCTTCTATACACTGCAAAATTATCCTTCAAAAGAGAAAAATAAAGACTCTCAGATAAATAAAAATTGAGGGAATTTGCTGCCAATAGGTCTACCTTGCAAAAAATGTGAAAAGTTCTACAGAGAGAAGGAAATGATACAGCTTGCAAACACGGATTTGCATAAAGAAAATTATCAGAGAATAAATCAATGAAGGCAAAATAAAAACTTTGACTTTTTCTTACACTTACTTAATCTAACAATGCTCAAAATGATGGCAACAATATATCTGATTATTCAGTCTTACACATATATATGCTTATGTATGCTTCTATATAAGTGAAATAAATTACAGCATTGACAGAAAAGATGGGAGGGAAGAATTAGGATTATTTTGTCATTGTAAGGTATCTGTACTATCGTGAAATGGGATAATACTATTTGAAAGTAAACTTGGATTAGTTATAAATATATACTGCACAAAATAGGGCAACTATGAAAAAAAAGTATCACTGATATGTTAAGAAATAAGAGAAAATGGAATCATTAAAAAAAAAAACCTCAATTAAAACCCTTAGAGAGAACCCCGCCTCTCCCCTTCCACTGCCGCCAGGCACCCCTGGTGTTGTACTTGCCATGCTGCTTTCCCTCTCCCACACTACCTTGTGCTCTTCCCTTTCCAACTAGAGCCTGGCAGAATGGCTCCTGCAAAGAAGGGTGGCATGAAGAAGGGCTGTTCTGCCATCAACGAGGTAGTGACCAGAGAATACACCATCAACATTCTTAAGCACATCCAGAGAGTGGGTTTCAAGAAGCTTGCCCCTCACACACTCAGAGAGATCCAGAAATCTGCCATAAAGGGGATGGGAACTCCAGATGTGTGCACTGACACCAGGCTCAACAAAGCTCTCTAGGCCAAAGAAATAAGGAATGTTCCATACTGTATCTGTGTGAAGTTGTTCAGAAAATGTAATGAGGATTAAGATGTACCAAACAAGTCCTATACACGTTGATCACCCATGTATTGGTCACCACTTTCAAAAATCTACAGAGAGGACGTCTGGGTGGCTCAGTTGGTTAAGCGACTGCCTTCAGCTCAGGTCATGATCCTGGAGTCCCAGGATCAAGTCCCACATTGTGCTCCCTGCTCAGCTGGGGGGTCTGCTTCTCCCTTTGAGCCTCCCCTCCTCATGCTCGCTCTCTCTCTCTCTCTCAAATAAAATCTTTAAAAAAAAAAAAGTGGATGAGAACTAATAAAGTATAAAACTGAAAACAAAACAAAAACAAAAAGCCCAAGAAGTAGAAAACCTTTGGAAGACAAAAGCAGGAACAACAATAAAGAGTAACAAATAGAAAACAGAAACAAATTTGGTAGATGTTAACCTCACTGTATCAATAGTTACCTTAAACATAAATGGTCTAAATATAACAATTAAAAGAATTGTTAATGAATCAAAAACAAAACTCATCTATAGGTTGTCTATAAGAAACACTTTAAATAGGAAAACACATATTGACTGAAAATCAATGAATGGAGTAAGATATACCATGCTAGCAGTAATCAAAACAAAGTGAGAATAGGTAATTAATTTCAGACAAAGCAGACTTCAGAGCAAGGAAGTTTTCAGGAAAAGTGACACTGCATAATGATAAAGGTGTCAATACTGCAACTTCTTGATACAACAATCCTGTTGTTGTTGTTTTTTTGACACAACAATCCTTAATGTGTGTGTGCCTGACATCAGAGGATCAAAATACATGAGGCAAACACTGATAGAGCTGCAAGGAGAAAAAGATTAATCTACTCTTAGAGATAGAGGTTTGAATACTCTTCTTTCAGAAATGGACATATCCCCCAGGCAGAATATCAGTAAGGATGTAATTAAACACCACCATTAATCAACTGGATATAAATGATATCTATACACTATTTTATTCCGTGTCAGCACAATATATATTCTCCTGAAGCTCTCATGAAACATTCATCAACATACACTACACTTGGGGCCATAAACACATCTCAACAAATCTTAAAGAAGAGAGATCATATAATTGTGCTCTCAATGAAATTAAGCTAGAAGCCAATTAACAGAAAGATAGATAGAAAATCCCTGAATGCCTAAATAACACACTTCTACATAACACAAGTCAAAGAAAGCTCAAGAGAAATACTATTAACTAAAATATTATTAACTAAAATATTATTACCTAATGACAATGAAAATACAACCTAAAATTTGTGGGATGCAGCAAAAGCAGTGCTTAGTGTGCTTAAAGATGCAGTGAATGTACCTATTAGAAAAGAAGACAGACCTTTTCTTGTTTGGTTGGGGTTTTTTTAGATTTATTTATTTATTTGTCAGAGAGAGAGGGAGAAAGAGACAGCATGAACAGGGGGAGCACCAGGCAGAGGGAGAAGCAGGCTCCCCAGTGAGCTAGGAGCCTGATGTGGGACTCGATCCCATGACCCTGGGATCACGACCTGAGCCAAAGGCAGACGATTAACTGAATGAGCTGCCCAAGCATCCCAAGAAGAAAGACCTTAAATCAAACTCTGAGCTTCCTCCTCAGGAAACAAAAAAATAAAAAGCAAATTAAATCAAAATAAAAAGAAATAATGAAAACTAAAGCAGAAATCAAAGAAATTAAAACAGGAAATCAATAGAAAAAAATCAACAGATACAAAAGTTTGTTCTTTGAAAAGATGGATAAAATTGATAAACCTCTGGCCAGTACAACTGGAAAAGTGAGACAGAACACAAATTGTTAATATCAGAAATGAAAGAGGGGACATCACCATAGATCCCACAGACACTAAAAGGATCAAGGAATGTTATCAACAACTCTATGCCCATAAATTTGGTGGTAACCTAGATGAAATGGACCAACTCTTGAAAAATACAAGCTGCCAAACTCACACAAGAAGAATTAGACAATGTGAACAGGCTTATATCTATTTAAAAATGAGGAAAGGGAGCACACCTGGGTGGCACAGTCTATTGATTTCAGCTCAGATTGTGATCTCAGGGTCATGGGGTTGAGTCCCATGTCAGGCCCCACGCTGAGTGCGGAGTCTGCTTGACCCTCTACTCCACCCAACTCCATATGCATGCTCACTTGCTCTCAAATAAATAAATAAATAAATAAATAAATAAATAAATCTTTTTTTTTTAAAATTCTGAGAGGTGCCTGGCTGACACATGTGACTCTTGATCTCTGGGTTGGAAGTTCAAGCCCCACGTTGGGTGTAGAGTTGACTTAAAAATAAAATCTGGAAAAAAAAAAAAAAATGGCTCAATCATCCCCCAAAACAGAAAGCACCAGGCCCAGGTGGGTTCACTGGTAAATTCTACCACAGATTTAAGAAAGAAATTATACCAATTTTCTACAGTCTTGTTCAGAAGATATAAGCTAAGGGAATACCTCCTACTTCATGTCAGGAGGCCAATATTACTTTGATACCAAAACAGACAAAGAGATTACAAGAAAGAAAATAACAGAACATCTCTTAATAAATAGATAAAATCATCTATAAAATATTAGCAAGTCAAACCCAACAATTATATACCAGAAGCAAGTGGGATTTATCCCAGCAACACAAGGTTGGGTCAACACTCAAAAATCAATGAAATCCATCACATTGACAAGATGAAGAAAAATTGTATGTCATATCAATAGTTACACAAAAGCATTTGAGGGTGCCTGAGTGACTGAGTGGGTTCAGTGTCCAACTCTGGTTTCAGCTCAGGCCATGATCTCAGTTGGGCTATGCACTCAGCACGGAGTCTGTTTGGGATTCTCTCTCTCCCTCTCCATCTGCACCTCCACTTGCCCTCTCTCTAAATAAATTCTTTTTAAAAAGCACTTAAAGTTTAACATCCATTCAATATAAAAACTCTCAGCAAACTAGGAATAAAAGGGGAACTTCCTCAACGTGGTAAAGAATATGTACAAAAAGCTAACATTGTGCTTAATGGTGAGAAACTAGGTTTCCCACTAATATCAGGAACAAAGCAAGGATGTCAGGATGACTCCTCTCTCACTACTGCATTTCAACATCATACTGGAAGTCCTAGTTTACACAGAAAGACAGGAAAAGGAAATAAAATACACACTGGCTGAGAAGAAGAAAATGAAAGTGTCTTTTTTTCAGAAAGGATATGACTACATACAAAGTTCAAAATTACTAACCAAAAACCTCCTCAAACTAATAAGTGATTATGTAAAAACTGCAGAACAAAAGGTTAATATAAAAAAGAAAAATTGGGGCATCTGGGTGGCTCAGTCAGTTAAGCATCTCACTTTTGATTTTGGCTCAGGTCATGATCGCAGGGTTGTGAGATCAAGCCCCATGGACATGGAGCCTGCTTAAGAATCTCTCTTTCCCTTTCCCTCTGTTGCCCTCTGCCAAGAAAGAAAAGAGAAAAATTGCTTTCATACATAATAACAGGGAACAAGTGGAATATTAAATTAAAAACAATACTATTTACAATACCACCTCTGAAAATTAAAGTTTAAATCTAATAATATGTATAAGGTTAAGGTCTATATGAGAAAAACAACAAAACTTCTATGAACAAAATCAAAGAACTAAATAAATGAAGATATATCCCAACTTCATAGCAAAACTTAATATTGTCAAGACGTCAGTTCCTCCCAACTTCATCTGCAGATTCAATACAATCTCTTTTTTAAAAAGATTTTTTTTGTAAGAGTTCGCACACACGTGTGCCTGTGTGCATGTGCATGTACACGCCCATCAGCAGGGGGAGGGGCAGAGGAAGAGAGAATCCTGAAGCAGACTGGTGGCTCAGCACAGAGTCCTATGTGGCTCAATCCTGGGACCTGAGCTGAAATCAGTCAGCCACTCAACTGACTAAGCCACCCAGGCATCCCGAGATTCAATACAATTTCAATCAAAATTCCAGCAAATTATTTGTAGATACTGACAAACTGATTCTAAAGCATATATATGTAAAGGCAAAAGACAGAATAGCCAACACAATATTAAAGGTCAAGAATAAAGTTTAAGTACTGACATTACTCAATTTCAGACTACCTTTAGAGCTACAGTAATTAAGATAGTGTAGTGCTATTGAAAGAATAAATAGATCAATGGAACTGATAAGAGAGTTCAGAAAGACTCACATAAATACAATCAATTGATTTTTTAAAAAGATTCATTTCTTTATTTTAGAGAGAAAGAGAAAGCAGTAGTGGGAGGGACAGAGGGAAAGAGAAGACTTTCCCACTCAGTGAGGAGCCCAATGCAGGGCTTGATCCCAGGACCCTGAGACCACGCTCTGAGCTGAAATCGAGAGTTGGCCACTTAACCAACTGAGCCACCCAAGCGCCTCCACTGATTTTTAACAACGGTGCAAAAGAAACATAACGGCACTAAGACAGTATTTTCAATAAAGAGCACCAGAACTGAATATCGACATGCACAAAATGAATCTAGACATGCATTTATTTATAGCCTTCACAAAAATTAACTCAAATTGGATCACAGATCTAAATGTAAAATACAAAACTATATCTCCCAGAACATGGGAGAAAATAAGGATAATCTTCGGTTTCGCAATGACTTTTCATATATAACACCAAAAGCACAATTCATAAAAGAAAGAATTGGTAAGCTAAACTTAATTAAAATTAAAAACTTCTGCTCTCTGAAAGACATAATCAAGAAAATGAAAAGCTAAGCCACAGGTTGTTAGAAAATATTTGAAAAAGACATATCTGACATTTTGCACAGAATTTATGACAAATAATACTAACATTTGTATGGAACCACAAAATACCCCAAATAGCCAAAGTAATCTTTAAAAAGAACAACAAAGCTGGAAGTATCTCAAATCCAGATCTCAATATCTACTACAAAGCTGTTGTAATCAAAACACTATGGTACTGGTACAAAAACAGACACACATAGAACAAAACAGAGAACAAAGAAATAAACCCATTACCTCCATGGTCACTTAATCTATGACAAAGGAGGCAAGAATATACAATGGGGAAAAGATGGTTGCTTCAATAAATGGTGCTAAAGGGACACCTGGGTGGCTCAGTTGGCTAAGCGGCTGCCTTAGGCTCAAGTCAAGAATCCAAGGTGGTCCTGGGATTGAGCCCTAGGCTCCATACTCAGCAAGTAGTCCACTTCTTCTCCCTTTTCCCCTCCTCCACTCATTGTGGCATGTACTTTCGCAAATAAATAAAATCTTTAATAATTAATTAATTAATGGTGCTAAAACTGGATGGCTACATTCAAAAGGATGAAACTGAGCCACTTTCTTACACCATATACAAAAATAAACTCAACATGGATTAAAGACCTAAATGTGAGACCTGAAACCAGAAAAGTCCTAGAAGAAAACATAGGCCATAGAAACATTTTTCTAGATATGTCTCCTCAGGAAAGGAAAATAAAAGCAAAACTATTGGGGCTTCATCACAATAAAAAGCTTTTGCACAGAAAAGGAAATCATTAACAAAACATAAAGGTAACCTATTGGCTAAGAGTATATCTGTCAATGACATATTTGACAAGGGGTTAATATCCAAAATATATAAAGAAGTTATTCAACTCAACACCAAAAAACAAAGTGATTGAAATATGGACAGAGGATATGAATAAACATTTTCCCAAAGAAGACATATTCAGATAGCCAACAGACAAATGAAAAGATGCCAAACGTCACTAATCATCAGGGAAATATGTGAATCAAAAACAGTGAGATATCACCTCTTATCTATCAGAATGGCTAGAATCAAAAGGACAAGAAATAACAAGTGTTGGCGAAGATGTAAAGAAGAAGGAGGGGCACCTGCGTGGCTCAGTGGGTTAAAGCCTCTGCTTTCGGCTCAGGTCATGATCTCAGGGTCCTGGGATCGAGCCCCGCATCGGGCTCTCTGCTCAGCAGGGAGCCTGCTTCCCCCTCTCCCTCTGCCTGCCTCTGATCTGCCTGATCTCTCTCTCTCGCTCTCAAATAAATAAATGAATCTTTAAAAAAAAAAAGTAAAGAAGAAGGAATCTTTGTGCACTGTTGCAGGGAATGTAAATTGTTATAACTACAGTGGAAAACTGTATGGAAGTTCCTGAAAAATTAAAAATAAAATTCAGAAGACAACTAAATAACCTTATTAACACATAATAAAAAGTTCTCTATTCCTCAAAAAAAATTAAAAATAGAAATACCACATGATCTAATAATTCCACTACCAGGTAGTCGACTTCAAAAAGATACATGCACATCCTATGCTTATACTAACCTTATTTACAAGAGCCAAGATATGTAAGCAACCCAAGTGGCCACTGACAGATGAATAAAGAACATGTCATATATATACATATAGGCAACGGGAAGGAATACACAGTGGAATATTATGCAGCCATATAAAAGGATGAGAACTTGCCATTTATATCAACATAGATGAACCTACAGGATATTATTACACTAAGTGAAATAAGTCAAAGATTTCCTTATGGGTGGACTCTAAAAAATAAATGAATAAGCAAGCAAAAAGCAGAATCAGACCTATAAATACAGAGAACAAACCGAAGGCCAAAGAGGAGGGACATGGGGGGATAAGCAAAATGGGTAAAGTAGAGTGGGAGATACAGGCTTTCAATTATGGAAAGAATAAGTTATGAGAATTAAAAGACAGCACAGGAAATATAGTCAATGGCATTTTAATAGCATTATATAATGACAAATGGTAGCTACACTTATACTACACTTGATCTTAGCCAAAAGGCCAAGAAGCAATGGTAGCTACACTTGTAGTGAGCATAGCATGACATACAGAGTTGTTGAATCACTAGGTTGAACAGTTATACAGTTGAAACTAATGCAACATTGTGTTGTCAGCTTTACTCTAATAAAAAAAAAGAAAGAGAGACATACCTGATAAAAAAGCTTTATACAAAGAATTCTTAAAAGTCAACGATAAGAAAACAAATGAACTGATTTTAAAAAGAGCCAGAACTTGCCACCTCATCAAAGATATACAGATAGCAAGTAAGCACAAGAAGCAGCTCCACATCCTATGTCAGCAGAGAGAGGAATGAAAATTTAAACAATGAGATACCACTACACACCTCTTATCATGGCCAATATCCAGAAAAATGACAATACTAAATGCTGGTGAGGATGTAGAGAAAAAGGAACTCTCAAATCACTGCTGACGTTGGAAGACAGTTTGGCACTTTCTTAAAAAATTAAACACACTCCTACCATATTTTCCCGCAATCACACTCTTTGATATTTATCCAAAGGAAGTGAAAAATTACATCCACACAAAAACCTGCGCACAGATGTTTACAGAAGCTTTATTCATAATTGCCAAAACCTGGAAGCAATCAAGCTGTTCTTTTGTAGACAAATAGATAAATAAACTGTGGTATATCCAGTCAGTGAAGTATTATTCAGCCCTAGAAAGAAGTAAGTTATCAAGCCTTGGAAAAACATGGAAGAATCTTAAATGCATATTGCTAAGTGAAAAAAGGCAGCCGGGAAAGGGCTCATGCTATAAGATTGCAACTATATGTCATTTCAAAAAAGGCAAAAGTATGGACACAGTAAAAAGACCAGTGGATTCCTTTTAAAAAAAAACAAACAAACAGTGGCTGCCTGGGGCTGGAGGGTGAGAGGGATGAATAGCTGGAAAACAGAGGACATTTTGGACAGTGATTTTCTATATAATACTATCATGGTTGGATACGTGTCATCATACATGTATCCATAGAACACACAACACCAAGGGTGAATCCTAATATAAACTATGAACTTTGGGTGATATTTATGTGTCAATGTAGGTTCACTGATAGTAACAAACTTACCACTTTGTTGAGGAGTGTTGATAATAGGGGAGGCTATATATGTGTGGGAATAGGGGATATATGGGTTATCTCAGTACCTTCCTCACAATTCTGCTGTGAGCCTGAAACTGCTCTAAAAAATATAATGTCTTGGGGTGCCTGGGTGGCTCAGTGGGTTAAGCCTCTGCCTTCAGCTCAGGTCATGATCTCAGGATCCTGGGAGGGAGCCCTGCATCGGGCTCTCTGCTCAGCAAAGAGCCTGCTTCCCCTTCTCTCTCTGCCTGCCTCTCTGCCTACTTGTGATCTCTCTCTCTCTCTCTGTCAAATAAATAAATAAAATCTTTAAAATAAATATATGTAATGTCTTAAAATGTTTGTAAAAAAAGACATGAAGGAAACTTTAAAGCATATTACTACGTTAAAGAAGTCAATCTGAATAAACTACATATTGTATGATTCCAACTATATATAACATTTAAGAAAAGGTAAAACTATGGAGATAATAAAAAGATTAGTGGTTGCTGAGCTTGACAGGAAGGGGGAATAAACAGGCAGAACACAGAGAATTTTTAGGGTAGTGAAACTATTCAGGATACCATATCATTAAAAATTTTTAAAAACCCACTGAATAAAACTTTATAACACCAAAAGTAAACCCCAATGTCAACTATGGACTTTGGGCAATCATGGTGTTTCAGGGTAGGTTCACAGCTTGTAATAAATGTACCACTCTGATAGTGGGGGAAGACAAGAAAGGGTACATTGGAAATTTCTGTACTTTCCACTCAATTTTGCTGCAAATCTAAAACTGCTCTAAAAACTAAAGATTAGTAGTTGCCAGAGGCAAAAGGGGAAGCCAAATTTCCCCACCCACACAGCACTTAAATCTACCCATTTATCTATTCCTTTAACTTCTGTGCATGAGAACTTTTGGGTGTTCACTTCCTAAAAATGGAAATGCACAAATTTACTTACAAATTTTGAAAGTTGAGTATTTATGAAAATGGCAGTACAAAACATGTATCATTTGCAGGTTCTAAACTAGAAAGTATGATTCCATTCTACTGAATAGATAACACCTCTAAAAATTAATTTTAAAGTTTATTAATTTTTTTTAAAACTGCATATACCAGAAAAAGACCTCTGATAGATTCTGTCATTTTATACCTTAAAAAATTAGAAAAAGAAGAATGGAGTAAACCCCAAAGTAAGAAATAGGAAGGAAAAGATAAAATCAGAGCTAGTTAAATAAATAAATGAATGAATGAATGAATGAATAAAATCAGAGCAGAAAAACTAAAACTACTGAAAACTAAAATACAAAATATTAAGATCAATAGAGAAAATCAATGAATACAAAAGCTAATAATTTAAGATCAATAAAATTCAAAACCTCTAGTCAGCCTAGATTAGAAAAGAAAAAAAGATACAAATTGTCAAAGGTACCTCAAGAATAGATAACCTAAATAGTCCTCTAGCTATTAAAGGAATGGAATTATAGTTTAAAAACCTTCCCAATGAAAACTCTATGCCCAGACAGGTTAAAAGTAAATTCTACTAAACATTAAGAAACAATACTAAATCTAGACAAACTCTTCCAGAAAACTGAACAAAAGTGAACATCTGGCAACTCATTCTGAGACCAGCGATTATTTTGTAACCAAATCCAAAGACATTCTAAGAAAAGAAAACTACAGGGGTGCCCTGAGTGGCTCAGTCAATTAAGTGTCTGACTCCTGACTTCGGCTCAGGTCATAATCTCAGAGTCATGAGATCAAGCTCCCATTAGGGCTCCATGCCGGCAAGGAGTCTGCATGAGATTCTCTCTCTCCCTCTGCCTGAGCCCACCAGACTCATGCATGTGCACTCTCTCTCTTTTTCTCTCAAAACAAATAAATGACATCT
>CM053611.1:12053554-12096896 GCA_028646535.1 Procyon lotor
GGCGCCGCGCCAGGAGAAGATTAGCCAATGTATTTAACAATGTTAACAGATTAAAAAAGAAGAAAAACCTATCATATCAATCAAAATATAAAGAATAATTATTTGACAGAATCTAATATCCACAGCTGATAAAAAACTCTCAGCAAATTCGGAACAGAAAGAAACTTCCTAAACATAACATATAAATAATGTTAACGGATTACTTTCCCCCTGGGGCATGTAGGTGGTGCAGTTGGTTAAGTGTGGGATTCTTGATTTCCGCTCTGGTCATGATCTCAGGATCATGAAATCGAGCTCCTCTCATGGGGCTCCAAGATTCTCTCCCTCTGCCCTTCCCCTGCCCATGTTCTCCCTATCTCCAAAATAAAAAAAATCTTTTAAAAAAAATAAACTGGGGCGCCTGGGTGGCTCAGTGGGTTAAAGCCTCTGCCTTTGGTGCAGGTCATGATCTCAGGGTCCTGGGATAGAGCCCCGAATCGGGCTCTCTGCTCGGCAGGGAGCCTGCTTCCTCCTCTCTCTCTGCCTGCCTCTCTGCCTACTTGTGATCTCTCTCTGTAAAATAAGTAAAATCTTTTTAAAAAAAATTTTTTAAATTTAAAATAAAAAAATAAACTAAAAATAAATTACTTCAAAGTAATTGTACAAAGCAAACATGCTCACTCTCACCAGCTTAATTGTAAGCTACTGGAAATAAATTTTCAGCAAGTTTGCAAGATGCCAGATAAACATAAAAAAATTTAAAAATGTATTTCTAGGAACTAGTAAGGAACGATCAGAAACTGACATTTTAAAAAAGATCATAATGGCATCCAAAAACATCAAATATTTAGGAATAGAGCTGAAAAAAGATGGACAAAACCTGTACACCTGCTGCTAAGATAAAGACTTAAATAAATGAACAAATGTACTCTTTTTATGAATCAGAAGACTCAATATTAAGACACCAATTCTCTCTCAAAATGATTTGTAGACTCAATGCAGTTTAAGTCAAAATAAGGCAGTTTTATTTCTACAACTTGACAATCTGATTCTAAAATTCACATAAAAACAAAACAATTCTATATTCACAGCCACAATGACTCTGACGAGAAGAACAAAATTGGAAGATGGATCCTACCTGACCTGATTATTATAAAGCTACAGTAATCAAGATAGTGTGGTATTGGGGTACCTGGGGGGCTCAGTGGGTTAAAGCCTCTGCCTTTGGCTCAGGTCATGATCTCAGGGTCCTGGGATTAAGCCCCGCATCAGAGTCTCTGCTCAGCAGGGAGCCTGCTTCCCCCCGGCCCCCCACCTGCCTCTCTTCCTACTTGTATCTCTGTCAAATAAATAAATAAAATCTTAAAAAAAAAAAAAGATAGTGTTGTATTAAATGTAAAGGCTAATAAACAGATCAATGGAGAACTGATACATATATGGTCAAATGGGTTTCAACAAATGTGGGTAAAGGCAATTCAGTGGACAGAATTCTCTGTCCTGGAGAAAGGACAGTCTGTCCCACATGTAGGTCTAGAAAAACTAGTTACCTCTAATTCAATAGATAAGTCATTCAATATGGATTTGTCCACCAAAAGTGGACTTTGATATATAACCCACATTATATGCAAAAAAAATAAATAAATAAAATTTAAGATTTTCTTTATTTGAGAGAGAGAGAGAGAGCACAAGTAGGCAGAGCGGCAGGCACAGGGAGAAGCAGGTTCCTCACTGAGCAGGGATCCCAATGTGGGGCTCAATCCATATCCCTGGGATCATGATCTGAGCCAAAGGCCACGTAACCGAATGACCCACCCAGGCACCCCTCATTATATGCAAAATTTAATACAAAATGGATCATAGACCTAAATGTGAAACATAAAAAATATAAAACTTCCAGAAGAAAACATATTTAAAAATGTATATACTGAACATATAATTAATGTTGGGGTCATGGGTTCAGGCCCTGCACTGGGCTCCACATTGCACATGGAGTCTATCTTAAAAAAGAAGAAAAAATGTCTGTTTAAGTCATTGTGTAGGAAAAATACTTGCAAAAATAATGTATGTGATAAAGGACTTGCATCCAGAACACGTAACGGCTCACAAAATGCAGTATTAAGAAAACAAGCCAGGGATGCCTGGGTGGCTCAGTCAGTTAGGTGGCTGCCTTCAGCTCAGGTCATGAATCCAGGGTCCTGGGAGTCCCACATCAGGCTCCTTGCTCAGCAGGAGGCCTACTTCTCCCTCTCCCTCTGCCTGCCACTCCCCTGCTTGTGCTCTCTCTTTCTCTGACAAATAAATAAAATCTTTAAAAAAAAAAAAGAAAGAAAGAAAGAAAAAGAAAACAAACAAGCCAATAAAAAAGGGCAAGTAGTGGATAAGATCTGAGCAGATCTTCACCAAAGAAAATAAAGAAATGTCAAATATGCACATGGAAAGATGTTCAACATAACGTAGTCATTAAAGAAATGCAGACTGACGTTAAGCGTCTGCCTTCGGCCCAGGTCAGATCCCAGAGTCCTGGGATCGAGCCCCGCATCGGGCTCTCTGCGCGGCAGGGAGCCTGCTTCTCCCGCTACCATTCCCTCTGCTTGTGTTCCCTCTCTCGCTGTGTTTCTCTCTGTCAAATAAATAAAATCTTTAAAAAAAAAAAAAAAAAAGAAATGCAGACTGAAACCACAATGAGAAACTACTGCATACCCACTAGGAATACTAAAGTTACAATGACTGATCCATACCAAGTGTTGCAGAGAATGTAGATGACTAAGAACTCTAGCACGCTACTGGCAAAATTGTCGAATGGTACAACTATTTTAGAAAATAGTGGAAAAGTGTCTTAAAAAAATTAGGATGTACTTACCATGTGACCTAGTTATTCCATTCCTTCATATTTATGCAAGAAAAATCTGTCGTATAAAGATTTGTATAATGTTCCCAGTAGCTTTATTTGTAATAGTCAAAACTGGAAAACAATCTGAAAGTCCATCAATTACTGAATGGATAATCATTACATCTAATACATGTCCATGTATTAGAAAGTAGCCAGCAATAAAAAGAAATAAGCTACTGATACACCCAACATGGATTAATCTCAAAATACTTATGCTGAGTGAAAGGACTCAGATAAAAAAGTGTACATACAGTATGTTTCCATTTTTAACATTCTAGAAAGTTCAAACTAGAACTTTCAAGTCCTCATGTGATTCAATACGACAGCTGTCCTCATACTATTATGACACAGTTAACTTTTTTTTTCTTTAACTTGGCTTCCAGCATATTCACATCCCCTTGGTTTTCTTCCATACCTTGGCCTCTTCTTCTCAGTCTTGTTTACTGGTTTCCCCTGTTCTTTCCGGCTGCCCTCGGGCTTCCTAACACCTCTTCTCCTCTCAACCTACACTCACTTCTCCACTGGCACCCACTCTTATGGCTTAAAGTAAACTCTATAGCGAGACAACTCCCAAATTTATATCCAAAGTCTGGACTTCTTTCCCAAATGCCAGACTATGCATGCCACTGGCTAATTAACATTTCTACTTGGATGTCTCATAAATATCTTAACCCTAATGTAGGCAGAAGAGCCCTGCCAAGATATCCACATCCTAATCCCTGAAACTTGAATCCCTGAAATATGTTATGTTACATGGCAGAAAGGCCTTTGCTAACAAAGTAACTAAGGTTACATACTTTAAAAAAGAAAATTAACCCGGATTTTTCAGGTAGGCCCAAACTAGTATCATGAACCCTTGAAAGAAGAGAACTTTCTCAGGGCACCTGGATGGCTCAGTTGGTTGAACGACTGCCTTCAGCTAAGGTCATGATCTTGGAGTCCCAGGATAGAGCCCCGCATCAGGCTCCCTGCTCAGGAGGGGGTCTGCTTCTCCCTCTGACCTTCCCCCCTCTTGCTTGCTCTCTCTCATTCTCTCTCTGAAATAAATAAAATCTTTAAAAAAAAAAGAAGAAGAAGAAGAAGAGAACTTTCTCTGGCCAGAAGCAGAAAAGATACAATACAAGAGAGATTCCAAGGGTGGAAAGGATTCAACAAGCCCCTGCTGGCTCTGAAATGGGAGAGGCACATGTGCAAGGACTGAAGAGAGCCTCTAGAACTGAAGGGCAGACCTCAGTTGAGAGCCAGAAAGGAAACAGGCATAAGTCTAACCACCTGAATGAGCTTAGAAGTACTCACTCCCAGGTGAGAACCCAGGCCATCCAACACCTTGATTTCACCTTTGAGAGACCCAGAGTAACTAGCTGAGCCCACCCAGTCTTCTGGCGTACAGAACAAGAACATAATAGGTTTATATTGTTTTAAACTGCTAAATGTGTTCTAACAGCAGGAGAATGCAAATACCATGTCCAAAACTGAATTCTTCATCTTGCCCTCAACATACCACACCCACAGCCTTTCCCATCTTTCTTAACAGCAATTCCATTCCTTCTAGGTACCTTGGACTCTTCTTTGATCTTCTCTTTTTCTCACACCTCTCATCTTCTTTATGAGAAAGCTACTTTTAAATATACTCAGAATCTGAACCCCTCTCACCACCTCCACTGTTCACACCATCTCTCTCTCTGCATTACTGTAATAATCTCCTAATGGCCTCCCTGCTTCCATCCTTGACTCTCTACAGTCTATCTGCAACGAAGCAGCCAGAGATCCTTACAGAACCTCAGAGAGATTGTATTACAACTCAATTCAAAACACACCAGTGGCTCACTTTTCACTCAAAGTGAAAAACCAAGCCTTTCCACTGGCTTACAGAGCCCTATACGACTGGCCCCTTGCCCAGCCTCCTACTGTACTTCCACCTCACCCCTGCCACCTGTGTGGCCACTATCTTTACCTATCTCCACTTATTTGCATATTGGGCATATAATAATAATCTTAATAATATTTAACACTTACTATAATAACTATAATACTACCTATGAACCAGATTTTATTGTAATTGCTTTACATATATTATCTCACTCAATTCCAATAATTATTTCCCCCACTTTACAGATGAAACTGAGTAACAAAGAGGTTAATTAACCTAAGACCTCATTCAGTAAGTGTTGTGAAGCCAGAAATCAAAATCACAGAAGGACAAAACCCACTCTACAACCCAAATTCTTAATCTCAATGATGCCCTCCCCCAAGCGGTTAGCCTTACTTATTTTTCAAAAACAAGTATAGAATAAACAGAAAGTAGGATAAAGGACTAAGAAATGGGGATCCTAAAGTCCTTAATGTAGGGTTAAAGAGGTAGGAAAAGTTAAAGGGAACCAGGACACTGGGAATAACAACATTTCTTAAAGGTAAAAGCCAGCACACAACTAGTTCTTATATAAAACAAAATATGGCACTTAAAACTTACTTTCTCTGTGGTAACAGTCAAAGAAGGAACCAATGCAGGTGATGGTTCTGGTTGCTTCTTATGTTTTTGTTTGTGTTTGTCCTTTTCTTTATATTTCTAGAAATGAATAGAAATAAAATCCAATTTAAATATAAATCATAACCATATATGTACAATAAAGATAAGTTTCTTTCATAATTCTGTTTAGTAATTAAAAATGTTAATGAATACTTGTCAAAAAATAAAAAGATGACTTCTGCTGATCATGTTATTATTTTATAAACAATACTAGTAATATAACATTACTAGTGTAAGTTAAAGTAACTTCAACATACTCTTAACCAACCTAAAATTACATATAAATAATTGAAGCCCATAATTATTTGCTACATTTATATCTGGAAAACTGTATTTTCTTCTTGTTAAAAACACCAAATAGGGGCGCCTGGGTGGCTCAGTCATCAAGCATCTGCCTTCGGCTCAGGTCATGATCCCGGGGTCCTGGGATCGAGCCCCACATCGGGCTCCCTGCTTGGCGGGAGGACTGCTTCTCCCGCTACCATTCCAATCTCTGCTTGTGTTCCCTCTCTCGCTGTATTTCTGTCAAATAAATAAAATCTTTAAAAAAAAAAAAAAAACACCAAATACTTCTGTGTACACTTTATAAACTCTACTTTAAAAATTACATAGCACTTTGACATGCATTATCACATTACAACAGCGTCAGATTCTACATCACTATAAATTCCATAGCCCACAAACTAGAAACTCAGGCAATAAATTCTTTCCTAGGTTCACTCAGAAAATGAATGAATTGGGAGGACCTGGGTGGCTCAGACTTTTAAGCATCTAACTTTTGATTTCGGCTCAGGTCATGATCTCAGGATCATTAGACTGAGCCCAGAGTCAGGCTCCGTGCTCAATGGGGATTCTACCTAAGATTTCCCTCCCTCTCCCTCTGCTCTTGCTCACTTACATGTGTGCTCTTTTCTCTTTCCAAACAAAAATAAATAAATCTTTAAAAAAGTAAATGAGTGAATCAGCTACATCTAACAAAAATTAGATAATCTGAAGTTAATAATATTAACTGAAGTTGTGATGTGCTTTCACTTTGAAGTACTAAAACTGATGAACTGAATATAAGAAAGAATTCAGTTAATTAAGGGTTAATTACATATTGGGAGCCCAAGGTTATTTAACGACAAAAAATTTTAACCAAATTGTTTTCAACTGTTTGAATTGGCATGTAAGAATCAGTACTGGGTGTGAAATTTACTATCATTTAAAGTGTTACGTTTTAATTGCGACAGATCTTAATAATGATCCACCAATCATGCCTCGGTTTCTTTGTAGTAGGATGTCACTGCTCCTTCCATCATAAGATGTCCTCTTCTTCACCCATGTAAATCTGGGTTAGCTTTGTGATTTGCCTTAGCCAAGAGGATATGGCACAGTGATGGACAAGTTCAGGAGCTCAGAGCTTTAAGAGATCTTAAATGGCTTCCAGCTTTCCCTTTGGATTCTAGCCACCATGTAAATAATGAGTTGATATTCTCTGATAGAGAAGTCAAGTACATAATGAGACCCTACGGAGAAGAACTGAGGTACCCAATCCCATAGACAGCACCAGACATGTATTTACATATATTTAGTAAAACAACTTAAAATGTCAAAAGAATAACATAACATAACATAACATAACATTACATCCCTATCTTACACTACCTACCAGTCACCAGTTGAATGTAGCCTCATGGGTAAACCCAGCTGATACCACATGAAAGATGCATTGTTCCTGCTGAGCCCTGCCTGTTATAAGCACTATAAGTTGTGGGGTGGTTTCTCAAGTAACAGTAGCTAACTGAAACAGGACTAGAATCCACAACTGGATAATTAAGAGTTAAAGAAAGTATAAATTACAATCTAATTTATAAATATAAAGGTTCAGGGGCGCCTGGGTGGCTCAGTGGGTTAAAGCCTCTGCCTTCGGCTCAGGTCATGATCTCAGGGTCCTGGGATGGAGCCCCGCATCAGGCTCTCTGCTCAGCGGGGAGCCTGCTTCCCCCCCCCCCCGCCTGTCTCTCTGCCTGCTTGTGATCTCTCTGTCAAATAAATAAAATCTTTAATAAATAAATAAACAAACAAATAAACAGGTTCAAATGATCCTGGGTCTATAAGTTCTATATCAATATTTTTCTCCCATAAAGATAATAAAGAAGGCTTTTCTGTCCATCCCGTTCTACTTCCCACAATGGCTCTTATTCGTCACGGGGAGAAGAGCTGGGATGACTTAATAGTAAATGACCCAACAAGGTAAACAAACACTTAAAACACGGGAACTACTTGAGAATAAAAGGTAAAGTATACACATGTACATATATGAAAATATGAACATACTGAAATCATCATGGAATTACACAGAACTCTGGCCCTATGCGATACATCAAGAAATGTATCGTGAGATGAAGACTGCAAATGTTCGGTGGAAATAGACTAAACACATTAAATTATTAGTCTGTAAAATATGAATGAGAGCAGTCTGATTACTTTCATTACTTTCAATAATATACAAAGGACAACTCATGATTTTACTCTGGAAACAGTCTGGAGGTTCCTCAATAGGTTAAAAATAGAACTACCATATGATCCAGTAACTGCACTACTAGATATTTACCCAAAGGATACAAAATAACTAATTAGTAGGGGCACATACACCCTGATGTTTACAACAGCATTATCAACAAACTGTGGGAAAGACCCAAATGTCCACAGACTGATGAATGCATAAAGATGTCATACACATACACATACACGGGGGGGAGGGGGGGAATATTACTCAACCACAAAAAAGAATGAAACCTTAACATTTCCAATGATGTAGATGGAGCCAGAGAGTATTAAGCCAAGTGAAATAACTCAGAGAAAGACAAATACCATATGATTTGACTCACATATGGAATTTAAGAAACAAATGAAGATGGTGGCGGGGAAGGGAGGCAAACCAAGAAACAGACTCGTAGAGTACAAACTGAGGGTTCCTGGAGAGGATGTGATTGGGAGGATGGGTGTAAATAGGTGATGGGGATTAAGGAAGGCACTTGTGAGGGGCACTGGGTGTTGTATATAAGTAATGAATCACTAAATTCTACACCTGAAATTAATATTACACTGTATGTTAACTAACTAGAATTTAAATAAAAATTTGGTGAAAGATTAAAAAGAGACAGGCTGATTTTAATACATCAACAAAAGAAAATTAATTTCCAGAAAAAGACTCAATTATATTAATAGTAAAATAATATAAGGAAGGGTTTCCAAATCTGTAGGGAACAACTAAAATTACAAAATAATAGTAGAGAAAAGCTGGTTAATTTGGGGGAAAATATCTAATTCAAAATAAAACAAAATCCAGATAGATTATTTTAATGCGTTAAGTAACAATTAAAATAATTTAGAAGTCTAGGGGCGCCTGGGTGGCTCAGTGGGTTAAAGCCTCTGCCTTCGGCTCAGGTCATGATCTCAGGGTCCTGGGACTGAGCCCCGCATCAGGCTCCTGCTCAGCAGGGAGCCTGCTTCCCCCTCTCTCTCTGCCTGCCTCTCTGCCAACTTGTGACCTCTCTCCTCTCTGTCAAATAAATAATAAAAAAAAAAAAAAAATTAAAAAAAAATAATAATAATTTAGAAGTCTGGCAGAAAATATTTTTCAAATCTTTAACTTTTAGGAAGAAAAGACTCTTCAAAGTATTAAAACAAAATAAAAACTTAGGAAGGCAAAAGCAGTTTTACTTATTCAAATTTAAAATGCTTCTACATCAATTTAAAAATGATTAAAAAGCAAAATCCTGGAAAATGAGTAAAATTAATGTCCTATATTTTAGCGCTGTTTAAACTTTACAAATCAATAAAAAATACGTATATAAATGCCACAGAATAATGTACAAAGAGTAACTCATGAAAGATATAATGAGGGATGCCTGGGTGGCTCAGTCGGTTAAGCCACTGCCTTCAGCTCAGGTCATGATCCCAGGGTCCTGGGATTGAGTCCTGCAACGGGCTCCTTGCTCGGCAGGGAGCCTGCTTCTCTCTCTGCCTCTGCTTGCTACTCTGTCTGCTTGTGCTCTCCTCTCTCTCTGACAAATAAATAAATAAAATCTTTAAAAAAAAAAAAAAGAAAGAAAGATATAATGAGTCACTAAACAACAACAAAAAATGTGCAACTCAACCATTAAAGAACTAAAAGTATTTTTCTCTCACCTAGTGATTAAAATTGTTGGGTTTTGTATTTTATGATGTGTTTTTTATGATAAGACCCAACATGAAATGAGCACTAGCATACATTTTTTGAGAGATTATAAGTATGTGAAAGACAATTTTTTTTTAAAGATTTTATTTATTTATTTGACAGAGAGATCACAAGTAGGCAGAAAGGCAGGCAGAGAGAGAGAGGGAAGCAGGCTCCCCGCTGAGCAGAGAGCCCGAGGCGGGGCTTGATCCCAGGACCTGGGATCATGACCTGAGCCAGGCAGAGGCTTTAACCCACTGAGCCACCCAGGCGCCCTTATGAAAGACAATTTTTTAAAAGCAAGAATTAGAAACCATAAAAATGCTTTTTGTCCTAGTAATTTCACTTCCAGGAGGTGAACAATGTTTTATTTTTAAGATTTTATTTATTTATCAGAGAGAGAGAGGGAGAGAGTACAAGAGCACACAAGTAGGAGGAGAGGCAGGCAGAGGGAGAAGCAGGTTTCCCCCTGAGCAGAAAGCCCGATGTGGGACTCGATCTCAGTCCTGGGATCAGGACCTGAGCTGAAGGCAGACGGTTTACCGATTGAGGCACCCAGGCACCCCTGAACAAAGGTTTAAATAAGTTTATTATAATACTATTTGCAATGAGAAAAAACCTGAAAACAATCTGAATATGCAACAACAGAGATGTGGTTGAAAATATTATTATAAAACCATATAATGGCCATTAAAATAAGTATTCTGAAGAAATACTTAGAGATTTAGAAAAATGGTTAATATGAGTTTGTTTTTATAAATGTATTATGCTTGGAGAGAAAACAGCCAGAAGGAAATAAACCAATACTGGATATTTTTTATGTAAATCCATAGGTCAGGGCAACCAGTGTCACTCCCAAATGAATCAGCATGCACAATTAACAATAAAAATAATCAGAATTATACAAACACATAAATTATCTCATTTAATCCTTAAAAGAGCCCTAGGATGACCCATTTTTATAGATCAGAAACAAATCGCTTAAGCAGCCACAAAATAGACTCTTATCTACACCCCCAAAGAAACTTAACTATAAATTTTAAAAGCAGACTTTTCTTAATTAAAAAAAAATAGATAAGGTATAAATGATGAGAAATTGTAACGTGGAAATTTCAAAGAGTGGGGAAAGGAAGTAATGAGAAGGAAGGAAAGAAGAAAGAGAGAGAAGAATTTCTATTTTAAAGTAGCTTTAGTTCCAGAATGAACTATTTTCCATGTAAAGAAACTAAGGAATGAAAGAGAAGGGGGCAAGATGGCGGAGAAGTAGGAGATCCTGTTGCAAAGTGAGCCTGTCCCCCTAAAGTGAGCTGGTTATCTACCAGAACACGCTGAACACCCATGAAATTAGCCTGAGGAGCAAATTTTCCCTTCTAGATCTCTACAGGAGCAGAAGACAGCAGTGGAGAGGTAAAGCAAAGTGGGAACACACGAACCTTGAACCGATATCGGAGGATAAACAAAAGGGGGAGGGAGCCACCAGAAGCAATCCAAGGACAGTAATACCCCAAAGGAAAGTGCCCCGTGGTTGGGGATCAGCATTAACTTTGAGTCTGGTTAAAAACACTTAAAAAGAGCAAAAGGTTCTGAGGAGCAACTAGTGGAAGGGGATGGTCATGGGCACCGGCCTGGGCCCACGTTCCTAGGAAGGACACCACCTGTCTCAGAGACTGGGGGGGGGGGGTCCAGTCCATGGTTCATGAACCTCCAGCTTTCCCCTGCTTGCACCATTTTGTGGGCGGGGCACGCTCCTGCAAGCACCTTAGAGAGTCTGGTGTAGTCCAGGACCCTGCAGCTTTTCGCTGTGTACAGCACTCTCTGGACTGTGCACCCCCAACCCCAAGACATTCGCGGCTTGTGGCAGGGTCTGGGTGCTCCCAGCCGGCCCCAGAGAGAACATGGGTGGGTGGGTGGCCTAATCTCGGACAGGGATCTGAGCATACCCTGCGTGAGAGCCTGGAGCCCGGAGAGCACTGGAGGAGCCACTGAACGGTGGCTGGGGGAGCGCACCACCTCTGACAGGCTGCGCTGTGAGCAGAATTTTGTGGAGGGGAGTCTGTGTTCTGGACCACCCAGAGGGGAGCAGACTGAGGCTTTTCTGTGACGTGGAGGTGTGGGTACATACAGGCAGATTCCTTGCTTGGACTCTCCAGAAAGATGAAAAAGCTACAAAAGGCCAAAAACTTTCAGACAGCAAAAAGACTGAGATACCGGCTTCTACAGAGTGCAGCCCCTTGATAGGAGGGCAGGTTGACTCAACCCAAGCAAGACTGACTGGAAAACAATGAGGCAGGCCTCTTCCCCCGAAGACAAATCAAAAAACTAAAGGACAATAACCACAGGGTCCCCATAAAATTTTAAATCCCCAACATTAGGGGAAATCAATATATTAAGCTCCTGATAATATCTTCAAACATGTATATTAGATACAAGTTTTTTTTTCTTTCTTATTTTCTATTTTTTTTCATTTGTTTCAACATTTCTTCAGTTTTTAAATTTTTTTTTTTTTTAACTACTTAACACTACAACTACAGGCTTAATACAACGATAAACCCAGGAAGACCTGAAATAACCTTCCTCGCCTGTGAGGAGTTATAACCACCCTCCCATATTATCCTTCTGTCAGTGTTTCTATGTATTTGCTTCTGTTCTGGTATTACATAAATCTTATTCTTTTTCTTTTTTTTTTTTTTTTTTTAAAGATTTTATTTATTTGACAGAGAGAAACACAGCGAGAGAGGGAACACAAGCAGAGGGCATGGTAGCAGGAGAAGCAGGCTTCCTGCCAAGCAAGGAGCCCGCTGCGGGGCTCGATCCCAGGACTTCGGGATCATGACCCGAGCTAAAGGCAGATGCTGAACGACTGAGCCACCCAGGTGCCCCTATAAATCTTATTCTTGGGGTTCATTCTGACTAGGTTCTTTTACTTCTTGTCATTTACTTTTGTCAGTCTATTTGTTTGTATTGGTTTACATACCTTATAAATCTTATTTTTGGGGCCCATTCTGGCTGGGATTTCTTCTTTTTCTCTTTCTAACTTTTTTTTATCCTTATTCTTTTTTTTTGGTGGTGAATCCCAATTGCTCCAAAACCTCCCAGGGTGCATCCTGCCTGGATCGTGGGCGAAATATCCAGCTATACATCCTCTCATCCACTTCTCATCAAAATGACTAAGAGGAGGAACACCCAACAGAGGAAAAACCCAGAGACGGCGCCCTCTCCCTCAGAACTATTGGACATGGACACAAACAGTATGTCAGAAAGGGAATTCAGGGTGACAATCATCCAGGCAATGGCTAGGACAGAGAAAAACATTAATGACAACATAGAATCTCTAAGGGCAGAAATGAGGGCAGTTAGGGGGAAGAGATTCCGTACATACAGAGGAAGACCCATTAGAATGACATCAGACCTGTCCATGGCAAGCGAGAAAGGGCTGGCATGATATATTCAGTATAGCAGAAGTAAAAAACACTATCAGTGAAATCCAATCTAATCTAAATAGTCTAAAAGCTAGAGTTACAGAGACAGAGGACAGAATTAGTGATCTAGAGGATAAAATGGTTGAGAAGAAAGGTCAGGAGGAGAGCTGGAGCACACTGCTCAGGAATCATGAGAAGAGACTTAGGAAAATAAATGACACCATTAAACGTTCCAACGTCAGAATTACTGAAATCCCTGAGGGGGTAGAGAAAGATAGAAGACTAGAAGATATAGCTGACCAAATTCTGAATGAAAATTTCCCAAATCTGGGGAATAGAACAAGTGTTTGTGTCCGAGAGGGGGAAATGACACCTGCCAAAATCTAGAAAGACAGTCAGACATATAATCGTAAAATTTGCAAATTATAATTTTAGACAAGAGGTTATGAGGGCAGCTAGGGGGAAGAGATTCCGTACATACAGAGGAAGACCCATTAGAATGACATCAGACCTGTCCATGGCAAGCCAGAAAGGGCTGGCATGATATATTCAGGGCACTAAACGAGAAGATCATGCAGCCAAGAATACTTTATCCAGCAAGGCTGACATTCAAAATGGATAGAGAGATAAAGAACTTCTAAGACGCGCAAGGATTAAAAGAGTATGTGACCACCAAGCCGGCACTACAAGAAATATTAAAGGGGGTTCTATAAAAGTAGAAAGAACCCATGAGTAACTTAAAACAGAAATTTACAATCTATAGAAACAAGGACTACACATGCAACATGACGTCAATAAAAACTTACCTTTCAATAATCACTCTCCAATTTTAGTATATGTGCTGCTGAAGGAAGCTCTCAATAATCACTCTCAACGTGAATGGCCTAAATGCTCCCATAAAATGGCACAGGGTTGCAGAATGAATAAAATGACAGGACCCGTCCATATGCTATCTACAGGAGACACATTTGGAACCAAGAGATACATCCAGACTGAAAGTGAAAGGATGGAGAACCATCTTTCATGCCAATGGGCCTCAAAAGAAAGCTGGGATAGCAATTCTCATATCAAATTAGATTTTTAAGCTAAAGACTGTAGTCAGAGATACAGAAGGACACTACATCATTCTTAAAGGGGCTATCCTCCAAGAAGATCTAACAATTGTAAACATTTATGCCCCCAATATAGGAGCAGTCAACTACATAAGCCAACTGTTAATCAAAATAGAGTCACATTGATATGAATACATTAATAGGAGATGTTAACATGACACTCTCAGTAAAAGACAGATCATCTAAACAGAAAATCAATAAAGAAACAAGAGCTTTGAATGACACATTGGACCAGATGGACCTCATAGATATATACAGAACATTCCACCCTAAAACAACAAAATACTCATTCTTCTCGAGCACACATGGAACTTTCTCCAGACCACATACTGGGTCACAAATCAGGACTTAACCGATACCAAAAGATTGAGATGATTCCCTACATATTCTAAGACCACAATGCTTTGAAACTGGAACTCAACCACAAGAAAAAGTTTGGAAGGACTCAAACACTTGGAGGCTAAAGACCAACTTGCTCAAGAATACTGGGATAAACCAGGAAATCAAAGATGAACTTAAACAATTCATGGAGACCAGTGAGAATGAAGACACATTGATGCAAAACCTACTGGACACAGCAAAGGCAGTCCTAAGTGGGAAATACATAGCCTTCCACACCTCACTCAAAAAAACTGAAAAATCTCAAATACACCAGCTCTCTTTACACCTTAAAGAACTGGAAAATCAACAACAAATTAAGCCAACCCCATGCACAAGAAGGGAAAATAATCAAGATTAGAGCAGAGATCAATGACTTAGAAACTAGAGAAACAGTAGAACGAATCAATGTATCCAGAAGTTGGTTTTTTGAAAGAATCAATAAGACTGATAAACCACTGGCCAAACTAATCCAAAAAAAAAAAAAAGAGAGAGAGAGACAGAGAGACAGAGGACCCTAATTAACAAAATTATGAATGAAAGGGGAGAGATCACGGCTAATCCAATCAAGAAATTGACAACCTGAATAGATCAATATCTAGTAATGAGACTGAAGCAGTGATCAAAAACCTCCCAAAACCCAAGAGTCCAGGACCTGATGGATTCCCTGGGGAATTCTGCCAAACGTTCAAGGAAGAAATAATACCTATTCTCCTGAAACTGTTTAAAAAAATAGAAACAGCAGGTAAACTTCCAGACTCTTTCTATGAAGCCAGCATTACCCTGATCCCCAAACCAGGCAAAGACCCCATCATAAAGAATTTCAGACCAATATCCCTGATGAATGTGGATGCCAAGATTCTCAACAAGATCCTAGCTAATAGGATCCAACAGCACATTAAAAAGATTATTACTCATGACCAGGTGGGATTTATTCCTGGGATGCAAGGGTGGTTCAACATTCACAAATCAATCAATGTGATAGAACAAATCAGTAAGAGAAAAGAACCACAAAGTCCTCTCAATTGATGCAGAAAAGCATTTAACAAAATTCAGCATCCATTCCTGATTAAAACTCTTCAAAGTATACGGATAGAAGGAACATCCCTCAACTTCATAAAATCTATGAAAAGCCCAAAGCAAATATCATTCTCAATGGGGAAAAGCTGACAGCCTTCCCTTTGAGATCAGGAACACAAGGATGCCCACTCTCACCTCTCTTGTACAACATAGTGCTAGAAGTCCTAGCGACAGCATCAGACAACAAAAAGAAATAAAAGGTATTCAAATTGGCAATGAAGAAGTCAAACTCTCTCTCTCTTCCCAGATGACATGATACTTTATATGGAAAACCCAAGACTCCACCCCCAAACTACTAGAACTCATACAGCAATTCAGTAATCTGTAAGGATACAAAATCAATGCAAAGAAACAGTTGCTTTCCTATACACTAACAAAGAAAATAAGGAAAGGGAAATTAGAGAATCGATTCCATTTACTGTAGCACCAAGAACCATAAGATACCTGGGAATAAACCTAACCAAAGAGGTAAAGCATCTGTACTTGAGGAACTACAGAATACTCATGAAAGAAATTGAATAAGACACAAAAAGGTGGAAAAAGATTCCATGCTCATGGATCGGAAGAATAAACATTGTTAAAATATCTATACTACGGGGCACCTGGGTGGCTCAGTTGTTAAGTGTCTGCCTTCGGCCCAGGTCATGATCCCGGGGTCCTGGGATCGAGCCCCACATCGGGCTCCTTGCTCGGCGGGAGGCCTGCTTCTCCCGCTACCACTCTCCCTGCTTGTGTTCCCTCTCTCGCTGTGTTTCTCTCTGTCAAATAAATAAAAAAAATTAAAAAAAAAAATTCTCTTTAAAAAAAAATATATATATCTATACTGCCCAGAGCAATCTATACTTTCAATGCCATCCCAATCAAAATTCCACTGGTTTTTTTCAAAAGGCTAGAATAAACAATCCTAAAATTTGTATGGAACCAGAAAAGACCCCAAATTGCTAAGGAAATGTTGAAAAAGAAAAACAAAGCAAGGGGCATCACATTACCTGATTTCAAGCTTTACTAAAAAGTTGTGATCACCAAGACAGCATGGTACTGGTAAAAAAACAGACACCCAGACCAGTGGAACAGAATAGAGAGCCCAGATATGGACCCGCAACTCTATGGTCAAATAATCTTTGACAAAATCTTTTGAAAAAATACCCAGTGGAAAAGAAGTCTCTTCAATAAATGATGCTGGGAAAACTGGACAGCTATATATAGAAGAATGAAACTTGACCATTCTCTTACATCACACACAAAGATAAACTCAAAATGGATCAAAGATCTCAACATGAGGCAGGAATCTATCAAAACCCTAGAGAAGAACATAGGCAGTAACCTCACTGACATCAGCCACAGCAACTTCTTTCAGGACAAGTCTCCAAAGGAAAAGGAAACAAAAACGAAAATGAACTTTTGGGACTTCATCAAGATAAAAAGCTTCTGCACAGAAAAGGAAACAGTCAACAAAACAAACAGGCAATCCACAGAATGGGAGAAGATATTTGCAAATGACACTACAGATAAAGGTCTGATATCTAAGATCTATAAAGAACTCCTCAAACTCAACACTCACAAAAACAGATAATCACGTCAAAAAATGGGCAGAAGACATGAACAGACACTTCTCCAAAGAAGACATACAAATGGCTAACAGACACATGAAAAAATGTTCATCATCATTAGCCATCAGGAAGGCTCAAATCAAAACCACACTGAGATACCACCTTACACCAGTTAGAATGGCCAAAATCAACAGGACAGTAAACAACAAATGTTGGAGAGGGTGTGGAGAAAGGGAACCCTCTTCCACTGTTGTTGAGAATGCAAGCTGGTGCAGCCACTTTGGAAAACAGTGTGGCGATTCTTCATAAAATTAAAAATAGAGCTATCATACTATGACCCTGCAATTGCACTACTGGGTATTTACCCCAAAGAAGCAGATGCAGTACAAAGAAGGGCCACATGTACCCCAATGTTCATAGCAGCAATGGTCACAATCACCAAACTGTGGAAAGAACCAAAATGCCCTCCAACAGATGAATGGACAAAGAAGATATGGTCCATATATACAATGGAATATTATGCCTCCATCAGAAAGGATGAATACCCAGCTTTTGTATCAACATGGACAGGACTGGAAGAGATTATGCAGAGTGAAATAAGTTCAACGGAGAGAGTCAATTATCTTATGGTCTCACTTATGGGGGAGCATAAGGAAAAACATGGAGGGCATTGTGAGAAGGAAAGGAAGGGTGAATGGAGGGAAATCGGAGGGGGTGAAGGACCATGAGAGACTATGGACTCTGAGCAACAAACTGAAGGTCTTGGAGGGGTGGAGGTGGGGGGTTGGGCAAGCCCAGTGGTGGGTATTGAGGAGGGAACGTATTGCATGGAGCACTCGGTGTGGTGCATGAACAATTAATCTTGTAACACTGAAAAAATAAAATAAATGTATTTGGGGGAAAAAAGTAAAAATAAAAGAATTTTTTAAAAAAATGAAACTAAGGAATGAATTATACAGGAGTTTTTATGGTTTAGAGTTTCCGTATGCAAACCAAAAGTGGTGAAGAAATTCTTCAAGGAAAATTAAAGGATAAGACAGTAGAGATAATACTTAAATTCGTGTCTTCAGACCCAAAGAATTAAACAGATCTCAGAGAGTTTTGAAAGTATACTTATAAAAAAAAAAAAAAAAAAAAAAAAAGAAAGTATACTTATAATCACTGAACCACTGACAGAAATGCTTAGGGTATATTAGGAAGTAAATTCTAGAAGGAATCTCGAGAGAGCTTGAGCTTACCAGAAAAATTCTAGAGTAAATTTTTTTTTTAAGTTTTGTTGTTGTTGTTGTTCATCTATTTGAGAGAGAGAGAGAGAGAGCACAAGCAGGGGGAGTGGCAGGCAGAGGGAGAAGCAGAGTTCCCGCTAAGCAAGGAGCCCTACATAGGGCTCAGGGCTCGATCTTAGGACCCCAGGATCATGACCTGAGCTGAAAGCAGACACTTAACCTGACTGAGCCATCCAGGCACCCCTAGAGTAAATTTTTAACAGAGATTAAAAATGCTGGTATGTAATAAAGAATTTCATTATCACTAAGTGCCAAGAAGAGTTCATCAGGGAGCTCAATATTAGAAATTAATATGTAGCCATAACACAAGAAAGAAAACGAGTGATTTCAACATAATTCAATTCTGGAATGGAACTGAATTTCCAAAAAGGAAAGAGTGACTATGTTCAAATAACTCAGCACTTAAAAAGGTGATATGAAATCACATATTTTTTCAATGTTAAAAAATTAAAAAAGCAAATGAACAAAATCAGCAAGCAATCAATCAAACAAGAAAGCCAACAGTGACTAAAATCGGGAAGACAGAAAAGACAGGTAATAACTCATTAAACAAAAACTGGCAACCAAGCAATGAAATAAAACATTTTAGAAACAGAGCAGAAATTGTCCCGATCTGAGCTATAAGATTCAGCTATTAATTTTACTGTTACCAATTCCTTAAAATTCTTAGAATACTACAAAATTCCCAAATCTAGAAAGAAGAAATCTTTTGATCTTTTTTTTATCCTGCCTCCTTAATTTGTTTTCTCTACCTAAAGTTAGGACCAGCTTCAGAGCAGAAATAGGAAAAAATAGGAAAGAAAGACATGAAGAGCGATGAGGTGCTAACTCTGAAAACCAAGGATCTAGGCTAAGAATTAATTATGTAAAATCTTAGGGTGTTCTCCCATAGAAATGAGAAACCCCCACATGGTAGAAAGATTAAAATCTAGTACAACACATTTAATCAAGTTTAAAAAGAGATCTGAGCCTGGGTTTTTACCAGAAACTCATAGTATCCTACCTGAGCTTTCATACTGACCCTTACCATTCCCTCTGGCTTCAGAAAGAGGCAAAAATACTTATTAGCCCTCACATACCTCAACATAATAAAGACCTTATCTGAAACACCTACAGCCAATACCACACTCAGTGGTAACAAACTGAGAGCTTTGCCCCTAAAGTTAGGAAAAGACAAGATGTCAACTCTCACCACTTTTATTCAACACAGTACTGGAAGTCCTTGCCACAGCAATCAGACAAAATAATTAAATAAATGGCATCCAAATTGGTAAGGAAGAAATAAACTCTTTACAGATGACATGATGCTATATAGAGAAAACTTGAAAGACTCCACCAAAAAGCTACTAGAACTGATACTAAAGCTGCAGGATACAAAATCAGTGTACAGAAATCTGATGCATTCCCATACATTAATAATGAAGCAGCAGAAAGTGAAATTAAGAAACAATCCCACTCACAATTGCACTAAAAATAATAAAATATCTAGGAATAAACTTAACCAAAGAGGTAAAAGACCTGTACTCTGCAAACTAAAACACTGATGAAAGTCAAAAGAATGAAAAGAAATGGTAAAACATCCCATGCTCATGAACTGGAAGAAAAAAATAATGGCAAAAAAAATATTGGTAAAATGTCTACACCACCCAAAGCACTCTAAACATTTAATGCAATTCCTAACAAAATACCAACATTTTTCATAGAACTAGAACAATCCTAAAATTTATATGGAAAGACAAAAGACCTCAAATAACCAAAGCAATGCTGAAAAAGAAAAACCAGAGGTATCACATTTCCAGATTTCAAGTTATATTACAAAGCAATTAGTAATTAAAACAGTATGGTACTGGCATTAAAAACAGACGCATAGATCAATGGAATAGAACAGAAAACCCAGAAATAAATCTTCAATTAGATGGCCAATTAATAATTGATAAAAGAGGAATGAATATACAATGGGGAAAAGACAGTCTCTTCAACAAACGGTTTTGGGAAAATTAGGTAGCCACATGCAAAAGGATGAAATGGGACCACTTTCTTTCACCATACACACACACAAAAAAAACCCCTCAAAATGGATTAAGGACCTAAATAAAAAACCTGAAACCATAAAAATGCTTGAAGAGAACATAAGCAGAAACTTCTGCGACATCAGCCATATCAACATTTTTCTAGATATGTCTCCTGAGGCAAGGTAAATAAAAGCAAAAAAATACACTATTGGGACTACATCAAAATAAAAAACTTCTGAACAGTGAAGGAAACAATCAAAACTAAAAGGCAACCTACAGAATGGGAAAAGATATTTGCAAATGACATATCTGATAAATGGATACTATCCAAAACATATATGGAACTGATACAGCTCAACTCCCAAAAAACAATCCAATTAAAAGAGGCAAAAGACATGAACATTTTTCCAAAGAAGACATGTAAGTGACCAACAGACACATGAAAAGACGCTCAACATTACTCACATCAGGGAAATGCAAATCAAAACTACATTACCTCACACCTGTCAGAATGACTAAAATCAAAAAACACGCCAAATAACAAATGTTGGCAAAGATATAAAGAAAAAGGAACCCTCTTACATTGTTGGTAGGAATGCAAACTGGTGCACCACTCTGGAAAACAGTATGGAGTTTCCTCAAAAATCAAAAATAGAACTAATCTATGATCCAGTAATTGCATTATTTGGTATTTACCTAAAAAATACAAAAACACGGGGCGCCTGGGTGGCTCAATGGGTTAAAGCCTCTCAGGTCATGATCTCAGGGTCCTGGGATCAAGCCCCGCATTGGGCTCTCTGCTCAGTGGGGAAGCTACTTTCCCCTCTCTCTCTGCCTACTTGTGATCTCTCTCTCTCTCTCTGTCAAATAAATAAATAAATAAAACATTTTAAATAAATAAATAATACAAAGACACTATTTCAAAGGGACACATGCTCCCCTATGTTCACTGAAACATTACTTATAGTAGCCAAACTACACAAGCAGCCCGAGTATCCATCAACAGATAATGGATAAAGAAAATGGGGTATATATTCACAATGGAGTATTATTCAGCCATTAAAAAAATTAAATCTTGCCATTTATAACAACATAAATGGGGCTAGAGAGTATAATGCTAACAGGCAAAATAAATCAGTCAGAGAAGGACAAAAACCATATGTTCTCACTCATATGTAAAATTTAAGAAATAAATAAGCAAAGGGAGAAAAAAAAGAGCAAGAGAGACAAACCAAGAAATAAAGACTCCACTACAAAGAACAAACTGAAACTAGAGAGTAAGTGGGTAGGGGAGGATGGATGAAATGGGGGACAAACTTCGCCCTCAAACCCTAGTCTCAAAATGGTGAGAAGAGATTCAAGAAATTACCTAAATTATAGTAGAGCAAATGCCTAAAAAGAGCCTCCCAAGCATGCATAAGATAAAAAACTACCACACAGCCAAGACGCTACAGCCAAAAAAAAACCAATATAAAGAGCCTAACACACATAAGATAACCAAAACTCTCAACCAAGGAGTAAACATAACTCAGCATAAAGATATTTCTCAAAGCTGTCCCATGCTAAATAAAACTTACTTTGAACATAAATTCATACAGAACTCAATAATGAAATGACAAAACAGGAAAAACAAGATAAAAAATCAGGGATTGAGAACCAAAATAATTTAAAGACTAAAAGAGGACAGGTAAACAGAAATGGGAAGGAAAAGAATATACATTGTTGAAAATAAAAACACTGCTAAAAGACTTAAAATAACCACAGTATACATATGAAACACAGCAGATATTAAAGCAGTTGAGAGGATGCAGAGAAGGCAATCCTTTCACACTGTTGGTAGGAATGCAAGCTGGTACAGCCACTCCAGGAAACAGTATGGAGGCTCCTCAAAAAGCTGAAATTAGAGCTACCCTATGACCCAGCAATTGCACTACTAGGTATTTACCCCAAAGATACAAATGTAATGATACAAAAGGACACATGCACCTGAATGTTTATAGCAGCAACGTCCACAATAGCCAAACTATGGAAAGAACCCAGAGGTCCATCAACCAATGAATGGATAAAGAAGATGTGGTACATATATACAATGGAGTATTACTCAGTCATCAAAAAGATGAAATGCTGCTATTTGCAGTAACGTGGATGAAACTAGAGGGTATTATGCTAAGTGAAATAAGTCAATCGGAGAAAAACAACTATATGATTTCGCTCATATGTGGAATATAAAAAATAAAACAGAAGAGCACAGGAGGACAGGAAAAATAAAACAAGACAAAATCAGAAAGGGACATAAACCATAAGAGACTCTTAATCACAGGAAGCAAACTGAGGGCTGCTGGAGGGGAAAGGGTGGGGACATGGGATAACTGGGTGACAGACATTAAGGAGGGCACAGGATATAATGAGCACTGCATGTTATATAAGACTGGTGAAAAACTGGAGTGCCTGGGTGGCTCAGTTGGTTAAGCATCTGCCTTCAGCTCAGGTCATGATCCCAGGATCCCGGGACTGAGCCCACAGGGGCTCCCTACTTGGTGGGGAGCCTGCTTTTCCCTCTCCCGCTCCCCATACTTGGGCTCTCTCTGTTATATAAATAAAATCATTTAAAAAATTTTTCTTAAACCTTAAAAAAAAAAAAAAGACTGATGAATCACTGAACTCTACCTTTGAAACTAGTAATACATTATATGCTAATTAACTGAAAGTAAATTAAATTTTAAAAAGAGAGAGAGGAACTAATAGCTACAGAAAACAAAGATAATCAAACATAAGGATAATTCTTGTGCCTAACGTAGAGAAGCCAACAAATGGGGAACAAAAGATGTATTCAAACATAAAAGCTGACAAAATAAACTGAAATAATGCATTCTGAAACACTCTGTTACAGAATGTTTAACAGCAAGATTTATCATTAAACTTAGGAGAATGCAAGGGAGAAAGTGGGCGGGGAAAGGGACACCGGGGATTGTCTTTGGACCTCTTACTCCAGGCCAACTATTTAAATTCTTAGGGGAAAAAAGTATGACCCAGTGATATCATATACAAATTCTAAAACGAAGGCAAGAAAGATACTCCACTATGAAAAAACTCAAGAAAAGGTCCTAAGAACTTATTCTTGGAAAAAAAAACTGACAATAAAATTCAGTCAATTTAAGAGATGATATAAATAACTTAGAAGCTGTGGTAAAAGGACTGGCAGTGACCACCTAACAAATTTAAATTAAATACAGAACAAACCTACAAAAACTCTGAGGAAGTAACTGTTTACAAGCCTGAAAGACGTAACACGAATATCTTAACAACAAAGGGGATAGCAGGAACAGAGTGAGAGCAGAGTGCGGACACTAAGGCTCTCCAAGGCCACGATACAGATTTTGAAGCATTTAGTTAATAACAAAACATAATAGTTTGCCACCAAAGAGCAATTACACATAAATCTCTTCCTTGTAGATAAAGTTCCTGATTTTCTTTGGCTAATCACTCTCTCATGTCCTCAAGAAAGTGGCCTCACTTGCCAACCCAGAGGGAAACATGGGTGTGTCTGTGTCGATTAAGATAAATCTATTCTCCTTAGTCACTGGCTGCTTTGGGTCAACGAAAGGTTGAGGCTGGGATAGTAACAGAAGGGGACCTTTTCTGTGATATGGCTGTGAACATTCTTTTCTCTCTCTTTTTCTGTAAGATTTATTTATTTGAGAGTGCATGAGCACTCACGCACAAGTGGGCAGTGGAGCAGGGGAAGAGAATCTTGAAGCACACTCCCTGCTTGTGCACAGGGCCCCACATGGAGCTCGATCTCATGACTGTGAGATCGTGACCTGAGCTGAAGTCAAGAGTCAAAGTTCATCACTTAACCGACTGCACCACCCAGGCACCCCCCACCCCCACTGTTCTTCCCTTCCTTAATAAGGTACTCCCTTCCTGCCTTCAGATGCTCAAGTATTACAGCAAGACCCTTGGAACAACTGCAGTGACCTGGAAATCATGCCTAGAAAAGTCAAGAGAACCACAATAAACACAACAATGCCCTGCCACTCTTTGATTGGCTACTGTTAAATTAACCAATCTTAGAGAAGTCTAGCCTCTGCATTTAGGCAAAACAGCAAATTCTCTATTGCTTTAGCAATATTCTGTTATAGCTGAGAGCATCTGAACTGGAAAGATAATGTTTTTTGTTTGGTTTTGTAATCTGTTATTAAACTTCAAGTTATATTTAAGGAAATAATATCTCTTGTGGTAAAATTTTATTTGAAGTTCAATAATGTTATCTATTTTACTTCACTTTCTTTTTCTTCTATATAATGAACTAAATCTGACTTTAATATTTTTAAAATATTAATAGCATTACATCACCTTAACAAAATAACTTTTATCAATCTAACCATCCTAAGTCTATCTTTCTGTATGTATGTATAAAAATGACATCGAGAAAGCTTACTTAAGTCGTAACGATGGCTATTTCTGAATGGTGGATACTGGAGTGGGCTTTTTTTTTTTTAATTAACTTACAATTTTTAAAATGCTCTGCCTTGTTTGAATTTTTTGTAATTACATATGGCATAACAAAAAGAATGGCTAAAATGAGGTATGCCAGCTATTCACCAAACCCATTTCTTTTTCTTACTAAGAATATAACTAGATACTTCCCAGCTTTCTTGACAGTTATATGTGGTCATTAGCCAAATGCAATATGTGGTTCTAGCCAAATGCAACCTTAATGAAAAATGATGTAAATCTCCTCTGGGCATGGTCCTTAACAGCCCCAACAATTTAATGTCCAGGTCTTTTCCTCTTCCAGTGATTGATGCAAATGACCATCACAGCCATAGAAGCAACATCAAAAAGACGGCTGAGTCACAAGATGGAAAGAACCTAATTTCCTGATTTATGACTTAAAAAAAAGCTGTCTGCCAATCAATTTCGACTTAGCTGTGAATGAAAAATAAACACTGTTATTAAGCCAACTCATAATCTGAGAATTATTACGTGTTGGGAGTTTTCTCTGCATGTCTTGTAAGTGAAGCAATGACTTGCCCATTGTTTTGAACTATCTTTTCAAGATTGTATAATGAACAGTATGTCTACTTTAGAAGCAGAGGGCAGCCATGCTTACTGTTCATTACAAAAGATTCAGACACCCTAAACCTGGGGTTCTTCCATGGCAATGCAATAGACTGCATGAGCAGATGTCATGTGGCTCTCTTTGTTGCCCCACGGAAACTGGGTTTTAGGGGCATGGTGTAAAAATACTGATACTATGGCTACTGTGTTCTGTATAATAAACTGTCCTTCATCTCTGACCCAGAAGTCTCCTGTCTCCTAACTAGGCATAAGCAGGGTAATCATGGACCTCTTACAGAGTTCCTAACGGTTTGGTGATGAGACATTGACACTGTTAGAGATACGGCTTTCTGGAAGAGGAAGGATAAGGGCATAACAGTCCAATTAATGAAATATAAGGAAAGTGGGAATGCTAACAAACATATTAAGCACACTGTATGGTCAGTCAGGCAGTAAATAAATGGTCCTCTATTTTATTGCTTGAATAGGAAGGAGAAGGATTTGAGGAGATGGTTCCAGGCTGAGAAGACAGCCATCCAAATGATGCCCTGGTGGTTGCTAACCCTTCTCCAGGTAGGAGGACTCCTCTGACAATCTGCAGTTGGTGTCAGTTCCATCCAGTTGTAATAATAAGATTCATTATCAATATAGATTCATCTTTAGTGGACAAAAGGTTCTAACCCATTTCAGGTAACAGTTACAGAGACAATGACCTCTACTGAACATCAAAGGAGGGAAAACTAGCAAGAACCCATAATGGGCAGACATGAGGCAAATTTTAAGAACTCTCAATTAAGAATAAGCTAGTATTATGCTCATAATTTTTCATCACAAAAGCTTCCCAATCTACCTGTTGCCTGAAAGTCTTAGTACAGAGTAATTCCTTACCTACTATTGGTTGACCTAAAACTTATTAGTGCCTATTTGATTCCCATATTTGAGAAAGACACTTCTTCATGAAGTAAATGGTTAAACAAAGCGAGAAACGGAGTAAAAACATTTTATAATTTAAACACAAGTAACCCTATATTTACCCAGAAAACCTTAGATATGAACAACTAGGCTCTCACTATTTTCTAAAGACATGCTGCCCAATATGGTATCAACTTGCCACATACTTCTATTTAAATTTAACTTAATTAAAATCAAATGAAATTAAATATTCACTGCCTCAGTTTGACACATTTCAAGTATCTAACAGGCAGATTAGGTAGTGGCCACTGTATTAAACAACACAATTACGGAACATTTCTATCAATGCAGAAAGTTTTATTGGACAGTTTGGTCTAGAACTTCATATTAAAATCAATAAAATTTACATTTTATACTCTCATTGTATACTTTACAATATACTCTACTTTTTCTCTAATGTAATTCTCAAACAATAATCATAAGCAGAGGGCCCAAAGACCAAGTAACTTATAATGAAGGTAACAAAATTACTACAGAGAGAAAACAAAAAACAAAGTGTTGGTAAAAATGTGAAGAAACTGGAACCCTTGTTGGTAGGAATGTAAAATGGTATAGTCATTGTGGAAAAAAGATTGTTCCTCAAAAAATTAAACACAGAATCACCATGTCTGATTTAGTAATTCCGATGCTAAGTATATAACCAAAAATAATGAAAGCAGAAGTTTAGAGATATTTATACACTCATCTTCATAGTAGTATTTACAACAGCTAAAATGGGAAGCAACGCAAGTGTCCATCAACAAATAAATATTTTCTAAAGACAGGGTGCCTGGGTGGCTCAGTGGGTTAAAGCCTCTGCCTTCGGCTCAGGTCATGATCTCAGGGTCCTGGGATCAAGCCCCACATTGGGATCCCGGCTCAGCAGGGAATCTGTCTCCCACCCTTCTCGTGCATGCTCTCTCTAAAATAAATAAATAAAATCTTAAAAAAATAAAAAATAAAATACAGCTACTATGACACAAAGGATTTGGTCAAACAATAAAGCCTTGTAAAACTACTTTGTACTGCTTCCGTCACAAATTATCACTTGAGCTTAAATTCCCCCTTTAAAATTTTAAGTGAACCAAGGATAGATATCATGAATCGGTGATAAAACTACCTCATATAATAAAATAAGGTAGTAGCATAAAATTAACATATAAAAATCAATAATTTTTATATACACAGACAATAAAATTAGATATACTAAAAGAAAACTCCTTTTAAAATAAGAAAGAAATTAGGGATGCCTGAGTGGCTCAATCAGTTGAATATCGACTCTTGATTTTGGCTTGGGTTGTGATCTCATGGGTCCTGAGATCAAGCCCCACATCTGGCTCCTCACTCAGTAGGGGTCTGCTTGAGATTCTTTTCCTTTCCCTCTGTCCCTCTCCCAACTCGTTTGTGCATGCCTGTGAGCTTGTGTGCACTCTCTCTCTCTCTCTGTCTCTCAAATAAATAAATCTTCTAAAAAATAAGAAATCAAAATAATTAGAAAATGAATATGGTGGCAGCAACATAGCTTCTCAATCTCTCTGAATCCCCACATAAAAAGAAACAACTTAAACAGGAAATCCAAAACCCATGGAATTTTATTTACAACAAAACTGCGTGTTCAAAATATTGCCATGAGCTCCAAAATACAAGCAGGTTGGGACACCACAGTACAAGACTGCATGTTAACAGTATTTGTGAAGAGAGAAGGAAGGAACAAACAAATCCCCAAATCACCAACAGTCTCCACTGGAAAGCACTAGGTGCCAATCTGAGAAGAGCATCTGAAACAAGGAAGGGTTTTTGCATTTGCCAATACTGGATAAATGTAAGAGGCTTATGGGGAAGAAAGACTGATAGAACATCTCATATTAACCTTCCAGGCAGAGGTCCGTTATAAGCAGAGACCTGCTCCAAATAGAACGAGTTTCCAAATACCATCCCCACTAATGGATATGACATGATGATTCTTACTATTTTTTTTTTAAAAAGGATATGACTCACTGTGAACAATACACCACTTATGTGGTAATTCTATCAAATATGTTTACCAAGGATCTGAACAGGAGGCTTAATACAAATCCCAAGAGAGAGACATTCTATAAAACAACTGACCTGGACTCTTCAAAAATGTCAATGTCATGAAAAGTAGAAAAGCCTGGAGACTGTTTTAGATTACAGGAGATTATTAATATATGAGTAGTACAATGGACAATATTAATTAATAATATTAATCAAACATTTAGTTATCTAAATGCAATATTTGATACTTTGCTGAATCCTGGGTCAATTTGTTAAAGGCTATGACTGGGACAAAAGGAGATATTTGGATATGGACTATATGTTAGAGAGTATTTATATTTCCTAAGTAAAATATTTATATTAATGTTAGTTTAATGTACTGCTACATGTTTTATATTATATTAATATATTAAGCACATTAAATATAATCAGTGCATTAATTATAACTAAGATTAATAACTAGTGATTGATGTAGTATATGATTTCATGTTATATTAATAATATATTCCCTAAGTAAGATAATTACATTGTAGCAATGTAGAAGAATATCCTTAGGAGATGTCCCTATTTAGAGATGAAGTCTCACAATGTGAGCAATTAATTCTCAAATGAATACATGATAGATTTTTTTTAATGTCTCTGCATTTTACGTAGATGTATAAAGATGCAGATAAATCAAATGTGGTAAAATGTCAACAACTGCTGAATCTAGGTCAAACCTACCTACTTGTCCATTGTACTACTCATACAAATTTCCTGTAATATTAAAATCTTTTATTTTTTTTTTAAGATTTATTTTTGATGATGATTCACAGACATGTACCCCTGGGGCAAATAATACAATATATGTTATAATATATACAATATATGTTAATTAAAAAATAAAATTTAAAAAAAAAAAGATTTATTTTTGAGAGACAGAACACTCACATGTGTGTACTTGAGCAGGGGGAGGGGCAGGAGGAGAGGGATAGAGATAATCTCAAACAGGCTCCATGCCTAGCACAAAGCTCAACATGGTGCTTGATTCCACAACCTGTGGATCATGACCTGAGCCAAAATCAAGATTTGGACCCTCAACCAACTGAGCCACCCAGGTGCCCCTTAAAATCTTTACAATAGAAAAGTAAAAATAAAATAGTATATAAACTATTTAAAAACAAACTCTAAAAAATATTTAGAAAATACAGTTTTTAAAAAAAAGCAAATATGGTATATCCATAATCGGTAACACCTTGCTGAATTTTCTTCCAGCCTTTTATAAATAAGATTCTTAAGTAAAATTAATTTTTCCTATTTAAAAAACCTGAAGTGCACACTTCTGTATATGACTTCTTTCATTTATATTAAAAACCCTTTCACGCATCATTTGTCTTTTAAATCATGACTTTGAATGTAATAATATTAATTAACACTTTAGATATTATATTATTGAGTTGTCTATCTGGACAACCAGATTTTTAAGCAGCACTTTAAGAAGTGCAAAGGCACTTTACATGTTATTAACTCACTCAATTTTTTACAACACTATGAAATTAAATACTAATATCACCTGGATGCAATGAGAAAACTGAGGCACAACATATCCCATTCCACAGGTATGTCATAACTTCTCATCTATTATTGGCCATTTTATCATGTCTAAACATTAGCCACTATAAGCAGCTAAATACTGATAACCACATATATATAAATCCTAAAGTATATTCTAATACTTATTAGGGAAAAGAATATGAACTTTAAGCTCTCTGATATGCCATATATAATAGATTCTAAGGAACTTATTTAAACCTCTAAAATGGACACCTATATTACAATGACCCTATGTCGTAGTTTACTCGGCATCCTTTGTTTTTTTTTCTTTTTTTAAGATTTTATTTATTTTTCAGAGAGAGAGAGAGCACAAGCAGGGGAAACAGCAGGCAGAGGGAAAAGCAGGCTCCCCACTGAGCAAGGAGACTGATTGGGACTCAATCGCAGGACCCTGGGGTCATGACCTGAGCCAAAGGAAGATGCTTAACTGACAGCCCCCAAGGCATCCCTCCTTTTTTTTTTTTTTTTTTTTTTTTCTTATTCGACAGAGAGATCACAAGTAGGCAAAGAGAGAGGGGGAAGAGCATCCCTCCTTTCTTTGGTCTTAGTGGTCTGTATGTATCAGAAGCAAATCAAATTAGATGAAATACAATAAACAGCTTTTCATAAACTTCCGCCTGGTTTATTTTCCACTCTCATTGCTTATAGCTATGCTTCTGAAATACATAAAAGTCAAATGAAGAGAGCACAAAAGTTTAAAAATACAAACTGGGTTTTCTCACTGTTATGCTCCCAAATATGTAACTTTGGACAAATTGTTTAATGTCAATGTGACTCTCTAGATTTTTAATTTGTTCTCCTAGGAAATGAGCATGGCATCTTGAATTTAGTAACTGCTTCATAAACACTTATCAAATTCAATTAATATTCATGTCTTTATTTCTTCATCTATGAAAAAGAAAATTAAGCTAGTTTAATAGATAATATATTAACAAATATTTGTATTATTATTATAAAACAATTTGTTATAGTCACTTAATCTCCATAATGCTATGGTTTTAGATAGCTGCAATATAACTAAACACCTAAATGCATTTAAGCATTTAAGTCTTTATATTTTGTGCAATCTTAACCTTCAAAAAATGGTAACTCTAGAGACTAGTCGTCAGCCAATTTAATCAGTCATTAAATCCCATTTCATGGACATGCCATTTAATTGATGCACACCATATTAATGTTTGTCTTCAACATCTGAATTCAAGAAAAATTTCAGGGATGCCTGGATGGCTCAATGGGCTAAGTGCCTGTCTTCGGCTCAAGTCATGATCCCAGAGTCCTGGGATTGAGTCCCACATAGGGCTCCCTGCTCATTGGAGAGCCTGCATCTCTCTCTGCCTGCCGCTCCCCCTGCTTGTGTTCTCTCTCTCTCTCTCTTTCTCTCTAATAAAAAAAGAAAGAAGAGGAAAAGGATAATGAAATGTTTAAAAAATTTTTTCAAAAAAGTTATTCACACCAACTTTTAACTTTCACTTTTTTATTTTTTAAAGATTTTATTTATTTGACAGAGAGAGATTACAGGCAGAGGGAGAGGGGGAAGCAGGCTCCCCACTGAGCAGACAGCCCAATGCAAGGCTTGATCCCAGGACCCTGAGATCATGACCTGAGCCAAAGGCAGAGGCTTAACCCACTGAGCCACCAAGGTGCCCCGTAACTTTCACTTTTCATCCTCTTTAACAAGGTATCTATCTCTTCTAAATTACAAGCTTGTCAAAAATCTCTTCTCCCAAATATTCACCAGTCTAATACATTTTTTTAATATTTTAAGTAGGCTCTGTGCCTAAGGTTGGGCTCAAACTCATGACCTCGAGACCAAGAGTCACATGCTCTACTGACTGAGTCAGACAGCCACCCCCAAACATTCACCAGTCTAAGTAAGAACATCCTGGAACAACGTATAAGATTCATGAGAAAAAAGAAAAAAAGATCCGTTAAGGGATTCTTTGCATTAGTATTCTTTTTTTTTTTTTTGTAAGATTTTATTTATTTGACAGAGAGAGAAAGAGATCACAAGTAGGCAGAGAGGCAGGCAGAGAGAGAGGGGGAAGCAGGCTCCCTGCTGAGCAGAGAGCCCGTTGCAGGGCTCCATCCCAGGACCCTGAGATCATGACCTGAGCCAAAGGCAGAGGCTTTAACCCACTGAGCCACTCAGGCGCCCCACATCAGTATTCTTTTTAAAACATTCAAAAACTTCACCATGTGTACTAATACAAAAGTTAAATTTTGTTAATATATCTGGTTTATCTAACTTTTAAAGAAATGTGATTATTAAGTCTTCAAGTAAGGCAGAAAGATAACTGAAAATGGACTTTGGAATCAGGCATACTTGGTCTTGAATCCTGCCTCTGTCATTTATTAATAGATAGCTCTTGTTTTTGTCTGTCCATTATTTTTCTTTAGGTAATTCTTCCCTACTCCACGTGATTTTGGGAAGACCTTCAACCATAGTATCCCAACAGCCCTGACCACAAGAGTGGATGTGTTACCAAAATATGGTTAATCCTAAGTGGGCATATCTCACAACCCCCAAATATCCTCAATTCCAACAGTTTTCACAATCCTCTCTTCTTCAATATGCCTATAATAACATCTTGTGCCAAAAATTAGGAAGGGTCTAATATCACACTTGAAATATAACAAGTTAGCCTGCCAGTTTCATGGATGCTTGAAGAAGACACAAGACTCCTAGGTTGTATAGAAAGGGCTTTATCACTCACGGCAATTTGTGTTCTCTCTCTCTCTCTCTTAACCCACAGAATCCAGCTTTCTTGCTCCTCAATTCAATGGGCTTCCCCAAGCCCTAAATGACAGCATGACTTGAAAAGGGCCAAATGACATTTGCACACATAATGGTTGTATTACAGGAGAGGAACTGTGGGCTTAGGGAACCTAATTCTGAACAGTAAGCAGGCCTGCTGTCAATTATCCCAGAAAAAGATATTATCTCATATTTTCCATGGCTATAAGCAAATCTGCCCTTTGCTCATTATGATGTTGCCTCCATTTTCCAAGGCTGTTCATTACATAAACAACTTTGAAAAGATAATGTGGAACAAAGGCAGTCAAAGCCTCTATTCACAAGATGTGTACAAATGTGAGACCCCCATGAGATTTGTCTTGCAACAGCTGAAGCCAGAACAGTCCAGTAAAATACTGAACCACTATGATCTACACTTTCTCCATACCTTGCAGTTGATTCACACTCTTACTTGTTCTTGGACATCACTCAGTCTTCCAGGCCCTTGTTCCAACATTTTGTCCAAATCTATGTGACCCTGTTCCCCAGTTTCACTTACATCTATTATCCAACCTTGGATCTCATGACCCACTACTTTAAATACCTGTGAAAACAAAGAACTGGTTTCCTTTTCCTTATCTTTATATTCAGTTTTCCTAGCAATATCTCCCTTTGGATTCTATCCATACCTATTTTCTCTGCTTCATTATCCAGGTGACCAAGTTATTCACCTAAATGCCTCTCTCCTTCTTCCTCCTGCAATAGGAGAGGAGGACACAGTATTCTTCTTATTATCCACTACTAAATCTTAGTATCACATATTCCTCCAGTTATTGCCCTATTTCTACCCTCTTCTTGACATATTCTCTCATAATTTACATTTCCTCACACCTACTTTATTCATTTACCAACTTCAATTAGTTTCTCCTCTGACCACTACACTGAGACTCCTTCTCAACTTCTTTAATATTGAATCCAAAGGACATATATTGTGCCTTATATTAGTTGATCTTTCATATGCAGTCTAATTGCTGAGCACTAGCTTTCTTGAAATACTCACTTCTCCTGGATTCCAAAATCACTTCTCCAATTCCAATACTCACTTCTCCTGGTATGGTCTCTTCTAACTTTCCTCCTGTATCTATGGGCTACTTCTGATTTCCTCTGCAGAATCTTCCCTTCCCCATTACTGATGAAGAAAGTGAGAAAGGGAAAGAAGCTCTAATTTATGGATTGCCAATTAATGGATACAGAATGAATTATGGAAAATCACCTTTTGTCAAACATTATTTCAGGTAGAATCATCAATAGATGCTGGATGAAAATGTAATGGGAAACAGGATATCTACCCAATTCTCAGGGTATAGTAGCCAGCCTCCCATGATCTTTGCCCCTAGGTAGTATCAGAGTTTCCCATGATCTTTGCCCCTAGGTAGTATCCAACGACACTGAACAGGTTGCTCTGTGTAACCAACAATACTGCAAAAATGAGTGCCTTAAAAGTGGTTAAAATGGCAAATGATATATGTTTTACCACCAAAAAAGGAAACAGGAAAAAAAGATAGTATGTAACATCAGGGCTAAATCACAAAAGAGCGGCAGCTTCCACCTTGCTGTCTTAGATCACTCACCATGGGGAAAGCTAGGTGCCATGTCATACGGACATTTATGTAGCCCTATGGAAACATCCATGCAGCCAGAAAATGAGGTTCTTGCTCAGCCAGCAAAAACATGCTAGCCATGTGAATAAGCCATCATGGAAGCACATCCTCCAACCTGAATCAAGCCTTCAAATTACTATATTCTTGCCCAAATTTTATATATGTAAAATTTATAATATATATAGAATTTATAAAAATCTATAAAATATATATAAAATTTATAAAATCTATAATCAGATGAGAGACCCTGAGCTAGAAATACCCTAAGTCCAAATTCCAGACCCACGGAAACTGAGACAATAAATGTTTATTATAACTAAGCCACTAAATTTTAGGGAAATATGCAGCACCAATTCTGAATTTGTTATAAGGAATGGGACGCTATCATAACAAAAAACCTAAAACTGTAAAAGTTGCATGGAATTAAGTAATGGACAAAAGTTAGAAGGACTTTCAGGAGATTATGAGTGAAAACCTAATGAATACTGAAGAGATGTTACTAGAAAACTTATGGCCTTCCAAGGAGGCTGCTCTCCAGAGCATAAAAGAAAGTGAGAGAAATTTAATTGAAAATTAGAGGAAAAGAGGTCCCTGTTATATAGAGGCTGGAAGTTAAGCAACATTGTTGCCTACGGTAACACAGAAAACAGAAAGTGTACTTAATGAATTGGATGATTTATCTAAGGTAATTTTTTAGGTAGTATGTTGAAAGTGCAGTCTAATTTTTTACTCAAAAAAATACAGGAGTATAAACTAAATTAGGAAAGGCTACTTCCTGGTTCTGAAAATTAATACACTCTACAAAAAGCAAATAATATAAAAGTAAGGGATGGTTTCCAGACAAAGACAAAACCTAAGCCACTCTCAGAAAACCATTCCATGAAAAGTAAAACAAGCATGTGACTGTAAAATCCATTGTTAAGATCAAGGCAGGGGTGTCAGGGTGGCTCAGTTAGTTGAGCATCTGACTCTTCATTTTGGCTCAGGTATGATCTCAGGGTCCTAGGATCCAGCTCTACATTGGGCTCCACACTCGGTGGGGAGTGAGCTTGAGATCCTTTCCCTCTGCTCCTCCCCTCACCCACACATGTACTCGTGCTCTCTCTCTCAAATAAATAAATGACTCTCACAAAAAAAAAAAAAAATCAAAGCAATGCCTCCAAGTACCTAAAACAAGGCTTCAGAGACGTCAAGGTCATAGAAGACAATGAGGAAATATTCCAGAATGAACAGACTGAAAACTGAAAAGACATGAAAATTAAATGCAGTGTGTGATCCTGGACTGGATTCTAGACCAGAAGAAGTTTCCTTCTTCAGTATAGAGGATATTAGTGGGTGAAATTTGAATAGAACCTGCAGATTACCTAACAGCCCTGTGAAAAATGTTAATTTACTAATTTTGATCACTGTACTGTTATCAAGTAGGAAGTTCCATTTTTTATTAAAACTACACATTAAAGTAGTACACTCAGGCTAAGGGGGTATTCTGTTTCTAATTTATTCTGTAATAATTCAGAAAAAGATTATACAGAGAATGAGAAAGCGGGTCAGCAAAGAGAGGAGGGGAGAGGGGACAAGCTTAAAATGTCAACATTTCAAAAATTTGGGTGAGTGGTATAGAGAAATAATGTGTAGTATTTTTCTACTTCTCTAAGTCTAAAATTAATGCAAATTCAAAAGTTAAAAAAAATGTAATCTTTCTGACTGGCTGCCCAACACCTCAGAATGAAGAATCAAACTTGCATCACTTATAAAATTTCCCAGGAACTGGCTGCCCCTTCTTTAAGGAAGTAGTCTCCTGTCACTCTTTAGCCCCACCAAACACACACTCCAGGCATTCTAAACTGAAAGCCCTGTCCTCTCTTAATTCTTTGTACATGTAGAGAAGCTCAAAGCTTAACCTGAGTGAAAGATTTCCAAAAGAAGAAAAGTACACAAAAAAGGGAAGGGGATGACAGGTAACTCTCAATGCTGAAAAGTTTTAAAAAGATACATAAAGAAGTAATGACAACTCTGAGAGTTTTATTCCTCTGAGGGCCACAGAGAATAGCCCAGTTCTTTTTTTTTTTTTAAAGATTTTATTTTTTTAATTTTTATTTTTTAAAGATTTTTATTTATTTAACAGAGACAGAAAGATCACAAGTAGGCAGAGAGGCAGGCAGAGAAAAGAGGGAAGCAGGCTCCCTGCGGAGCAGAGAGTCTGATGCAGGGATCAATCCCAGGACCCTGAGATCATGACCATGAGCCGAAGGCAGAGGCTTTAACCCCCTGAGCTACCCATGTTCCCCAAGATTTTATTTTTTTATTTGAGAGAGAGAGAACACAACAAGCAGGGAGCGCAGCAGGCAGAGAGAGAGGGAGAAGCAGGCTCCTCACTGAGCAGGAAGCCTGATGCGGGACTCCATTCCAGGACCCTGGGATCATGACCTGAATCGAAAGCAGCCACCTAACCGACTGAGCCACCCAGATGCCCCAGCCCAGTTCTCTTCAAAGAGATGAGTAGTCCTTAAGTAAAGGAGGTCCAGTCAATCCCTGAGGTTCAGAAAATACTAACTGAAAACCCTACCTCCCACAAACACCCAACCAACATAGGCTAACAGTATTTATGTTGACAATAGCTCTTTTATCTATTGCCAGTTATGAATAACAGAAGAAAATCAAAAGCAAGTAAGGGGATGGGGAAAACAGTGGGAGATAAATCCTTCTAGCTGTAGTAGGAGACAGACGGTTTTCTGGCAAACCTACTTGGAGATGAATATATTTCCACATAATACTGTCACTAATGGTGACTGCTGTAAAGTATTAGAAGTGTAGTACTATACTTTTGATACATTATGGATTAGTTAACATTAATGAGTGGGGAGAGGATGTGTCTGAAGATCAACCAAACTGGTACAAGATTATCTCAATGTAATAAATAACCACTGATTTCTAAATAAAGACCTACAAATTAGCCTTCAGAAAAAAATCCTTTCTGAAGCTGAGAACGTCCCAATACAATCACAAACTGTCATGTCTGATACATCTCTGCATTTCCTAACCCTGGCCCACATCTCACTCTGTGGCAGTGCTTCTGTAACACAAAAATACCAGGCTTAAAAGAAAATTCTATTTTATAAGGAATCTTAATCATCTTAGAAGATACTCTTTTTAAACAATACCTAATGATACAAACTGTTTAATGAATGAATTAAACCCTTCCTCTACATAGCTTCAATTCATTTCAAACATGTACTTTGACTTTTTTTTGGAAGCGATCCTTTATTCAAAGTCATATCTCACTATTAAGTCTTCCACTCTCCTTGCTGGGATTTCACAGTTAGTATCTAACCAGTATTAATATATCTTGGGTTGCACAGAAATTCTCGGAAAAGCAAAAACTATGTATTTTTTAATTTTCTCATAGTTATACAAAAACTTAACTTATAAATCAGATTTCATTTTAAAATAACTGATTTGGATAGCACAATATTTAGTATGAAATATTCTTTATCACCACTTACTTATAACAAGATTATTTTAAAATATATGCCAGTATGAAGGAGATAAAAAAAATTCAGGAGAGTGACTCCAACATATTTTGTGAACAATACCACCAAAATTTAGCTCGCAATACACAATATTTTAAAATACTAAAGTCTGAATGGATTGTGAGTGTTATGCTTCAATGCAAGATTTTATAATAATAAGCATATCTGAGACAAACCTACTAGATGTTAAAATCTTAAAGGAGGTAAAGAGGGATGGAGAGTAAGATAGTCTATCATAACCAATCTTTTCAGATATATTATCACTTACTTAACATTATACCATAATAAAAAAGTCCCTTCCCAAATATTCCCAAGGCAATCAAACAATTATAACAAAAAATTTATACTGTTTACCTCATAGCTTTATAAATGATCAGAAAAACTGTTACAAAATAAAATGTACAAATGGATTTTTAAGTTTGACAACAAATCAAATTATACTAAACTTATATATACCAGAAGTAAAATGCAAATAGTATTTACATACTAATGCAAATACCAACTGCTAGAACTTATAGCTAAACAGGTTTGACTAAACACAATGTTTTTATCTAGTACTCAACAACTGCAAATAACTCCTAAAATGAAAAATCTCATTCCTCAAGGAAAAAAAGATCAATAAATATAATAGCACTATATTTATTAAACACTATACTACATTTAATAATTGTCCATTAAAAATATCATGACAGGGGATATATTAAGATAAATATGATCATACCATGAACACTTCTTTAAACAAGATAACGCTCAAGAAATGACTAAAGAGAAGAGTATCATCAGTAAAACTTTCTCCTCCCAATTTACACTGCGTCCTACCTGTATCCCTCATTTGTGGATTCAAAGGGTTACATAAAATTTCACGGTCCTTCTTAGTAAAACTGCTAATTAAACTCAACCCGCCATTTTCCCTTCAGCAATCCAAACAACAGACAGCAAGATAGAACCCTATAATTGTCACTATCACAAAACCACCTCATTAAAGAAGATAAATATGTATGTATACTTGCTGCCTACGACTTACAAAACACATATAAACCTAACCAATGCTCTTAAGGTGAATATAAAGTTATAATTATTATTTCGCTCACAACTGGGAATTTAATTTCAAAATTAAAAATTTAAGCTTTTATTTTTTTTTAATTTAAGCTTTTAAAATGTTTACCTTAAAAAAAGGCACAGAAATTCGAGCCAAATCTATTCCCAAATTCTAAGTATTTATAAACATGAAAATGTTCCAAACTATTTTACATCAACTGTTTAAGAGTAATGTTATTTTCTAATTGAAGAGGTCTTTTTTATGCTCACTTTGTTAAAAACAATTCATAGTAGTATCCTTTTCCTATGTTGGCAATTATGTCCTATGAATGATACTACAGTACTTATTATTAATTCACTAAAAATTACTCATATCCTTAAAATAAAAATGTAAGCAGAAAACAGGTAAGTCAGAAGAAGACAGATTAGTATCAGGCAAGCTTTTAGTGCTTTATTAAAAGACAAAATATTCTCAAATAAATGGTATGACATTTGGCCATTTAAAAAAAAAAAAACCATTATTATCAACACTGTGGGGAAAAACAGTCAAGAATATACAGAATTTCAAAACTCTTCCATTATAAAGTGAGAAAGCTGATGAGATTTTTTTACTTACATGTGACATAATCAATTAATAATATATAGCCACAAACTATTATTGCTGAAGTCACCTAGAGATTTCACAAGATGACCACAGCAACACATGCAAGAAATCTCTCTCATGCTTTCAATTTGTATTTCAAATTTTCAGTGGAAATCGGTTCTGCCATACAAACATATTCACAAATATGGCATTATTTTAAACGTTTTTTTTTTTTTACTTTATACTCTCGATTAAGTAAAAAATTTTCAGTATTTCAACATCTCCATCCAGCTATCAAGAACTTAATTTTATCTAAAAAAGCAAAAAAAAATCTATTAAGTCGATGTGCTACATATATAGCAACAACAAATCCACTTACTTTTTTCTCTTTCTCATGATGTTTATCCTGAGAGTGAGAGGAAGAATCACTTAAACTTTGATCATATGACCTATTAGATCCCCGTTTGCTCTTTTTCTAAAAAAGAAAATATATATACATACATGTATATGTATATAAAAATTTTTAAATAATCTTTTGTTAGGCTTAACCAATTCAAGTGTGTAGTATTTAAAAACGTCTACTGAAGTAAAAAAAAAAAAAAAAATTCTCACTATTTCAAACTATATAATCCAGTTTAGACATCATCCAAATATATTGTCTATTATATTCATTATAAAAGAAAATCTAAACCTAAATTTAACATTAATGCCATATTTTTGTTCATTTATTAAAATGTGTGAAAACAGACTATAATTTCAAATAAGCAGTAGCCATGTCACTTTATCACAAAACCACCTCTTAAAGAAATCAACTATAACTTTCAATTTCTTTAAAAACGAAAAGGAGTTTTAACCAAAATAGAGAATGCCATACTGAGGAAGGATGCCAAGACTAGAAGAAAAGAAAAAGAAAATATTTGAGTAGTTACTTTTTGCCATACAAGGAAAAGCAAGAAGTCTTTTAATCTCCTATTTTCAGTATTAAAGCACCATTTTCTAAGAACTTGTCTCTGCAGTTCATTAAGAAAAAAAATAAAGGAAGTATCAGCATTAGACCCATGCATTTTTCAAAGCATTATCGAAAGTACTGCACATTTTATTTAAAATACTTCTACAATTTCATAATAAAGTATGACAGTGAGAGTTATTTGAAGTGTTTAAAACTTAGTGGTACCATAACTAGTTTAAATTAGACAGAAATGACTATGAAAGTTATTCAAAGTCCATGCAAATGTAGAGGTTATACAATCTTATTAAATTATTATAGACTCTTCCTCTCTAGCAAATGAGATAACATATCAATAACTAGCAGTGAGAAAATCCTATTACGCACACTCAAAATCCATCTTATCTTATTTCTATATCATCTTCCATTTAGAAAATTAAGATTCCAATATGCTTTTCACATCTAGGAAGCAAAAATTTTCAATTTCACTTTCTCAAAATTTCTCTTAAGACATTTCAATATTCTTTGTCAGCCCTTAAAATAAATCAAAGTCTTCAATATCAAACAATATATTTAGATAATCGTAAGTATTTTAATATGCATGAACCAGAATAGTCATGAGCTGATTTCATGAGAAAGGGGCCCCTAATGATACTGTTTCTTTAAAAGAAAAGAAGAAAAAATAACCCCACTCACAAAAGAATAATAAGGGGAATAAGTAATAAGTAATAAGAGGAAAAAAAGATACTAAAGAAAAACAAAGAAGATTTAAACTTTCAGTGTACACATCTAATTGTTATCATTAAAAATGAAAAAATAGACACTTAGGACATTAAATATTGATCCTTCAAAGGAATAGGGACACAATATATGTAACAGCTAATCAAATTTTACCAACTCAATCATCCATGCAGCTATGTAACAGTAAAGACTGGCAAAATCTGAAATATTCCCAAAGTTGTATTTAAATACATTTTTCTCAAGACAGTCAACTAAGAAGTTACAAACCAGCTTTTAGCTTTACTATCTCCTAGTAAATAAAAATGAAAATAAAGAAATAATTAGCAAAAAGATGAAAAACAAATGATAGAAAAATCACAAAATGTATAATCAAGTATCAAAAAAGGAAATTAAATGAAAATAGTGTTATAGTTCTCTACACATGCTGCTTCTACTAAATGCATCCTAACATTTATTATTAACAGAAATTATTTTACAATATTCACCTTTATAAATGCACCTAAACAAAGCAAAATCTTTAAAAATTACTTGATCTTTTAATTTCCAGTAAAGAATATGCAAACCAAACAATCCCATGCAAAAATCAAGAGAAAGGGAATAGCTATTATGCTCTTGTTATAGAAGAGTCAAATCTATTGTTAAAACTATGTGTTACCATTTTAATGTTAAATTCAAGATAAATTCTTACCAGCTTACTAAAATGGTATTTACAGTAGCCACAGTATTGGACATTATCTGCACCATTCCCTTCTTCTTCACAAAGTAGTCCTGCAAACTGAGCACTGAAAATAAAAGCCAAAAAATATATATAAAATACATGTAACACACATACTAAACTTCAAACTACAGTATATGTAAAATTAAAATTCACTTTAAAGCATGTAAAATTTGTAATTAAACCCTACACATCTCCTAAGAGAAAAGGAGAAAATGAAATGCTTTATTCTCACTGTGACCAAGCACATTTCACCTCAACCTTTGACTGATATTTTCTAAAGTTATATTTGTAGTTTAAAATAAACTCTTGATCCATCTATCTCTAAGAACGATCAAGACTTATACATGTTTTATGTCACCAAACAGACATTAAATTGCTTTAAGATAACACCCAAACCCATAATTAACACTTCATTTTTGCTTTTTCCCTCTGTATCACAGGTACAAACAGTAAGGCCAGGCCTCTAAAGGGCTAAAAATGACTTGTGATGGGATGTGCCCATAGATGCAGATTACATTCTGTTACAAGGAAAATGCTTCCAGTCATAGAACCACACAGCAAGGAAGAAAAACTGTGTTTTCCAGTCAAAAACAATGGAAGAGGGGCGCCTGGGTGGCTCAGTGGGTTAAAGCCTCTGCTTTCCGCTCAGATCATGATCTCAGGGTCCTGGGATCGAGCCCCACATAGGGCTCTCTGCTCAGCAAGGAGCCTGCTTCTCCCCTCCCTCCGCCTGCCTCTCTGCCTACTTGTGATCTCTCTCTCTCTGTGTTAAAGAAATAAATAAAATCTTAAAAAAAAAAAAAAAGGAAGAAAGTGAATCAAAACCTAAAGTTATGATATTCATTTTTTAAAAAAACACAAAGCACTAAAGTTTACGACCATCATCTTGTCAATTTGTCATCAGTGTCAATTGCCAGTTTTAACATTTCAAAATTACAATAGCATTAGTACATATCTCTACCCAAAAAAAGAACTTTCAATAACTTTGAAAAATTAAGTTCATTATTAACAGAATTTATTTAAAAATCTTTTCTGTTCCCCAAAAATAATCTAAAATGGACTTCTTAAATCTATATACAAAAAGCTCAGGAAATAAAGCAAGTGCCTATACTGGTTGCTAGATATAGACTATTTCTTTTTTTTTTTTTTTTTTTTTTTTTTAAAGATTTTATTTATTTGACAGAGAGAAACACAGCGAGAGAGGGAACACAAGCAGAGGGAATGGTAGCGGGAGAAGCAGGCTTCCCGCAGAGCAGAGAGCCCGATGCGGGGCTCGATCCCAGGCCCCTGGGATCTGACCTGGGCCGAAGGCAGACGCTTAACGACTGAG
>CM053611.1:12097396-12256824 GCA_028646535.1 Procyon lotor
AGAAATTGCCTTTGAGGAGGGGCCCAGATGTTGGACTTGAAAGACAAAAAAGACTTCGATAAAATGGAAATTTTAGAGTTCAAAATTCACCGGAAGAACTCAGTAGTAGATTTGAGTTGGCAGCAGAAAAAGAATCAAGAAACTTAAAAATAGATCAATAAAGGGGTACTTGGCTGGCTCAGCTGGGAGAGCATATGACTCTTGATCTCGGGATCATGAGTTTGAGCCCCACACTGGGTAGAGATTACTTAAAAATAAATAAACTTTAGGGGCACCTGGGTGGCTCAGTCAGTTGAAGTCCAACTCTTGATTTCGGCTCAGGTCATGATCTCAGGGATGTGAGATCAAGCCCCGTCTCAGTCTCTGTGCTGCACGTGGAGCCTGCTTAAGATTCATTCTCTCTCTGCACCCCCTCCCTCTCTAAAAAATAAATAAATAAATAAACTTAAAAAAATATGTCAATAAATATTATACAGTACAAAGAAGAGACATCTTTAGATGATACTATCTAAAGTAGAGTTTCCCAAAAAAGTGAGACACCATCATGTACACCAATATATGTATAATGAGAAAACCAGGAAGGGGGAAAAAAAAGGGGATAGAAACTGTAACTAAAGAAATAATGGCTGAAAACTTCCCAAATTTGACGAAAAACAATCTACAAATCTAAAAAGCTTGATAAATACTGAGAGCCACACTCAAAATGATCAAAGCCAAAACAAAACAAAACAAAGTCTTGAAAGCAACACAAGGGGTGCCTGGGTGTCACAGTCCACTACACATCCGGCTCTTGGTTTTGACTCAGGTTATGATCTCAGGGTTGTGAGACCCAGCCCCATATGCTCCACACTCAGTGGGGAGTCTGCTTAAGACTCTCTCTGCCCCTCCCCCTCTCTAAAATGAATAAATCGTAAAGAAAGAGACAAAAAAGAAGGAAGGGAGGAAGGCAGGGAGGGAGGAAAGGGCACACAAAAAAAATGGATCATCACATACATGAAAATTACAATAAAATTTATACCTGAGGTCTCAACAGAAACAACGGAGGACAGAAGGCAGTGGAATAAGATATTGAAAATGCTTAAAAAACAAAACTATCAACCAAGAATCCTATATCCAACAAAGCTATGTTGCAGAAATATATTCCCTAACAAAAACTAAAGCTACTTTTGGGACACCTAGGTGACTCAGTTAGTTAAGCGGCTGACTTGCTGACTTGGTTTTGTTCAGGTCATGATCTCAGGGTCATGAGGCAGAGCCACACAATGGGCTCAACACAGAGTCTGCTTGTCTCCCCCCCTCCCCTTCAGCCCCTCTCCCTCCTCACACTCCCTTTCTGTAAGTTAATTTTATAAAAAAAAAAATCTTTAAAAAAAAAAAAACTTATTAGACATTTTGTTGCTCCAACCTTGACTAAGAAGAAATACTAAAGGAAATTCATTAGGCTAAAATCAAGTGACATGACACAATAATTGCAATACACACACACACACACACACACACACACACACACACACACACCCCAAGAAGCTCCAGTAAATTTTACCTCAGTAGAGCTGAAATCTTAAAAAAAAGAGACCAATAGACATAAAAAAATCTCTGATAAAGGAAATTATATTGGAAATGATAAAAGACAGTTTTATAATGTATTTCTTTCTCATTCTTCCCTTCATTTAAAAGGCAATAGTACTGGGGCGCCTAGGTGGCTCAGTTGGTTAAGCATCTGCCTTTGGCTCAAGTTATGATCTCAGAGTCCCAGGACTAAGCCCCACATTGACTCAACAGGGAGTTTGCCTCTCCCTGCTCCTGCTCTTTCCCTCTCAAAATAAATAAATAAATAAAATCATAGATAGATAGACAGACAGACAGACAGATAGATAAATGGCAGTAGCATAAAACAATGTCCATAAGTTGTACTGCTGGGACTGTAACACAGAGAAATGTAGTATTTTTGACAATGAAAGCACAACGAAAGAGGATGTGAATAAAGACATACTAGGAGTAAGGAAGTAATACCAGATGGTAACTTGAACCCATGGGAAGAAATGAAGAGAAACACAAATGGTAACTAGGACTACACACAAACACACACTATAGAAATATATTTGTGGTTTCCTTCTCTTAGCTTTAAAAGACAGATTATGTAGAGCAATAATTTTAACAATATATTGTTGAGTTTGAAGTATATATAAACACAGTATCTTCAATAATAATAGTACAAAAAGGGAGAAAGGAATGGAGACATAAAGGAATGAATTTTGTATCTTACCAGAGTTAAGTAGATTCCAATAAGGTAAATATTGTAAGCCCTACAGGAAGCACTAAGAAAATAACGGGGGGGCCTGCGTAACTCAGTCAGTTGGGCACTGACTCTTGATTTGAGTTGGGGTCGTGTGGGGCTGTGAGTGAGAGCCCTGCTTCAGGTTTCACACTCAGCACAGAGTTGGCTTGGGATTCTCTCTCTCTCTCTTCCTCTGTCCCTTCTCCCACTCACACACACTCCAAATAAATAACCCCCCCAAAAAATATAATTTGAGGGGCGCCTGGGTGGCTCAGTGGGTTAAAGCCTCTGCCTTCAGCTCAGGTCATGATCTCAGAGTCCTGGGATGGAGCCCCACATCGGGCTCTCTGCTCAGCAGGGAGCCTGCTTCCTCCTCTCTCTCTGCCTGCCTCTCTGCCTACTTGTGATCTCTCTCTCTCTCTCACTCTTTCTCTCTCTCAAATAAATAAAATCTTTTAAAAATATATATATATATAATTTGAAAATCATGAAGGAATGAAAATGTACACTAGAAAATATCCACATTAGAGAAGGTACTATAAAAGGAAAAGAAACAAAATAGTCATTAAGACAATGCAAACAAAAAGTAAACTGTCAGGGGGTGCCTGGGCAGCTCAGTCAGTTAAGTGACTGAATTCAGCTCAAGTCATGATTTCAAGATCCTGGAGATTCAGGATTCAGATTCAAGAGCCCCCCACCCCCACCCCATCAGGCTCCCTGCTCAGGGAGAAATTTGCTTATCCCCCCTGCCCCTCCCTCTGCTCATACTCTCTCTCTCAAATAAAATAAAAATTTTAAAAAGTAAAATAGCAGGCATAAATCCAACCATATTAATAATAGCATTTAATGTGATTACACTTCAATCAAAAGGCACAGATTAATAAACTAGACTTAAAAAAAAAAAAAAAACAAGTTCCATATACTGTCTACGTGAGGTATACTTGAGATCTGAAAGTACAATTTAGAGTACAAATAAGGGCGAGCCTAGGTGGCAGTCAGTAAAGCACCTGACTTTTGTTTTTGGCTCTGGCTGTGATCTTAGCGTTGTGAGATCAAGTCCCACATTGGGTTCTGTGCTCATTGTGGAGTCTGCTTGATATTCTTTCTCCCTCTGCCTCTCCTGCTTGTGCTCTCTCTCTCTCTCAAATAAATTTTTTTTTTAATTATGGAAGTATAAATAACTTAAAAATATAAAAAAAACAAATACCATGCAAACGGCAACCATAAGATGGCTAAAGTACTATCATTATATCGGATTTAAAAAATAGACTCTTGAAACAACACATGATTAAAGAGAGGTGCCCGAGTAGCACAGTCAATTAAGCATCCAACTCTTAATTTTGGCTCAAGTTGTGATCTCAGGATCATGAGATTATGCCCCACTTCAGGCTCAGCCCTGGACATAAAGCCTGCTTAAGATTCTCTCTCTTCCTATCCCTCCGCCCTTCCTCACCCCTACTCATGCTGTCGCTCTCAAGAAAAAAAAAAAAAAAAAAAAAATTACTAAAAATAAAGAGGCATATTTTTTATTTTTTTTTAATTTTTTTTTTTTTAAAGATTTTATTTATTTGACAGTGAGAAACACAGCGAGAGAGGGAACACAAGCAAAGGGAATGGTAGCAGGAGAAAGAGGCTTTCTGCCGAGAGCCTGATGCAGGGCTCAATCCCAGGATCCTGGGATCATGACCTGAGCCAAAGGCAGACGCTTAACGACTGAACCACCCAGGTGCCCCAAGAGGCATATTTTTTAATTAAAAAAGGTCAACCCATCAAGAAGATAAAACAACTATAACTGTGTGTGTATACATATGTACATATTGAGAGAAAGAAAAAAAGAAAACAAGAGAGCCCCAAGATGTATCAACCAAAGTAGAAATAAGTAACTTGGTAATTTTTAAATGTTAGCTACTAGATCAAGGAGAAAAACTTATAAAATAACTGAGGATTATTGAGAAAATGCTCCCAAACAACAAAAACGTATCTAAATAAAATGTCAAGTATGTGAATAAAGCTATACTTAAGAGGCAAATTCATGGGCTGAAAAGTTTTCACTTAGGGAAAATAAAAGCTGTATTTTAACCTAATTTTTCTTTTTTTTTTTACTATAGAAGTTATAATTATATCAGTTTTTCATCAGTATACTAGTCATTTAACAATGATTATACTGGCCATTTCCATTGGCTGGCCAAAGGCTCTTCCACTAAAGGCTTCCGTGGTTTCAATTATATTATTTTTCTTGCCAGACTTAGCTCATTTTCAGCCTGAAGAATCACCTCTTGCAGCTGGACACCCTGAAGCTGATCTTCTAATTTCTTAACATCTGATTCCACTTCAATCATATTCAGCTTTTTTTTTTTTTAAGATTTTATTTATTTGACAGAGAGAGAGATCACAAGTAGGCAGAGAGGCAGGCAGAGAGAGAAGGGGAAGCAGGCTCCCTGCTGAGCACAGAGCCCGCCCAATGTGGGGCTCGATTCCAGGACCCCGAGATCATGACCTGAGCCGAAGTTAGAGGCTTATGAACCCCCTGAGCCAACCAGGTGCCCCCATATTCAGCTTCTTATTTGTAATCTGTTCTGTATACTTCCTACATGCTGCATTTTTGGGAATTTGCTCAAGAATAGCAAGAATCTTTGTGTACAATCTTCTTAACCTCTCGTGTGGATTCTCACATACAGCCAATTCCACAAGGCTGGTGGCCTTCTTCAGCAAACCTACCCTATAGTGTTGACAGGCAGGGACACACAGTCCTCTTAGCCTAATTTTTTAAATTAAAGAAATAAGGTTCATCTAAAAAAGATTCAGGGGCCAAATTCCAACTCCATCTAAGAAGTAGCTGAAAGCATCACTCCAAACCTAACTTGAACAAGCCACTTAAACCATAAAAACACAGTTCTTCCCGTAACTGAAAGATACAGTTGTAAGGCAACCAAGCAGCCTGAAATCCACGGGGATATACACTCTCCCCACAAATCCCTAAGAACTACAAGAAGTTCTGAATATCCACCAATGATACAGCAAGGAGAAAGAAAGCAGTTAAGAAGAAATTAGCTATGGGGCACCTGGGTGGCTCAGTGGGTTAAAGCCTCTGCCTTCGGCTGAGGTCATGATCCCAGGGTCCTAGGATCAAGCCCTGCATCGGGCTCTCTGCTCAGCAGGGAGCCTGCTTCCCCTCCCCACCTCTGGCTGCCTCTCTACTTGTGATCTCTCTCTGTCAAATAAAATAAATAAAATCTTTAAAAAAAAAAAAAAAGGAAGAATTTAGCTAAAATTTTAACACACTAGTAAAGGCTGATTGTGGGCTAGTAGGACAGTGTAGAACCACCAGAATCACTGACAGAGTTCTTACCCATACACAGGCTCTACTCCACGAACTTTTTCAACAAGCTCACAGGGAGGATTGACAGCAAGGAGACAAAATCATCAGAAATAATCATCCCTGATGGTGCAGGCATGACGAAGTGAATAGGATACCTGATGGTGCAGGCATGACGAAGTGAATAGGATACTACAATTGGTAAGATATGAAATCCCACCTCCTACCCAAACACTCCTTTCAAAAGCCTTAAGCATTTTGAGGCAAACCCTGTCATATCCAAGGCATGGGTAAAGACCCACCATGATTAAGAAGACAAAGGAAAAAGTCTTTACCCTTACATTTTAAGCGAGGGACAGGAAAAATTCCCAACCCCAAATTCCTACCCATGTTAACAATACTATTAGAGGTTTTCTAGTGGTGGGGGAGAGGCAGGAAGCCCTCTTCCTCACAGGTCTTTCCAAGACAAAAATATAGGTCTGCCATGAGGAAGAGGAAGGAATGCTGAAACCCTGAGACCCAGATATACAGGGCCTAACAAAGACTGAGGCTGGACCAAAACAACAGAGAAATCGCAAGCCCAAAACATCAAACAAAAGCAGTCGAACACTAAGGGAAAACCAAAGTGTACCAGGAAAAAACTCAGCATGTCTGACAAAGCATCAACTCTTAAATTCAGAATTTTATCTAAATATTGTAATCTCAAAAGTTCCACATCTCATCTTCTGAATCATCTAAATCAGGTGTGGGTGAAACTGGGTATGGTTGATCCCGAGGCAAAATTCGTTTCCATCTGTGACCCTGTGAAATAAAGAAAAGTTACCTGCTTCCAAGATATAGTGGTGGGATAGGTGTAGTATAGACAGTCCCTTTTAAAAGGAAGTTAGAAGGAAAAAGGGGTTTACTGAAGTAAAGCAGGTTTATAACTCAATAGGACACGTTTGGTTAGAGAATACTTTTCTGTGGTTTGATGTTCTGTCCTTTGAGCCCAATGGGGTAGCTTGCCCCTCGGTCTTCCCCTATTAATACCTCATATTTCAGTTGAGGGCTGGAGTATTAGATTTTTTGCTTCCACAATGTTTGTGTGCAGCCCCCAGCTTTTAGCCTTATCTGTTCACTGGTGCCACAAAGGCTGATTTTTCTCCATGCTCTTCACTTTACCACAATTTTTTTATCCCCCACAGGTCCCAAGTTTGTTCTGTTCACTATATGACAGGCCAGTAAGTCGAGAGGCATGATACTGGGGTAGAAAAGAGATTGTATTCTGAAAGCCAGCCAATCAAAGAGGTGGAGGACTACTGTCCCTAAGAACCATCTCCTCAAGCATGAGATTCAAGCATTTATGTTAGGAAGAGGGGGAAGGAAGTGGGGAGAAGTTAGAGTCAAAAGGTGACTGATGTCTGTAAACATTCAGGGAAGATCAACTAACGTCTTTGTTCTTGGTCAGCTGATCTTTGCATATAGGAGTCTGGTAATGTTCCTGTAAATCTTAAACGTAGCATAGTCATTTCTGTACATACTTCCTTATCTCCTTGGGTGAGGTATATTTCAGGTAAAAAGCAGTTTTTGCAAATTTTAGCTGTAATATGCCTACATGCAGGGCTAAGCAAGAGTTTCTAAGTTTAGGTCACAGTAGCAAGGGAAAAAGAAGCAATATGGCGTCAGACATTGATGCTAAAATGAATTAAGACTTTGGGAGATGGTAGGATGAAATAAAAGTATTTTGCATGTGGTAAGAACATGAAAGGGGGTAACAGATTACTATATGCTGGATTGTGTCCCCCCAAGAAAGGTATGTGAAGGCCTAATAACCCCCAATAACTCAGAATATGGCCTTACTTGGGAAAAGGGTAATTGCAGATTAATTAGTTGAGATGAGGTCACATTGGGGTAGGGCAGGCCCCTACCTCAACATGACTGGTCCTTATAAGAAGAAAATGGACATTTGAGGAAACAGAAGCAAAGGAAGAACACTGAGATGAAAAAGCAACTGGGGTGATAAATCCATAAGTGAAGGAATGCCAATGTCTGCTAGCCACCACCAGAAGCTGGGACGGAGGCCATTTTTTTTAATAGGTAGTAGTGATTTTTTTTTTTTTTTTAGATCTTATTTATTTATTTGACACAGAGAGAGATCACAAGTAGGCAGAGGCAGGCAGAGAGAGGGAGAAGCAGGCTCCCTGCTGAGAAGAGAGCCTGATGCGGGCTTGATCCCAGGACCCTGAGATCATGACCTGAGCCGAAGGCAGAGGCTTTAAACCCACTGAGCCACCCACGTGCCCCAAGAGGGAGGCCCTGAACAGATCCTTTTTCACAATTCTCAGAAGGAACCAATCCCAATACCTAAATTTCAGACTTTTACCTTCCATAACCATGAGAGAATAAATTTCTATTGTTTTAAGCCACCCAGTTTGTGGTACTTTCTTATGGCAGCCCTCGGAAACCAATAAAGAGGTTTTATGAAAAAATGGCTATGAGTTGGTAATGTTTTGGAGTTGGGTGATGAATTGAGATGGGAAGTAGTTTCATTATATTATTGTTTATTTTATGTATATGATAATTTCTAAAACATATTCTTGTACAGGATAAAAGTGAAAACTTTATAAAAGCATAAGTAAAAAAATTAGAAAACATTTGAACAATACAATTAGAAATAAACCCTAAAACTGCTCTTTATATTAGGTACAAAAGAGATCAATCAAGAGCTTAAAGAAAGGTAAAAATCCCAATGAAATGTTCATGTGAAGAAACCCAACAGAAATGAGGTGACACAAAAAGTATTCAACACCTTCAAAAAAGTAAAACTAATTTTTACAGGAAATATCAGTTATTTCTATACTCTTACAAAGATCTCTATTATATGCCCCCACTATCATGGAGCACACCAATCCAGTAGCCTACTTCAAACCTGACTTTTTTGCAGCTACGATACATTCCTTTGTTACCTCAACGTGTAGAGAGAGAGAGATGGTAGATACAAAAGGTACCTGGCTTATCCCCTAAAAAAAAAGGTCACCAGCTGTGTTAACGAGGGATTTGGGTGGTCATAGTTTCAGAGTAGGCCAATGCTTTGAACTTTCAAAGAGAAAAATTAGACCCATAATGGATTTAAAAATGGTAGGGGAGCCTGGGTGGCTCAGCCGTTAAGCGTCTGCCTTCGGCCCAGGTCAGATCCCAGGGGTCTGGGATCAAGCCCCACATCGGGCTCTCTGCTCTGCAGGAAGCCTGCTTCTCCCGCTACCATTCCCTCTGCTTGTGTCCCCTCTCTCGCTGTGTTTCTCGCTGTCAAGTAAATAAAATCTTTAAAAAAAAAAAAAAATGGTAAACTCCATTCTACAATTTTGTACCTTGAGAAAAATCCCTATCAGCAATAGTAACCTGATCAAAATTAGTACTTATTGCTAGGTGCTCTACTGCTACTTAAACATATTTCATGATTTTCTACTACCTGGTGCAGCTGAACACTAGTTGGATGATGAAATCTCATTATTCCAATTTCAGACCCAAAATGTATCCTTATCATTTTTTTCTCATATCTGGCACCTTGATCATCTTATTACTCCTTGTAATTACAAATACAGACATGATATTTATATGACCCTGTAAAATAAAACTTCAAATTTTCTTTCTTTTAAAATAGTAATGTAGGCTCTCTGTTTCCCAACCCACATAACATCCCCATTTCCATACTCTCTCTCTGAACCTGCATGTTCTATTTGTAACCCTGCCATTTCCCTTTCTAACAAGTCAATAAATTTTGGCTTGCATTCAATATGATTTGGTCTAAGAAAAAATTTTGACAGAACAGAATGCCTAACCCAGTAGTATGGAAGATAACCATGAAGAAAGCTCCTACTGGATGAATGAAGGCAGAGACCTAACCTCTATATATGTTGTCAGAGTGTTCCCATAGCTGTGAAAAAGACCACTCTGTCAACATATCCAGATATGCAATTCAACTATTATTTTCCTCACAAAAAAATAAAGAATTGACCATGTGTGTACTCTTGCACAAAAGACATTCACTTCTGACAATCCATACATATTTAATTTCAATATTATGGTCTTCATTGCTACCAATATAGTCATCATGGCAAATGGACTTTCCCTCTTAAAAGGTAGTATTTGATAAGTCATTTTCTTCTTCCATGTGACTTGGAATACTGCAAGAGAAGTTGTATCATTTTGCCTTACGTGTCTCACTTACAGCATGCAGAAAATATCAGATTTTACCCACCTGTGAAGAAAGAGCCAGAGTAAGGTAATAGCTATTACTCTGTTAATTTTCTGGAACTTGCGGAAAGATTTTGTGAATGTGATGTATAACTTCCTTAGTCCTATGCAACTGTTCTGTGCATATGTGCAGAGCTCTGTGTATACAAAGAATGATCTCAGCATGCCTGAGTGGCTTAGTCAGTTAAGCAGCTGCCTTCAGCTCAGGTCATGATCCCAGGGTCCTGGGATAAGGCCCCACATCAGGCCCACCGCTCAATGGGAAGTCTGCTTCTCTCTCTCTTCCTCTGCCTGCCACTCCCCCAGCTTGTGCTGTGTCACATAAATAAATAAAATCTTTTTAAAAATAATCTCTGCATTACGTACAGAAAAATAAGAGTAACACTATAATTTGGTGCATACTATATACAGGTGACCCTTGAACATGCAGGTTAGAAGTCTCGATCCCCCATGCAGTTGAAAATCAGGTATAGGGGCACCTGGGTGGCTCAGCTGAATAGCCAACTCTTGATTTAGGTTCAGGTCATGATCTCAGAGTCATAAGCTCAAGGTCTGCATCGGGCTCCCTGCTCAGAGAGGAGTCTGCTTGTCTCCTATCTCTGCCCTTCCCCCACTCGTGAGCATATGCTCTTGCACACAAGGGCACGCGTGCTCCCTCTCACTCTCAAATAAATAAATAAATCTTTAAAAAAAGAAATCCAGGTATAACTTTTGACTCCCCAAAAACTTAATAGCCTACTGTTGACCAGAAGCCTTAACACATATTTTACATGTTATATGTATTACATACTATATTCTTACAATAACATGAACTAGACGAAAAACTGTTATTAAAAAATATCATAAAAGAAAATACATTAGGTACTGTACTGTACTTACCAGAAAAAATCTGTAAGTGGCAACTTACAGTATGTAAGTAAGCAACTATAATCCTATACAAACTAATTACTTTTCAAAGATTCGATTTTTTAATCACCCTATATCTTGCTACCCCTTCCCAAAAAACTGTAAAGTTTAACTGTGTGTTTATAAATATTTCTTATGTCACCAGTATGAAAAGACAAACTGAAAAAGTACCTGTGGTATATTCAAACAAGATTTTGGTATCATTATTTAAAGAGCTCTTAACTTTAGAAAACCTAACAGTTTAAAAGAGAAGGAGAACACAGGCAACCACCTCTTCAACCTCAGCCACAGCAACTTCTTCCTAGGCATATTGCCAAAGGAAGGGAAGCAAGAGCAAAAATGAACTATTAGAACTATTATCAAGATAAAAAGCTTTTGCACAGAAAAAACAGTCAACAAAACAAAAAGTCAACAAACAGAATGGAAGAAGATATTTGCAAAGGACATATCATATAAAGGGCTGGTATCTAAAATCTACAAAGAACTTATCAAACTAAACACCCAAGGAACAAATAATCTTTTTTTTTTTAAAAAAGGAACAAATTGGGCGCCTGGGTGGCTCAGTGGGTTAAAGCCTCTGCCTTCAGCTCAGGTCATGATCTCAGGGTCCTGGGATCAAGCCCCACATCGGGCTCTCTGCTCAGAAGGGAGCCTGCTTCTCCTTCTCCCTCTGTCTGCCTCTCTGCCTACTTGTGATCGCTCTCTCTGCCAAATAAATAAATAAAATCTTTACCAAAAAAATGAAATCTTGCCATTTGCAACAACACTGATGAAACTAGAGGATATTATGCTAAGCGAAATAAGTCAATCAGAGGGACGCCTGGGTGGCTCAGTCATTGGGCGTCTGCCTTCGGCTCAGGTCATGATCCCAGGGTCCTGGGATTGAGCCCCACATCGGGCTCCCTGCATGGCAGGAAGCCTGCTTCTCCCTCTGACTCCCCCTGCTTGTGTTACCTCTTTCACTGTGTCTCTGTCAAATAAATAAAATCTTTAAAAAGGAAGGGAGGGAAGCAAGGAAGGAGGGAAGGAAGGAAGGAAGTCAATCAGAGAATTATCATATGATCTCACTGATACGTAGAATTGAGAAACAGGGCAGATGATCATAGGGGAAGACAGGGAAAAATGAAACAAGATGAAACCAGAGAGGGAGACAAACCATAAGAGACTCTCAATCTCAGGAAACAAACTGAGGGTTGCTGGAGTGGAGGGACATGGAAGAGATGGGGTGGTTGGGTGATGGACACTGAGAAAGGTATGTGTTGTGGTGAGGACTGTGTGTTGTGTAAGACTGATGAATCACAGACCTATACCCCTGAAAAAATACATTATATGTTAATAATTTTTAAAAATAGAAATTTTTTTAAAAACACAAAAAGATGTATTATTCTAATGACCTGACAAGTAATAAAATAAAAATTAAAATAACTGAACATCATTTTTAATTATCAAATTAACAAATATTAAAACTGATAAAAACCTGGAGCAGCTGGGTGATTCAGTTGGTTGAGCAACTGACTCTTGGTTTCAGCTCAGATCATGATCTCTTAAGTTATAGGACTAAGCCCCACATCAGGCTCCACACATAGCTCAAAGTCCGCTTGAAGATTCTCTCCCTCTGTCCCCCACCCCCACATGCATGTGCTCTGTCAAATAAATGATAAATCTTCCTCAAAAAATGATTAGAAACCAATATAGACAATGGTGTGGTAAAAATGGCATTTTCATAAGTTATTAGCTATATAAATTTGGAAAGCAATCAGGCAATCTCATCAGAACTTTAGAAACAGGTATAGTCTATAACACAATAATTCTAACTCTAGAGTTCTAGCCAAAAGAAATGATCCAAAACACAGAATAAAGGGCTTGGTGAAGCAAGATTCTTGTCATGCCCTAATTTATAACAGAATAATACCTTAGTAATATGGGAATAGTTAGGCAAATTATGACATAAACATTATAGTTAGAATCATCCAAAGTAAAGAGCTAGAAATTGGGACACCTGGGTGGTTCAGTGGGTTAAGTGTCTGCCTTTGGCTCAGATCATGATCCCGGGGTCACTGGATCAAGTCCCACATGGGGCTCTCTGCTCAGCAGGGAGCCTGCTTCTCCCTCTGCTTGCTGTTCTCCCTGTTTGTGCTCACTCACTCTTTCTCTCTCTCTGACAAATAAATAAATAAAAATCTTTCAAGAGCCAGAAATAAAAGCTGTACATTTGGCATTATTATAACTCCTACTTACAGATTTTTTTAAATGCCAAATATTAAAAATGTTTATATATTAAATTTAAAATGTATTGTTTTTAGGACAGAACCCCACAATGGGGTCCATGCCCTGTGCTCCACTCTGCTTGAGATTCTCTCTCCCCTCCTTTCCTTCCTCTGCTTATGAGCACACTCTCTAAAATGAATAAATCTTTTTAAATGACAATAAAATGTATTATTTTTAAATACATCAAATATTAAACTATTTATTATTTGATGTAATCTAAAATTTGGTAATCCTCATTATGACTGGGAAATAGAATTTGAGGATGTATCAAGGAGTATTCTTATAATCCTCCAGAAAATATATGTAAAATATTGTGTTATATTTCAGGTATATATTTTTCTGTAGAAAGAATTCTTATGTTTCATCAGAATCTTGAAGATCCCAAAAAAGTAAAGAAACTCTAGTTTAGGGGTACCTGGTGGTTCAGTGGGTTAAGCCTCTGCCTTCGGCTCAGGTCATGATCTCAGGGTCCTGGGATCGAGCCCCACATCAGGCTCTCAGCTCAGCAGGGAGCCTGCTTCCCCCTGTCTCTCTGCCTCCCTCTCTGCCTACTTGTGATCTCTCTCTCTCTCTGTCAAATAAATAAAATCTTTTAAAAAAAGAAACAAACAAACAAACACTAGATTGGAAAAATCTGACATGCCTTCAAAGTAATTGTCTTCACCTTATATACTTCGCTAAGACTTACTGCTTTAAAATCAAACAACTGAAACAGATCCACTTACTCAATCTTATTCAGCATGATTCCATGCTGTAATAGCACATACTAACATTTTAGCCCTAATTCAACATGCTAGTTTTATATAATGAGAAAAAAAAGAAAGTCCCAATATACAATTTATCCCTGGGTCTGTCTTTTATGAAGTCATCAACTGATCTTAAATCACTTTTTTTTTTTTTAGATTTATTTATTCACTTGAGAGAGAGAGTGTATGGGCACCACACAGGTGGGGAAGGGGGGCACAGAGGGAGAGACTCTCAAGCAGACTTCCCGCTGAATGTGGAACCAGACAGAGCTTGATCTCATGACCCAGAGATCATGACCTGGGTCAAAATCAAGAGTTAGATGCTTTAGGGACTAAGCCACCCAAGCACTCCTTAAATCATTTCTTTTAAAAGTTGGCCAAAAACTCCTTTGTGAATTATTAAATATAATTTTATTACAAAAGACAGAAATGCTCAAGAAGTTTATGCACAACACTAAACTATTTTATAAAAACTAAAGAATCAGCATATGCAATTTGGCATATGTACATCAGGAACAATTTATAGGCTTTTATATAAACGGACATTTATGAGACAGAAAGTAGGGAAGAGCACCTAAACAACTCCTACCTCTTCTGTAAAATTGTCCATATCTATGCTCAATTTCTAATGATGCAGTGGTAACTAGGTATCCATGCTTTGCTAGGTGAAAATGGCTTCTAAGCCCAGGTACCTAGACCAGACTTGCTCTGTTAAAAATTTAGAACTTGGACACTGAGTCAAGTTACTTATAGGGAATTCAGATAAAACGAGAAGCAGAATTATAAATTATGCAAAAACAAGAAGAGACCACAGAGAAAAAAAAAAAAAAGACTGTAGGGTCCACAGTAAAGATAGAACAGACTAATATAATTAATTAAATTAGCAGATTATAACATATAAATCTCTATCATCTAGGAGTGCCCAAGACATCAAACAAACATGAAAAAAACTGATACTGGCAATTTGTATGTTAGTGAGATTATTACGTTTGCTCTCATGAACAATTTTAAGTTAACTATTGTGTACTGGCATTTCCAGTTTAGACTGGACTGCTGCCTTTAAAAGTAAGAGGAGAAAAGAACACAGAAGAAATTATACTGCCATTCTTCCACAGTCCTCAGTAAACCCCATTTAATAAAACTGCCTGAGCCTTGGAGTTGAGAGAAGGCAATTAGAAGTAAAGCTGAACACAGAAGCACAAAATACACAGAGAACAAATATAAAGAAAAATAATTTACTATTCCCTGAGAAAAAGAGAAACAATACCAAACAAAATAGACTATGTATACATGTATATACTGGCCAGTAGAGGAGGGACACTAATACAACGGAGAAAAGCCGAACAGGGAAAGTGAGAATCAGCTGAGGCACAAAAAAGGGCAAAAAGATTTTTCTATAGATACAGTTGCAAGACTATTTTCCTTTTCCAAATGACTCAACTGTCTAGAAAAGAAAAAAAGAATTTAAGTGTTCATTCGAGTAACTAGGATAAAGTGCCAAGCAAAACAAACATATATTAGACATATACAAAAGCAAATATTCAATGCTTCAGCGGAAATGTGAATTTTACCCTGGGGTCTTATCATCATATTATTAATATATGATAGGAACAACTTGTAGACACAAGATCTGTTTTACAAACAAGGTAGTTAAGTCCCATTAACATATGCCAAGAATTTTAAGTTTAGTGTCTTTGTTCTAAGAAATAAGTCAATTAACTTGATGACTCTACATATACTCTATCTCATGTGATGATGATGTACCCAGTACTTACCTTCTTGAAGCTGAAAAGTGACTCTGATTTTTTTCCTCCCTCCTCTTGTGCGTCACCCTAAATTAATGACCATACCTGCTCAATCGAAACTCTAATTTATTACCTAAATATATGTTCCTTCATTCCTAATACTACTCTATTTCGGACCCTCATTATTACCTATGGAACACTGCAAAAGCCTAAACAGTGTCTAAGTAACTACTCCTGTCTATCTTCCCTCTCCCAATCCTCTTCTCACTATCCTTTAGAATGGTAGACCTGTTGAGTTGGTAGATAAGCTCTTGATCTCGATTCAAGTCATGATCTCATGGTTGTGCGATCCAGCTCTGCTCTCAGCCTGGAGTCTGCCTAAAGATTCTCTCCCTCTGCAGGACGCCTGAGTGGCTCAGTCAGTTAAGTGGCTGCCTTCGGTTCAGGTCATGATCCCCGGGTCCTGGGATCAAGTCCCACATCAGGCTACTTGCTCAGTGGGGAGCCTGCCTCTCCCTCCCTTTCTGCCTGCCACTCCCCTGCTTATGCACACAGCTCGCTCACTCTCTCTCTCTCTGACAAATGAATAAATAAAATCTTTAAAAAAAAAGATTCTGTCCCTCTGCCCCTCCCTCTCCACCCTGCATTCTTTCTCAAATAAATAGATTTTTAAGAAAAAAAAGGTAGGCCTGAGTACATTCCTTCCAAGTAAATATAAAATCCTTTCAATAGAAATAAAATTCAAACTCCTTAACATGTTATAAGAGGCCTTTGAAAATCTGGTCCTTGATGACCTCTCTCAGCATTCTACATATCACATTCAAACTCCTGGCAATACTGCCCTTCTCCCTCACCACTACCCTCACTTTCTCTCCATTTCCTCCTTCAAAGCTTTTGCTCCTTCAATCTGTAAAAGTAGCCACTGGTGTGCTCCTTCTTCTTTCCTCCCCTCACAGCCAGCACCTGCAGCCTTCTCACTCTTCAAAATTCAGAGAAGCTACAATCTTTTCTAAGATACCCTGCTTCCCGCTTCTCTTCAGCCCTGTATGCTACATTAAGTAAACATTCTCTGTATTCTAGAATTCTTGCACATTCTACACTAACAATCAATAACTTGTGCATGTGTATCTACCATGTAGGAACTTTATGTATTCCTCATGCTCCCAGCAGTGACTGATACAGAACAGAGCATGCCATACATAAATGTTGGCCAGAGGAATGCACTCATGAAATGTTTAGCTCCACTATCTGAAACCTATCTTTTTAAATGGCACTAATGAGGAATCCCAAAATCAGAGAGAATATTTAGTACTTTCAAACTTTTCCACTCAGATGCTAAATATATTGATCAACACTTCTCGGGGGGCCTGGGTGGCTCAGTCAGTTAAGTGTCTAACTTTGGCTCAGGTCATGATCCCAGCATCCTGCGATCAAGTCCGGTGTCTGGGCTCCCTGCTCAGCAGGGAGCCTACTTCTCCCTCTCTTCCCAGCTCATACTCTCTGTTGCTCTCTCTCTCTCTCTCTAATAAATGAATAAAATCTTTAAAAAAAAAAAAATGCTTCTCTTAATAGCTATCCCCCTACCATTCCTTTTGCAAAAAATGAAGGGATGTTGGGCTAGCAATTTCTAAGTATTCCTCCACCTTTAAGCTTTTACTGTTAAATGACACCATGTTTTTAGGATGCTCTTTGTTTCTTTGTTTGGTCTATTATAACCCTTCCTTTACTTATAAACACTCATTTCTTCATGCCATCAATAAATAAAGACTCTTCAAAAGCATATATACAGAATACATACATCATCTACCAACTGCTCTCGGGAAATTGTAGCTTTCTAAAATAAATGCCTCCTGGGGAGCCTGGCTGGCTCAGTCGGTGGAGCACAGGACCTGATATCAGGGTTTTAAGTTCAAGCTGCAGGTTGGGTGCAGAGATTACTTAACAATAAAATCTTTAAAAATAAAAATAATTAAGATAAAATGTTTCCTTGTTTCTGAAGAACACAAGTCTCTACCCCAAAAATTTCAAAAAAAATCTCTATGCTGCCCTAGTCTTCACATTTCTTAAAAATTATTAAAAGGTAACTAATTTAAAGGGACACCTGGGTGGTTCAGTCAAGTAAGTGCCCAACTCTTGGTTTTGGCTGTGCTCATGCATGGTCTCAGGGTCCTAAGATCAAGCCCCAGGTCAGGTTCCAAGCTCGGCGTGGAGTCTGCTTGAGATTTTTTCCCTCTTCCTCCCTTTTCCCCCTCCCCCCAAGCCCGGCTTACACGTTCTTTCTCTCTAAAATAAATAAACAAAATCTTCTAAAAAAAAAAAAAGGTAACTTAAAGGTAACATATGCCACACATTATGTTTATTAACAAAATGTGTATGTCCATGAAATGAAGACTTGATTGATACAATATGAGAGGTCAAAAAATAAAAAAAAGAATCCGGTGACAAATGGTACAAAAACTGGCTGTTATATATTTAGTGACATATAGAAAACTTCACAACATAAAAAGTCAACACAGTGAGTTCTCTGCAATTTAGATACACTATAGAGAAATTCTAGAAAATTTCCTTTCCTATCATTCACAATATTTCCTTCTGTTTGTTGGTTTGTTTGTTTGTTTTCCTAAATCCCACTATGTTTCACCACACAGGATTATTTATTGTTCTATGAACTGGCTACCACTTTCCCTTTGTACTTACTACACTAATTTATGTTACTTTCTGTCTGGAATTATTATTTCAGGCTTTTTTCCACAGGCCAAATTCCTAGTTATTCTGCAAAGCCCTTATAATCTCTTTGTATGCTTTATTCCATTCCTTAGGAAAAAGTAATCCTTCCTTTCATTATGTTCCATAATATTCCATTCATATTTATTATTATTACAGGTATCCCCCATTTTTCAAAGTCTGTGCTATGCCACTTCGATTTTACAAGACTTATATTAATACTTGTTTTGCTAACTGAAAAAAATCCAAAAGGATTTTTGCTTTTATGAAAAAAGGCAAAAAGGAAGAGTGGTGTTCAACATTTGCTTTGCATTGAGCCATTACAGAGGCAACGTGCACCTGGAGCAGCATGAATGGCACAAGCTCTTTCCTGAGGAACTACGCTGGGCATCTCACATCCAGCCTCCAGAGCTTTGAACTATGTCTGTAACCATCTGTGCTTTGTCCAGTTTATTTTGTGCATTTGGCTCAGTGAGTCGTAAGGTATCAGGAAAGTCTAAGAAAGATTATTTTTCAATCTGGGAATGCTCAAAACTTTTCCCATATAAATTAATGGTAACTGCTTTCTCAATGTTATACCAATTTCAGCTTTGGAAAGGTTTCACAGGAATGCTTTACTTTTGATAGCTGCAGAAGCCTTTATTTATAACATATATTATTATTATTTTCATATGTTATAAATGGAGGGGGAGACAGAGGGAAAAGGAGAAGCAGACTTCTCACTGAGCAGGGAGCCCGACATAGGACTCAATCCCAGGACCCTGAGATCAGGACCTGAGCCAAAGACAGATATTTAACTGACTGAGCCACCCAGGTGCCTGACTATCTTTCTAATTGAAGGTGGCATATGGAAAAAAAACCCTGCATTTTATGCTTCTTTGAATTCCCAGTATCTAGCACAGTGCTGGATACAAAAGACCACAGAGTAAGAGACCAATACATTAATAAATGCTCTTTAACACTCTTTACTACCATCCATTAAAAAATGGTGTCTTCCAAAATTCAACAATCCATTTTCCAATTGTTCCTATCATTTCAGAATTACATGCCTATTAGCCACCCTGAATAATCACGAACAGAATATTAAGCTTTTAAGGTTAACTACACAAATCAACAACCATAAAAATCCAAGAAACAGAGAAGAGAGCTGACTCATAAACACCACTGAGCTTGAACTGTGCCAACCTACTTATATGTGGGATACAGTATAGTACTGTAAATATATCTTTTCTTAGGATTCTCTTAATAATATTTTCTTTCCTCTAGCTTACTTTACTGTACAAATATAGTACATAATACACATAATATATGTGTTTATCCACTAGTTTTTGGTAAGGCCTCTGGTCAACAGTAGACTACCAGTAGTTTAGTTTTTTGAGAGTCAAAAGTTATACATGGATTTTTAACTGTGTAAGAGGCAACACCCTTAATTCACACATTTAAGGATCAGCTGTACAGCACCCTCATATAAGGAAAACTACAAAATGAACTTAATAGAGAGATCATGTTTCTAGAAGTGAAGATTCAGTATTATAAAAAGATCTGTTCTTCCCCAAAATATTTCACTGTAACACTAACATAATCAAAACTTTAGTTAGTCCTACTGTTAATCTGGAAAAAGAAATACGTAACATTTATTCTACCATGTACTAAAATGTACATAAAGCTGTAATAATTTAGAATACGTACTAGGGTAAGAATAAAGAGATGCAACAATGGAACAGAAAAAATGTCAAGAATTTAATAATGATCAAAACAGTATTTCATTTCCTTTTTTTAAAACTGATCTCTACACCCAACATGTGGCTTCAATCACAACCCTGAGATCAAGGGTCATGTACTCTTCAAATTACTCTGTAAAACACAGATTAGTCTATACTGTTGAAAAAGTTGACTATGTGGGAACAGAAAAGTTAGACACATATCTCACCGTATTATAAAATGAACTCTAAATGGATAAAAATTTATATCTAAATAGTCCATTCTTCCTTCTTCCTTCCCTTACTCCTTGAGTATCTTAGCCTTAAAGCCATAAGATAGGTCCAAGCATGGCAGCATCCATGCTGGGGAAGTGGGGAAGTCTAACACAGGTGTCAAAGCCCCAGCAGAGTAAGCTCCCATGAGGATGATGAAAGTAGGGGTAGAGTAGTGCCAAAGCCTAAGCAAGGTGAGGAGACCAACCATTTGAGAGATGGAGGGAGTAGTGATTGAATATCAAATCCCAAAAATGGTGAAAAGGGCAGCCAACGCAGGGAAGCAGCAGCAACCCAGAGTGAAGTGTGGAATCCAAACAAGGTTAGGATGATTGCAGCATTAGAGGATCGCAGCAATCCATCTGTTAATACAAGAGAGACTGATCAAATAAGTAAATTCACTGAGGACAATGGGAGTCAGGTTTCTTACTGTTGGGATGAGAGTCATAAACATGAAAAGATAAAATTTAAAACAAACCCTGCATTGTTGGATTCAATTTGGAGAAATTATGAGTTTATGGTTCCGTCTCTCTATATATAAAAATACATATAGATATGTGTATATCTATAATATATACTCATATTGAACCAAAAGTACCACCATGACCTCACAGACTTCAAAATATAGAGATAAGCACTGAAAAAATATTGATGTGAATGTGTATGTATCTCTGTACTATATATACACATATATTTCCTAGCTATTCCCACTGAGAAGGCCTGAGAGTAGCAATATCCCAATAACAATAATCACACTTACTATAGGACACCTGGGTGGCTCAGTTGGTTAAGCATCTGCCTTCGGTTCAGGTCATGATCCCAGGGTCCTGGGATCAGGTCCTGTATCGGTCTCCTTGTTCAGTGAGGAACCTGCTTCTCCCTCTGCCTGCCACTCTCTCTGTTTGTGCTCTCTCTCCCTCTCTAATAAATAAAATCTTTAAAAATAATAATAACAATCACATTTATTGCCCATTTTGGTTTCCAAAAGGAATCAAGACTCCTTGGAGAAACAGGTTATGATTCCAGGGCTAGGTCAGGAATGATCCAAGATGAGCATGGGAACATACTGTTGCGTCAAAGTAAAGAGCTCACAACATATCAAAGCACACAGAAGCCAGCTTGAAGATAAATGACAGTAATGGAGGAATGACTCATGAAAATAAAATAGTAACACATAAGTCCACATCAGTCTATACTAATATAAATGGATAAATGGGACACAGAGAAAGTTATTCCCTCAAGTGAAATGCCATCTGATGAATGTGAAACAAGGGATGGAAACAGAAAACCATTGATATTTGCTATCAATCACAGTAATAAACTAAGCTAAGAAATAATAATGGATACTAAAATTAGGGGGTAAAAGGCACAAGGAACAAGATATTCATATACAAACTACTTCCTCATAAAATGCTTTATTATAGAGGGGAAAAAAGATTAACTTCCCAGTGAAGAAATCTTACAGACACCATCTTAATCAAGTGATCAATGGGAAAAACCAAAACCATGTACCACCTGACAGGATGCAATGAAAATACGGCATCACTTCTGTGATATTCCCGCTAAAATACGAGATCTAAATTTAATCATGAGGAAAATCCAAAATAGCAGAATTTCTACAAAATAACTGGCCCGCAATCTTCAGAAGCATCAAACTTATGAAAGTGAAGGAAAGACTGAGTTACTATTTAAGATTAAAGGAGACTTACAAGACGAAGTACAATCTGTGATCTCTTTGCTATAAAAGGCATTACTGGGAAAATGGGGGGAAACAGGAATGAAAATTAGGGAAATGATGATGTCGATGGATTAGACAGTAATAATGGATAAAAGTCAATATCCTCTTTTTGATGGCTGTACTCTGGTCATGCAAGAAAAGTCCCTTCCTATAGGAAATGCATACTGAAGCATTCTGGGGGACCCCTGGGAGGACTCAGCCGATTAAGTGGCTGCCTTTGGCTCAGGTTATGATCTCTGGGTGATGGAATCGAGCCCTACGACAGGCTCCCTGCTCTGCTCAGTGAAGAGTCTGTTTCTCCCTCTCCTTTGCCCCTCCCCCCCTCCGCTCATGTTCAAGCTCTCTCTGAAATAAATAAATTCTTTAAAATAAAGCATTCTAGGATGTCAGTATATACTGATAAATAACTCTGAAAAGGTTTACAAGAGGAAGAGCTCTTTGTACTATTAATGCAACCTTTATGTAAATTTGAAATTACTTCAAAATTGAAAAGAAAAACAAGTACTTAAAAATATGAACTTGATGAACAATAAAGGAACTTAAAAATGTGAACTTGAAAGTACTAATAAAAAAATTTATACATTAGCATGGAGAAAAATTTTCTTTGTGTGGCATCAAAAGCAGAAACAGAAAATAGCTGTGTAAATTATATAAAAATGTTAAACTTTTCAACTAGAAAAAAAATAACCTGCTAAAATACCATCAACAATAAAAACCATGAAGACATGATGAAAGTTAAAAAGCAAATATTAAATTATGGCCAAAAGCATATACAGCAAGTATACAAGACAAAAGAAAAAAATCTCTAATATAAAAAACACTTTGTAAGAAAAAATTTTTAAATGCAGTATTAAAATGAACAAAGAGCTATTCAAGATCAATTAGTAAACACGAGTAACTTTTTTTAACTATAAAATATTTAACCTAGGGGCGCCTGACTGGCTCAGTGGGTTAAAGCCTCTCCCTTCAGCTCAGGTCATGATCTCAGGGTCCTGGGATCGAGCCCTGCATCGGGCTCTCTGCTCGGCAGGGAGCCTGCTTCCCCCAGCGCCTGTCTGCCTCTCTGCCTACTTGTGATCTCTCTGTCAAAAGAATAAATAAAAAATCTTTAAAAAAAAATAAAATTAAAATTAAAAAATATATATTTGACCTAATATTTTTCACTAAAACAAACAGCAAAGGGGGTGCCTGGGTGGCTCAGTCAGCTAAGCAGCTGCCTTTGGTATAGGTCATGATCCCAGAGTCCTGGGATAGAGCCCCATGTCAGCCTCCCTACTCAGTGGGGAATCTGCTGCTTCTCTGGCTCCCTCAGCCACTCCCCACCCACTCATGCTCTCTCTCTAAAATAAATAAAACCTTTTTGTTTTTAATTAAATAAAAGAACAGCAAAGATTGTTTTAATGGTAATATACAATACACTTAACAGGATATAAGATTATGAGTAACCTCATATATTACTCATGTAGTATAAATTTGAAACTGTATTCCAGAGGACAATTTCACACAATATATTTACATAAGTTTACAAAATATTCACAGCCTTTTACACAGAGATTCCATTGGTATATACAAGCCAAAGCCAAAGACAAACAAGGCCCGTCAGAGGAAGGGATTCCTTGATGAAATTAGTTTATCAAAATTAATAACACTCTGTATTACATGCTAAGTATCCACTAAAAATAATGGCAAAAATCTAACAGATACAGAAAGATGTCCAGGGTTGATAAAGTTTCAAAAACAGACAACAGTATAAGCAATATAATCCATTTTTTACAAATATTATATATAAAAACGTACACACAAAAAATCTAAAACGATCATAAAAGAAAAGACTTAGGACGATTTCTGTCTTGCATTTTTCTGTTTCCTACATTTTTAAATTTTAAATATAAATATTAATAATCTACATTATAAAACACTTAACACAAAAATATTTGAAACCTTAGAACTGATGATACCTCTCCCCCACAGAAGTGGTATTAAATGGTAACACTATATTTAAAGACACACTGGATAAAAGAAAAGTCATCTAACATTCAAAAGAATGTTCTTAAGAAAAAGCCAACAACAAAAATCCCACCTTGAGGATAGAAAATCATTTGGGAAAGGAAAAAGAACAAGTAATACTCTGTAACAGAATTATTTTTAAGAGAGGATATTTGATATAATAATAAATGTTATACCAAATAATGATTAATTCAAATTTAATAGAACCTTTATGTTTGAAAGAACATAAAAACCAGTAATTCTTAAAGGACTAATCTATGAGAATTTAAATGTCATTTAAATGTTAAAATACTGACTATCTAGGTTAGCATAAAAGATAATATAGTTTTGTTTTGTACTCCTATGACTTTAGAATATATTTTAATAATTACAGTTTACCATTTAGTAATTATACTTTTTTCAAATCTCTCTGGAATCTGATGGAGGCATATGATTTAAAATTTTTAATGAAGGCCTATAATAAAACAAAATAAAAAAAAATCCTTTACAGTTCCCAGCTTTAGAACAAAACAATTATATTTGAACATCAATAAAATAATATCCACCATACCTTATTGTAACGATCATGTGGAACAGATTGTAAAACAATTGGTTCCATTGTAGAAACATTGGCAAACTGTACCTCTGGAATATACAGGGCACAAACCACATGAGCCCAACCTAAAAATAAATAAAAGTAACGTCATTTTCCAGTTTTCAATAAAACTTTTTGAAACATTAATAAAATCATTAACTTTCTAAAGAGATCCTTTAAATGCCCATGTTAAGTAAATGCACAATAAAACACGAGCACATTCTCATTACTAACTGTATAGTCAGACCACTACTGATAAAGCACTCAATCGTTTCTCCAACATAGTAACACAAATAAAACATTTTTAAAATTCAAATGCTAGCACTGATACTTCTTATAAGAGTACACTAAATAATTCAAATAAATATTATTTCTGAAAACCACTTTAAAAATAAGATAAAATAAGGGGCATATGGGTGGCTCAGTCAGTTGAGCATCTGACTCTTGATCTGGGCTCAGATCATGATCTCAGGGTCATGGGATTGAGCCCATCAGGTTCTAGGCTGGGCATGTAGCCTACTTGGGATTCTCTCTCTCTCTCTCTCCCTCTGCCCCTATTCCTCTTTCTCAAAACAAAAAAGGAAAATATAAGTAAAAATTTTAATATTTTAATCTTAAATGCCAATAATAAAATTTTAAATTTTTTTAATGTTGATACTTTAAATACTAGTACTAACATTATTTTATTATTTCAATATTTTACTTAAAATATTTTAACAATTGATATTAAATATTAATGCTTCTTTTAATTTTTTAAAATGTGACTGAAGGTATCAAAAAGCTGTGATAATGAGGAATTACTGAGCCAAAACTGGAAAAGATGAGAGTACAGCTTTTAGCCACTTTTGCCACCCAAGAGACATCTGCCTACTTCAGAGAAAACAAGTAAAAAAGGTGAAAGGTGGTTTTGACAAACTCAGAAAGCCAAAAGAACAGGGACGTAGGTCCGTTAGACAACTGAGGGAAAAGTGGAACTCGGAAGCCCCTAACCCCCTTCCAGCTGAGATAATGAAGGGCTGCAAGTCAGAACAATAAGCTAAAAAGTAAATGGACCCTCAAAGAGACTGCACCAAGGCTATGATTATCTCACACTCTAAAACTGGACTCATGTAATACTAAATTACAAGTATTTGTAGAAGCAAATATACATCCTCTTTGAAGGAAAACAATGTAATTTTAACTACGAATAACTTCTACGATTAGTTCATTACCATTTTCAGCAGGATAAAAAGTACCAAACACATGAGAGATAAGACAACATAAAAATGAAAACCAGCAGAAACAAGAAAATCAAAACAGATCTATATTTTGGAGTCTCGGCCATAGACATTAAAATAAGTATTCTTATTATGTTCAAATACATACAACACAAAATTGAAAATTAGTTCAAAGAACTGAACACCGTAATAATAAACCAAAAATACCAGAAGTAAAAACAAAAATTTGTTAAAAATCAATGGGCAGGGCACCTGGGTGGCTCAGATGATTAAGCATTTGCCTTCGGCTCAGGTCATGATCCTGGAGTCCTGGGATGGAGTCCTGCATCGGGTTCCCTGCTCAGCGGGGAGCCTGTATCTCCCTTTGCTCCCCTCTCTGTCTCTCTCTCTCTCTCTCTCTCTCTCTCTCATGAATAAATAAATAAAATCTTAAAAAAAAAAAAAAAGAAACCAATGGGCAGGGGGCACCTGGGTGGTTCAGTCCAGTTAGGCATCTGACTCTTGATTTCAGCTCAGGTCATGATCTCAGGGTCGTGAGATCAAGCCCTGCGTGGAGCCTACTTAAGGTTCTCTCTTCCTCCCATCTTCCCTCCCCACTTGAACACGTGTGCTTTCTCTCTTGTTCTTAAAGAAAGAAAGAAAGAAAGAGAGAAAAAAAAAGAAAATCAATGGGTGGGATTAACAACAATTTAGACATGAAAACAGAATTAGAGGGCAACAACAAAACAGGTCAGAAGAAAATATCCAAAACGTTAATACATTAGAGTTCTTTCAAGCCAAGGCATAGGGAGAGGAACTGAAGCCAAGCTCAGGACACTCCCAAAGTTTAGAAGACTAGGTGAGACCAAAGCAGGCAAAACTAGCAGGACAAAGAACCAGAAATGAAAGTTCTTCACATAGAAAACAAACACAGGCAGAGATACACAGAGAACACCACTTGAATATTAAAGGAGAGAACAAATGAGTGAAGAAATTACCTGAGGCTGGAATTAAAGAGTATCTGGCAGACAAAAAGAGCCAGGAACATTGCCTGGTCCCCCTAGCCAGACTGGAAAAATTCAACTTACAAGGCATTGGTTATGTGAATACTCAGAAAGATCTTGCCTCAGTAGTGGGGAATAATTACCCTTAGACCAAGCACTGCTCTAGACCTATCTAATAAATCATAAGAGCAAAAGCTGAAAGGATCTATCTATTTTCAAAGAACCTAACTGTATCTCAGAACAAACCTAAGAAAATTTAAAGGAAGGCAAAAATATCCAGATTTATGTTAGCAAAAAAAGTGAAGCAGACAGCTCCAAAAGCACATTCCACCAAGGAAATATCAAAAAATCAAGCAGGAACTAAATCAGAACCAACTTTGTTACAACTCTGGAAAAGACTAAAAGATTTGCAGCAACCAAACGCTAAGTTAAGAAAAAGGCAACCTGGGGCACCTGAGTGGTTTAGTTGTTAAGTGTCTGCCTTTGGCTCAGGTCATGATCCCAGGGTTCTGGGATCAAGCCCTGCATGGGGTTTCCTGCTCAGCGGGAAGCCTTACTTCCCACTCTCCCACTCCTCCTGCTTCTGTTCCCTCTCTCACTGTCTCTCTGTCAAATAAATAAATAAAATCTTTAAAAAAGAAAAGAAAAAAGAAAAAGGCAACTTAAAAATGGTAGGAAAGCTTTGGACATTTTTATTTTCCCTTAACTCATGCCCACACTAGGCTCAGCAGAAGTCTAAAAGATAGCACTCATTGAGTTTCCAATGTGGTACCCTGGTTCTCCATTCCATAGGTTCAGAGACTTAAGTACAGACACAGAAGATATAAAAAAGATCCACAGTAAACAATTACTTAAACAGAAATAGTAAGCATTCATTGTAGGGTTTATAACAAAGATAAACATGACAATAACTGCATAAAAGCCAAAAAGAGAGAAATAGAATTATATGATTTTGAGGATTTTAGACTATATGAGAAATAGGAAAATAGTATCACTTGATGGTAAACTATACTGAGAAAAAGATGTAAACTTTAAGCCCTAAGACAATGATTAACACAACACAACATTTATGGCTAATAACACAACAAAGTAGACAAGATGGAATCATAAACATCTCAAAAGAAGGCCAAAAAAAAAAAAAAGAGAGGGAGAGAGAGAGAGACAGAGAGAGAACAAAAAACAAATGGAGCAAATAAACAAGTATCGGGGCACCTGGCTGGCTCAGTAAGTAGAGCATAGGACTCTTGATCCTGGGGTTGTGAGTTTGAGCCCCAAGTTGAGTGTAGAGGTTATTTTAAAAAATAAAATATTTAAGAAAAAAATAAAAAGAACAAGTATCAAGATGACAGATTTAAATCTAACCATATCATTAATCACATTAAATGTAAATTAACCACTCCAATTAAAAGACACAAATTGTTGGAATGAAGATAAACAAATGGTCAATAAGCACATGAAAAGATGCTTAACATCACAAGTCATTAGAGAGATGAAAATCAAAATAAAATTAAATAACATTTCATATTCATCAGAATGGCTAAAACCAAAAAGACAAACATTATCAAGTATTAATATAGATAGGATGTAGAAAAACAGGACATCTAATGCACTGTAAGTGGAAATGTAAAATGGTACCTCCACTTTGGGAGAGAGACTGGCAATTTCTAAAAAGGATAACAGAGTTAACACATGACCCAGAATTTACACTCCCAAGAATAACCTGAAGAATGAAAACCTATTTCCACACACAAAAAAATTGTAAATAAATGTTCACAGCAGTACTATTTGTTCATAGCCGTATTAATCAAAATAGCCACGTGAAAACAATCCAAATATCCATCAATTGTTGAATGGTTAAGGAAAATATGGTACACTGATACACTGGAATATCATTTGGCACTTAAATGAATTACTTAGACATGTTGCAACATGTATAAATCTGGAAAACAGTACACTAAGTTAAAGAACCCAGTCACAAAAGACCACATATTGTATGATTCTACTTATATTAATGTCCAGAATAGGACAAGTGGACATAGAATAGGTTAATAGCTGCCAGGGTAGAAGTGTTTAAGGGAAATAGGAAGTAAATGCTAATAATGGTGACTACATCTTTTTAGCTTATGAAAATGTTTTAAAACTGACTGGGATGATGGTTGCACAAGTCTTTGAGTATTTTTAAAAACACTAAATTGTATACTTTAAATTGATCAGTTGTATGATATATAAATAAAGCTGTTATATAAAAAATTAACAATAAGAAAAATAACTCAATTTTTTAAATGGGCAAAAGATTTTCAAACACAGACATCACCAATGAAAATAAAAGAATGGCAAATAACCACCTGCCAAAGAGCTCAAACTTACTACTCGTTAACAAAATGAAAATTAAAAGCAAAAAGATACCATTCTGCACCTATTAGAATGGCAAAAACTAAAAAGAGTGACCATACCAAGTGTTGAGGATGCTGTTGATGGGAATGTAGAATGTTATAACCACTTTAAAAACCAGTTGATCAGCTCCTTAAAGAATTTAACATGCACTTATCATTATAAGCTAGCCATTTCACACCCAAGTATTTATCCAAGACCAAAAAAGACTATGATTATAGAATATACATACTTAAATGTTAACACTAGCTTAATTCGCAACACCTAAAAATATAAACAGTAAACTGCTATATCCATACAAAAGAAAAAAGTGACCAAAAAAAAGGAATAAATTATTGATGCATGTAACAACAAAAATAATCCCAAAATATTTATACTCATGGAAATTAGCGAGACAAAAATAGTGTCTGTATATACTATACACATATTTGAGTGTCTAGATACACATGCATACATACACATATATTTTCCACTTAAATAAAATGCTAGAAAAATACAAATTAATCTATAATAATGGAAAGCATTTCTGGTTACCTGGGACAAGGCTGGGGAGAGGAGGGCTGGTATACATATAGTACAAAAGAGTAAGAAAAAGTTTTAGGAGTGATGGATATGTTCACTGCCTTAATCATGTTGATGACTTCATGGGTATATACATAAGTCAGAATTTAACAAGTTGTTCACTTTAAATATATACAATATACTGGATGTCAATCACATCTGAATAAAGTTGTTTTAAATATTTTTTTAAAGAATAAAAATTGTAAAAGGGATCTCATTCCAAATTCCAATTTATATTAAATGTTAGGCATTTATACACAACAGTTAAGGCAGAGATTGAAAGGGACAGAGTTGATTAAAAAAAACAACATACTACCATTTGCTGCCTATAAGAGACACACTTTTAATACTGATAAGTTTGAAGCAAATGAATGGAAAATTATATATGATGCCAAAAGTGAGAATACGAAAGCTGAAGCGACTATTTTGATGTCATATAACACTACAAAACAAATACTTCACAGCTAAAAAGGGACATTTCCTACTGATACTACTGATAAAAGAATAATTCAGTAGATCAACAATGAGAAGAGTGTCTACACCTGATGACACCTTAAAATACATAAAGCAACACTTGACATTATTAAGAAATAGACATCATAACCATCAGATATGGTGCCCCATATCATGTGGGGGATGGAGCCCCACATCAGTTTCCCTGCTCGGCAGGAAGCCTGCTTTCCCTTTTTCACTCCCTATGCTGGTGTTCCTGCTCTCGCTGTCTCTCTCTTTCCGTCAAATAAGCCCTGATACTCAGGAACTAACAGATGAAGCAGATCCCTCCCAAAAATCAGTAAAGACGTAAAAGAGGTAGGAGTGCCTGGGTGGCTCAATCAGTTGGTCAAGTGTCTGACTCTTGACTTTGGCATAGATCTTGATCTCAGCGTCATGGAATCAAGCCCCATGCTGGCCTCCATGCTCACTGGGGAGTCTGCCTGAGATCCTTCCTTTCCCTAACCCTCATTCCCTCTCTAAAATAAATAATCTTAAAAAAAATACATAGGGGCACCTAGGTGGCTCTGTCATTAAGCATCTGCCTTTGGCTCAGGTCATGATCCCAGGGCCCGGGGATGGAGCCCCACATCAGTTTCCCTGCTCGGCAGGAAGCCTGCTTTCCCTTTTTCACTCCCTATGCTGGTGTTCCTGCTCTCGCTGTCTCTCTCTTTCCGTCAAATAAGTAAAATCTTTTAAAAAAGAAGAAAAGACCTATAAAAAAGCTCTACAGTATCAGCTACCTTGATCGGACTTTTTTTTTTAAGATTTTATTTATTTATTTGATGAAAGAGAGAGCACAAGCAGGGAGGGCAGAGGAGGGAGAAGCAAGCTCCCCACTGACCGTGGAGCCCAATGCGGGACTCAATCCCAGGACCCTAGGATCATGACCTGAGCCGAAGGCAGACACTTAACCAACTAAGCCACCCAGGTGCCTCAGTCTGAAATTTAGAGAATACTATCTACATTCAACAGCAGAATGCATATTCTTTTTCAAAGGCCTACGGTACAGTCAGCACAAACTGTATGCTAAGCCCTAAAATAAGTTGCAGTGAATTCTAAAGGACTAAAATGCTCTATAGAGTGTAATCAGTGACCACAATGAAATTTAATTACCAACCAATAATAATTAGATATCTAGGAAAACCAAGAGTCAAAAAGAAAATCACAAGGGAAATTGAAAAACATTTTTAACTGAATGGCAATAAATTAACAGCATACCAAATTTTGTGACATGCTGCAAAAGAAGTGCTAATAGGGAAACTTACATCTTTATACACTTTTATTAGAAAAGAAGATCTACTGGGTTGTGGACAATGGGGAGGGTATGTGCTATTAAGTGCTGTGAAATGTGTAAGCCCGAAGATTCACAGACATGTACCCTGGGGCAAATAATACATTATATGTTAATAAAAATTAATTAAAAAAAAAAAAAAAGAAAAGAAAAGAAGATCTATGGAGGGGAGGGGAAGGAGTGGGGGGTTAGGTGAGCCTGGTGGTGGGTATTGAGGAGGGCACGTATTGCTTGGAGCACTGGGTGTGGTACATGAACAATGAATCTTATAACAGTGTAAAAATAAAATAAAAGTATTTGGGGAAAAAAAAAAGATCTAAATTCAAAGACCTAAGTTGCTATCATAACAAGTTAAAAAAGAAGAGCAAAATACACACAAAGTAATTAAGAGGAAGAAAATAGTAAAGAGGAGAAATCTGTAAAATAGAAAACGGAGACAACTTGAAAAATTAATGAAGCAAAATGTTGTTTTCTTAAAAGAATAAACAAAACTGACAAGTTCTATAAACACTGGTCAAGGAAAAAAAAAAACTGAGAATACAAATCACCAGTATCAACAATAAAAATGAGGTTATCACTACCCATACTATTGATCCATCAAACATTAACAGGATAATAATACTGCAAACAACATTATTCCAATAAATTCAGCAAGTTACATGAAGTAGTCAACTTTCTTGACAGAAGAACAACATAGGAGCATCTCTATACACCTACTTTTCAAAAATAAATTTATCAAGCAAATTCCCAGAAACATTTCACTCTAACATCAGAAGGTTTCATTGGTAAATTCTATCAAACATTCAAATAAAAAATAACGCCTTTTACATAAATTTAATGATTTAAAAAAACCATAGTCCTTACATAAGAAATCTGACAAAATCATTACAATTTTTAAAGAAATGGAGAATTAAAGTACATAACAACAATAAGATGTCTGTCAAGAATTGGAAAAATTAATTTAGTTCCCTAAGTTTCATAGGGTTCATAAAGAAACTAAAAGCATATATTAATAGAGGGGATAGAACAGAATGACAAAAAGTTATCCAAGAGAAACCTCTACACATCTATTAAAATGACCAAAATCAAGAACTGACAACAAAACAAAATAACAAAAACAACAACAAAATCCAGACCACTGACAACAAATGCTGGGAAGGATGAGAAGAAACAGGAATTCTCATTCATTGCTAATGGGAATGCAAATGATATAGCCACTCTGAAAACATTTTGGCTGTTTCTTAAAAAAAAACTAAACATACTCTTACCAAATGAGCAAGAGTGTACTCCTTATTATTTACCTACCCAAAGGAAATAGAAACTTATATCCAGACAAAAACCTGCACATGGATGTTTATAGCAGCTTTATTTGTGACTGCCAAACTCAAAAGCAAGCAAGATGTCCTCATATAGGTGAATACATAAAGTGTGGTACAGTACATCCAGACAAACCAGAAATCAGAACTAACAATAAATGAGCTGTCAACCTATAAAAAGACATAGAGGAAACTTAAGTGAAAAAAATTAATCTGAAAAGGCTACATACTATATTATTACAGCTACATATAAGACATTCTGGAAAATGCAAAACCATGAAAAAAAAAGATCAGTGGTTGCCAGGGATTAGCAGGGAGGGAGGGATAAATAGGCAGAGCACAGAGGATTTTTAGGGCAGTGAAAATGATGCCCCCTAAACTGTATGATACTATAATTACAATACTGTGTGATATTATAGGTCATTATAAATTTGTCCAAACATACAAAATGTACAACACCAAGAGAGAACCCTAAAGCAAATAATAGACTTTAGATGATATGAGGTTCATTAATGATAACAAATGTTCCAATCTGGTAAAGATGTTGATAATGAGGAGACTATGCATGTGTAAGAACAAAGGGTATACAAAAACCCAACTTCTGGGGTGCCTAGGTGGCTCAGTCGGTTAAGCGTCTGCCTTCAGCTCAGGTCATGATACCAGGGTCCTGGGATCGAGCCCCACATCAGGCTCCCTGCTCAGTGGGAAGCCTGCTTCTCCCTCTCCCACTGCCCCTGCTTGTGTCCCCTCTCTTGCTGTGTCTCTCTCTGACAAATAAACAAATAAATAAATAAAAATCTTAAAAAGAGAAAGGAAGAAACCTAACTTCTAGTAAGATTTAAATCCAAATCTTTAAATCCAAATCCAAATATACACAGGCACACAGAAATGCAGACAGACACACACCTATATACATACATTAAATGTAAATGGAGTAAAATTTACTTCAATTAAAGACAAAAACTGTTGGACTAGTAAAGACCAACTATTTGCCGGTTAACAAGAGAATTCACAAAAATTAGAACTGAAAGAAGATATACCATCTGGAAACAAAAACTAGTAGAGACCTAATGCAGTTATGTTAATATCAGCTGAAATATACTTTGAGACCCCCCCCCAAAAAAAGCAGTACCAGAGAAAAAGAGCAGTATTCTACAATGATAAGAAATCCAATTCATAAAGAAAAAATACAGCAATTCTAAATTTGCATGCACTTAATAACATCATCAAAATATATAAGGCAAAAACTGAGATGACATAATGACAATGTGAAATATTAACATATCTTCAGTAAATGACAGAATAAGCATTCCACATAACAGCAAGGATATAGATGATCATAACAATGCAAATATCAAAGACAACCTTATGTATATATATAAAACACTGCAACAATCCAAGACTATAGAACTTTTTTAAAACACATATAGAACTCTTTTAAAAACTGACCATATCCTAGCAATAAACCAAGTCTCATTTAAGATCCCATAGGACTGAAATCAAAGACCATGTATTCTGATGAGATTAAATTCAAAACTGATAATAAAAAGAGAAATCCTCCTGTACTTGGAAATTAAACAAACCCCTTAATTATGAATGGGTCAGAATAGTAATTAGAAAGGAAGTTTAATTATAATAAAATTATATCTAAGTTAGAGGGTAAGTTAAATTTCTCTCCAGAAATATACAATTTGAAAAGTATACACTGGAAAGCCTGCAAATTAATGAGCTAAATAAATTTCCATCTTAAAATTTTAAGAGAGAGTCAAATAAAACTCTCAAAAAAGTAGAAGGAAATAAAAATGTATTTGGAAATACTTATCTTCTGGGGTGGTTTTTGTTTGTTTGGGGGGAGTGATAGTCACTCTTCTAAATGGGTGTGCACTGATGTCATTATGGTTTTAATTTGCATTTCTACATTGATTAGTGATGTTGAGCATCTTTTCATGTGCCTGTTGGTCATCTGCATATCATCTTTGGGGCAATGTTTATTCATGTTCTTTCCCCATTTTTAAATCAGGTTATTTACTACTTTTGTTGTGGAGTTCTAAGAGTTCTTTATATATTATCACCCATTCCATTGCCTTTCCAATCTATTAACTGAGTTCTCTGATGCACAAAGTTTGTAAGCTTGTATGGTTCCACTTGCCTATTTTTTCTTTTTCTATTTTTATATTTTTTTCTTTTCTGGCCTATGTATTTGGTATCATTTCCAAGAAATCATTTCCAAGCCCAAAGTCGTGAAGCTTTTCCCATATGTTTTCTTCAAGAAATTTCATAATTTAGAGTCTTATGTACCTAAATCTTTGATCTACTATGAGTTAATATTTGTGTATGGTGTAAGATAAGAGTCCAAGTTCATTCTTTGGCATGTGGATATCCCATTTTGCCAACACTATTTGTTGAAGAAACTGTCCTAACAACTAATTTTTACATGTTGATTTTGTATTCTGCAACTTTGCTGAATTTTTTAGTGCTAACAGTTTTTCTGCCAAATCTTTAGGGTTTTCAACAAATATGATCATATCATCTGCAAACAAAGATAATTTTACCTCTTCCTTTTTAGACTAGGTATTTTTTATTTCCTTTTCTTCCTTAAGTACTCTGGCTAAGACTCCAATAATACGTTGAACAGTCATGAAGAAAAGCAGGTATTCTTGCCTTATTCCCTGTCTTAGAGGAAAAATTTTGTCTTTAACTACTGCGTATGTTAGCTATGCGCTTTTCATTTATGGCCTCTGTATATATGTTAGGGTAGTTTCCATCCATCCAAGTTTGATGGGTTCATTTATCATGAATGGGTGTTGAATTTTGCCAACTGTTTTTTCTGTATCAGTGGAAATGAAATGATCAAGTGGGTTTTGTCCTTCATTCTGTTAATACGGAGCATTACACATTGACTTTCATATGCTGAACTATTACATTCCAGGAATAAATCAATGAATACAATCCTTTTAAAGTGCTGCTGAATTCAGTTTGCTAGCATTTTGTTGAGGACTTACATTTTTATCAGGGATACTGGTCTATAGTTTTCTTTTCTTCTTATAAAGTCTTTGTCTGCTTTTCGTTCTCAGAATAATGCTGACCTCATAAAATGAGCTTCAGTGACCCCTCTTCAATTTTTTTGGAAGAGTTTCCAGAGAATCAATTCTCTGGTGGAACCATCTGGTCCTGGACTTTTCTTTGTTGGGTTTTTAAATACTGATTCAATCTCCTTATTAGTTGTTGGTCTGTTCAGATTTTTATTTCCTCATGACTCAATCTTGGTAGGTTGTGTGTTATCCTTCTCGATTATTCAACTGTTATCAATTTTTTTTTTAAAGATTTTATTTATTTATTTGGCACAGAGAGAGAAATCACAAGTAGGTGGAGAGGCAGGCAGAGAGAGGGGAAGCAGGCTCACCGCTGAGCAGAGAGCCCGACACGGGGCTCAATCCCAGGACCCTGAGATCATGACCTGAGCTGAAGGTAGAGGCTTTAACCCACTGAGCCACCCAGCCAACCCACTGCCCCTCAACTGTTATCAAATTATTAAATTCTCTAATAATCCTTTTTATTTCTATGGCGTTAGCTGTAATATGCCCTCTTTCCGTTTCTAATTTTAATCATTTCTATACTTTTTCTTAGTTTAGCTAACAGTGTGGAATCTAAAAAATAAAACATGAATAAACAACAAAAAAGCAGAATGAAATCTATAAACATGGTGAACTAATGGCTGCCAAAGGAAAAGAGGGTGGGGGATGGGCAAAATGGGTAAAAGGGAGTGGGAGATACAGGCTTCCAGTTATGGAATGAATAAGTCAGAAGAATAAAGGGTACAGCATAGGGAATACAATTAGTTATATGGTGACAGATGGTAGCTAACACTCCCCGTGAGCACAGCGTAACTTACACAGAAGTTGAATCACTATGTAACATTGTATGTCAACTATACTCAAATAATAAAATACGTGACACCCATGCTATAAAAAAAAAAAATTTAGCTAAGTCAATTTTGTTCCTTTTTTTCAAAAAACCCTTAATTTCACTTATTTTTTCTATTGATTTTCTATTCTCTATTCCATTTATCATCTCTCTTCTAATCTTTATTTCCTTCCTTCAGTTTGCTTTGTGTTTGTTCTTTTTTACCTAGTTTTTTGAGGAGTAAAATTAAGTTGCTGATTTGAAATCTTTATGTCAAAGTTAAGATAAGGCAAAGGAGCGTAAAGTACAAAAAGGCAACAAATGTTTTAAGATTAATTATGGAAGGCAACCTGGGTGGCACAGTAAGTTGGGCATCCAACTCTTCATTTTGGCTCTGGTCATGATCTCAAGGTCATGAGACTGAAGCCCATGTTGGACTCTGCACTTAGCACAAATTCTGCTTCAGATTCTCGCTCCCTCTCCCTCTGCCCAACCCCCATACTCCCTCTCAAATAAGTATTTTTAAAAAAGACTAATTATGGAGGGGTTGGCAGGGTAGGTTCACTTAGTTCTGTAAAAAAAAATTGGAGAGGTAAATCTGCCTTTAACTGAAATGGGCAGGGTAACCAAATGGAATGAGAAAGCAGAGTTTAGATACTCATGTTGGTTTTTTTGCTTCTATGGTGTTTTGTTTTTTTTAAGATTTTATTTATTTATTTATTTGACAGAGAGATCACAAGTAGGCAGAGAGGCAGGCAGAGAGAGAGGGGGAAGCAGGCTCCCTGCTGAGCAGAGCGCCCGAAGTGGGGCTCAATCCCAGCACCCTGAGGTCACGACCTGAGCTGAAGGCAAAGGCTCTCACTCACTGAGCCACCCAGGTGCCCCTCTATAGTGTCTTTTTTAAACTGAAATATAGTTGACACATAATGTTACATAGTTTTAGGTGTACAACATAGTGATTCCACAAGTCCATACCAAATGTCCATGTTACGTTTATGTACCTACCACACAAGCAGATGATGTGACAAGCAACTAGGTATTTATGAATCCAGAGTTCAACAGAAAAGAAAAGGTTAGATAGACAAGTTTACATACTATCAATGTATACACTACAGATGTTATTAAAAGCCATAATACTTATCAATAAGTTCATTCTGGAAATAAATGCAGAAGGCCTATACACTGAAGCACTCTAATATTTAGAGGTCAATGTCTGCAAGAGGGGAGTCTGGAAAAATACAAGAGGCAATCAAGGCTGAAGGAAAAGAGCAGCACTGTCCCAGCAACAAAATGAAATAAGTGCTCAAGAAAGAATGATCAAAATTGTCAAATGTTGCTAAAGATCAACTAACATGGGACTTGAGAACTGGTTCAGCCACATGGAGATCACTGATTACTTTACCAACAACAGGTCTTGGTTGGGGTGCTGTGGCTCAGTTCTTAAGCATCTGCCTTCAACTTAGGTCATGATCCAAGGGTCCTGGGATGGAGCCCAGCACCAGGCTCCCTACTCGGCAGGAAGCCTGCTTCTTCCTCTCCCACTCCCCCTGCTTGTGTTCCCTCTCTCTCTGTGTCTCTCTCCAGCAAATAAATAAATAATACCTTAAAAAAAAAAAAAAAAGCAGGCCTTGGTGACATGGTGGGGAAAAGCCTGACTGGAGTAAACTCAAGAATGAAAGAGATGAAAAAATAAGAAATGAAGTAGAAGAAATAAAACTATCATTTACACATTTATCATTGTCTGTACAGAAAATACAGAATGCCAATTTCAACAATTTGCATAAAATACAACTAGTTCAGGACACCTGGGTGGCTCAGTCATTTAAGTGTCTGCCTTTGGTTCAGGTCATGATCCCAGGACCCTGGGATGGAGCTCTGCATGGGTCTCCTTGCTCAGTGAGAAGCCTGCTTCTCCCTCTCCCACTCCCCCTGCTTGTATTTCCTCACTCACTGTCTCTTTCTCTGTCAAATAAATAAAATCTTTAAAAAAAAAGAATACAACTAGTTATTTTATGTTTTTTCATTTTATTTTTAACTCTAATAAAGAACTTACTATGTATAGGCCTTGTTCTACAAGCTTCACATACCTTATTAAACTCTCATAACCCAGTAGAGTATATAATGTTAAACACATTTTACAGACTTGGAGAAAACTGTACCATAAAGAAATGACTACAATTCTAAAATTTATATGTAAGAACAATGTTCCAAGACTACAAAAGTTCCATGTTTAGAATAACAAGGGGCTCTTACCCTCCCCGACTTGAGAGCTTATTATGAAGGTGATTTTCAACACAACAGCCACATTGATCATGTTAAAAAAAAAAAAAAACTGCTCTAATCAAGTCATCCCTCAGCTCAAATCACCCTAATGGGTTAGCAACTTATCCTATGTAATACCAAGTTATCACAGTGACTTTGCAAACCCTATGAGACCTATGTCCACCCCATCCTCCAATTCACTAATCGCAGGTCTCTTTTCAAATGTCATTTCTTCAGTGGAGTCTTCCCCAATCACATTATATAAATTTCAAAAGCACACTACAGATTTTGTTCAGCATCTTCTTTATTTTTCTCCCTAATACACAGTAAACTGTACATTTTATTTACATATTTCATGTATTATCCAACTTCCCCCTCTTAAAATATAAGTAAACCTTATTGGTCTGTTTTGTTCACTGCTACCTAGAACACTGGCTGAAGCACATAGGAGGCAACACAATAAATATATTGTTCAAAGAATATCAATTTTCCATAAGCTAGTCTACAAATTTAAGAAAAGTATCATCAAAATACCAAAGGAATTTTTAAAAATTAAACAGCCTGGTAATATCATCAACGATGTCTTGTGGATTTTTTGTACTCCAGAATATGACAAGATGAACAGGAGACTTAACCTCTATGGTACTTCTTCCCAAAATCCATCAACCCAAGCTAATTATGAGAAAATACCAGCAAAACCCAGATTGGGAACCACTGAACATGTACCTAGTCAGTATTCCTCAAGACGGCTAAGACAATGAAAAATGAGATTGAGAAATTCTTACAGAGGAGACATAGAAACATGACAATTAAATGCAAAAGAACATTAAGAAAAAAAAAATGGTTAAAAAAAACCCAACCATCTGGTAGGAAAAACTCCAGCAATTCATACACAACAATCCAAAAATGTACCTTGAAGAATTCACCAAGAGAAAAGTGAGGTAAGAATATGAAGGAATACTTCACATAAAGGAAATACAGATTATCTTTTAAGCATACGAAAAGTTGATAAACTCTCACAATAACAAATACAAATTAAAGCTACATTGACAGAGCACCTGGATAGCTCAGTAAGTTAAGCCTCTGCCTTCGGCTCAGGTCATGATCTCAGGGTCCTGGGATCAAGCCCCGCATCGGGCTCTCTGCTCAGCAGGGAGTCTGCTTCCCCCTCTCTCTCTGCCTGCCTCTCTGCCTACTTGTGATCTCTCGCCCTCTGTCAAATAAATAAATAAAATCTTTTTTAAAAATAAAAATAAAAAATAAAGCTACATTGACATAATTTTTATCTACTACATTGGCAAATATAAAAAGATCTTTAATAATGATGGATGGTAAGGGTTAAGAAGTGGACTCAGAATCCCTCCTTCTGGCTCTAGAGGAAAATACAGTAGTTTAACTTCTTGCATAACTAACTCTGAAGATAGATGACAGTACTGTAGGGAGTGACATGTACTAATAACTTATATCTGAGCGTGCTCTTTATTTTAGCCTGTTGTACGTGGGTCGTCAAGAGTCTACACTGTATGACTTACATAATTTATGGTCCGCAGCTACATTAAAATAGAATAGCCAGCCACTTAAAAATACAGAGGCTATATGACTAGTTGGCATTTTTAAGCTGAGGGTAACCAAATCTGGTGGCTTCCCCATGCTAATGTGACCTGCATTCACATTAGCTTCTTGTCAACCTTACAACCAAAACAATGAAGACATTAAGACTTGCATCAGAGTTGGAGGTCTCTGTATTACTGCAACTGTATATAGTTTTCCTTTATTAAGTATATTTGATGTTGGATAAGCCAATTATGACTTATGAGTTTGATGAATGATACAAAATTAAAACACACTCAGATGGTTGTGTAACTGCTGAGGTAAGTATGATAAGAACAGGTTCTTCTCACATATTGTGAATAAAGTGTGAATTACTACAATCTCAACAGAGGAGGGTTTGGCAAAATCCACTGAAATTACAGATGTTCACACTCTGACCCAGCAATTTCACTTGCAGGAATTTTTGCTAATCACCCAGTATCGATGATTACATTGTACGTTATGCAGTCTCTGTAGAACTTCGTTAAATAAAAAAATTTTAAAAAGGAGTGGGTGCCTGGGTGGCTTGGCCTGTTAAGTGTCGAACTCTTGATTTTGGCTCAGGTCCTGACATCAAGCCCAGCACTGGGCTCCCCACTGGGCTCCCTCTGGCCCTCACCCACATGGGCACTCTCTCTTTAAAAAAAGAAAAAAAGGTGGACAGAACAGAGAAGCCAAGTTCAGAAGAAGTACTGGTGAGAATGAAACGGAATTGGATCTTTCATACATTGCTTGTGGGAATGTAAAAATGGTAGAGCCAGGGACGCCTGGGTGGCTCAGTCATTAAGCATCTGCCTTCGGCCCAGGTCATGATCCCAGAGTCCTGGGATCGAGCCCCGCACTGGGCTCCTTGCTCGGCAGGAAGCCTGCTTCTCCCGCTACCACTCCCTCTGCTTGTGTTCCCTCTCTCACTGTGTTTCTCTCTGTCAAATAAATTAAAAAAAATCTTTAAAAAAAAAAATGGTAGAGCCACTATGAAAAAGATTGGTGGTTCCTCAAAAAGTTAAACACAGAATCACTATTTGACCCATCAATGCCATTCCTAGTATAACCCCCCAAAACTGAAAAAGAGTTTAAACAGATATTTGTACAACCATGTTCAAAGCAGCACTATTCACAACAATCAAGGTAGAAACACCACAAATGTCCAAAAATGGAAGGACCAACATAAACAATCTCTCTCTCTCTCTCTCACACACACACACACACACATACAGGAGTTATTATTCAGCCATAAAGAGTACTGAAGTACTAATACAGGCTGCAACACTGATAAACCTGAAAAACATTATGTCAAGAAAGAAATGAGACTCAAAAGGTCACACATTGTGTGATTATTATAGTTATGTAAAATATGCAGGAGAAGAAAATCCATAAAGACAAAAAGCAGACTGCTGGTTGCCAAGGGCTGGTGGAGGAAGGGTAGAGGGCAGAATGTACAGTTTCTGCTTATGAAAGCATACTTTCTTTTAAAGTGATAAAAATGTTTTGGAAATTGACAGAGGTGGTAGTTGTACAGCACTGTGAAAGTAGTAAATGTTACTGAACCGTATTTTAAGTTGGTTAATATTATACTATACAAATTTTACCTCAATTTTAAGAAAAAAGAATAAAATATCCTGTCTTTCCTTCACAAACTGCACTTCAGGGTAATGAAATAGTTGATAACAAATCGGTTCTCTTTATAGAATTAATCCTGCTAATACCTAATGACAGAATATCACAATTTATTCAACCTCTAAAATAATGGTCCAGATATCGGTCAACAGTTCCTAATGTCACAAAAAAGAAAATAACCAAATATATACCCCATGAAGAAAGTATACAACACTAGTAGGTATTTTTGTAACTGCCCCCACAATAAACTGAATATGATCAAGCCTCTGAATACATCTATTAATGTAGAGAAAATATGGAACAAAGTAACATGTTCACACACATACGCACACACTCCATCTGAGAGGCAATCAATGAAATGTTCTGTGGGAAATGATACAGGGCAAATATTCCAGGTTTTTCCATAAGTAAACTGACAAGAGAATGGGGTGGGGGTGTACAAAGAGACCTAAGAAACATATCAAGCAATTACAACGTATGCACCTTATGGATCCAGTTTATGGACCTTATTTGGATAGTGATGCGCTCAAATACAAAAAGAAAACATTCAGGGAGACAATCAGGAAAATCTGAACAAGGACTGAATAGTTGATGGCTTTAAGAATCCCCTGTCGGGTGCCTGGGTGGCTCAGTGGGTTAAGCCTCTGCCTTCGCCTCAGGTCGTGATCTCAGGGTCCTGGGATAGAGCCCTGCACAGGGCTCTCTGCTCAGCGGGGAGCCTGCTTCCTCCTCTCTGTGCCTACTTGTGATCTCTTTCTGTCAAATAAATAAAATCTTAAAAAAAAATCTTTGTCAATTTTTTTCGTATGTGACAATATATTGTGTATTTTTTTTAAACATTTTTTTTAAAGATTTTATTTATTTATTTGACAGAGGGAGAGAGACCACAAGTAGGCAGAGAGGCAGGCAGAGAGAAGGGGAAGCAGGCTCCCCACTGAGCAGAGACCCCAATGCGGGGCTCGATCCCAAGACCCTGAAATCATGACCTGAGCCAAAGGCAAAGGCTTTAACCCACTGGGCCACTCAGGTGCCCCTATATTGTGTTATTTTTAAATACCCACAATTGTGATGCCCACAAAATTCAAAGTAATCAGAATGGCATAGCAAAGGGTTTAGATGAAACAAGACTAGCCATGGCTTGATCACTGTTGAAGCTAAGTACCTGGGGATTCGCTCTACTTTTATTTATGCTCAAAGTTTCCCATAATAAATAGGTATATATTTTTTTAAATATACCTGCAAAATTTTACCACTTAATATCTCTGATGTCCATTCCCTCATTTTTTCCCTCCTACTACTGCTATCTTCAACTTTTCCTTCGTCATCAATCTCTCCCTTAGACTTACTGCAATAAAGCAGTCTCATCTCTGTAGGGTTTAAAGTTTAAAGCAAAAAATAAGCATAACCAAAACTGTCCTTGAAAAATCCCTTAAAATTCCAATTTTGAATACGTAACCCTGTCAGAATTTGTAAGTTCTTTTCATTTTTCTGTCAGGTAGTATCTATCAATGAGCCTCAATTCATTCTGAAATTTCTTTAAGAGTGTAAGTAACAAATAATCCAATTAAAAATGGGCAGAAGACATGGACATTACTCCAAAGAAGACATACAGATGGCCAACAGACACATGAAAAGATAATCACTCATCATCAAGGAAATACAAATCAAAACCACAATGACATTTCACCTCACACATGTCAGAATGGCTAAAATAAAAAATACAAAAAACAAGTGTTAGTGAGGATGTGGAAAAAAAAAAAAGGAACTCTTGTGAACTGTTAGTGAAAATGCAAACAGGTGCAGCCACTATACTGCACTCCACTATACTGCAGCCACAGTATAGAGACTCCACAAAAAATTGGAAATAGAACTGCCATATGATCTAGTAATCACACTACTGGAAAGATATATGCACCCTTATATTTATTGCAGCATTATTTACAACAGCCAACTTATGGAAGCTGCCCAAGTGTCCACCAATAGATGAATGGATAAAGATATGGGGGCACCTGCTGGCTCAGTCAGAAGACGAGGCAACTCTTGACCTTGAAGTTGTGAGTTCAAGTCTCACATTGGGTACAGAGATTATTTAAAGTAAACTTAAAAAATATATATATTATACACACACACACACACACACACACACACGCACACGCACAGAGGAATATTATTCAGCTGTTAAAAGGAATGAAAGCTTGCCACTTGCAAAAACATGGATGGATCCAGTTATTATAATGCTAAGTGAAATAAATCAGAGAAAGACAAATACCTGTTATTTCATTCATATTTGGAATTTAAGAAAAAACAAAAAAAGGAAAAAAGACAAATCAAAAAACAACCTCTTCACTACAGAGAACAAACTGATGGTGGGGTGGGGATTCTGTGAAACAGGTGAGGGGATGAAGACTAACACTTATCTTGATGAGAACTGAGTAATATATAGAATTGCTGAATCACCATATCATACACTTGACGGTAATGTAACAGTGTATGTTAACTATACTGGAATTAAAAATTTTTTTAGTTTTGGGCACCTGGGAGGCTCAGTGGGTTAAAGCCTCTGCCTTCATCTCAGGTCATGATCTCAGGGTCCTGGGATCGAGCCCCAGCATTGGGCTCTCTGCTCGGCAGGAAGGCTGCTTCCCCCTCTCTCTGCCTGCCTCTCTGCCTACTTGTGATCTCTCTCTCTGTCAAATAAATAAATAAAATCTTTTTTTTAAAATTTTTTTAGTTTTAAAAAAACAAAAGAATGTAAGTAACATCACCACCTCTTGCCTGGCCTCTTCAATAATATATTTCACATCTTTGTCAATGATGGTTGGGAAAGCCTTAAATCATTCCCAGGGATTTCATATAGGTTTGCCTAGAATGTACGATCAGTGAGGAAAATGGCAAACTGAATTACCTCTACAATTTGTTTTTTTTCTGTATCTCCTCCCACCCCTCAGGCTATAAAGCTGATTTCAAGTATGTTAAATGCACTTATGATCCAGCTCTACTGTTCTTTTTTATAGCTGGTCTGGTCTCATCCTTCCAAGCCATTCACCACAATGCTGTCAGAGAGTGACCTTTCTAAAACAGAAATCTCATGTTATTCCTCAGCTTCAGTGGCTCCCCACAATCAATAGGATCAAGTCCTTAGTACAGAAAAGGAGTGGAGAGTGGGAAGGGAGAGAAGGAAGGAACAGGAAGGAGATGAGCAGGAGGGAGGAGAAGGAATGACAACTTTGCCTGTATCATTAGTTTCACCTCTCAGAAGGCCTGCCATTCAAACTTTACAGTGTAATTCCAAATCATTTTCAATTCTTTGATACATTTGTGTCTTTTTTTAATACATGTGTCTTTTATCATTTGCTTCTCCTTCTGCCTGTAATACCCCAACCCCACTTTTCACATATGAACCTATGCTAGGCTTGTTAAGTATTTACTTACCTTTAACAACTGGAACTATACAGCAGATGAGACTGAGAAAATTAGAAGCTGCATTGAGAAACTCCCCATTGTGATTGCCAAGAAAAGAAAACCTAAACTAAAACTTATAACATATTTTCCCAGCATGAAAAAGGGGTGTCAGATATTAAAAAATATTTATTATCAAAAAAAAGAAAGAAAAAAGAATAGTTACTATCAATATTGTACCATCAGGTACACTGTGGGGTTTTTTTTAACTACTCTAGAAATATAATTAGCATTTTGATACGAAAATGCATTCCAGGTTCCAAAATAATTTACAAATCAATTCTGGAACACAGTTTAGTCAGAATGTTTTAAATATACATCAAATTTAGACCCTAACAAAGATGGCATTTCAAATCAGTGAAGAAAAGATGAACTGTTCAATAAATGGTGATGGGACAAATGGTAGCATTTTAGCATCTAGGAAAAAATAAAGTTGGATCCATACCTCACATTGTATTACCTGGATACATTCCAAATGTATCAAAGATTAAACTGTAAAAAAAAAAAAAAAGAAACCATAAAAATACTAGAGGAAAATGTGAATGAACTCCTTTATTAACATTGGAGTAGGGAAGGCCTTTCTAACTAATGGTTCAAAATGAAAGACAAGATTAATAAATTCACCTAAATAAAAATAAAAAACTTCTGCATGGTAAAAAGCCCCATAAGCAAAGACTAAACTGGGAAAAAATTTTTTTAAAAACTACCCTAATTCATGTCACAAAAGCCTAATGAATGAGGGGCATATGAAAGCTCCAACAAATTAAAAAGAAAATGATCAACAACCAAAGAGAAAAAAAATATTAACAGACGAGAAAGAGGAAAAATACTAATTGCTTTTAAAAATATAAGATGCTCAGCTTCACTCACAATAAGAGAAATGCAAATAACTGCTCTGAGATACCAATTTTCACCTACTGGATTACCAACGGATATGGAGAATAAGTTTTTCATTCATTGTGCCAGAAACATAAATTGGTACAACTAATGGGAAAAACAACTGGGGAATAGCTATCAAATTAACTACAAACTTTGACACAACAGTTCCACCCCTGGGAATTAATAATCCCACAAATGTACATATGTATGACATGTATATAAGCATTAGTCATAAAAGCAGATCAAAAAGTTTATCAACAGGGAACTGATTACATAAAAAAGAGAGGTTTATACTGATAATAAATTATTCAGTGGAAAATTAAAGATGAAAAAGATTATGTATAATATTCATCCACCCATATAAAAATTAGGAGAAAATATTTCTTTATTTCTATTTATTTGTATATAAGAAAAAAAACCCTAGAAGGATATGCAAATAAGTAATAACAGCAATTATATCAACAGCAGGAAAGTTGAGAAACTAGGTAGATGATGAACAGGAACAGGAGTAAGGGTTTCTCTACTATTTTTAAAATTTTGTACAATGTGACTGTATAACAGTCTAAACATTAAAACTGTATATAAATAAATTTATGTAGAGCTAGGCAAAAACATTTTATTTTTCCCTTTTAATCATGTCATTCCTCTATTCTATGCCAAAAATGCTTTAGGGGTGGCTGCCCACAACAAAACAGCATACTAACAGGAGTTACAACCTCTATTTTATGAGTTTCTTCATCTGTTTATAATTCATAGTATGCCACAGTTTGATAAATTCATGTCTACACATTTAAGAATGGAACAGAGCTATAAAGAAACACGGATTTCTCAGAGGAAGGTTAACTAAAGCTGGAGATGTAAATGAAATATACACAAGGGTCCCCAGGAAAGCACACCAAAATTTAAAGACAGAAGCCAGCATTTCTCTATATTCAAGCAATAAAAATCTTCAGGGTGTTAAAATTAACATTCACTAGAAGTATAATCTGTCACGATGATACTAGAAGCATCATCAGCAATACGAAAAAGAGAGGGAAAAAGACTCTAAAATATCAAAGTTAAGCTCTAACAACAAAAAAGTAGCTTATTTTTCCACAAATAATTTCTAATATAAGAAAATTATATCTACTTTAAAAAAATCAAGATTTTAATTAGAAATATGTGAACCGGGGCACCTGGGTAGCTCAGTCAGTTAAGAGTCCAACTCAATTTCAGCTCAATTTTATGATCCTGAGCTCATGAGAGCAAGCCCAGATTCCGGCTCTGTAATAGGTGTGGAGCCCTCTCTCTCTCTCTCTCTTTCTCTCTCCCACTACCCCCCACTAGCACTCTCTTTCTCCAAAAAAAAGCTTAAAAGTTTGTCCATAAAATAGCAAAAAAGATTCATAAATTACATCCATTACTATTAAAAATATGTGAGTGTTAAATATTTAATTTGAGGTTATAATATGAACTACCAGATATTTTTTTAAATGCTCTCCACTCTAGTTTTCAATAAAAAAATTTTTTAAAGTCTCTGTACTTACCCCCATTATCTGTTCTTTTTAAAGCTCCATCCTTATGAGGACACAGTTCACATCTCTATTTTTAAAAAAGAAAGAAAACAAAGTGATTTTACAGATTACCAAAGTATAACATCTTCCCTATAACCTCAAAACTATTAAAATGTGGGAGCAGGGGCACCTGGGTAGCTCAGTCAGTTAAATGTCTGCCTTCAGCTCAGGTCATGATTCCAGGGTCCTGGGATGGAGTCCCACACTGGGCATCCTGCTCAGCATGGAGTCTGCTTCTCCCTCTCTCTCTGTCCTTCTTCTCTACTCATGCTTGCTCTTTCACAAAAATAAATAAAATCGGAAGGAAGGAAGGAAGGAAGGAAGGAAGGAAGGAAGGAAGGAAGGAAGGAAGGAAGGAAGGAAGGAAGAAATGTAGAGCTAGTATAACTATTTCTTTTCATTACTGACAAGAGACAGATATAATTATAAAAAAATAAACAGAGTGGGGCGCCTGTGTGGCTCAGTGAGTTAAAGCCTCTGCCTTTGGCTCAGGTCGTGGTCTCAGGGTCCTGGGATTGAGCCCCACTTTGGGCTCTCTGCTCGGCAGGGAGCCTCCTTCCTCCTCTCTCTCTGCCTGCCTGTCTGCCTACTTGTGATCTCTCTCCTCTCTGTCAAATAAATAAAATCTTAAATAATAATAATAATAGTAATAATAAAAAGAGTAAGTTCCAACGACATTTTCTTACTATGAAGAAAATTCTCCTGGGGGTCACACCTGAGCATTTATTATTTGTACCCTACCCTGCTGCTCTCCAAAGAGGTTTTGCAGCATATAATTTAGTAATATAAACAAATTACAAATGAAAGTAAGAGAAAAAAATAAAAGTGAATAAACAATAAAACATAAGCCATTAGATCCTGTATTTGTCTTCCAGTATTTCACTCTCCCAATTTTCCTCTAACCTCTCTGGCAACACATTTCTGATTACCATGTCTAATCTTTAAATGAGGTAGTTCCTCAGAGCTCTGGCTTAAGATGCCTTCTCATTTCATGTTAAACACTAAGTAATCTCCTATTTTCCATACATCTGTTACCAACTAAATTACAAGTATGCCAGTAACTCTCATCCATATATAAACTTCCAAAATTGCAATGGCACTTGAAGCACTGTCCAAAATCTGTGGCAACATATCCTCTTCCTACATTATTCCCTATCATTTTTTAAGTTTATTAATTTTTTCTAGTAATCTCAACACCAAACATGGGGCTTGAACTCATGACCCCACAATCAAGAATTGCATGCTTTTTTGACTGAGCCAGCCAAATGCCCCTTCCCTATCTTTCTAATGATACACTCAACCACATATGGCCCAAACAAAACACCTAGACATCAACTTTTGACACCTTCACCCTACTCTCTAATTCATATTTAATGAAAAAGTATATTTTGTCCATTTGTCTTCCTGAGTACTGATGAGATCTGACTACCTCTCTCCATCTACACTATTAGCCCACTGCAAGCCAAATTACCTTTCATCAGGACCACTTCAGAGATGCCCACTCAATAGTCTCCCCATACTTATTCTTACCTATACCACCAATCCAGAGTGAACTTCAAAACTGCAGGTCCAAGAATATCTACTAGATATTCTTAACTAGACCACTTCACTAGACCACTTAACTAGACCCACTAGACCACTTAAACATTTTAATGGTTTCCCTACATGATCTAGCCTCTACTTACTTCCACAATCTTGTCTTTCCAACATCTCACTGTCTAGGCAATACTGCCTTTTCTTCTTTCACTTTTTGTTTCTTTTTAAATAAACTCTATCCCCAACATGGGGCTCGAACTCACAATCAAGAGTCGCATACTCTACTGATTGAGCCATCCAGGTGCCCCTCTCCTTTCATTTCTATAAATACTCCAGAGTTCATTCTTGCTTCATAGCCCTTAAATGTGTTGCTTCTACTCTCTGCCCATAATGCCTGTCCTAGACCACAACCTTCTTTCACAAGTAAGTAACTTCTAGTCATTTTACTTTATCTTATTTTTTTCATGTTCCAAGATTCATTGTTTATGTACCACACTCAGTGCTCCATGCAATATGTGCCCTCCTTAATACCCACCACAAGGCTCACCCATCCCCCACCTACCTCCCCTCCATAACCCCCAGTAAGGCTTGTCTTGTGAAGCTTGGCTTTTTAAAATTTTTATTTATTTATTTGAAAGAGAGAGAGATCACAAGTAGGCAGAGAGGCAGGCAGAGAGAGAGGGGGAAGCAGGCTCCACGATGAGCAGAAAGCTCGATGCGGGGCTTGATCCCAGGACCCAGAGATCATGACCCAAGCCAAAGGCAGAGGCTTTAACCCACTGAGCCACCCAGGCACCCCATGCTTGGCTTTTTTTTAAGTAATCTCTACACCCAGTGTGGGGCTTCAACTCACAACCCCAAGATCAAGTGTCACATCCTCTCCCAACTGAGCTAGTGCTCCCTTTCACTGCCCCAGTAAAGTTTTTCTTAAAAGATAATTCCTGGGGTGCTGGATGACTCAGTCATTAAGCATCTGCCTTCAGCTCAGGTCTTGATCCCAGGGTCCTAGGATGGAGCCCCACATCCAACTCCCTGCTCAGCGGGAAGCCTGCTTCTCCCTTCCCACTCTACCAGCTTGTGTTCCCTGTCTTGCTGTCTCTCTCTGTGTGTCAAATAAATAAATAAGTCTTGAAAAAAAAAATATATATATATATATAATTCCTAACATTCTAAGTGCAGTGAACATTAATTTTCATAACTATTGATTGCACTATAATCCAATTCTTTTAGAGAGCAATTTAGCAACATGATTCAAGAAAAATACTAATTCAGGGGCGCCTGCATGGCTCAGTTGTTAAGTATCTGCCTTCAGCTCAGGTCATGACCCGGGGTCCTGGGATCAGGCACCGCATCAGGCTCCCTGCTTAGCAGGAAGCCTGCTATTCCCTCTGCTTGTGTTCCCTCTCTGTGTCAAATAAATAAAATCTTTAAAAAAAAAAAAAAAAAGAAAGAAAGAAAGAAAGAAAAGAAAAATACTAATTCAATTACTTCATTTCTGGAGAACCAAAGGAAATAATATGATAGAAGTAGCACTTATTAAGTGCTATGTGTCATTTTTACATCATTTATATACTTTAATTTCAAGACATGAAAATATGAGGCACCTGGGTGGCTCAGTAGGTTAAGCATCTGCCTTCGGCTCAGGTCATGATTCCAGAGTCCTAGGACCAAGCCCCACAGAGGGCTCCCCACTCCACAGGAAGTTGCTTCTCCCTCTCCCACTCCTCCCGCTTATGTTCCCTCTCTCACTGTGTCTCTCTCTGTCCAATAAATAAATAAAATCTTTAAAAAAAAAAAAAAAGACATGAAAATATATGTATACAAAAATACTTTATATGGCTGTTTATAATGATAAAAATTGTATAGAGGTACCTGCGTGGCTCAGTCAGTTAGGCAAACAACTCTCAGTTTCAGTTCAGGTCATGATCTCATGGTCATGAGATCAAGCTCTGTGTTGGGCTCCATGCTCAGCACTGAGCATGCTTAATATTCTCTCTCACTCTCTCTCTGCTCCACCCTTCGCTCATGCGTGCTCTCTTTCTCTTGCAAAAATAAATAAAAATAAAACTTTAAAAATTGTATAACAAGATGAGGCACCTAGGTGGCTCAGTTAAGCATCTGCCTTCAGCTCAGGTCCTGATCCTAGGTTCAGGCTTCCTGTTCAGCGGGGAGTCCACTTCTCCCTCTCCCTCTGCCCATTCCCTCTGCGTGTACTCTCTCAAATAAATCTTTTTTAAAAAATTGTATAAAAAGTCTAACTGTATAACAATGAGGGAAACAATAGTATATTCACATAAATTTATGCAGAGAAATAAACCCTAACATACACAAAACATGATTAACAGGACTATGGTGAAGATGATAAGATTATGACTTAATTTATTTCTTTATTCCAAAATACTATTTCTTCTATAATTTAAATTTTTGTAGAGATACATTACTACATGCCATGTCTTCCTACTAAAAAAAATAGATATATATGAGAGTTCAGAGAAAAAAAGTACAGGAAAAGAAAAGAATGTTAAATTACAGTTAGAAGACTATACCGTAACTCAGGAAGGATCTGGTATGAGGAACCCTGAACCACAGAGACTCCAGTAAGATCTGGAGTCATAAATAGATCATGTATGACCTGAGCTGAAGTAAGACATTTCACCAACTGAGCCACCCAAGCACCCCTGATTAAGAGTCTCTTACTGAGGGGCGCCTGGGTGGCTCAGTGGGTTAAAGCCTCTGCCTTCTGCTCGGGTCATGATCTCAGGGTCCTGAGATCAAGCCCTGCATCGGGCTCTCTGCTCAGCGGGGAGCCTGCTTCCCCCTCTCTCTCTGCCTACTTGTGAGCTCTCTCTCTCTATCAAATAAATAAATAAAATCTTTAAAAAAAAAAAAAGAGTCTCTTACTGAAAAAAAAACAATCTCTTACTGTTTGTTTCCCTCTCCAATTTCATCTTGTTTTTTTTCCCTCCCTTCCCCCATGATCCTCTGTTTTGTCAAACTAAAATGTTTTACAGGGCAGGATGCAGTCAAACATGTTACCATGACAATTCCACAGATTCATTATTTTAGTGAGAAGTAGTGTTTAAAGGTACAAATAGGGGCGCCTGGGTGGCTCAGAGGGTTAGAGCTTCTGCCTTTGGCTGGGGTCATGATCTCAGGGTCCTGGGATGGAGCCCCCTATCGGGCTCTCTGCTCAGCAGAGAGTCTGTTTCCCCCTCTCTCTCTGCCTGCCTCTCCGCCTGCTTGTGATCTCTCTCTCTTTCTGTCAAATAAATAAATAAAATCTTTTTTAAAATATAAATAAATGAATGAATGGGTGGATGGATGGATGGATGGATAAATAAATAAATAAATAAATAAATAAATAAATAAATAAATAAATAAATAAGTGTGTGTGTGTGTGTACACACACAAGCAGGGGTTAGGGCAGGGAAAAAAAATAAAAATTTCCTGGGCACCTGGGTGGCTCAGTGGGTTAAGCCTCGGCCTTCAGCTCAGGTCATGATCTCAGGGTCCTGGGATAGAGCCCCACATCAGGCTCTCTGCTCAGCAGGAAGCCTGCTTCCCCCTCTCTCTGCCTGCCTCTCTGCCTACTTGTGATCTCTCTCTCTGTGTCAAATAAAATCTTTAAAAAAATATTTTGCTTATTTATTTGACAGAAAGAGACAGAGCACAAGCAGGGGGAGAGGGAGAGAGAGAAGCAGGCTCCCTGCTGAGCAGGGAGCCCCATGCAGGGCTCAATCCCAAGATCCTGGGATCATGACCTGAGCTAAAGGCAGACACTTAAGAGACTGAGGCACCTAAAGTTTCCCATTTTTTAAAACTTTTAGCCTGGGGGCGCCTGGGTGGCTCAGTCGTTGAGCGTCTGCCTTCGGCCCAGGTCAGATCCCAGCGTCCTGGGATCGAGCCCCGCATCGGGCTCCCTGCTCCGCGGGAAGCCTGCTTCTCCCGCTACCATTCCCTCTGCTTGTGTCCCCTCTCTCGCTGTGTTTCTCGCTGTCAAATAAATAAAAAAAAAAAAATCTTTAAAATAATAAAAAAAAAAAAAAAAAAAAAAAAAAAAAAAAAAAAAAAAAAAAAAAAAAAAAAAAAAAAAAAAAAACTTTTAGCCTGAAGACAAGTCACAGTCAGCTGACAGTTGCTCCTGCAGTCTTAATATCTGAAGAACTAGATTATAAAGTTCAGAGCAACAGGGAAAGTAAGGTCTGAATCCATACAAAGAACGAACCAGGGGCGTCTGGGTGGCTCAGTGGGTTAAAGCCTCTGCCTTTGGCTCAGGTCATTATCTCAGGGTCCTTGGATTGAGCCCCACATTGGCCTCTCTGCTCAGCAGGGAGCCTGCTTCTCCCTCTCATACTCTCCTTGCTTGTGTTCCCTCTCTCTCACTGTGTCTCTCTCTGTCAAATAAATAAATAGAATCTTTAAAAAAAAAAAAATCTGCCTAACTCTCTAACCCTGGAACATCCATGCACAGAACAAGCTGGAGCCTACGGGAAAAAGAAATAAAATTAGATTTAAGCAATTCTCAAAATACATAATAGTGTGAGTCCAATCAAATCAACTGCCTGAGAAAAAGAGTATCGATTTCTTCAAAGGAATATAACAGAATCCAGAACTTCCCACATACAACATTCGCAATGTTTAGAAAACAATTTAAGTGTGCACCTGGATGGCTCAGTCAGTTAAGAGTCTGACTTTGGCTCAGGACACAGTTCCAGGGTCCTGGGATTGAACCCCGCATCAGGCTTCCCGCTCAGCAGGGAGTCTGCTTCTCTCTCTGCCCCTTACCCCTCATGCTCACTCACTCTCTCTCAAATAAACAAAAGCTTTAAAGAAAAAAAAAAAAACAATCCAAGTTACCTGATCTACTAAGAAGTAGAAGAACATTAACCATGCTTAAGACAATCAATGAAGGTCAACCAAACCTCAGATGACTGACACACTGGAATTAGGCTTTAAATAACTATTCTAACTAAGTTTTAAGAGAAAATAAAAATATACCTATATTAAATGAAATAGGAAATCTCAGCAAAGTAAAAGAACTATGAAAAACAATTAGGGCACCTGAGTGGCTCAGTCAGTTAAACATCCAACTCTTCATCTCAGCTCAGGTCTTGATCTCAGAGTTGTGAAATGAAGCCCCAACTAATGCTGGGCATGGAGCATGCTTAAGATTCTCTCTCTCCCTCTCCCTCTGCCCCTCCCCCGCCTCTCCCTCTCCAAAAAAAGAACCTACATTACCTCTAATCTTTAACCTGAAAAAGGGAAAACCTATTGAACAGTGTCAAGAAATCTAATATCTATAATTGATGGTCTGGAAAACTGGTGAGGAGGAAGAGAATATGAAATATGAGAATATGGCAAGAAGTAAGTTTTGAAAAACAGTAGATAAAATTCTGATTTGAAGAAAGAAAACTTTATAGATTCAAAAAAAGCTCAGTGAGCCCCAAGTACCCAAACTGCTTGCTGAAAAGCAAACAAATGCAAGAATGTCATCAAGGAGCCAAGAGAAAAGGACACATCAAATAAAGGGGAACAGTTTTCTAAGAGAAAAGGACATATCAAATAAAGGGAAACAGTTTTTAGATAAATGGCTAAATTCTCATCATAAACTATGGAAGTCAAAAAAGAGACTGAAATAAAATCTTCGAAGATAATCTTTCTTGCTTCAAGAAAAACAACTGTAGTTCAACCCAGAATTCTATATCCAACTAATATGTCCTTCAAAAATGAAGGTGAGTGATGCCTGGGTGGCTCAGTCAGTTGGGCATCTGCCTTCAGCTCAGATCATGATCCCAGAGTCCTGGTATGGAGTCCCCATGGCATCGGGCTCCTTGCGGAAGGAGCCCGCTTCTCTCTCTGCCTGCCGCTCCCCCTGCCTGGTGTGCTCGTTCATTCTCCCTCTCCTTCTCTCTCTCTGACAAATAAATAAATAAAAATTTTAAAAATAAATAAATAAAAGTGAAACAGGTATTTTCACAGAAAGGCAACAAACAGAATTCATCACCAGGAGGCAGAGACCACAACAAAGGCTAACAGAAATTCTTCATAAGGAAAATGGTACTAAATGGAAATGCAAATCTTTAGATTTAGATTAGAAGAAGACCACAAATGATGAATCTCTGGAAAATATAAAAGAATTTTAGTCTTAAATTCTTAAAAATACAAATGATTGGGGCGCCTGGGTGGCTCAGTCGTTAAGCGTCTGCCTTCGGCCCAGGTCATGATCCCAGGGCCCTGGGATTGAGCCCCGCATCGGGCTCCCTGCTCTGCGGGAAGCCTGCTTCTCCCGCTACCATTCCCTCTGCTTGTGTTCCCTCTCTCGCTGTGTTTCTCTCTGTCAAATAAATAAAATCTTAAAAAAAAAAAAAAAAAATACAAATGATTATTGAAAGCAAAAATTATAATATTGTTTTCTGGGGTTTATAACAGAGATCTAATACATATGACAATAGAATAACTGAGCAGACAGAAGTTATGTCAAAGAATCTCTATGATTGCAAGATTGCTATACATTTAAGAAGGGGTACAATATTGGGGCACCTGGGTGGCTCAGTGGGTTAAAGCCTCTGCCTTCGGTTCAGGTAATAATTTCAGGGTCCTGGGATCGAGCCCCACATCGGGCTCTCTGCTCAGTGGGGAGCCTGCTTTCCCCTCTCTCTCTGCCTACTTGTGTGGTCTTTCTATCTCTATCAAATAAATAAATCTTTAAAAAAAAAAAAGAAGGGTACAATATTAATTGTAAGTGGTATGCTATATAGACAATAAAAGGTAAGGAAATACACTGAAATTACTAATAGAATGCTAAGAAATTAATAAAAAGAAAAATAGCTTTACAAAATTCATAAAATTCTACTCAACAAAAAGAAAACTTAAGTTGGGACCCTTTTTTATATCATACATAAAAGTAACACAAAATGGATCATATACTTAAATGTAAGAGCTAACACTATAAAACTCTTAAAAAGAAACAGGAATAAATCTTCATGACCTAGAGGTAAACAGTGATTTCTTAGATACAAGTCAAAAGCTGGTCCTTTGGAAAGATCAACAAAGTTGATAAACTGCTAGCTAAATGGATACAAAATATATACATAAGTTACTAGTATGAACAGAAAAGGAGGAATTAACACTACAGAACCCACAGATAGTAAAAGAACAAAAGACTATTAACTTTATGTTAATGAATTTAACAACTTAGATGAAATGGAAGAATTCCTGGAAAAACACAACTTACCAAAAAACTGATGAGATGAAACAAAAATCTGAAGAGCCTTTTTTTTTTTTTTTAAGATTTTATTTAATTATTTGACAGAGATCACAAGTAAGCAGAGAGGCAGGCAGAGAGAAAGGAGGAAGCAGGCTCCCTGGAGAGCCTGATGCGGGGCTCGATCCCAGGACCCTGAGATCATGATCTGAGCTGAAGGCAGAGGTTTAACCCACTGAGCCACCCAGGCACCCCTGAAGAGCCTTTTAAACTGAATTCATTCTAAAAATCTTTCCCAAAATAAAACTCTAGGCTCAGACTTTTTCACTGGTACATTCCTTCAAACACCAAGGAAGAAACAGCATCAACTTCACACAAACAGTTCCAGAATATAAATAAAGAACACTTCCCAAATTATTTTCTAAGCTCAGCATGAATAATACTAACAAACATATCTAATAATATTAATACCAAAACCTGAACAGAAAATACAAAAAAAAAAATTATAGACTAACATACCTTATGTATATAGACACAAAAATATTTAATAAGACATTAGCAATTTCAATACAGCAATATATAGAAAGGATAATACCAAGTAAATTTTATCCCAAGAATACAAGATTGAGGGGCGCCTGGGTGGCTCAGTCAGTTAAGCATCAGCCTTCAGCTCAGGTCATGATCTCAGGGCCCTGGGATCCAGCCCAGCATGGGGCTTCCCTGCTCAGAGGGGAGTCTGCTTCTCCCTCTCCCACTCCCCCTGCCTGTGCTCTATCAAATAAATAAGATCTTAAGGGGAAAAAAAAGAAAAGACTGATAGAACATTTGAAAATAAAACAATGAAATTCACTATATTAATTACATAGAAATATATAATCATCTTGATAGATGTGAAAAAAACATTAGATGAAACTCAATATCCATTCATGCTATAAACTGTCAGAAAAATAGGAACAGATTTTACATGTTTTATTAATAGTATCTTTTCATTCTGTACTTTTGGTACTTTGGGCTTTGGTGACCCTAGAGGGACTCGCCCTTCTCAGGGCTATCTAAAATTCCTGAAGATAGTTAACAATGCTCCAGCTAGCTTTCATATGCAAATCAACCAATCCAAATCCCATAGCCCCAACCATCTCTATTTTATACTCTGGCCACAATATTCTCATACCCTAATCGAGGTACCAGACAACTATGGACAGCCCCTAGCCCCAGACCCTTGAAGGTACCAGAGGAAGGTACCAGACAACTATGGACAGCCCCTAGCCCCAGACCCTTGAAATTATTCAAACTAAAACAATCCTAAAACTGGTCATCATTCATTTACTATTCCTTTCCATGGAAACCAAAATGAAAGACCTTGCCTTCATTCTCATAATTTACACTTTATAATTTTTAAAGGAAGTCCTCTCCTGATCTGTCAGCCTTGCTGCCATACTTAGATAGTAATAAAACTAACATTTTTAAAACAGCTTGATAAAAAGCCTACAGCAGACATCATAATTAATGGTATGAAGCTGAATGCCTTCCCTAAAGAATGGAAACAAGACTTTGGTACATGTAATAAAGGAAGAAAACAAAAAGAATGCAAAGTGGAAAGAGGTAAAAATTATAACATGATCATCTCCTACAAATATCCAATTTACCTACCAAAAATATTGATAGAATTAATGAGTTACGTAAGATTGTGATGAGACAAAAGTCAATGTACATAACTCAATTCTACTTCCGTATGCTAAGAACAAATAATTAGGAAACTGAATTCTTTAAAATACCACTTATAAAAAAAATAAATAAAAATAAAATAAAATACCACTTATAGTAGCATCAAATAACAAAATCTAAAAACCATTTTTTAAACAAAAGATACACAAGACCAAAGCCTGAAACCTACAAAACATTGCTGAGTAAACAAAGATGACCTAAAAAAAATGGAGATAATACCATGCTAATGAAAAGAAAGACTCAATACTGCTAACATGTCAATTTTCCTCAAACTGATCTATAGATTAAAAGCATTGGTTATCATAATTCCAATCAATTTTTCTGAAGTGATGGAAAAGCTAATATTTTTTTAATTTTTTTTATTTATTTAAGAGAGAATATGTACAAAGCAGACTCCCCGCTAAGCAGAAAGCCAGATGTGGGGGCTTGATCCCAGGACCTCAAAATCATGACCTGGGCTGAAGGCAGATGCTTAACTGACTGACCCACCCAAGGGCCTCTGGAAAAGCTAATACTGAAATTTATATGGAAATGCTAAAAACTTCAAGTATACAAAGCAATCCTTTTTTTTTTTTTTTTTTTGACACAGAGAGAGAGGTCACAAGCAGGCAGAGAGGCAGGCAGACAGAGAGGGGGAAGCAGGCTCCCCGCCAAGCAAAGAGCCCGATTCGGGACTCGATCCCAGGACCCTGAGACCATGACCTGAGCCAAAGACAGAGGCTTCAACCCACTGAGCTACCCAGGCACCCCTATATAAAGCAATCTTGAAAAGGATGAAAAAGGTTGCTGGATTTGCAAATCGGACTTCAACAGTTACTATAAAATACAAATAATCAAAATAATATTGTAATGACATAAGGATAGATAAATAGATCAAGAGAATGAACATTCCTGAAACAGAGCCCATTTATGCAGCCAAGTGCTATTTCACCAAAGCAAGTCAGTAAGGAATGGAGACTCCTTTCAACAAATGGTGCAGAAACAACTGGATAACCGGATACAAAAACAAAAACACCTACAAAACTTAATTTGAGATGCATTAGAGACCTAAATATAAATCAGCAAAAACAAAGGAAATTACCTTCATGGTTTCAGGGTTAGGCAAAAGTGTCTTAGCATATACATAGTACACAATAAAGACAAAAGAAAAAAACTGAAAAATTAGACTTCATCAGACTTACATGCTCATTAAAAGCACAGTTAAGAAAATAAGTAAAAAACCACAGCCTTGGAGAAACTACTTACAAAGTATTTATCTAACAAAGGACTGGTATCCAGGACATATAAGGACCTTCTGCAATTAAAAAAAAGGGGGGGGGGGGCCCTGGGTGGCTCAGTGGGTTAAAGCCTCTGCCTTCAGTTCGGGTCCTGATCCCGGTGTCCTGGGATCAAGCCCCACATCAGGCTCTCTGCCTGGCAGGGAGCCTGCTTCTCCCGCTCTCTCTGCCTGCCTCTCTGCGTACTTGTGATCTCTCTGTCAAATAAATAAATAAAATCTTAAAAAAAAAAGACAAAAGAATTAAGAAAGAGAAAAAGGAGCAAAAGAAGGAAAAGGGCTAAAGGTCTGAGCAGACTTCACAAAAGAAAACACATGAATAGGGCACACCAGGGTGGCTCCAGTTGGTTAAGTGGCTGCATTCTGCTCGGGTCATGATCCCAGGGTCCTGGGATTGAGTCCCGTGTTAGGCTCCTTGCCCCACAGGGAGCCTGCTTCTCCTCTGCCTCTGCCTGCCACTCTGCTGCTTGTGCTCTCTCTCTCTCTCTCTCTCTCTCACACACGAATAAATAAATAAAATCTTTAAAAAAAAAAAACCCACATGAGTGGTCAATAAGCAAATTAAAATGTGCTCAATATCACTTATCAGTACGAAAATGTACAATAAAGGCACAATAATACCACTTCTACTCAAGATCAAGTAAAAGGGGCCAGATTATGCCTTTTGCAGGAAATAATAAAAACCTAACAAAACGTATGAAACAATAGCCCTGAAGATGTTAGACAAGTAATGAAAGGGAGTAATTCTGGGAAACAAGAAATAAACAACAGAGGCCATATATTGCCCAGCTCACTGCCTTGAGAGTTTCCAAGCCATGCAACGGGGAGAAGAAACCCAGGGACAGCATGTGGTCTTAAACTGAAAGAGCTGGGAGTCCAAGGAAGCCAGCCAGGGTGGCTACAGGTCACAAGGGAGACCAGCACTGAGTAGAGCTGAAGAGAGAGAGAGAAAAAAATGAAGAGGTCTACAGAAGTTTATCCTAGCAAATGCTGAGTGAGAAATCAGCACTTGCATGTAAGAGAACTATTGAAAGCCAGGGAGAGATGATTCAGAAATAACAGCACCAGAACTCACACAAGGATGCAAATAATGCTTATTCCCAAAAGCCAGAATAAAAAAAAACTAACAATTAATACTCCATCAGAGTACTAAGAAGGATTATGCCTTTAATTTTACCTCAAATTTTATTTAATTTTAAATTAAATTAAATTTAATTTACCTCAAATTTTACCTCAGAAAGAGGTAAAATTTAACCCTACACTAAACAGAGCTCTCGTCTATTCAAACAAAACATAAAAGCAAGATCCAAAAGGGACAAGCTTCTCTAATAACTTAACCATGTCACAGAACAAAGTACAAAACTATTTTTAGGCATACTAAAATGGAGACAAAACAAGATAAAAATTCACAATGACTAAAAATCAATACAAACTTAAAAGACATACACAAAAGCAACACCCAATAATTACACCCAATAATGAAACACAAACCAGTCAGTCAAACCAATCTTAAATGACAGGTAACAGAATCACAAATCCTATAAAACAATTATACTGAATACATTCCATACATTCAAAAATCTGGAAAAAACATTAAATATTAAGTAGAAATGTGAATAAAACTATTCTAAACTTCTAGAAATGAAAATTACAAGGTCAAAGAGAAAAGACCTACTATGAGAATCACAGCAAAAGAACTCAATAGCTAACCAAACTAACTAACCAAATAACTAACCAAAATAAAACACATAGAAAAACTACTTTAAAAAATGAACAGCGGAGAGCCTGCATCCCTCCCGCTCTCTGCCTGCCTCTCTGTCTGCTTGTGATCTCTCTCTGTCAAATAAATAAATAAAATCTTTAAAAAAAAAAAAAAAAAGAACAGAGAATGGGGCACCTGGCTAACTCAGTCAAAATAGCATGTGACTTTTGATTTCTGGGTCAAGAGTTCAAACTCTTAGTTAAGCATACAGTTTACTTAAAAAAAAATTAATAGAATATTAATCAGCTTTAAAATAACTTCAAAACCCAAATATATTTGTATTTGGAGCTACTAAAGAACAGATAATAGAGGGGGAAAAAAATGGAAATTGAAAAAAATGTCAATAATTGGCCACATTTCATGATACTATATACACATAAAACAAAGCACCCTTAAATAAACACCGAGCGATTAAACATTAAAAAATGTAAACTGTGTCAACTCTACCCAAAGAAAGAAATGTAAACTAAAACATATGATTAAATTGCCAAAAATCAGGGATAAAAAAACCTTTAATAAAGCAGCCAGAGAAAAAAGGTCATGTTACATCATAGAGAATGAAAAGAAAGTTAAAGTGGTTATATTAGTATCACATAAAGTAGATTTAAAAATCAATATCATCAAGAAAAGAGAGCACTGAGATGCCTGGGTGGCTCAGTTGGTTAAACTTCTGCCTTTAACTCAGGTCATGATCCCACAGTCCAGGAAGTGAGCCCCACATTGGGCTCCCTGCTCAGTGGGGAGTATGTTTCTGTTTCTCCCTCCCTCTCGGCCTCTCTCCCTGATCATGCTTTCTCTCTTTTTTGCTCTCTTTCTCAAAAAAAAGGGGGTGGGGGGGATCATTTCACAAATATGAAGGATTCAATGCAGGTGAATTCTACTATACATATATATATATATTTTGAAGATTTTATTTATTTATTTGTCAGAGAGAGAGCACAAGCTGACAGGTTCTGTCACAGACAAAGGGAGAAGCAGGCTCCCTGAGCCAGGAGCCCGATGCAGCACTTGATCCCAGGACACTGGGATCATCACCTGAGCCAAAGTTGTTACATGCTTAACCCACTGAGCCACCCAGGCATCTCTCCACCATATAATTAAAGAGTTTAATAAATATTCTTCTCAAAATATTACAAAATACAAAAACAAATTAAGAAGAAGGAAAACTGGGGCACCTGGGTGGCTCAGTGGGTTAAGGCCTCTGCCTTCGGCCCAGGTCATGATCTCAGTGTCCTGGGATTGAGCCCCGCATCAGACTCTCTGCTCAGCGGGGAACCTGCTTCCCCCTCTCTCTCTGCCTGCCTCTCTGCCTGCTTGTGATCTCTCTCTCTCTGTCAAATAAATAAATAAAATCTTTAAAAAAAAAAAAAAGGAAAACTTCCAAAGCTATTCTATGAGGCCAGCATTACCAATACCAAAACCAGATAAAGACACTACAAGTGAACTGCAAGCCACTATCTCTAGTGAATATAAAAGCAAAAATTTTCCACAAAATATTAGTAAACTGACTTCAATAATACATTAAAAAGAAACACTCACCACGATCAAGTGGGATTTACTCCTGGGATGCAAGTATAGTTCAGTATTTGCTAATAAATCAACGTGATATATCATATTAACAGGAGAAAGGATAAAACATACGTAGAGAAAGCACTGGACAAAGCACAACATCCATTCATGATAAAATCCCTCAAAAAAGTAGTTGTTGAGGGAACATATCTCAGCATGATGAAGACCATATGTGGCAAACCCATAGCTGACATCATAGTTAAGGGTGAAATACTGAGAGATTTTCCTATAAGATTAGAGACTGAGACAAGTATGTTTACTTGTAGCTTGTATGTTTACTTGAAAGAGAAATTTAAAAAATAATCCTATTTACAATTGCACCAAAAATAAAATACCTAGGAATAAACTTTATGAAGGAGGTGACAAAACGGTACTCTAAAAACTATAAAACTTTAAAATTTTAATTTTTTAATTTAAAGAAATTGAAAACATAAAAAAAATGGAAGATATTCCATGGTCAAAGAATGGAAGAACCAATATTGTTAAAGTATCCACACTACCCACAGCAAGCTATACTCCCTAACAAAATGCCAACATTTTTCACATAACTACAATAAAACTAAAATCTATATGAAACCACAAAAGACTCCAAAATGGCCATAGTAACCTTGAGAAAGAAAACCAAAGCTAGAGGTATCTACCACAATCCCTGACTTCAAGATATACAATGCTATAATAATCAAAACAGTATGATACTGGTACAAAAACAGACACATAAATCAGTGGAACAGAAGAGAGAGCTCAGAAATAACCCCAAGCTTTTATGGTCAATTAATCTACAACAAAAGAAGAATATGCAATGGGGAAAAGACATTCTCTTCAACAAATGGTGCTGGGAAAACTGGACAGCTATATGCAAAAGAACAAAACTGGATCACTTTCTTAGTCACACACAAAAATAAACTCAAAATGGATTAAAGATCTACATATGAGACCTGAAACCAGAAAACTCTTTTTTTTTTTTTTTTTTTTAAAGATTTTATTTATTTGACAGAGAGAAACACAGCGAGAGAGGGAGCACAAGCAGAGGGAATGGTAGCGGGAGAAGCAGGCTTCCCGCGGAGCAAGGAGCCCGATGTGGGGCTCGATCCCAGACGCCTGGGATCTGACCTGGGCCGAAGGCAGACACTTAACGACTGAGCCACCCAGGCGCCCCTGAAACCAGAAAACTCTTAAAGGAAAACACTGGCAGTTAATATCTTTGACATCAGCCATATAAACATTTTTCTAGATATGTTTCCTCAGGCAAATAAAAGTAAATATAAATAAAATAAGAGCAAAAGTAAACTTTGGGACTACATCAAAATAAAATGTTTTTGCACAGCTAAGGATAACCTCAACTAAACAAAAAGGCAACCCACTGAATGGGAGAAAATACTTGCAACGATATATCTGATAAGGGGTTAACATCCAAAATATATAAAAAACTTATACTAATCAACACCAAAAACAACTGATTAAAAGTGGGAAGAGGGGGCACCTGGGTGGCTCAGTGGGTTAGAGCCTCTGCCTTCGGCCCAGGTCATGATCTCAGGGTCCTGGGATTGAGCCCCGCATCAGGTTCTCTGCTCAGCAGGGAGCCTGCTTCCCCCTCTCCCTCTGCCTGCCTCTCTGCCTACTTGTAATCTCGCTCTCTCTGTCAGATAAGTAAATAAAAATCTTTAAAAAAAGAAAAAAAGTGGGAAGAGGCCCTAAATGGACATTTCTCCAAAGGAGACATACAGATGGCTGACAAACACATGAAAAGATAGTGAATATCATTCATCATCAGGGAAATGCAAATCAAAACCACAATGAGAGAGATATCACCTCACACTTGTCAGTATGGCTAAAATCAAAAATACAAGAAATAAGAATTGGTGAAGATGTGGGGGGAAAAAATGCTCATACACTGTTGGTGGGAAGGCAAACTGATGCAGCCACTATAGAAAACAGTAGGAAGGTCTCAAAAAATTAGAAACAGAAGTATCATACAATTTAGTAATTCTACTTCTGAGTATTTACCCAAATAAAATAAAAACACTAATTCAAAAAGATACATCCAAAAAAAAAAAAAAGACATGCACCTCTATGTTTACTACAGTATTATTTACCAAAGCTAAGGTATGTAAGTAACCCAAGCATCCATGGATAGATGAATGTATAAAGGGGTGTGTGTGTGTGTGTGTGTGTGTGTGTAATGAAGTATTACTCAGCCATAAAAAAAAGAATCAACTCTTTCCATTTGCAACAACATGAAAGAACCTACAGAGTATAAATGCTAACTAAAATAAGTCAGACTGGGAAAGACAAATACCATACAATTTTGCTTACATGCAGAATCTAAAAAATAAAACAAATGAATGAACAAACAAAGTAGAAACAGATCAATAAAACAGACCCATAGAAAACTGGTAGTAGCCAGAGGGGTGGAGGGATGGGTAAAACAGATTAAGGAGATTAATAGCAAAGGAGATTAAAAGTACACTTATCAGGGCTCCTGGGTGACTCAGTCACTTAAGCATCTGCATTCGGCTCAGGGCTTGATCCCAGGCCTCTGGAGGCCTGGGATCAAGCCCCATGTCAGGCTTCCTACTCAGTGGAGAGTCTGCTTCTCTCTCTGTCTGCCTCTCTCCTTGCCTGTACTCTCTCAAATAAATATATAAAAATTTAAAAAAAAAAGCACGCTTATCTTTTTTTTTTTTTTAAAGATTTTATTTATTTGACAGAGAGAAACACAGCGAGAGAGGGAACACAAGCAGAGGGAATGGTAGCGGGAGAGGCAGGCTTCCCGCAGAGCAGGGACCCCGATGCGGGGCTCGATCTCAGGACCCTATGATCATGACCAGGGCCAAAGGCAGACACTTAACGACTGAGCCACCCAGGCGCCCCTTATCTTTTTTTTTTTTAAGATTTTATTTATTTGAGAAGGAGAGGGAGGGAGAAAAAGAGCAAGAGCACAAGGGCAGGGAGAGGGAAAAGCAAGTCCCCCACTGAGCATGGAGCCCGACTCGGGCCTCCTGAGCTGAAGGCAGACACTTAGTTGACTAACCAGCCAGGCACCCCCCCAAAGGCAGACTTATCTTGATGAGCACTGAGAATGTATAGAACTGTTAAATTATATTGTACACCTGAAACTTACATAACACTGTATGTTAATGATACTTCAATAAAAAGAAGTAAAAATCAACATTATCAGGAAATAAGATGATCACTTTACAAACATAAAGGGTTTAACTCGTTAAGAAAATACATAAATCCTCAACATTTATTCACCTAATAACACCTTCAAAATACATGAACTACAAAAAGAAATGGGGAAACCCAAATTGTATTTGGAAATTTCAACAAACTTCTGAAAACTGATAGAACCAGTAAACAGAAAATCAGTAAGAATATAATAAACCTGGGGCACGTGGGTGGCTCAATCAGTTAAGCATCTGCCTTCAGTTCAAGTCATGATCCAGGAATTCTAGGACTGAGCCCCTGGGCTTCCAGATCAGCCAGGAGTCTGCTTCTCCGTTTCCCTCTACCCCTCCCCCTGCCTGTTCTCTCTCTCTTTCTCTCCCTCTCTCTCAAATAAGTATAATCTTAAAATATATATATATAAAATATATAATAACCTTGAACAATATTATCAACCAGAAGAATATCGTAAAACAAATTGACATTACTGACATTTACAGAACACTCTACATAAACTGAAAAATACACATTCTGTGCAAGGACATAAGGAAGATTCACCAAGACAGATCTACGACCAGGCCATGAAACAACTCTTAATAAATTTTAAAGGTTTCAGGAAATACAAAGAGTTTTCTCTGACCAATGAGTTGAAGAAGAAATCAAAAGAGAAAATAGAAACTATTTTTAAATGAATGAAAATAAAAAAAAAACTTACCAAAATCTGTGGAAGGCAGTTAAAGCAATAATTGAGGGGGAAATTTATAGCACTAAATGCCTATATTAGAAAAGAAAATTCAAATCAATGACTTCACCTTGTACCTGAGAGATTAGGACAAAAACAAAAAACAAAACAAGAAATAAAAATCAGAGTGGAAATCAATGAAATACAAATCAAAAACAAAAGAGCAAACTCACTGAAATCAAAGCCTAGACTTCCTCCGTTTATTGAATGATGGAGATGTACTTTTCCCTCTTACAAAATACAAACAAAAACTGTGGACATTATAAACAAAACAAATACATTCTGAAACATGTTAAGAAGGCAAATTAGCTAGAAACCACGGGACCCAAGGAATAACATGGCAATGAGGTTACCTAGGTTTTCTTTTTGTCTAATATATCCCACTCTTAGAATGTTAAGAATTCAGCAACCTAGAAGCACCAACAAGCACAGACCCCCACCACCACCAAAAAAGCTCAAACAAAAGGCTTCCTGTTTGTCTCTCTAGACAACCAACCAGGAAGGGATCATAATTAGCTATGAAGAAAAACTTTTAGACAGTAGATCTACCCAGCTTAACATCAAAGGAAAAACTGATCCCACCCACTCCTGCAATGGTCAAGTGGGGAACCCAGACATCCACTCTTGTGAGACTATGAGTCATCCCAAAGCTACCCACTAATTATACTACCACTAATTACACTACCACTAATTACCCCACTGGGGTAGTGTAAGAGCAGGTCAATTAGGGAACCAGAATTTTCAGCCTCACTGGTTAATAAAGAGCATGTCCCCCCTTGGAGACAACAAGGGAAGCCTGGACTTCCACCTTCATCTGGTAGTAACAAGGGAATCAACTCTCTCCCCTGGGTGGTATCAGAAGGTACAGCAGGAAGTTAGGGGTTTCACCAACACATATTGGTAAGTGAACCCACATACACTGTGGAGATCAGGTAGAGAGCCATAATTCACAACTTTGTTCAGCATTAACAAGCAGCCTTCCTCAAATGTCAACAAAGGCCCAACAGGGAATGTGAACTTCATCCCACACCTGGCAAAAGGATATGACACTCAAACTCCTCTGTCAGGCAAGTGTCAGAGAAAGGAGCTAAAACAGGTTTATGTAAGATAGATGCAAAGTCCCATAGTATAACACAAAAATGTTCACATTTCAATCAAAAATCATTTGTCATAACAAGAACCAGAAGATCTCACTGAAAGAAAAGATAATCAATAGGTGCCAACACTGAGGTATCTGCAATTTTAATATCTGATAAATGTTAGTAATTATCTAATGAAGATTTTAAAGCAGCCATAATAAAATGACTCATTAGGGTGCCTGGGTGGCTCAGTCGGTTAAGCGTCTGCCTTTGGATCAGGTCATGATCCCAGGTCCTGGGATAGACCCCCAAGTAGGGCTCCCTGCTCAGCAGGTAGTCTCAACTTCTCCCTCTCCCTCTGCCTGCTGCTCCCCCGATTGTTCTATCTCTCTCAGTCAAAAAAATAAATAAAATCTTCTAAAAAATAAAATAATAAAATAATTTTTTGGTAAATGACTCAATAAAGGGCACTGGCTGGCTTAGTCAGTAGAGTACATGACTCTTCATCTCAGGGTTATAAATTCAAACCCCACTTTGGGTATACAGATTATTTAAAAATGAAGTAATTAAAAAAAAATTATTCCATGAGAGGTGCCTGAGTGGCTCAGTTGTTAAGCATCTGCTTTTGGCTTGGGTCATGATCTCAGCCCCGCATCAGGCTCCCAGCTCAGCAGGGAGCCTGCTTCTCCCTCTCCAACTCCCCCTGCTTGTGTTCCCTCTCTGGCTGTCTCTGTCAAATAAATAAAATCTTTAAAAAAAAAGATTCCATGAGCAATTACAAACACAGAAATGAAATCTAGAAAGCCTCAGCAAAAATGAAAATATAAAGAACCAAATGGAAATTTTTAGAACTGAAAAGTACACTATGAAAAATAAAGAGCTCAATGCGCATGACCTCAACAGCAGCATCAAGGAAAGAGAATAAAAGAATCCATAAACTAGAAGATTTAACAATGAAAATCACTCAATGTAACCAAGAGAGAGTGAAAAAAAAAAAAATGAACAGACCCTTAAGGATCTTTGGGACTTTAATAAATAATCTTAACATTTATGTCATAAGAGTCCCAGGAAGAAGAGGAGAAATAAAGTGAGACTGAAGAAGTACTCAACTAAATAATGACTTAAAAAATTCCATTTTAGTGAGCCATAAAACTACAAAATCAAGAAGCTGAGCAAATGTCAAAAGGGTTACAAAGGCATCTACCCTTAAACACACCCTAAATTACACTTCTGAAGTCTAAAGACAAGAAAGCTATCTTGAAAGCAGCAAGAGAAAACCATTTTACTTATAGAAGAAAATAATTTGAGAGCAAATTTCTCATCATAAACCAGAGGCCAGAGAAAGTGACACAATAATGAATGAGGAAGCTGCAAGGACAATGAAAAAAATATAATGAACTGAATGAAAATGAAAATACAACATAATAAAATTTATGTGACTTATCACTAGCTAAACTAGTGATAAGACGGAAATTTGTAACAATGCACAGAAAAGTAGAAGAGTCCCAAATTAATAATCTAAGCCTCCACCTCAGGAACCTAAAAAAAAAAGAACAAAATAAACAGAAAGTAGGTAAAAATAAATCTAAGAGCAGAAATCAGTGAAATTTAAAATAGAAAAAAATTAAAGTCAACAAAATAAGGAGCTGCTGCTTTGAAAAGATCAATAAAATTGATAAACCTCTAGCAACACTGAAAAAGCAAAGGAGAGAAGATAAATCACCACTATCAGAAATAAAAGAGAGGATATCAGTACTGACCCTACAAACATCAAAAGAGTTAAGAAGGGAATATTACAAACAACTTTACACATTTAACTCTTAAGACAGCTTAGATGAGATGAATCTCTTTCATGAAAAACACAAACTACTCCAACTCACCAATTATGAAACTGGTAATATGAATAGCCCTGTAACTTTTTTTTCCTTAAAGTTACTTTTTTTTTTTTAAGTAGTCTCTACACCTAACGTGGGTCTTGAACTCATGACTGAGATCAAGAGTTTGTATGTTCTTCCAACTGAGATACCCAGATACTTCTAGCCCTGTAACTATTTCTAAATTTTAATTTGTATTTTAAAAACAACCAAAAAGGAAATATGAAAATCCAGATAGTTTCAACCCACTGTCTAAAGAACTAACCCCACTTTTTTTATTTTTTAAGATTTTATTCATTTAGGGGCACCTGGGTGGCTCAGTCATTAAGCATCTGCCTTTGGATCGGGTCATGATCCTGGGATACTGGGATCCAGCACCACTTTGGGCTCCCTGCTCAGCGGGAAGCCTGCTTCTCCTCTCACTCCCTCTGCTTGTGTTCCCTCTCTTGCTGTGTTTCTCTCTGTCAAATAAAATCTTTAACAAAAAAAAAAAAAGATTTTATTCATTTATTTGACACAGAGAGAGAGACAGTGAGAGAGGGAACACAAGCAGGGGGAGTGGGAGAGGGAGAGGGAGAAGCAGGTTTCCTGCTGAGCAAGAAGCCCGATACAGGGGCACCTGGGTGGCTCAGTGGGTTAAGCCTCTGCCTACAGCTCAGGTCATGATCTCAGAGTCCTGGGATCGAGCCCCACATCGGGCTCTCTGCTCAGCAGGGAGCCTGCTTCCCCCTCTCTCTGCCTGCCTCTCTGCCTACTTGTGATCTCTCTCTCTGTCAAATAAATAAATAAAATCTTTAAAAAAAAAAAAAAAAAAAGAAAGAAAGAAAAAAAGAAGAAGCCCGATACAGGGCTTGATCCCAGGACGCTGATATCATGACCTGAGCCGAAGGCAGACGCCTAACGACTGAACCACCCAGGTACCCCCACTAACCCCAATTCTATACAATCTCTTCCAGAAAATAGAAAAAGTAGAAGCATTGTTCCCAACTCATTATATGAAGCTAGTTATTACTCCCACTATCAAAACCAGAATATGAAAAAAGAACACTACAGACAACAGCTTTCATGAATAAACACAAAATTTCTTAACAAAACATAAATGCAATCCCATAATATATGAAAAAGAGTTATGTGGGGTGCCTGGGTGGCTCAGTGGGTTAAAGCCTCTGCCTTCAGCTCAGGTCATGATCTCAGGGTCCTGGGATCAAGCCCCGCGTCGGACTCTCTGCTCAGCGGAGAGCCTGCTTCCTCCTCTCTCTCTGCCTCCCTGCCTACTTGTGATCTCTCTCTCTCTAATAAATAAATAAAATCTTAAAAAAAAAAAGTTATGTGCCATATAAGTGGGGCTTATTTCACTTAAGTCAAATATTCAGAATAAAAGAAGGTAATCTACCATATTAACAGGATAAAGGAAAAAAAGTGCATCTATTAATGGCAGGAAAAGCACCTAACAAAACTCAGCACCCATTCATGATTTTTTTTTTAAAGAAAGAAAGAAAGAAAGGAAGGAAGGAAGGAAGGAAGGAAGGAAGGAAGGAAGGAAGGAAGGAAGGAAGGAAGGAAGAAAATAGGAATAGAATACAGGTAAACTTCATACAGACATTTTAAAAAAACCTACAGTTAACATCCGACTTAATAGTTTTAATCGTGGAGTGAATGCTTTCCCCAAAAGTCTTAAATCGATACCATGCTGAAATTTCTACCTGCAACAATTAGGCAAGCGATAAAGGCATACAAATTGAAAAGGAAGAAATAAAAATAACTATCTGCAGATGACACAATTACCTACCTAGAAAATTCCAAGGAATCTATAATAAAACTCTTAGAATTCAAGAGTGAATACAGCAAGGTTGTAGGATCCAAAATAAATATAAAAATCAACTGTTACTCCAATACACTACCATAAATAACATGGATATCAAAATTAAACATACAATACTATTTTCAATTACTTCCAAAAACATTAAATACTTAAGTATAAATCCACAAAATATGTATAAGACTTATAGAATGAAATCTATGTAAAACTGCCAAAAGAAATCAACAATCTAAATAAACATACTATGTTCATAGATGAGAAGACTCAACATAGTGAAGATGTAAATTCTCTACAAATTAATATTTAGGTTTAATGCAGTACTATCAAAATATTAACAAAGGTTTTGGATATGTACAGACAAGTTATTCTAAAATATATATTTAAAAACCAAAAACATTGGGGCACCTGGGTGGTTCAATGGGTTAAAGCCTCTGCCTACAGCTCAGGTCATGATCTCAGAGTCCTGGGATCAAGCCCTGAATCGGGCTCTCTGCTCAGCGGGAGCCTGCTTCCCTCCTCTTTCTGCCTGCCTCTCTGCCTACTTGTGATCTCTCTCTCTCTCTCTGTCAAATAAATAAATAAAATATTTTAAATAAATAAATAAAATAAAAACCAAAAACACAGAGAAACTAGATAGCCAAAACAATTTTGTGAAAGAATAAAGTAGAATCATCCATGTGATTCAAGAATCATCTTACATAGTAATTTAAAAAGTTGGTACTGTCAGAGAGGCAGACATAAAGATCAATGTAACAGAAGAGAAAACCCAGAAATACACTCAAAGAGAGATGCCCAGCTGATTCTGGACAAACGTGCAAGAGCAATTCAATTGAAGATGGACTTTTCAACAAATGGTTGCCAACAAATGATTGCCACTAGAGCATTTGGAAATGCATAAACAAAGAGACAAGGGAAAAAAAAGCCTCACATCTTATATAAAAATTAACTCAAAATGAATCAGATTTAAAAGTAAAGCATAAAATTATAAAACTTTTTAAAAAGAGTGCCATCTGGCTACCTAGGTCAGTAGAGCATGAGACTCTTAATCTGAGGATTGAGTCCAAGCCCCATATTGGTCACAGAAGTTACTTTAAGAAAATAAATAAATAAAAGAAACACAACAGAAAAATCTTTGGGATTTAGGATTTTATAGGTATAGGTTTATTAAATTTGACATCTGATCCAAAAAAAAATAAATTTATAATATGGACTTCATCAAAACTAAAAAGTTTGCTCCAATTTGGGATAAAATAAGAGCAAATCACATACTTGGCAAAAAGCTCATAGAATATATAAAGAACTGTCAAACTCTATAATAAAACAATAAGCAAATGATGAAAAAAAACAATATTTGAATAAGAATGACATTAACAAAAAAATCACTGATGTGCCATAAAACTAGAGGAGAAAGAGAGAGTATGTGGGCAGTGAGAGTAGCAGGGAGTATAAGGCTTCCTTCTCCACAACTGACCTGATGGGAGAGAAGAAAGTATATATTCACCTAGCTCCTACCATGCTTTGAACGTTGCCAACAAAGCTGGGATCATCTAAACTGAGTCCAGCTGGCCAATTCTAAATATAAAGGTCTTCAAGGGCAGTTGGCTGGTTCAGTCGGAGCATGCGACTCTTGATCACGGGGTCATGAGTTTGAGCCCCATGCTGGGTGTAGGATTACCCCTTTTAATTAATTAGTTAACCTTCACAATAATTGGAAAATAAGCAAAAATCATGAATAAGACATTTGACCTAAAGAGGATATATAGACAGTAAATAAGCACATGAAAAGAGATGGTCAACGACATCAGCCATTAGATAAATACAAATTAAAATCATAATATATCACCTACCAAAATAAATAAGAATAGTGACAAAAAGAAAAAAAAAATACCAGTTACATTGCCACATGCTGGTAAGGATGCCAAAAAACTGGTTTGCTCAGAATTCTAGCAATGTGAATAGTACGTTCTGGAAAATGCTTCAGCAATTTTTTTTAAAGATTTTATTTATTGGGGCACCTGGGTGGCTCAGTGGATTGCGCCTCTGTCTTCAGCTCAGGTCATGATCTCAGAGTCCTGGGATGGAGTCCCGCATTAGGCTCTCTGCTCGGCAGGGAGCCTACTTCCCCCTCTCCCTCTGCCTGCCTCTCTGCATACTTGTGATCTCTTTCTCTGTCAAATAAATGCATAAAAATCTTAAAAAAAAAAGATTTTATTTACTTACTTGATAGAGAAAGAAAGTGCACAAGTAGGGAGAGGTTCAGGGAGAAGCAGACTTCCCACGGAGCAGGAAGCCCAACACGGGGCTCAATCCCAGGACCCTAAGATCATGACCTGAGCCAAAAGCAGACACTTAACAAACTGAGCCACTAGGCATCCTAGAAATTTTTGTTAAAAAACTAAACATGAGGGGCGCCTGGGTGGCTCAGTGGGTTAAAGCCTCTAGCTTCAGCTCAGGTCATGATCTCAGGGTCCTGGGATCAGACCCCGCAGCATCGGGGTCTCTGCTCGGCAAGGAGCCTGCACCCCACCCCCAACCCCGCCGGCCTCTCTGCCTATTTGTGATCTCTCCCTCTGTCAAATAAATAAATAAAATCTTCAAAAAAAAAAAAAAAAAACTAAACACGAAGCCCCCATACAACTCAGCAATTGTACAACTAAACATTCATCCCAGAGAAATGGAGACCTATGGTCACACAGGAATCTACACAAGAATGGTTATATTAGCTTTATTCATAATAGCCCCAAACTAGAAATACCTGAGGCATCTTGCATCAGCTGAATAATTAAACAAACTGTGGTATATCCATAATATAAAATACTGACAAATAAAAAGCAACGGAGCTACTGATACATTCAACAAACTGGATGAATCTCCAAAGAATCATGTTGAATGAGAAAAAAAACCCAACCTCAAAAAGTTACATGTTCTCTGCTTCCATTTATATAGCATCCTTTAAATGACAAAATTACAGAACTGGATGATACATCAGTGCTTACCAGGAACTAAGCCTGGAGTGAGCAATGAAGCAGGTGTAGCTATAAAAAAGGCACTATGGAAAAGAAAACAAAACAAAAAGACACCATGAGAGATCCTTCTGATGGAATTATTCTGTTAACTGTATCAATTTCAATAACCTATCCTATAGGGGTTTTTTTTAAGATTTTATTTATTTGAAAGAGAGAGAAAGCATGTGAAACAGAGCAAAAGCAGAGGGAGGGTAAGGGGGAAGATAGAGGGAGAAGCCAAAGGGAACACAAAATGGGGTTCAATCAGAGGACCCTGGGATTATGACCTGAGCCCAAGGCAGATCCTTAACTGAATGAGCCACCTAGGCACCCCAATAACTGATCCTATAGTTACTAAAGATATTAACATAGTATCTTTCTTCCTACTCAACATAGAAAATTGAGTAGATGGTATATAAGATCTCTTTGTATTATTTCTTACACCTGTATGTGACTCTATATTTGAATCAAAATAAAAGGCTTAATTAAAAAATAACTGTAGGGCCCCCAAGGTGGCTGAGTGGGTTAAAGCCTCTGCCTTCGGCTCAGGTCATGATCTCAGGGTCCTGGGATAGAGCCCCACATTGGGCTCTCTGCTCAGCAGGGAGCCTGCTTCCCTTTCTCTCTCTGCCTGCCTCTCTGCCTACTTGTGGTCTTTCTCTCTCTGTCAAATAAATAAGTTAAATCTTTCAAAAAAATAATAACTGCAAATGAACAATCTGAATGGGAAATCAAGACAATTGCAGGGGCACCTGGCTCAATCAGAAGATTGATTTTGGGGTCATAAATTTGAGCCCCACACTGGGTATACAGATTACTTAAATAAAAACTTGGAGGGGCTCCTTGGTGGCTCAGTGGATTAAAGCCTCTGCCTTCTGCTCAGGTCATGATCTCAGGGTCCTGGGATCGAGCCCCACATGGGGCTCTCTGCTCCGCAGGGAGCCTGCTTCCTCCTCTATCTCTGCCTGCCTCTCTGCGAACTTGTGATCTCTTGCTCTGTCAAATAAATAAATAAAATCTTTAAAAAAAAAAAAAAAACTTGGAAAAAAAATTGCATTTACCAGGGTGCCTGCGTGGCTCAGTTGGTTAAGCACCTGACTCTTGATCTCAGCTCAAGTCTTGATCTCAGGGTCATGAGTTCAAGCCCTGCACTGGGCTCCAAAAAACTAAATAAATAATTGCATTTATAATAGCGTCAAAAAAAAGGGGCGCCTGGGTGGCTCAGTGGGTTAAGCCTCTGCCTTCGGCTCAGATCATGGTCTCAGGGTCCTAGGATCGAGCCCCACATCAGGCTCTCTGCTCGGCAGGGAGCCTGCTTCCCCCTCTCTCTCTCTGTCTGCCTCTCTGCCTACTTGTGATCTCTTTCTCTCTGTCAAATAAATAAAATCTTTAAAAAGAAAAAAAATAGCGTCCAAAAAAAATTTTTTTTAGCAATAAACTTACCAAAGAGGCAAAGAACTTATACACTGATAACTACAAAATGTGGCTGAAAGTAAAGATCGTACAAACATAAAGACATCCTATGTTCATGGATTGAAAGATAATGTTGTTGAGATGTCCTTATTATCCAGAGCAATCTACAAATTCAATGCAATATGTATCAAAATTCCAATGTTTTGGGATGCCTGGGTGGCTCATCAGTTAAGCGTCTGCCTTCAGCTTGGGTCATAATCCCAGGGTCCTGGGATCGGGGCCCACGTCCAGCTCCCTGCTCAGCAGGGAGACTACTTCTCCCTCTGCCTGCCACTTGCGTGCTTGCATACTTGCGTGCTTGTGCTCTCTCTCTCTGACAAATAAATAAACTCTTTAAAAAACAATTCCAATGTTTTATGTAGAAATAGAAAAATGCATTCATTTTTTTTTTAAGATGTTATTTATTTATTTGTCAGAGAGAAAGAGATTACAAGTAGGCAGAGAGGCAGGCAGAGAGAGAGGGAAGCAGGCTCCCTGCTGAGCAGAGAGCCCGATGCGGGGCTCAATCTCAGGACCCTGAGATCATGACCGGAGCCAAAGGCAGAGGCTTTAACCCACTGAGCCACCCAGGCGCCCCAGAAAAATGCATTCTTTATGGAACCAGAAAAAGACCGCCAATAGCCAGAGGAATGTTGAAAAAGAAAACCAAAGTTGGCGGCATCACAATTCCAGACTTCAAGCTCTATTACAAAGCTGTAATCATCAATACAGTGTGCTACTGGCACAAAAACAGACACATAAATCAATGGAACAGAATAAAGAGCCCAGGAATGGACCCTCAACTCTATGGTCAACTAATCATCGACAAAGCAGAAAAGAACGTCCAAGGGTAAAAAGACAGCCTCTTCAACAAATGGTGTTGGGAAAATTGGACAGTCACATGCAGAAAAATGAACCCAGACCATTCGTTACACTACACACAAAAATAAGACTCAAAATGGATGAAAGACCTCAATGTGAGACAGGAATCCATCCAAATCCTTGAGGAGAACACAGGCAGCAACCTCTTCGACCTCAGCCACAGCAACTTCTTCCTAGAAACATCATCAAAGGCAAGGGAAGCAAGGGCAAAAATGAACTACTGGGACTTCATCAACATCAAAAGCTTTTGCACAGCAAAGGAAACAGTCAACAAAACCAAAAGACAACTGACAGAAGGGGAAAAGATATTTTCAAAAGACATAGCAGATAAAGGGCTAGTATCCAAAATCTATAAAGAACTTCTCAAACTCAAAACCCAAAAAACAAATAATCTGATCAAGAAATGGGCAGAGGATATGAACAGACATTTCTGCAAAGAGGACATCCAAATGGCCAACAGACACATGAAAAAGTGCTCCACATCACTTGGCATCAGAGAAATACAAATCAAAACCAGTGAGAGACGACCTCACACCAGTCAGAATGGCTAAAATTAACAACAGGAAACAACAGATGTAGGCGAAGATGCACTACACGGTGGGTGGGAATACAAGCTGGTGCAGCCACTCTGGAAAACAGAGCTACCCTACAACCCAGCAATCGCACTACTGGGTATTTACCCTAAAGATACAAATGTAGTGATCCGAAGGGACACATGCACCCGAATGTTTATAGCAGCAATGTCCACAATAGCCCAACTACGGAAAGAACCTAGATGTCCATCAACAGATCAATGGATAAAAAAGATGTGGTATGTATATACAATGGAATACTATGCAGCCATCAAGAGAAACAAAATCTTGCCATTTGCAATGATGTGGATGGAACTAGAGGGTACTACGCTAAGCAAAATAACTCAATCAGAAAAAGACAATCATCATATGATCTCTCTGATATGAAGAATTTGAGAGGCAGTGTGGGGGGACAGTGGGGGGGTGTGGGAGGAAATGAAACAAGATGCAATCAGGAAGGAGACAAACCATAAGAGACTCCTAAACTCACGAAACAAACTGAGGGTGGACTGGGGGTTTGGGGGGTAGGGATAGGGTGGCTGGGTTATGGACATTGGGGAGGGTATATGCTATGGTTAAGTGCTGTGAAATGTGTAAGCCTGATGATTCACAGACATGAACCCTAGGGCAAATAATACATTATATGTCAAGAAAAAAAATTAAAAAAAAAAAAACAGGAAAATGCATTCCTAAAATTCATTTGTCATTTCAAAGCACCATGAATAGCCAAAACAACACTGAAAAAGAACAAAGTTGGGAAGCTCATACTTCTTCATTTTAAAACTTAACTACGAAGCTACAGTAATCAAAATGGTGTGATACTAGCATAACCAAGAGATGTATAGAGCAAAAGAAAAAGAACAGAGAGCCCAGAAATAAATCCTCACATACAAAGTCAAATGATTTTTTTTCTTTTTATTGTTTTTAATTTGTTTTAAGATTTTATTTATTGGGGCACCTGGGTGGCTCAGTCATTAAGCGTCTGCCTTTGACTCAGGTCATGATCTCGGGGTCCTGGGATAAAGCCCCGCATCGGGCTCTCTGCTCAGCAGGGAGCCTGCTTCCCCCCCACCTCTGCCTGACTCTCTATCTACTTGTGATCTCTCTCTCTCTCTGTCAAATAAATAAATAAAATCTTTAAAAAACAACAAAAATGAAAACCTGGGCTCACCTGGGTGGCCCAGTCTGTTCAGCATCTAACTCTTGTTTTCAGTTCAGGTCATGATCTCAGAGTCGTGAGATCAGGGTCCCTGCTGGGCATGAAGCCTGCTTAAGAGTCTTTCCCTTGTCCTTCTGTCCCTCCCCACCACCTTCTCTTAAAAAAAAGAAAAAAGAAAGAAATTTCTGGAATGTTTAAGTAAAACAAAACTTCTGCAAACAGAAATACAGCTCATCTAAATTTCTCCTTCCTCACTTTGATGACAAAGGGAATAAAGAAGGAAGAAGACATAAAATGGCAGAAACTAAAAAACCTCAGAGAAATATCCAACCACCAAGGAAACTGTCCTTAAGACTAATAATACACAGGTGACCCTTGAACAACATGGAGGTTATGGATGGCAACTCCGCCAAGACTCAAAAATCCACCCCCAAATCTGTGAATGACCAAGATCTTAACTAGCAATAGCCTACTGTTGACTGGAAACTTCAGCATAATAATCAACATATATCTTATATATATTACTGTATTCTTACAATAAATTAAGTTAGAAAAAAGAAATATTGGGTGCCTGGGTGGTTCAGTTGGTTAAGCGGCTGCCTTCAGTTCAGGTCCTGATCCTGGAGTCCCAAAATCGAGTCCTGCATCGGCCTCCCAACTCTGAGGGGAGTCTGTTTCTCCCTCTGACCTTCTCCCCTCTCATGCTCTCTCTCAGTTTCTCTCTCTCTCCCAAATTAATAAATAAAATCTTTAAAAAAAAAAAAAAGGAAAAGAAAAGAAATATTAAGAAAGACATAAGGAGGGGTACCTACATGACTCAGTCAGTTAAGCATTTGACCTTTGACCTCAGCTCAGGTTTTGATCTCAGGGTCGTAAGTTCAAGCTCCACATTTGGCTCCACGCTGGACATGGAGCCTAAGAGGGGGAGGGAGAGGGAGGGAGAGAGAGAGAGAGAGAGAGAGAGAGAGAGAGAGAGGAGGGAGGAAGGGAGTAAGGGAGGGGGGAACGAAGGGAGGAAGGAAGGAACGGGATAGAGAAAAAGAAAAAAGAAAGAGAGAGAAAGAAAGAAAGAAAGGTATAAAGAAAATAAAATACATTTACAATACTGTACTGTATTTATTTTAAAAGTCCAAGAGGGGCACCTGGGTGGCTCAGTCGTTAAGCATCTGCCTTCAGCTCACGTCATGATCCCAGGGTCCTGGGATTGAGTCCCATCTCAGGCTCCCTGCTCAGCTGAGAGCCTGCTTCTCCCTCTCCCACTGCCTGCCTCTCTGTCTACTTATGCTCTTTATCTCTCTGTCAAATAAATCAATAAAGTCTTTTAACATTAATAATAAATAATAAAAATAAATTAAAAAATTTAAAAGTCCAAGAAGGGGTGCCTGGGTGGCTCAGTAGATTAAAGCCTCTGCCTTCGGCTCAGGTTATGATCTCGGGGTCCTGGGATTGAGACCCACATCAGGCTCTCTGCTCAGCGGGGAGCCTGCTTCCCCCTATCTCTCTCTGCCTGCCTCTCTGCCTACTTGTGATCTCTCTCCTGTCAAATGAATAAATAAAATCTTCAAAAAAATAAAATATCATCAAGATAAAGATATCCATATATACATATGTATGAACACTTCTTGTCACCAGCTTGAACAAGAATCTATCGTGTAGCATAACACTTAAAACCGTCACTTCTGGAGTGCCCAGAGTTCAAAAACCTGAACAAATTACTAAACCTCTCTAGGCCCCAAGCTGCCCCATTATTTAAAAACATGACATACAAATAGTACCTATTCCATTGTCCTGTTGAGAGAGAAAAATAATATATTCCTTCATAGAAAGCACCAGACAGTACTTGGCACATATGCAGAGCTTCATGCTATTCTACAGAGCAGGAGACTGAGGTTTAGAAGATAAACTTGCCCAGTCACAGAGCTAGTCCATCTCATTCCCAGCCCGTGATCTTATCCCTACTACTGTACTGCCTTAATGTCTCAGGGTGAAATTATTGATTTTTTTCTACTTATCTTCCTTTCCCCAATTATCGAAAAATAAGTATGCCTGCACTTAGTATACAAAAATCAGAGCAAATTTTCTTAAGACAGACAACAATATTTTGCACTTTGGGACTCAGAGAACAGAAAAGCACTGATGGAAACTGAGAATAACACATAGAAAGTCATCTTTTGGGGTGCCTGGGTAGCTCAGTGGGTTAAAGCCTCTGCCTTCGGCTCAGGTCATGATCTCAGGCTCCTGGGATCGAGCCACACATCGGGCTCTCTGCTCAGCGGGGAGCCTGCTTCCCCCTCTCTCTCAGCCTGCCTCTCTGCCTACTTGTGATCTCTCTCTTTCTCTCTCTCTCTCTCTTTCAAATAAATAAATAAATAAATAAACCTTTAAAAAAAAAAGTCATCTTTTGGAGTTATTTGTCTGCTCACAGCTATGTAGAGGACAGAGTAGAGAAAGTGACTAATAAGAGAGAGACAATACAAATGGATAAAGAAGAGTTTACATCTTGTTAGGGCAGCTGTAATCTCTGGTTGGCTCTAGAACAATTATCAGCACTTTTTTTTTTTAGTTTGTTTAAGTAATCTCTACACCCAACATGGGGCTCAAACTCATGACCCCAAACTCAAGAGTCGCTTGCTCTTTCAATTGAGCCAGCCAGGTGCCCATTATACCATAACTTTCTGGTCATACTGCATAACTACAGAAGTAGATTTTTTTTCTTTTAGGTAAACTCTGTGCCAATATGGGGCTCACGCTCACAACCCTGAGATCAGGAATTGCAATACTCTACCAACCAAGCTAGACAGGAGCTCCCAGACTTTTATTATTGCTGGGGATAGAGACAGTGGGGAAGGGTGTTTACTCAGCCATACTCCAAGCATAAATTAAAAGTGTCAGGGGTGCCTGACTGACTGGCTAAGTCGATAGAGCATGCAACTTGGGGTCAGGAGTTCATGCCCCATGTTGAAGAGAGATTAATTCAAAAAAAAGTGTAAATGTAAAATATAATCCTTTTATTTTTTTAAATAAAATACAATGTATTGTGTTTCAGGGGTACAGGTCTGTGTGAATCAGACTTACACTGTGAATGATTAAGACCGTGAATCATCAGTCTTACACAATTCACAGCACTCACCATAGCACATACCTTCCCCAATGTTCATCACCCAGTCACCCTACCCATCCCCCCACTCACCCCAGCAGCCCTCAGTTTGTTTTCTGAGATTAAGAGTCTTATGGTTTGTCTCCCTATCTCTCAAATTCCTCATATCAGAGAGATCATATGATTGACTTATTTCATTTAGCATAATACCCTCTAGTTCCATCCACATCATTGCAAATGGCAAGACTTTGGGTTTTTTGATGGCTGCATAGTATTCCAGTGTGTGTATGTGTGTGTACCACATCTTCTTTATCCATTCATCTGTTGATGGACATCTAGGTTCTTTCCATAGTTTGGTTATTGTGAACACTGCTACTATAAACATTCAGGTGCATGTGCCCCTTTGGATCACTACATTTCAAATACGATACTTTTATTAAAAATACTATGGACCGGGGGGTGCCTGGGTGGCTCAGTGGGTTAAAGTCTCTGCCTTTGGCTCAGGTCATGATCTCAGGGTCCTGGGATCAAGCCCCACATCGGGCTCTCTGCTCAGCAGGGAGCCTGCTTCCCCCTCTCTCTCTGCCTGCCTCTCTGCCTACTTGTGATCTCTCTGTCTGTCAAATAAATAAATTAAAAAAAAAAAAAAACTATGGACCGGAAAAGAAAAGTCTTCTTCCACCAACATTTAAGAAACACTATAGGAAACTAGAAATAGGGGCGCCTGGGTGGCTCGGTGGGTTAAAGCCTCTGCCTTCGGCTCAGGTCGTGATCTCAGGGTCCTGGGATTGAGCCCCGCATTGGGCTCTCTGCTCAGCAGGGAGCCTGCTTTCCCCTCTCTCTCTGCCTGCCTCTCTCCCTACTTGTGACCTCCCTCTCTCTGTGAAATAAATAAATAAAATCTTTAAAAAAAAAAAAAAAGGAAACTAGAAATAGCAACCACATTCGCTTTTTTTTTTTTCACATTTGCTTTGTGAAGAGAGAGAAAAACTCTTTCAAGAGAGAATCTTTAAATAGAGGTGGACTGTACTGAAAAGGAGAGAAGTAAAAAAGCAAAAGGAGGGGCACGTGGGGTGGTTCAGTCAGTTAAGCATCTGCCTTCTGCTCAGGTCATGACCCAGGGTCCTGGGATCGAGCCCCATATTGGGCTCCATGCTCAGTGGGAAGCCTGCTCTCCCTCTCCCTCTGCCTGCCACACCCCCTGCTTGCCAAATAAATAAATAAAATCTCAAAAGAAAGAAAGAAAGAGAGAAAGAGAAGTTTGCATAAGTATGTGTGATGTGCTACATTTTATAGAAAAGGAATAAAAACAAGTGTCTATATATGTAAAGCATATACATATATAAACTAGGAAAATGAATAAAAAATATTAACAATGAGTAGTTTGGAAGCAAACCTAGGCAATAAGAAGTTTTGGAGGAAAAGCTTTCACTATCTTTTGTTTTGTTTTTTCAAAGATTTCTTTTTTTTTTTTAATATTTTATTTATTTATTTGACAGAGAGAGAGAGATCACAAGTAAACAGAGAGGCAGGCAGAGCGAGAGGGGGAAACAGGCTCCCTGCTGAGCAGAGAGCCCTATTTTTTTTATTAACATATAATGCATTATTTGCCCCAGGGTGCATGTCTGTGAATCATCAGGCTTACACATTTCACAGCACTTACCATAGCACATACCCTCCCCATTGTTCAAAGATTTCATTTTTAAGTAATCGCTACACCCAATGTGTGGCTTGAACTCACAACCCCAAGATCAAGAGTCTCATACTCCACAAACTGACAGGCAGGCACATCTACTTTTTTTTTTAAGACTTTATTTATTTTTTAAAAATGACTTTATTTCTTTAAGAATGAGTACAAGTTGGGGGAGGGGGTGGGGGACAGAGGGAGAGGGAGAAGTAGACTCCCCGCTGAGCAGGGAGCCTGACATGGAGCTTGATCCCAGGACCCTGAGATCATGACCTGAGCTGAAGACAGATGCTTAACCAACTGAGCCACCCAGATGCCCCAGTGTTTATCTTTTTATAATTTTTGAACCATGTCAATATATCACCTTACCAAAAACTAAATAAATTAAGTTGTTATAATAATCTAGACCAAAAAATTAAAGCTTAAATTATGCCAGTGACTACAGTGGTAGTGAAATCTAATTTAAGATGCCTAGGATACCTAAATAGAGATATTCAAAAGATAACTGCATATATTGATCTGAAGGTTAGAACAAAACTGTTTGGGTGATATTGATGCTTAAAAGATCCCCAAGCATGCATCATAAATTTTCGCAGGGTAAGGTTATCAAATAAACAAGCCAGAAAAGCAATCATGTAACTTAAATTTTGAAGAAGGAAGGAAGTAATGCCAAACAGGAAACCAAAAGGAAATGTTTAAAGAGTTAAGAGAAGAAAGTAGCATCCCAAATGTCATGAGAAGAGAGAGTTGCGATGGAGTGATCATAGTTTTTGCAATGGCACTAGTGATCACAGAGCAATGGAGTAACCACAGTTTTAAATGCTGAAAGTGGATCAAATGGAATGAAAACCGAAAAAATTTTGGATCTGCCCATCTGAGGTTAACAACAAAATCAATAGTGGTGGACTTAAGAGCCAAATATAATAGTATCAAGGGTGAATGAACAGGAGTTTGTAAACATCTTATACACTTATTTACCACCAAACTTTTCTCAGAAAACGATTTGAGGTAGCCTAGAGATAAACAACCTGTATTATAACAACAAAAAGTGGAAAAATGAACATTGAAAGCCAGTATGAAGGACATCCCCCTGATTTAGGGAAACTGCTCTTACCCCTGACTCCAACTATGTAGTTCTAGTGAGGGTTGCCATTCATAGTACCCTCCCCACTCCAGCCACAGGGATGGTGGGTACATGATCCAAGACAGGCCAATCAGAGTCCTTCCCAGGATTCTTCAAGAGAGCCCCTTCTTCTGGTAGAAGGGGTTGGGAAGATGAGAGCCAAGAGCTGCCAGCAGTCATGGTTCCAGCCTCATGAAGTAGACAGTCTGTAGTATGAGAGAATGAAATCAACACGCAGAGAAACAGAGATAAGAGGTGAAGTCCTAAATCCCATAGGAGGAGGAGGAAGAAACAAATATACTAATAATCAGATTAGTAAAACTGATATAACTAAAGACCAGATTTGGTTCTAGGCTGGCTGGTAGCTAGAACAAAAAGAAAAAACAGAATGTGTATTCAGGAGCTATCAAAAAGGAGGAAATATACCAGGATCTTCAAGGGACTCAATTTTCCTGAAGCTAAATTATTAAAAGAATTTTCTGTACATGGACTTCTATATAAGGGTCACTGAAAAGACAAAATGGACAAGTGTCCATGATGAGAATATTATAGCAAGTGCAGATTTCATATACTGTTGCTTAAAATGACAACTAAGTTGTATCATAATCATTATGCACAACTAAGAGGCTAGACTATAGTAGACAACTGAATGGAGTTATCAACTACAGCTTTATTCTTCCAGGAAGCTTGCTAGTGAAAGAGAAAAGACAAACAATGAAAGGTGAAAAATGTGCAGGGAAAGTAGAATCCATGGGAAAATTCAAAATTGTGTGTGGAGTAGGGGGGAAAAAAATCAAGCAGAAAGAACACAGTAAAATGCAAAACAAGACCCTGAAGAAATGGCAAAAGACCACATCACAAGCACAGACAGTGAATTCCACTTAAAAACTACCTCCTCTCCTTCCTAGAACTCCAGTAAATGAGATAAAAGGACATAAAGCTACGAACAGAAAAAGAACATAAGAGAAGACAACAGCTATAAAATTTCAGAAGGTAGAAAGGAGACAAGTAGTAAATGACTTAACAAATCAGAAAAGAATGTTGTAGTATGATAAGCCCAAAAGCAATGTATCTTGAACTATATAGCAACAACTAGAGGAACTTCAGGTACCAGGCATCGGGGGTAGGGAGTCACACATGCACAGGTGGCGGTACACGTATCCAAAAGGAATGGGTGAAACTAAAAATAGGAGACGGGATAGACCCTGAAAAACAAGTGAACTTCCCACTAAACTCCTTCACAAGTACCCCCATCCTGGAAAACTGCAGAAAGGGTAAACAAGGAAATCTGGCTTGGGGATACCAGGCACAACTAAGGAAAGGGCTACCATGCCGGAAAAAAAAGAACTGAAAATCAAACTGTAAATCATGAAATTCCAGCAAACGTATGGCTCAAAGAATACTGAATAACTGGGTTCGTCAATCCCAAACAGATGATCGGATTTCCCTCTCAGCCGATGGTCTCCTTATAAAAAGAATCCAGTTAGATCACCTATAAGGAAGATAATCAGCAACAATCCCTGCCCACACACACAGAACTTCCAATCAACTCATGAGCAGTTTGTCTTAAATTCAAAAGGTGGCTAAGAGTCATCATTCTTTAAGAGCAACATTCTTTAAAAAGGTCTCTAATAGGACAGGCCAAAACAACAGTACAAAGGAATTCTGAGGAAGAGAGTACCAGGAGTAGATAAAAACCTCAAAAAACTGAAACAAAATAAAACAAAACAAAACAAAAAACTTAAGATAAATATCCTCACAGTTAAGAGAAAAACTGCATCCAAAGGTATTTCATATTCATGGAATGGAAGAACCAATATTGTCAAATATCCTTACTACCCAAAGCAGGCTACGATCCCTGAAAAGATAGCAACACGTTTCACATAACTATAATAAAACTAAAATTTGTATGGAATCACAGAAGACTACAAATAGCCAAAGCAATCTTGAGAAAGAAAACCAAAGCTGAAAGTATCACAATCCCAGATTTCAAGATATACAATGCTATAATAATCAAAACAGTATGGTACTGGTACAAAAACAGACACATAGGTCAGTGGAACATAAGACAGAGCTCAGAAATAAGAGCTCAGAGTTCAGAAATAACTCCAAGCTTTTATGGTCAATTAATCTACAACAAAAGAAGAAAGAATATACAATGGAGAAAAGACATTCTCTTCAACAAATGGTGCTGGGAAAACTGGACAGCTACACACAAAAGAACAAAACTGGACCACACACAAGTCACACACAAAAATAAACTCAAAATGGATTAAAGATCTAAATGTGAGACCTGAAACCAGAAAACTCTCAAAGGAAAACACTGGCAGTTAATATCTTTGACATCAGCCATAGGAACATTATTCTAGATATGTCTCCTCAGGCAAGGGAAACAAAAGCAAAAATAAATCACTGGACTACGTCAAAATGAAACGTTTTTGCACAGCAAAGGAAACCCTCAACAAAACGAAAAGGCAGGGGCACCTGAGTGGCTCAGTGTGTTAAAGCCTCTGCCTTCGCCCAGGTCATGATCTCAGGGTCCTGGGATCGAGCCCCACATCAGGCTCTCTGCTCAGCAGGGAGCCTGCTTCCCCCTCTCTCTGCCTGCCTACCTCTCTGCCTACTTGTGATCTCTCTCTTTCTCTGTCAAATAAATAAATAAAATCTTTAAAAAAAAAAGAAAAGGCAACCCACTGAATGGGAGAAAATATCTGCAAATGATGTATCTGATAAGGCAATAATATTAAAATATATAAAGAACGGGGGAGAGTGGCTGGCTCAGTAGGTATAACATGTGACACTTAATCTCAGGGTCATGAATTTAAGGCCCATGTTGAGTGTGGAGCCTACTTAAAAAAATAAAAATAAAAAAGATATACAGAATTTTGGGGCGCCTGGGTGGCTCAGTGGGTTGGGCGACTGCCTTCGGCTCGGGTCATGATCCCGGGGTTCCGGGATCGAGTCCCATATCGGGCTCCCAGCTCTGCGGGGAGCCTGCTTCTCCCTCTGACCTTCTCCCCTCTCATGTTCTCTCTCTCTCAAATAAATAAAACCTCAAAAAAAAATGTTAAAAAAAAAAAAGATATACAGAATTAAAAAAAAAAAAAAGAACTTCTACAACTAAACACCAAAACAGCCAATTAAAAAATGAGCAGGGGCAAAAAAAAAGAGCAGAGCTGGGACACCTGGTAGTTCAGGCAGTGGAGCGTGCGGCTCTTGATCTCAGGGTCATGAGTTCAAGCCACACATTGGGTACAGAGATTACTTAAAAATAAAATCTTGAGGGGCGCCTGGGTGGCTCAGTGGGTTAAAGCCTCTGCCTTCGGCTCAGGTCATGATCTCAGGGTCCTGGGATCGAGCCCCGCATCGGACTCTCTGCTCAGCAGGGAGCCTGCTTCCTCCTCTATCTCTGCCTGCCTCTTTGCCTACTTGTGATCTTTCTCTCTGTCAAATAAATAAATAAAATCTTAAAAAAAAAAATTAAAAAATAAAAAAATAAAATCTTGAAAAAAATGAGTACCTGAAATAGATTATTTTTCCAAATAAGATATACAGATGACCAACACATGCATGAAAAGAAGTTCAACATCACTCATCATTAAACGTAAATTTAACTTTTAATTTAATGTAAATTTTTACATTTAATGTAAAAAATTAAATTTACATTAAATGTAAATTAAAACCACAATGAGATATCACTTTACATGAGTCAAAATGGCTAGTATCAAAAACACAAGAAATAACAAGTGCTGGGAAGGATATGGCATAAAGGGAACACCTGTGCACTATTGGTAGACTAAATTGGTGCAGCCACTGTGGAAAACAAAATGGAAGTACCTCAAAAATTAAAAATAGATTACCATGGGGCACCTGGCATCCAACTCTTGATTTTGGCTCACGTCACAATATCACGGTCTTGAGATCAAGCCCTGTATTAGGCTCCATACTCAGAGGGGAATCTGCTTGAGATTCTCTCTCCCCCTCCACCCCTCTCCCAACTTGAGCACATACTCTCTCTCTCAAAATAAGTACATAAATCTTTTTTAAAAAAAAGATTAGCATATGATCTAATAATTCCACTACTATTTATCAAGAGAAAATAAAAACATGAATCCAAAAAAATATATGCACCTTTATGTTTATTCCAGCATTTACAATAACCAAGATATAAAAGCAACTCCAGTGTCCATGAATAAATGAAGAAAGAACATGTAATGTGTGTACACACACATACACACAATTAAGTATTACTGAGCCATAAAAAACAAAAAAAAAGATCTTCCCATTTGCAAAAACATGGATGGATCTAGAGAGTATTAGACTAAATGAAATAAGTCAGAGAAAGACAAATACTATATAATTTTGTTTATATGTGGGATCTAAACACAACAAATGAAAGAACAAAGAAAATAAAAACAGACCCATAAATACAGAAAAGTGGCAGTTGCCTGAGGGAATGGGCAACATGGGTGACAGGGGAGTAGGAGGTACAGGCTTCTAGCTTCAGAATGAGTAAGTCAGAGGGATGAAAAGGCACAGCATAAGGAATATGGTCTTTTATTGTGTAATAATAGCATTATACAGTGACAGAAGATAACTATACTTATGGTGAGCACAGCATACCATAGAGAATTGTGGAATCACTATGTTGTACACCTGAAACTAATGTAACACTATGTGTCAACCACACTTCAATTAAAAAAAAAAAAAAAGATACTGCATCCAAGAAATAAAAACAGAAGGAAAAAATAAAGAAGAGAAAGTATAAAAGAGCCCTTGGAAATTAAAAGTATAATAGACCTAATACACCTTAGAAATTTAAGTGAAAGGGGGGTGCTGGGTGGCTCAGTGGATTGGGCCTCTGCCTTTGTCTTGGGTCATTTTCTCGGGGTCCTAGGATCGGGCTCCTCATTGGGCTCTCTGCTCAGCAGGGAGCCTGCTTCCCCCGTTCTCTCTGTGCCTGCCCCTCTGCCTACTTGTGATCTCTGTCTGTCAAATAAATAAATAAAATCGAAGGAAGGAAGGAAGGAAGGCAGGAAGGCAGGAAGGCAGGAAGGCAGGAAAAGAAAGAGAAAAGAAAAGAATTGAAGGGGTGCCTGGGTGGCTCAGTCATTAAGCATCTGCCTTCAGCAAAGGTCATGATCCCAGGATCCTGGGATTGAGCCCTGCATCGGGCTCCCTGATCAGTGGGAACCCTGCTTCTCCCTCTCACACTCCCTCTGCTTGTGTTCCCTCTCTCCCTCTGTCTCTCTATCTCTCTCAAATAAATAAATAAGATCTTAAAAAAATAAATAAATTCAAGTGAAGGGTTAAAAGACAAAGTAAGGTACTGTCTCAGAAAGTAGGAAAAAAAGTAAGATAATTTAAACACAAAATAATAAAATTGGAGAGCGCCTAGGTGGCTCAGTTGGTTAAGCAACTTCCTTCGGCTCAGGTCATGACCCTGGAGTTCCAGGACCGAGTCCCACATCGGGCTCCCAGCTCCATGGGGAGTCTGCTTCTCCCTCTGACCTTCTCTCCTCTCATGTTCTCTCACTTTCTCTCTCTCAAACAAATGAATAATCTTTAAAATATATATATATTAAAAATTGGAAAACTAGTTCAAAAGTCCAATAACCAAATAAAAAAACATATAAAAAAAGAATAACAGAACCAAGGGGCACCTGGGTGGCTCAGCTGTTTAAGCATCTTGCCCAGGTCATGGTCATGATCCAGGCATCCTGGGATCGAAACCCACATCAGGCTCCTGGCTCAGCAGGGAATCTGTTTCTCCCTCTGCCTCTGCCCTTGCTTATGCTATCTCAGGTCATGATCCAGGCATCCTGGGATCGAAACCCACATCAGGCTCCTGGCTCAGCAGGGAATCTGTTTCTCCCTCTGCCTCTGCCCTTGCTTATGCTATCTCTCTGTCTCAAATAAATAAATAAAATCCTTAAAAAATTGTTTAAAAAAAATAACAAAACTGAACAAATCATCAAAGAAATAATTCAAGAAAAATTTTATCATTAACCGAACTTATGTTCTCTAACATGATTTTACCAAATCAAAAGGGCCACTGTGTACCCAGTACAAGTGAAGGGAAACATAATACTAAGAAAAATATCAGAAATAACCTGGATTTAAAAAAAATCCAGAGAAAACAATCACATACAAAGTATTAGAAATCAGAACTTTACTGGATCTCTAACAGAAACACTGAACCTAAAAAGCAAATCACCAAAATTCTGAACAAAAATGATTTCTAGAGACCCCTGGATGGCTCAGTCAGTTAAGCATCTACCTTCGGCTCAGGTCACGATCCCAGGGCCCTAGAATGGAGTCAAGCATTGGGCCCCCCGCTCAGTAGAGAGCCTACTTCTCCTCCTCCCTCTGCCCCTCCCCTCACACTCCCCCCCACACACGCTCTAATAGATTTTTAAAATCTTAAAAAAAAAAAAAAAAGAGGGGCACCTGGGTGGTTCAGATAGTTAACCATCTGCCTTCGACTCAGGTCATGATCTCCAGGTCTTGGGACTGAGTCTCACATCAGGCTCCCAGCTCAGCAGGGAGTTCTGCTTCTCCCTCTCCCTCTGCCCGTCCCTCTGCTTATGTGTGCTCTCTTTCTCTGTCTCAAATGAATAAATAAAATCTTAGAAAAAGAAAAAAGGAAATACTTTCCAACCAAGAATTCTATATCTAGCCAGGCTATCAATCAAGATGGTAAAGCTACCAATTTTATCAAACATGCAAAACCTTTAAAAAATTATTTTTTACACACCATTTCCTATGAAGCTACTAGAGGTGCCCACTAAAACAAGAAAATAAGCCTGTAAAGACAAAGAAACAGAAAAGAGGCTTTGTAAAACAGAATCCAAAATAAGCAAGAAATAAAGACACTCCTAAGACAATACTGAAGGAAAGATCCAGCCTTAAAAAGAAACCAGCCCAGATGACAGCAGGGAGATGGTACCCAGAAGGTCTACTAGTTTAAAAAGGAAAGAAGGAGGGGCGCCTGGGTGGCTCAGTCGTTAAGCGTCTGCCTTCGGCTCAGGTCATGATCCCAGAGTCCTGGAACCGAGCCCCACATCGGGCTCCTTGCTCGGCAGGAAGCCTGCTTCTCCCACTACCATTCCCTCTGCTTGTGTTCCCTCTCTTGCTGTGTTTCTCTCTGTCAAATAAATAAAATCTTTTTTTGAAAATAAAAAGGAAAGAAAGAAGAGGGAAAAGTGGAAGAGGAGAAAGAGGAAGCAGAAGGGGAGACAAGAGGAGGGGGAGGGAAAAAAGAGAGAGGAAGAGGGAAAGACAGAGGGAGAAGGGAAGACAATGGAAAGAGAGGAAAAGGAAAAGTGAATTCATGGAAAATTTTATTAATAGACTACCTGATTCATTAATCATTTGGAAGATTGTATGAAGAAGCAACTGGAGTATATAGAAAGGCTTTATTTAGCCTTAAATAAAGAATGTAAGAGCACACCTGGGTGGCTCAGTCAGTTAAGCATCTGCCTTTGGCTCAGGTCATGATCCCAGGGCCAGGCATCAAGTCCCTCATTGGGCTCCTTGCTCAGTGGGGAGCCTGCTTCTCCCTCTGCCTGCTACTCCCCCTGCTTGTGCTTGCATACCCTCTCTTACTTTGACAAATTAAGTCTTTTTTTTTTCTTAAAGATTTTATTTATTTATTTGACAGAGAGCGATATCACAAGTAGGCAGAAAGGCAGGCAGAGAGAAGGGGAAGCAGGCTCCCTGCTGAGCCGAGAGCCCGATGCAGGACCCTGAGATCATGACCTGAGCTGAAGGCAGAGGCTTTAACCCACTGAGCCACCCAGGTGCCCCAACAAATAAAGTCTTTTTTTTTTTTTTTTAAAGATTTTATTTATTTGACAGAGAGAAACACAGCAAGAGAGGGAACACAAGCAGAGGGAATGGTAGCGGGAGAAGCAGGCTTCCTGCCGAGCAGGGAGCCCGATGCAGGGCTCGATCCCAGGACTCTGGGATCATGACCTGAGCCGAAGGCAGACGCTTAATGATTGAGCCACCCAGGCGCCCCATAGTCTTAAAAAATAAGTAAAATCTTTTAAAAAAAGGCATCTAAAAAAAGGATATAAGGAAAATGAAAATATAAGATGATTATTAATCCCAAGGAAATTTTAAAACATCAGTATACTTTTGGCTGAAAATTTGTGATATACTGAAAATTTGTGATATACTGAAAAGCAACTACTAAAACTGATTATGTCAAGAATAGCTGCTTATAGGGGTGCCCGGCTGGCTCAGTTGGTAGAGCACAGAACTCCCAGTCCCGGTACTGAGAGTTCAAGAACCATGCAGGGTTTGGAGATTACTAAGAAAAATAAACTTCAGGGGCACCTAAGTGACTCAGCTGCTCAAGTGTCTGCCTTCAGCTTAGGTCATAATCTCAGAGACCTGGGATCGAGCCCCATGTCAGGCTCTCTCCTCAGTGGGGAGCTTGCTTCTCCCTCTCCCTCTGCTGCTCCCTCCCACTTGGGCACATGTGTATGAGCAATCTCTCTTTCTAATAAAACCCTTAAAAAAAATTTTTTTTAGAGGCGCCTGGGTGGCTCAGTGGGTTAAGCCTCTGCTTTCAGTCCAGGTCATGATCTCAGGGTCCTGGGATCAAGCCCCGAGTCTGGATCTCTGATCAGCAGAGAACCTACTTCCACCGCTCTCTCTTCTCTCTGCCTGCCTCTCTGCGTACTTGTGATATCTCTCTCTACCAAATAAATAAATAATTTTTTTTTTAATTTTTTAAAATATACTTTAGAAAACAATAGCTACTTAAACTTTCTTTTTAGAAATATGCAGGTAGGGGCGCCTGGGTGGCTCAGTGGGTTAAAGCCTCTGCCTTCAGCTCAGGTCATGATCTCAGGGTCCTGGGATCAAGCCCCACATAGGGCTCTCTGCTCAGCAAGGAGCCTGCCTCCTCCTCTCTCGGCCAAGATTTTTTATTTATTATTTATTTGACAGAGAGAGAGAGAGATCACAAGTAGGCAGAGAGGCAGGCAGGCAGAGAGAGGAGGAAGCAGGCTCCCGCTGAGCAGAAAGCCCGATGTGGGGCTTGATCCCAGGACCCTGAGATCATGACCTGAGCCGAAGGCAGAGGCTTTAACCCACTGAGCCACCCAGGCGTCCCAATAAATAATATTTAAAAAAAGAAAAAAAAGCATCTGCCTTCGGCTCAGGTCATGATCCCAGGGTCCTGGGTTGAGCCCCTATCAGTCTCCCTGTTCAGCAGAAAGCCTGCTTCTCCCTCTCCCTCTGCCTGCTGCTCTGCCTACTTATACTCTCTATCTCTGTCAAATAAATAAAAACCTTTATAAAATAAAGTATACAAGCTAAAAAGCTTGTACAGAAATAAAGTTACAAATGAAATTTTAAAACTGCAATTGTCTTCTTGCACTCAGAAATCAAAGATAAATTTGAAAACAATTTTTAATTATGTAGATAAAGGTTAATCTCCAGTACCAGAAACAAAAAATAAAAGCTAAAAAAATGAATATTAGTTGAAGCTGAGGCAGTAAATGAAGATATTAGACCTAATATATACCCTAGAGACTGGAACTATGACACTATCACAGACCCTAAACACACGCACACAAAAAGTTCTGAGTTCCCTGCATAAGGACAGGAGCTGTTAAGAGCCTATTAAACAACCAAAGGGGAATCTATCATAGAAAAAACATGGCCTAGACCAGTTAAGACTAGAGAAGCTGCACTGAAGTGAGATGCTGGTTCTGGACATAAGGGGTCACTCTAGAAAAACCAGAAACTCAGTCGGTGCTGAGAGAGTGTGGGGCCCAAAATCCATTATCTAAAGGGTACCAGATTCCAGTCAAGAAACAAACTTAAAAATGACTCCGGAGGAGTGAATTCTAGTAGGCAAACTCTGACAGAGTCTGCTGGTTACCAACCCCAAAACCATTCTACCTTTCTTCCCTCCCAACAAAACACCGATTTTCTTTAGTTCTTCAACTGACCCATATATTTTGAAGTCTAATAGTTAAAAGCCAATAAAATTAAGCAAAACTTGTTGACTGGGACTTCAGAAAAACAAGAAGTCAGCTGGGAAGAAAACCACTTTTTAACTTTACCATCCCCCCCTTCTGCCTGGAACTTCCTTCTGCAGGTCACAATGACTGCAGTTCTAGCTGCCATGATCTGACTGTGGGACAAGCCTGAAAATGAAAAACGTGTGTTAAGGTTGGCATACTAAGAGAGCAAAAAAAGCCTGATCCCTAATGATGTCCCAGAGTTGTCAAAAAAAGCTATAAAAGGGCTTCTGAACTCCTTTTAAATGAAAGAATTTAGGGGCGCCTGGGTGGCTCAGTCATTAAGCGTCTGCCTTAGGCTCAGGTCATGATCTCGGAGTCCTGGGATCGAGCCCCGCATCAGACTCCCTGCTCAGCAGGGAGCCTGCTTCCCCTTCTCTGTCTGCCTGCCTCTCTGCCTACTTGTGATCTCTCTCTGTCAAATAAATAAATAAATATCTTTAAAAAAAAAAGAAAATGTCTACCACCAGTTAACAAACAAAACAAATAATTCTAAAATCTCTGAGAAGTATTAAAATAAGTTGTTTTTAGTAAGCTCTATGCCCAATGTAGAATTTGAATTCATGACTGTGAGATCAAGAGTTGCTTGCTCCACCAAGTGACCCAGCCAGGTGCTCCTAAAATAAGTATGTTTTATTTTATTTTTTTTTTAAGATTTTATTTATTTATTTGTCAGAAAGAGAGAGAGAACACAAGCAGGCAGAGAGGCAGGCAGAGGCAGAGGGTGAAGCAGGCTCCCTGCTGAGCAAGGAGCCTGATATGGGACTCGATCCCAGGACCCTGGGATCGTGACCTGAGCCGAAGGCAGCTGCTTAACCAACTGAGCCACCCAGGCGTCCCAATAAGTATGTTTTAAATGTTCAAATAATAAAGGAATATCATCCATAAGGCAACAATAGCAAAAAATTACGGAAAAAAAGGCAGGGCACCTAGGTGGCGCAGTCATTAACAGTCTACCTTTAGCTTGGGTCATGATCCCAGGGTCCTGGGATGGAGCCTACATTGGGCTCTCTGCTCAGCAGGGAGCCTGCTTCCTCCTCTCTCTGCTTGTCTCTCTGCCTACTTATGATCTCTCTCTGTCAAAAAAATAAATAAAATCTCTAAAAAAAATTTTTTTTTAAATAATAAAAGATATGAAGAAAAGAACTTGAATCCCAAGCATATATCTAAGTAACAGTTCCAGAAAAAAATTAAATGAGGTGAAACTTGAAGAGAGAGAAGAAAATTTTCCAAGATGGGAAAAAAAAACACTGAGTCCATAGAATGAAAAAGCAAATCAAATCTGAAGGAGGATAAGCACTATGTCAACAAATTTTCTATTTACCACAATTAGATATCAGAAGACAAACTAGAATAAAATCTTTACTTACAGGAAAACAACTATGACTCTAGAACTCAAACTAACATAGGACAAAGCAAAATAATGACGTTCTTCGACATAAAAAGACTAATATAGCTTGCTTACTACTTACTAGGCAAACACTGAAGGGGAACCCTAGAACTGTGTAATAATTTTTTAAAAAGGAAATGACCCATAAAGCAGCAAAGGAAAAAAAACTGAGTTGAACAAAATTTCAGTAATGTGATGTCTAAATTGCAAATACCTATTAAAGGGGCGCCTGGGTGGCTCAGTGGGTTGAAGCCTCTGCCTTCGGCTCGGGTCATGATCTCAGGGTCCTGGGATGGAGCCCTGCATCAGGTTCTCTGCTCAGCAGGGAGCCTGCTTCCCCCTCTCTCTCTGCCTGCCTCTCTGCCTACTTATGATCTCTCTGTCAAATAAATAAATAAAATATTTTTTTAAAAATTTATTAAAAAAAATTTTTATGTATTTATTTGACAGAGAGAGAGAGAGAGAGAGCGCGCGCACAAGTAGGCAGAGCGGCAGGCAGGCGGGGGGGAAGCAGGCTCCCCACCAAGCAGGGAACTCGAGGTGGGACTCCATCCCAGTACCCTGGGATCATAACCTGAGTCCAAGGCAGATGCTTAATGATTGAGCCACCCAGGCGCCCCTAGAAAATGGTTCTAAGTCTATCTGTTGTTAGCCCTCCTGATTCAACTTGGCAGCTGACTGACAGCACTGGCTAGCTGCTGCTGCCCAGCATCACAAATGTATTACACTGCATATCACTAGTCTGGGAAAAGATCAAAATATAGGATTTGAAATATGGTTTATACTGAATACACACTGCTTTCACACCACTGTAAAGTCAAAAAATCCTAAGTCAGGAGACCATCTGTACTATATGACCTCACTTATATATGGAATCTAAAAGAACCGGTGTCATAGAAAGAGAACAGTGGCAGATGCCAAAGGCAGGGGGTGGTGGGTGGGGAAAAGGGATGAGGTGATCGATCAAAATGTAAAAACTTACACTTATACAGTAAGTGCTGGGAATGGAATATATAGCATGGTGACTATAATTAACAATACTGTATTGTGTATATGAAAGCTGCCAAGAGTAAATCTTTTTTAAGTTCTATATGTGCGTGCGTTTTTAAGTAAGCTTTACACCCAACATGGGGATTGAACTCACAACCCTGTGATTAAGAGTCCTATCTATGCTCTACCAACAGAGCCAACCAGGTGCCCTAAGAATAAATCTTAAAAGCTCTCATTAAAAGAAAAGAAAACTGCAGGGCCACTTGAGTGGCTCAGTTGGTTAAGCATCTGCCTTTGGCACAGGTCATGATCCCAGGGTCCTGAGGTCAAGCCCCACGTCGGGGGGTCCCTGCTCAGCGGGGAACCTGCTTCTCCCTCTCCCTCTATCCTTCCTCCCCACCCACCCAAACAACCCTGCCCAGTTCCTGCTCTCTCTTGCTCCCTCTCCTTCTTTCTCAAATAAATAAAATCTTAAAAAAAAAAAAAAAAAGAAATTTGCAACTATGTGAGAATAGATGTTAACTAAACTTTTAGTAATCATTTTGCAATACACATATACACATATGTATATATAATCAAATCACTACATTGTATACCTTAAATCAATACAATGTTATAGGTCAATAATATCCCAATGAAACTGGAAAGAAAAAAGAGGGAAATGGTCCCAACAGGGCACCTGGGTGGCTCAGTCATTAAGCCTCTGCCTTCGGCTCGCGTCATGATCGAAGAGTCCTAGGATGGAGCCCCGCATCGGGCTCCTTGCTCCATGGGATATCCTGCTTCTCCCTCGCCCACTCCTCCTGCTTGTGTTCCCTCTCTCACTGTCTCTCTCTCTCTTTCTTTCTCTCTCTCTGTCAAATAAATAAAGTCTTTTTAAAAAAGAAAAAGAATTGGTCCCAACAGACACTAAAAGGATAATGGATGACTTAGACTGGGGACAGTACAAAAAGTATTTCAACTTAATTTTTTAACTTATTGTTTTAAGAAGGCAAGATTTGGGGCAAATATGGAGAATCCACCTTAGTTCACTCTAGGTGGGGAATACTTATTTTATATTCTATATTCATACTTATGACAAATATATATTAATATAATTTTTCTTAAAATTAAAAGTAAACACAATGCAATTAAGTATAAATTTCAAATGGTTTTACAGATTTATAGTGACTTTTTTGCAATATATATCTTCATTAAGCAAAAATTAAAAAATAAAATGTGAAAGAGCTTGGGTGGCTCAGTCAGTTAAGCATCTGCCTTCAGCTCAGGTCATGATCCCAGGAGATCCTGGGATTGAGCCCCACATTGGGCTCCTTGATGGGCGGGGAGTCTGCTTTTCCCTCTCACTCTGCCTGCCACTCCCCCTACTTGTGCTCACTCTCTCTGTCAAATAAATAAATAAAATTAAAAAAAAAACAAAACAAAACTGTGCAACCCTAGGTCAATCTCCAAAATCTTGATTTACGTTCTATCCAGCAGTTATTCCCTAACAATGTTAAGGGGAAGAACTATAATAAAAAGAACTATAATAAAAAGAGGCAGAATAGTAGGAAAAAGTCAAATTATCAACTCCTGTAGAAAACAGTCTTTTCATTCAGAGCTAGAATAGCAATACCTAAATAATGCAAATTCTTTTTTTTTTTTAACTTTATTTATTTGACAGAGGGAAACACAGCAAGAGAGGGAACACAAGCAGAGGGAATGGCAATGGGAGAAGCAGGCCTCCTGCCGAGCAGGAAGCCTGATGCGGGGCTCGATCCCAGAACCCTGGGATCATGACCTGAGCCAAAAGCAGACGCTTAACGACTGAGCCACCCAGGCGCCCCAATAATGCAAATTCTTAATGGGCTTTTGGCCATTTTATTTTTTTGCACAATCCACTCTCACCATGTTTTCAAAGTAAAAAATTTAAAATCTAATATATCCTCTTTATCCCATTAAAAGTATATAAATACATAACATTTCTAATAAGTCTCTTCAGCCTGTGGTAATTAAGAACAAATACCCATTAAATACAAAATAGTCATCAGCATTTTAACCTCAAACCACCAGAGAGAGGTTACTAAACGATGTTAAGCCTAATCAAAAATCTTCAGCATGGGGCACCTGAGTGGCTCAGATGGTTAAGCATTTGCCTTTGGTTCAAAAGCTGTCATGATTCCCAGGTCCTGGGATAGAGTCCCACAGCAGACTCCCTCCTCAGCAGGGAGTCTGCTTCTCCCTTTCCGTCTGCCTATCCCCCTACTTGTGCATGCTCTCCCTCTCTCTCAAATGAATAAAGTCCTTAAAAAAAAAAAATCCAGCAAAAATACATGTTCACTTGAGGTAAATAAAGCAATTCAAGTGTTTTCTTTTTTTTTTTTTTAAGATTTTATTTATTTGACAGAGCAAAAGAGCACAAGGAGGGTGAGCAGTAGAGACAGAAGTAGAAGCAGGCTTCCCACCCGAGCAGGGAGCTTGATGGAGAGCTCAATCCCAGGACCCTGGGATCATGACCACAGTCTAAGACAGACGCTTAACCGACTGAGCCATCCAGGTGCCCCATCAAGTGCTTTTTCTGAACAATGAATGCCTACCTACAAAGAGCTTCCCTTAAAAACCAGCAAAATTTGGTCTCTTGGGGCCAAAATTTGGTCTCTTGCACCTGGCTGGCTCAGTGGGTAAAAGCCTCTGCCTTCGGCTCAGGTCATGATCTCAGGGTCCTGGGATCGAGCCCCGCACTGGGCTCTCTGCTCAGCAGGGAGCCTGCTTCCCCCTCTCTCTCTGCCTGCCTCTCTGCCTACTTGTGATCTCTCTCCTCTCTGTTGAATAAATAAATAAAATATTTTTTAAAATGTTTTAAAAAAAATAAAATAAAATAATTTGGTCTCGTAACTTTTACTTCCCTCACTTTTTCAATATTTAGTCTAATCCTACAATCTCTACTCTCTTCAGTACCTATAATGAGAGTTCTGCCCAAAGGAACTACAACTGTGGTCTCAGAAACTTTTCTCAATTCTTCGGCAACCTTATAGCAGTGTCACTACCAACTATTCTTTCCTGAGAAACCAACTGTCTGTTACTACCACAGGTTCTCCTTTCCTGACAGCTCCTTTTCCATCCTCGGTAACTTGTTCTCTTATTCTTCCCAAATGTGGATATACACCACAGCTGTCTTCATTTTTCTTTTCTCTAACAACAAAAAAAAGTCATTTGGTTCCCAGTCTTTCTTCTATGCAGCTCCAACTCCATAACTGGACTCCGTTACTTTAATCCTAAATTTCATGAAAATCCTAGCATCATCAAAACCAACATGCCCAATTTCAGTGTATGTGCTGCTGAAGCAAGGACAAAAACCAACATGCCCAAAACAGAACTTTCCTCGTTCTTCAAATTTGCTGTCCCTTCTCTATTACCATTACTCTATGACTATTAATGATACCATCATTCCAGTAATTAACCTTGATACTAAAAACCGTTTCTGATAATTCCCTTTCCTTTACCCAATATCCATTTCTGTCATTTCATCCTTCAAAACGCTCCCTCCCTTCCTTTCTACTCTCACATTTTTGGTGTAATATCATCCTAAGTCTTTCAGTTTCTAAGCTCCCCCTTCAAATCCATTCTAAATACTCCAAACTACTTGTCTGAAATTACAACTTTATTATTCTGCCAAGGTCTAACAGCTCATAAATCCCTTCTCTGAGAAGTGAGCTATCCCAAACCTACAGACATCTCTCTCTGTGTCTAAGCAACTCTATTGTCTAGCCATGACTAGTTGGTCCAGCGCTAGGCACCTTATCCAAGCCAACACAGTTTTCTTTTACCCAAAGGAATATGAGACTCAGCATGAGATTTAGTCTCTTGAGACAGGAAATAGAAAATATTAGGAGCTGAAGTATAGCCACTTTCACCACAGGAGGCAATACAGAACATGATGGTTGAGAGCTTAATCAGGGCCCAGCCTCCAACTATATACGCATTTCTTTTTTTTTTTAAAGATTTTATTTGTTTATTTGACAGAGAAAGATATCACAAGTAGGCAGAGAGGCAGGCAGAGAGAGGGGGGAAGCAGACTCCCTGCTGAGCAGAGAGCCTGATGTGGGGCACCTGAGCTGAAGGCAGAGGCTTTAACCCATTGAGCCATCCAGGTGCCCCAAAGATATGCATTTCTCTTAAAACTAAGATGTCTTTATCCATAAAATGAGAACAACAAGATACCCCAAAGGTTTGATAAGATGATTAAACCAGATAATTTCTATAGAACACTTAACACAATCTGACAGTAAACAGCCAGTAGCAGAGAAAACCTGCAGAAAGGAAAAGAATAAAGCAGACACACAAAAGCAGAAATAAGATTGAAAGACTAATTCAGGGGCGCCTGGGTGGCTCAGTGGGTTAGAGCCTCTGCCTTCGGCTCAGGTCATGATCTCAGGGTCCTGGGATCGAGCCCCACATCGGGCTCTCTGCTCAGCAGGGAGCCTGCTGTCCCCTCTCTCTCTCTCTCCGCCTGCCTCTTTGCCTACTTGTGATCTCTCTCTGTCAAATAAATAAATAAGGGGCGCCTGGGTGGCTCAGTCGTTAAGCGTCTGCCTTCGGCTCAGGTCATGATCCCAGAGTCCTGGGATCGAGCCCCGCATCGGGCTCCCTGCTCAGCGGGAAGCCTGCTTCTCCCGCTACCATTCCCTCTGCTTGTGTTCCCTCTCTCGCTGTGTTTCTCTCTGTCAAATAAATAAAATCTTTAAAAATAAATAAATAAATAAAATATTTTTAAAAAATTAAAAAAAAAAAGACTAATTCAATTCTTGGGGTGCCTGGCTGACTCAGTTAGTAGAGCACCTGACTCCTGATCTCTCTGGGTCATGAGTTCAAGCCCCACCTTGGCATAAAAATTACTTTTAAAATAAACAAAGTAATAATTACCAAAAGGGAAAGATTTACTTAAAAAAAAAAAGAAGACTAATCTGGGGCACCTGGGTAGCTCAGTTAAGCATCCAATTCCTGGTTTCAGCTCAGTTCATGATGTCATGGGCTGTGGGACAGAGCCCTTGGCTGGCTCCTCACTCAGTGGGAAGTTTGCTTGAAAGATTCTCTTCCTGGGCACCTAGGTGGCTCAGTTGGTTAAGCTACTGCCTTCCGCAGTAGCTCTCTCTGCCTGCCTCTCTGCCTACTTGTGATCTCTCTCCTCTCTGTTGAATAAATAAATAAAATATTTTTAAAAATGTTTAAAAAAAATAAAATAAAATAATTTGGTCTCGTAACTTTTACTTCCCTCACTTCCCATGGAGTCCCAGGATTGAGTCCCACATCGGGCTCCCTGCTCAGTGGGAAGTCTGTTGACTCTCCCCCTCTCACACTCTCTCTCTCTCAAATAAATAAAATCTTTAAAAAATAAAAAACATAAAATGCCCTTTTTCGGCTTATTTAAGCTTAAAATCAGGTTTTGTTTCTTACAAAGGACCCTCTCTCTCTCTTTTTTTTTCAAGATTTTACTTGTTTATTTGACAGAGAGAGATCACAAGTAGGTAGTGGGGGGTGAGGGGGAAAGCAGGCTCCCTGCTCATCAGAGAGCCCAATGCAGGGCTCGATCCCAGGACCCTGAGATCATGACCTGAGCTGAAAGCAAAGGCTTTAACCCACTGAACCACCCAGGTGCCCCAGGACCCTTTCTTTTATAACTACATGCTATAGGATATTAAAGTTGTGCTCTTCTTTAAAACCTCAAATGGCCCCCCACATCCTAAGAAATAAAGCCAAAATAAAATGTATTCTTTAATATTCCTAAGATAACTACCACAATTCACCTTGATATCTTGACCATATCCTCAGAAAGAATAAAAGGAATTAAAAACAGGCACCAAGTGGCATTTAAGGCAAATAATACTGGCATTCTACCATTCTCCATTCACGGACCTGTCTATCTTCCCTCTTGATATCCACCTTCCTATTTTCTAATCTTTCTCTGCTTTGAATCTCCTGTGCCATCCTCTGGAACAGCCTCACCTTACAGTTAGTGTTTACTAATGAATTAAAGCCTAACTTCCTTGGCTTGGTGACCCATTAACTCCAAAACCATAACATGCTACAAAGAGGAAAAAACAAAAAGGAGACCTATGTATAATACATCAAGTCCTGAGATTTATACTAATGAGTTCATCCTCTTCTTGTTATTTCCATTATTGTAATGCTAGTATAGCTATAATTCTGCTACAACGCATTTTCACACACAAATGAAACATATGAACAGAGTACTGCTCTGAGGGGCGCCTGAGTGGCTCAGTTGGTTAAGCGGCTGCCTTCAGCTCAGGTTATGATCCTCAAGTCCCAGGATCGAGTCCCGGACTGGGATCCCTGCTCAGTGGGGAGTCTGCTTCTCCCCCTGACCCTCCACCCTCTCTCATGTTTTCTCTCTCTCTCCCTCATTCTCTCTCTCAAATAAATAAATAAAATCCTTAAAAAAGAGAATACTGCTCTGAGTCTCACAATCCTAGATAGGCTACTCAGTCTTTATTTTTGATCAAAAACTGCCTAGGCAAAAATAAACGCTTCCATGCTACATATGTAGATTGAAGTTGAAATGTTTGTTTTCTACCTCTGTCAAATTCTCTAGTTAACACCAAAAAAAGGAACTATCACATTGCAAATGGCAATACTTTTATATGATTAATGAAGATCAAATCTATTTCTCCCTGATATTTCCAGAATGTCAACAAAAATGCTTTGAGCCACAAAGAATAAACACACCTCCCTCATGACTACAAGAAGTTTACAAAAGTGTTCAGAAAGAAGGTAGCCAGCCAAGTAGAAAAGGAAAATTTTTATGTTGCTCTGCCAAAAAGACTGAATGTCTGAAAATACTGAGCATTCAAAGTTAAACTATACACACCAGATGCAGTAAAAAGAATATAGCAGTTAAACGCTTGTTTTTTTATTCATTAAACAGAACCTAGCAGAATTATCACCTTAACTTCCTTATGTTCTACTGCCAATTTAACCCTTCAAAACCATAGACAGAGCTAAAGCCCAAATACAACTTTATGCTTTATCCATTCAAAGTATCCCTCAACATATACTTATGTGGTTCAACTTGTTTTTCACAGTTTATAAAACTGGTTTAAAACTGTTAAGTCAATATTTGGCCCAAATTCAATATTTGAACAAAAGACTAAAAAGTCCTTCAAACTGAAACATAAGTGTGTGGCATCCTACTACTCATTGAAGTATTTTAATGTTTTTGATAAACAGTTCTTACCACTCTGGCTGCTCTCTCCTGAGATTCACATTTCCTGCAAAACCATGGTCCAGTAGGTACTTGAACAATGCCATAGCAAGCTATTGGGAAATAAAAGATTTTAAAATATGTTAAAATTTTTTAAATTATGGAAAATCAAACACCTTTTCAAAGCCCTCTTAAAATAATTACCTCTCAAAATATTCACATAAAAATACCTATCTTGCAAAGAATGAAAACATTTTATATTTTTATTTACCACATATATTATCACCTAATAAAAATTGTATGACATTTTGGGTGTTTTTTTTTTTTTAAGACTTTATTTATATATTTGAGAAAGAGATAAAGACAGAGAGCACAAGCAGAGGGCAAAACAGGCTTCCCACTGAGCAGGGAGCCCAATATGGGACTCAATCCCAGGACTCTTGAGATCATGACCTGAGCCAAAGGCAGATGTTTAACCGACTGAGCCACCCAGGCACTCCGGTATGACATTTTAATAGAAACATTAAAAGACTAGCCTTTTGTTATTTTAGATAAGCATATACATTACAAATTATACTTACTATTTTATGATAGGAAAAATAGTAAAATTTAAGACAGATTTTTTTACAAAGAATAACTTAGAAATTCATTCATTCCTATATCCTGCAATTTAAGTAGAAAGCATTTTATTTACTTTTAAGATTTTATTTATTTATTTAACAGAGAGAGAGACAGCAAGAGAGGGAACACAGCAGGGGGAATGAGAGAGGGAGAAGCAGGTTTCCCACGGAGCAGAGAGCTGGATATGGGACTCATCCCAGGACCCTGGGATCATGACCTGAGCCAAAGGCAGACACTTAATGACTGAGCCACCCAGGCACCCCAATAGCAAGCATTTTAGATAAGCCTAATGAAAATATTTCCAAATCACCTGTCAAAATAAGCACCAAACATTGCAGAAAAGAAAATGAAATGCATTGTTAAACATGACGATTCCATCTGTGTAAATTGTCCAGAATAAGCAAGTCAAAAGACGGAAAGTACACTAGTGGTTGCCTAGTGCTGGGAGAGTTGGGGACAAATGGAGAGTAACTGCTAATGGATCCAAGGTTACTTGTTAGGTGGATGAAAATGTTCTAAAATTAGGGTGCCTAGGGGGTGGAAGGGATGGGGTGACTGGGTGATAGACACTGGGGAGGGTATGTGCTGTAGTGAGACTTATGAATCACAGACCCGTACCCCTAAAACAAAAATTTTTAAAAATAGGGGCGCCTAAAACATTAAAAATCAGTATGAACACACATTGTTTTCACTTCTTAAAAGAAGGAAGGTGTGCAACTTTGGTGTTTGTCTAAATACAAAGGAGGATAACTGCACTCTGGTAATTAATTCACTATCTCCTAAGTCTCCCTAACCCATTCTGAGATTTCATTTTATAAAGAATGCACTTTAGCTCCTTATGTGTAGGCTTTCTCTCATTCGATAGTATCCTTTCCAATACACTACTAAATATTTGCATCACTCAATGCCAAATTCAGAAATGGGAAGCAGGGAGGGTTGGTGAGTAACAAGGAGAGTAGAAGAACCACCCAAAAATTATGTAGGTTGTTTCCTTACCATACGAAATAGAAAAAGTCAGGAACTTTAATGGCCAGAAAACTATCTTCCTAGTGTCCTCGGCTTTTTTGTAATATCCAAAAAACTCACCGAATGGAAACACCCAGAAATAAGCTAAGATGCTCCCCAAGTCACTGGCCGCACCACTATCTCCTCTTCTCTTCAGTCACTTAAGCTGAGGAAGTGGCCAGATGCAGCCTCAACAGCCTCATCCACCAGCCCAGGGCAGCTGAGCCAAGCCACTCCTGCAGCAGAGGACCGTGGCGGCGGAAGGCCACCGTCTTCTCCGCAGGAAGCTCCCAGTCCGCAGCAGCAGGGTCTCCGCCAAAAAGCTTGGGGTGCAGCAGCGGCGCCTCCCCTCTCTAATCTAAAGCGCCCAGGCAACCTCCCTGCCTCCACGACCCGCCCCGGCGCAGCGAGTGGCATTCCCGAGCCTGACTCCATGCCACAGGAAGTCTCCAGACACACTGCGGCAAACGGGAGCAGCCAGAGAAGGGGGAGGGGCCCCCACGATTCCGAACCCAAACCCACTGCCACCGCGACTCCACCGAGGGGCGCAAACCCACCCCACCCGCGCCGCCACCCCCGGAGCGCAGGCCGCGGACCAGCAACACCCTCCCGCCCCGCCCCCTCCAACCACCGCCTCGGAAAGTCTCCAGACCCACGGCTCCGGGGGCAGTCGGCGGCCAAATGACACTTGAGAGAGTGAGCACAGAATCACATGACAGTCCAGGCCACACGCACTTTCTCCCACATGCACAGCCCACACCCCCTCCGCCCCGCCGCGGACCCTCCGAGTCAATCCCGGGCCGCGGAACGGGGCGGGGGCGGGGGCGGGGCGGGGGGAGGGGCGGCAGGGGAACTGGCAGTTGCTGCCAAGGTGGGGGAAGCGGTGACGGTTGGGAGCAGGCCGGGTTCGGCCCGGCGGGCGGTTGGGTGTTTACCTTGATGCACCGCGACGCTGCAGCCGTGCCCGTCGCAATAAACCAGCGGGTTCTCGGCCCAGCCTCTCTCGTCTGAGCAAACGCAACAGCCTCCAATCATCTCCTTCATACTATGGGAGACCTCGTCCTCCAGTGACACGGGCCGGTCGCTAGAGACCATCTAAGAGGGAGTTGGGGGGACCATTAAAAAAACACATGCAAGCCAATTAGTGCTTCCCCCCGCAGAGCCACCCGCACCCCCACTCCCTTCCTTAAGTCCCCGGCCCCCGCCCGCCGCTCGGCCGCTCGCTCACTCGGGCTTTGCCGCTCAGTCACTCACGTTCCGCACAGGAGTCAGGAGCCATGTCCTTGCTGACTCCCCCCACCTCCCCTCCACCGCCTCCTCCGCCTCCTCCGCCTCCTCCTCCTCCTCGTCTTCTTCCCTCCCCACCTCCACCCGGCCGCTAACGCTGGAGCCCGGAGAGGGCACACATAATCAAGTAGGCCTCCGCACAGGCGCACTGGGGGGGCTCCCGCTGGGCCAGGGGCAGCCAGGGAGGGGAAGGGGGCTGCGCTTCCTCCTCCGAGCGTCACTCGGCGTGCGCGCCCGCCCTGCGGCCGGCGTAAGGGAGAAGGCCCGGGAATAGCAAGGCCTGCGTGCGCGCCGCCGCGTCCGGCCGGCAGCCCGGCCTACCTCCCGGCCCCTTCCCCTCCCCCGCGCGCCGCTCGCCGCCGCCGAGGTGTGCTAGGGGGTGGGGGCGAGTGGAGTCGGCGGCGCGCTGAGGCCGGAACGAGCCAACGAGAGAACGCGGGGGCGCGCACGCGGGGGCGGGGACGTTGAGGCCGCCTGCTGCAGCGCCGGTCGCGCGGGCTGAGCTTGCACGTCGTGAACGGGCCTCGGAGGGAGGGAGGGAAGGGAGGAGGTTGCTGGAGACCGGGAGGGAGGGGTTTTTATCAGAGTAGCTGGAGGGTACTGACTCCCCTGGAGCATCTCCCTGCCTTGAGAACCTACCTGCGGACCTTCTCCTCTAGAGCTGGCCCGTGGATAGCAAGGGTAGGGCAAGTATGCCAGCTTCCAAGAAGGGTGCAGTGAAGCATGGCTTCCTGCAGTTGGCCGCGCTAACTTCACAGTGCTGCCGAAGCTTCTCCACCCATTAAATTCACATCCTGGACTCTACCCAAAGTTCACGCAATGGAAATGCCACCAGATCCGCAGCCCATTTACAGACCACATTGGTCCCAATGACAAATGAAAGTGCATCACAGACTGAAGGTCAAAAGCCGGGGTTAGGGTAATACTACTCAAAAGAGGGAACACCAAGGATACCTTCAGGTTGCTGTGTAAAAGTACAAATGGTTGTTAATCAAGAATTAGCAATATAATGTGATGATCTGGAAAATGCAGTAATATGATACCGAAGAATGAAGGAACCCAAGTTCTAGTCAGTCAACAAATGGTAACACCACGAGATAGGGAAGTCCAGGTTTGATTGAGGATTTCTCTGATCTGGCTCTGTACTCTAAATTTACTCTTGAAAATTTTAACGTCACTTTTTTTTTTTTTTAGGTGATTTCAGTGGCAGAAAGATAGGAGCTCGCTCCTCACGTACAAATAGAAAATGGATTAGGCCTGTCTGAATAGATTAATTAGCCAGATACTACGCAGTTTTGAGTTGTAAAATCTTCCACTGTTGCCCTATCCCCTATGTATCCTTTTAAGCCCAAGGCTGATTTTAGGCAAAAAGTATCTAATTATGAAAGTTTAGCCATGAAATAGGAATATACATTGTTTAAGTGACAGGCATACTTACAAGGTGAATTCATGGCTTCAGTTAATAATTTGCAGGTACAAAATAGTTGTTTATCAGGAATTAGCAATATAATGTAAAGATCTGGAAAATGCAGTTACTCAATGCTAAAGGATGAAGGACTCAAGGTGTCCCAGTCAGTCACCAAAAGGTGACTGTTTTAATCTTTAAAAGGATTCCAAATGTTCTCATAAAGAAAAAAAAAATGGTAGCATGGCTGTTTTTTCCATTTCAAATTAATTGTTACAAGTCTATTTAAAAATCATAATAGATATTCCACAATGCAAACATATGTTACAAATATACTCAAACATTCTAAAAGCTAAGTGAGATAACTACGGTAATGGAAATCTACTAAAAGTGTAAGGGAAAATGTACACTAAAGAGACATACAAAAATGAGAATTCCCTTTTAACTGTTAGGTCATTAGGAGAACAGGACAAAAAGATTACATACTTATACAATGCAAATTCTTTTTGGGGGTATGGCAGCAATTAATATATTTCTGAACATATAATAATTATGTTCTTAAAATGCCATTGATATTTGTAAAATTAAAACCACCTTCAAACAAAACCGTGTTGTTTTGTGTGTCTTAATTGCATATTTTATTTTTACCCTTTTGCAAGGGATACCAGCTCGACATCCAATTCCTACTCAGGCTCAGACTTCCAATGAAGAGTAATTTTGAGTTAAAATCAATGTGGAACTTCCCTTCCCAAACACTGCAATCAAACCTTAATGTACTAAATTATTCAAACATACATTCATTTTATTTTTAGTGCATTGGAGCCTAGTTCTTGTAATAGAATTAATTTATATGTAGAAAAGGATAGGTACTTTATCCTATACTGTAACACTTAATAAAAGAAATACAGGTAAACACTCTTCAAAATAAAACACACTGAACATTCATAAGAGATTTTTGAAATTTAGGAAAATAGAGAAAATACACTATTTCATAAGAACAGGCCTATATATAAAAAACAGCATCTGAAGCAGAAATTAAAGGTGTACATATAAATGTTGACAAAATATGTGAAATTATTTAAAAGTGATATTTAACATGTTAAATGTTGTTATGAAAATTATAAGAAAAATATAAAGGGTGTAAATAGGCCCCTCTAATTTCAACTCACATACCAGATATAGAACTTTTCTTGTATATCAAAAGTATAATAATATTTAAAACATTTCTATAAAATATTAAGTGAAAAGGAGAATAACAGAGATTACAGAACAGTTCAGATATACAGTTAATTATTTATTCATGCAGTAAATATTAAACATTTACTGTGAACCAGGAACTGTTTTGGATACAGGAAATACAGCAGTGAGCAAGTTATATTTGTCCTTTGTGTGAGATATATACCCATTCACACATAGCTATCTATCTGTATAGAGATACATCTCTGTAGAGATACACACATACATAGACATGTATATGACAATTGATTGAATATGCTAATTCTCATATCTTATAATGGATAAAATGTATAAATTGCCATAATTGTTAAAGCTCAAGTAAGTTTTTAAAAATACATGGTAATAGGGGAAAAAAGGTCATTGGGATTTATAGAATAACTTCATAGAAAAGGACAATTTCAATCTTAAGATAATGTTACCCTTTAAATCTGATTCCTCATTCTCAAAATACCCTTTGAAAAAAAAAATATATATATATATATCTAGTATCTAGTACCTGTAGAATAAAACAAAAGCCTGTTGTCCCCAGTATTCCTCACATAACAGCAGCTGACTCAGTACTGGCTCATCTATTTCTCTGAACTAATCATCTGAGGCAAACCACAAAAAACTCAAGTAAAGTATTTTATGATGTAACCTCTAACCCTACTATAATGGGAAACTGTATTTTTTTTCTTTATGGGTAATATATCTTCTTATAATTTTCTTTATTTCTCAACCTAGGGACCAAATTTTTGGATTCCCTTTTTAATAATCATTTAGGTAAGTAGATACTATGAAAGAAATATTTAAAACTAAATTTGGTTCATAGGTTGCTATTGCTTAGATTGATCCCCCTTTTAAAATAAAGTTTTATTTCCCTTCTGTTTGTGCACATTGTATTTAGTCTATCATACCCATTGTTGAGGTATATTTCTATAATGAGGTATAGAAATTGAGATATATTTCTATAATGTTAAGACTAAATGCATTTTCCTTAACTCACATTCTTAACCTCCACAATGTGCCTAAAATTCTGTATTGGCTTTGATACTAAAGTTTTAAAACAAAAAGCAATTATTAGATTTCATTCATCTACTAAACCTCACCAGAAACTATAATCTTGTTTCTAAATAAATAATTTGGAGAATATAAAAAAGACAATTTCTTATGATCTGTACAAACTTTCAGATATACCCTCTTTTGCATAAGGAAATCCCTGAATAAAAATTTCCTTTTCTCAGTTGGTACCCAGAGTTTCCTGCTTTTTACATGAAAAGTTTATTATGAGCCATGTATGTATTTATGCTAGTATGATAAAAATATTGAGGTACTTCTGAAACTAGTTTTATTAATCTCAATAAGTGGGTATTGTGTCTTTATAGTAGATACAAACACACACACAGCACCTATATTGTGGATTACTTTTAGAAATTTCATTAAAAAGTATTCATTTCAATTAAGTTTTCAATTGATAGTCTGTTAATGGCTTTGGGGAAATTCCATTTAATGAAGCATGTTGATCTTACCAGGTGATTTTTTTTTTTTAACTCACCATACCACCTAGCAATTCTGTTGCACGTAGTAGGCCCACAATAAATATTCATTTAATCTATGATTCTTGTATTTAAAAGCTCATTGCAATCTGAGTCTTATTCTTCAAAGCAAGACTTTATTTTGTATGTTCGACTGAACTAAAATATTTAATGATTAACAGAAATTTTCAGATAAATTGGTCTCTTTAAAGATTTTCAATAGTTGAAATTATTATTGGTGATGAGTTTTTATTTACTGGGTAGTTTAGAGTTGTCTATATTTAAGTAGTCCTCAAATGTTAACCACCTTTTCATGTAAAAGTCATCATTTTCTTACAAAACAGACTCTTAGAACCAATCACAATATTATTGTGAGATACACTTGAATATTGGAAAGTTTAGGTATGTAATGATGAAATTCAAATTGTATGTAATCTAAATTTTAAAATAGTTTTAAGAATCAAGGCCTAATATTTACTTTAAAAGGTTTAGCTTGGTTAATCTTGTGTTTGGCTTCAGAGCTACTCCTTCTGCTATAAAATTGATATATATTGGTTGTATTTACATTTTTTAGTAAAACACCATGTAATTACCAGTAGAAAAATAGTATCTAAAAGATGCCTTTAGATTTCCTAGGCACTGCATAAACCTCAGTAACATTTCAGAGTTGGACTATTTTTTTCCCATGATCCAACAACACTTAAGGGTGCTAAGCGGCTGACTTTTCAGAGAATCATCAATATAATGTAAGAAGTGTGAGGTCCATGTTCCCATTTTTTTACTGACACTGAAGATACGCATTTCTGTTGTAATTAAAGTGTGATTAAAGTGACCTTCTTAGGTGTCTGTTTATAGGAGACAATAAGGTTATGTAGGTGAAAAGATTCTGGACATAGAAAAGAGGAAAATCAGTTTTTGCAGTGGAAGAGACCTTGAAAGAAATGAAACAGATCTTGGACTTAAAAAAAGAGGAAGAAATTAAACTGAGTTGCTAAATAATATTTGCACCAAGGAAGATAACTTTTTAAGATTTTAATGTTTTCCTCTCTGAATGGAGTCACTGCTTAGCAAATCCAGAAACAAGCCCAAGAATATGTTAATTAACTGCATTGTGTCCCAGAAAGAATGAGGTTGACAAATTCATTTTTTTATTCCTTCAATTAATAAACTGTTTGCCTATCACATCTTAGATTTTTAAAAATCTATAATGTGTATATTTATCTCTCAAAATTGTACAGTAACAGTGCCAAGGTCCAACATGACCCCATAGGGTGAATCTTATGAAGCTTAACATTCTTGGCAAATTAAACGCACAAGCCTCCGATCACTTTTCGTCAGTCTTACTTTACTGTGGCGCTTAAGAGCCAGAATGTAGGCAATTTTTATATGGCGGCTCTTTACTCCAATTTAAAAAAAGCAATGATCCAAAGATCAGGCACAAGTGGAAAATATAAGGACGTAATATTAAAGAAAGGTATTACGAAGACTGACCAGGAAAGCTACTTATCCCTCTCCATCCCCACCCCCATTCATGCCCTTTTTTCCACCCATTTGTTGTTTTTCTCACAAATATATCATGACTTGTAACATATATTTTTATTTTCAATGAAACCAAAAAATGTCTGAAATAGCAAAAGATGTAAAAAGATTCACCTTCGACAATCAACTACATAGCGGATAAACTTCTAAAGCTATTCTAAACATTCAAAGACTTATAAATAAAAAATGTAAATTGAATCCAAGTAGTTAGGGAGGGGGACTATGGGAGGATGAGTGTGGAAGGAATGAACAGATTGAGAATACCTCATTTTCTGTTCAAACCTTTCCATAGTTACACTTCAAACGATTTCTTATATAAGACTTTCTCCTTATACCTCGAAATAACTGAATGATTTCCATGAGGAAATGCAAGTTTAAGGAAGAAGATCGGCAAAATGAAAGTGTTCAAAAGCAAAAAACACCCCTATAGCATTTCAAATGCAAACTTACAACCACCACTACCTTTAACTGACTCTTAAGGGTTTTTTCAAAGAGATGCTATTTATGAACATCATCTATTAACTTCTTTCTTGTAATTTAAAACTCTTGTCAAATGATGTTTTCATGATGACGTGTAAATATAATATTCCATTAGAGATCAATTCTAATTGGTTTTTAAAAATCCACCTTGGGAAACAGTACTGCATCATAGACTAGTAATGGGGATTTTAGAAGGAATTTCCGCAAAGTCTATTACAAATCTGAGTTAAAATTACCCTCTTGCCCTAGTAAGGTTTGGGCCAAAGGATTGAAATTATTTCTTCCTGAGTTTTCACGCACGATGACTTTGGTCTTGTCTTCAAGACTCGTGAGCACTTGTTGGAAATCTTCATTTTTTAGAACTGTGACGTTTGCCAGAAATATTTTTTCCACATGTCTCACAAAGGAAAACAGGCAGTTTCGTAGGTGGATTGCAATTGTTTCCAAAACGTGGTTTAAAAGCAAATGACACGTTTTTCCCTTTTGAATTTCACTGTTATTTTGAAAACGCATCTCAGGTTAGGAAATCAAGCCTGTTTTTGTTAAGGGTAGCTCAGCCCCTGCTTTTGAAATTTACTTTGTATATAACAAAGAGCTGAATAATAACAAATAGAGACAGCTAAACATGCTTTTCCGAACTCCTTTGAACCCCGACATTCACTTTCGTATCCATACATTCAAGATACTCAAAATGATAAAAACCTGTTCTAACTTTCCGGATCCAGAAAAAAAAATTGCCCACATTTGTCTCTATCTAGTTATCACTTTATAAACAGATCTGTGCTGCTTTCCCTCTTCTTTTAATGTGTGAGTTGCAGGCTCGCCCAGCTTCCTCCAATTTAGCGGCACTTCGTAAAGCCTCCTTTCTACAGGGTCTTGAGTTGGAAACCCCTCGGTGGCCGAGTCTGATAATAAAACTTGCGGCGCCGACCCGACCCGGCCCGAGCGTTGGAGTTCGAGGAGGCGGGGGTAGGGGTCGAATCGGGCCGCAGGACCCCTCCCTCGCGAAGGACGCGCTGGGAGAACAGCGAACTGCGACCAGAGGGCCGAACAATGGGGGCGGCCGGGCGAGAGGAGCCCGGCTGCCGCTTCCTCGGCGGCTCCGGCGGCGCGCCCGGCCCCCGCCCACCGCGGCCCTCCCCGCCCGCGTTTTCGCGCTCGCACGGCCCGCGGCCGCTTTCCTTCCGAACCGCGCAGCCCGCGGCCAGGCTCGGCGCTCGCCCCGCCGCCCCGCCGCCTTCGCGCGCCTCCTTCCCATTCCCCGGCTGGCCCTCCTCCTCCTCCTCCTCCTCCACCTCCCCCTCCACCTCCTCCACCTCCTCCACCTCCCCCTCCACCTCCTCCTCCAGACTACGAAGCCGCGGCGCTTCCTTCGGCGATTCCAGCTTTCGCTGCGGCCGCCTTCCCGCTATTTCCTTAATATATATTTAAAATTTCCTCCTTTATTTCCAGAAGTGGTCGAAATGTCTCACTTCCACCTGAACTTTAATTTGCTATTTCCCTCTGGAAAATATTCCTCGGGAAATCCAAAATCTAAAAGGAAATACAGCAAATCCAATAAAACCCTTTAAATGCATTTCGTATTTTGTTAAATTTTAACGCATTTATGTCGTCCAAACTGGCAAAAGAACTCTCCCCTCTCTTTTTATTTCCTCCTTTAAATGTTGTTATTTTTAAACTCTCCATCCAATGCGTTTTGACGAGAGGTTAGAGAATGTGTCCGGCAGCACGCAGCAAATCAGAGGTTTTATCTCACGCCTCCTGGGACGGAAAAAAAAGTGGAACGTGGACGAGGGAGCTTCTAGGGAAGAAAAGCAACACAATTCGCTGGGGACGAAGCCGGGCCAGGCGGGAGGGGTTGGGGGGAGGCCCAGCGGGGGCGTCCAGGGCCCTCGGGCTCCGAGCAGAGTAGCTGGCCAGGGGAAGAGGGGAGGTTTTAAATAGCGGGGGCCGGGAGGGCGGTGGGCCCGCGCATGACGGTACTTTATGAGAAAGGATGGGGCAGCGGATGAGATTACTTTGCTTTCTCATCCCCCAAGAAAAAAAAATAAAGTTAGAGGGAGGCGGAGAGAACAGCCATCCTTATTTCCTCCCCACGTTTCCGCGGGAGGACCGAGGCTGCGGCGGGCTGGGAGAGGGCGCGGGACAGGCGGACCAATAGCAGTCAACAGGTCTAGGCCTCAGCAGGGCAGCGGGGCCGGGTCGCCGGGCCCCCCCTCCCTTCGGGTCTCCTCCCCATCTTCCCCTTCCCTCCCCTCCCCCGCAGGCCCGGCCCGGCGAGGGAGGCCGGCTCTGCACTCCCCGCCCTACGCGGCCTTAAACAGCGGCCGAGCGGCAGAGGCTCTCGGGGTGGGGGTGGGGCGGGGGTTCCCAGCCGGAGAATCCTCCCCCGGGGCTGGCGGGGGGGGGGGGGCAGGGGGGAGGGGATGGAAATCGGGGAATGGAGGATTAAGAAGGACTCGAGCTCGGCACGAGCGCGGCCCGCGCGAGGGATCCTGGGTAAAAAGTGGCCGCGCGGCACCGAGAGAGCGCGGAGAGGAGCCGGGGTCAGAGGTCAGGGCCCTGGAGCCCCGCTAGCAGAGCCCCCCACCTGAACGCAGCGAGCAGGAGGAACCTTTTTGTTTTCGACCGCGCCAGCATGCTCCCCTATTGACCGAGCTGCTTTTCCCGGGCCGCAGGAGAGAGTAGCTCCATCCCGGATCTCCTAACCCCACCCCCCCCTTCCACCACCAACACGCTACCCAACTCTACCCTTCCTCTCAACTCGCTTCCCAGCCCCCCGTACCAGGCTTGCAATAACGCAGTAAATTTGCTTTAACAACAAGTGGGGGTGGCTGCATTTACTCCTCCCTCTCCTCTCTCCTCCCCCTCCTCTTGCTGCGGCTCTTGACACTACTACAAACCAGGACTATAAACATAAACATGTGTCACTGTAACTGGGCAGGTAATATACGGATTTGGGGTGGGGTGGAGGGGGGCTTGGTCGCCGCTTGGGGGGCAGTAAAAAAATGTGTGTTTCACGTGCTCGACCGCTTTGGGGGCTCCCCCCACACACCAATCCATTTATATAATGCCGTCGGCACTCGGTCACTTACTCATTCAGCCACAGAGACCCACAAAGGCAGACTTGCCGATAACCACCGTACCCCAAAGCAAATACATTTAAATACGAATCTCTCTCCTTTCCCGGCCCCCGCTGCCACTTCTATTAGCAAACAGTAGCGTCAATACTTGAATTTCTTTCCTTTTTACAGATTCTTTTCCACAGAGCAATAGAGAACATTTTTCGAACAAAACAGCACACCACCCCCTTTCCATAGACAGTGCCTAAAGATTGTGTACGCAGAAATCCTTTCAAACAGCAAGAAAGACTATTTAAATAACCGAGTTCGAAATCTGTAATGTAAAGGTTATTTCCTGGGCTTTGCCTTACGCGCATTTAGCAACTTCTGCTTTAAGTTGCTGCGACTGGCGCTGTGGAGATTCGCCACAGCAAGCCTTTATTATTATTATTTAGTCTATATTTACACTGCCGCTCAACTTTTTTTTCTCATCCTTAGTTCAACAAGCCTAGCAACAACTACCTAAGGTAGAGTAAGACGAATCCCCTCGCAATCTAAAAAGCTTGGAACCGAGCAAGATAAAGAAAATGTTCAGACGGAGAAGTGGTTCCCTTTGTTCTTTCATTGTTTCTCTAGAAACTGGTGGATACAAGGACAAACGCTTACCTTCTCTTCTTTTTGCTCCAAAAACCAGGCGTTCCCATCAGCCTTAAAATACACGATCCACCTTGAAAGTAACTACGAATGTCGGGAGAGTTTGTATTCCATTCTTTTTCGCTCTCTGCCCTCTTTTAGCGTAGGATTAAGTTGCCGAGCACGTTGCTGCAGGCTGTAGCCCCCCGCCTTAGTGAATCGGTCACGTTTAGGACCCTCTAGGTCCATCCTAATTCTGCCAGTAGAAATGAGGGTATTGGAGCTCTAAACTTTCAAAAGGAAAGGGGCCTGCAACTACCCAGAAAACTTATGGACACCTTGAAATTTTTTACCGCTGTATTTTTGTACCACATCACTAAACAGGATTTGCGAGGAAATACTAGATATTTCTTCAAGTAAAGTTTTTTTTTTTAAGTTTATACTTAGCAACGTGCTACTTAGATGGAATTAAAAGGCAGATCTGTAAGGGCAATTAACTGAACCAGGGCTTTTTCCACGGTGTTTGTTATGTCATGTGTTTTCGAAAACACAAACAAAACACACCACTGGAACTGAAAAAGGAAGGAAATAGAAGTTTGAATTATAATGTTGCGGAATGACGTAAAAAGAGGCGTTTATTTGAAATTTGTTAGTGTCAAAATTGGCCTCAAAAGCGAAAAGTAAGCTTTTCGAAGTTGAAAGACTTAATTTTCATTCTATGATTCCAAAATTTAAAAACAAAAACAACTTTTCCGGTTAGTGGGTGATACTTGTCAGTGTTTAGTGCCCAGCCTGGTGGGCATTGCTACCCAAACCTTGTTTAAATCTGATTATGATGTGATTTGTTGAAGTCATGAATATGAAATGATCCTTGTGTATCTATAAATGCGAACTTGGGATTTTTTGATCTCCCGCTTTTTTTGTGTGCGCCCAGTAGCTGCCGCGGTGGAAGACAGTGATTGGCTCCAGTGCTCCTAGAAGGATTTGGGCTGAAGCCAGGGGAACAGAACCAGAGGATTCCCTTTCCAGAGACCATCAGGCCCCACATGTCTTATGTTTCCCTTCTCCCCTCATGGGTGCTCAGACTTTCTGTCTGGCTTCAGCAGCCTATAGGTAGGCCTCAACACTCGGTATCATCACTTCACTTTCTATACATTTGACCCTTGCAGAAAATAAACAAAAATTTGGGCCCCACAGATAAATTGGAGGTCTTGATATTTGTGCATTATGTAATATATCAACGTTGAACTCTACTTTCTCAGATTTTTTTTTTCTACATTCAGGATCAATTGTGAGAAGCCCTGGTGTCTCATAGGAAAATATTGCAACAAAACAAGATAATTGGGGGGAAAGGCTGTTGCAGTAGGAAAAGTGGCTTTTCGTTGATAGCGTTTAATTGGAATTAAAAGATTCTTTAGCTGTAAACATTCTTTATTTATTCAGCACACATAAGCAGGCATTGTTTTATCACCATCATAATTATGGTGTCCTTTAAACTGGCTGATAGCAGGAAAGATAAGGGAATGTGCCTGTAGATTCAGATCAGTTTTCGCTCCTCTCTTTCTTTCCCTTCCTCCCTCCCTCCCATCTCTCTATACCCTTCCCCCCACCCCCATTCCTTCCTTGGTCACTAGGGTCCCCCACAGCCCTTGAGATGAGGAGAGCAGAAAGATTGTGGCCTAACCATTTCTTACATCATGAAAGAGATTTGTACCACACTCTAATTTAATGCAATGTATTGCCTTCTTGTCTCCTGTGTTTACAACTGCTTTTTAGCTTGCGATATATGTTATCTAAAGAGTTGTCTATTGCTCACCTGTATAAAATCTTGTCCACTAGGTTTTGTTGCTTTACCTTTGTCTACTTTAGAAAGTACACTCTTAGGGCTTTTTCAGAACAAAGCCTCACAAAAACCCCTTTACCTCCAAGGATTTGCAAATTTATAAAGCCTGCATTGAATTCAAGATGGGTCAGGGGGCAAAAAAAGGGTAGAAGGTCACTGCATTTTGATTATGGGTCAGTAGACAACATGGCATATACTCTGTGTCCCAAACTTCTGTTAAAAACAGGATTTTAAAACGCCTAAGAACAGAAGGATGGTCCCTTTTGGAGACTTGCCTTGATTTGTTTGGATGAGACAAAAAGAAAAAAATTAAGCAAAATATACTAAGTTATAATTTAAGCTCTTCCTTAATTTAGCATTTCCTCCTCCATTCTCATTTCCCCTCACAAAAAGTAGAGAACATGTAAAATTAGATAAATTTAGGTGAGGAACTATTGATTATCACAAGATTTTATTGTCCTATATCCTAAATTAATTCAGCCGTATGAGACTTCATATTATTATTTCAGATTGTGTTATATGTAAATGTTATAATTACTTTTGGCTAACAGTACAAGGGGCTTTTTTTTATTCTTCTAACCAGTATACTTACATTGTTGAGGCCTTTGTGATGTCCCTTAGTCTTTTCTCTCTGAATTCTCTTTGAACAAAATGTGCCCAGCAATCAGTAAAACAAATGTATATGGTGAAGAGTTAGGTGGTGGTGGTGGTGATGTGGGGAGATGATCCTCATTTAAATTATATGTGTATGGGTGAAAGCTTGGAAGGAAAAGGATTATTTTAATGCTCTTCAATACTTTAATTATATGACAGTTGTAGTGTAGAAATGCAAAAGTACTCTTAGGTTTTCCTTCAGGTTTTCAAAAGAACTTTCCCCATTAGTAAACTACTCCTGCAAATTGCTACTGCATTTCCCAGCTAACCATTTAAAAGACTGTAAATGCCGTGTGCATTACTTCGCTCCAGAGGAAAGAGGTCAGACTGAATTGCAATGGTATTTAAACATAAAATACAGTGAAAATAAATCAAAATAGAACATCTAAAGGTATATTTAGCACATTGATACAGGATAAGTAAAGACAAATATGTTCATACCTTCGTGGCCCATCACTTTAAAAACTGAAAGTACTTATTTTTTTACAACAAATGCAAAAGTAAGTGGACATTAAGAATATACTTCTATCTGTATCTGCCACAGTGGATTTTTCTTTAGCAAGCAGCTTTGTTTTCAAAGCTAAAATACTTTTTATGACAGTGAGTAGATTGTGCATTCCTCACTGAGTAAATAATTACCTGTAATTAACAAACTCAGTGCTTATCATATATATGCCTAAATTCTCAATAAGTAATTCTCTATACTCTCAGAGACAGATACACACATAAATGTTAATTTGGGCATATCTGCCCACATATGTATATGCATTTGAGAAACATAGAAGTTGATATATCTTTTCTTAAAAAAGAATTTGAATACAGTCCATCATCTGAATTGGGTTCATCTTTGATTGTTGAGGCAGCTGACATGGTCAACAAATTTATCAAAGAAACCCCCTGGCTTTTGAAGAATAGTACTTTATACATCTGGATCTGCACATCCAGGCAAAGTAAGTAAATTATTGCATAACTTTAAGCATAATTGATAACAGACACCTTTAATTTTTCATCCCCATTCTTTTGGCCAGCTTTCACATTAATAATCTAAGCCATAAATGTTGGTAGCTATTGATCGAAATCCCCTGTGTGCATGCAAATCCATCTTAAAGTCCCCTGCCTTTCATGTGTGAGCGCTCAGGGGCCTCTGCTAGATCTTTTTATCGGGATCGACCCCCAATGTGCCTGGAGAAGACCCCGGATATGCAACGTGTGCTGATGGCCACAAGAAAGCTGTCTGTCACATTCTCTGTGTGTGTGTATGTGTGTGCATGCGTGCGAATGCGCGCACTCACGCCTTAACACATACACACACACACAATAATGGGGAAGTTAAAGGAACAAAAGAATGTATTAGACAAGAAGAAAGATATGTAATAAGAGTATTAAAAATGTATAAGTGTAAAGGTGTCTGAGCATACATATAAAGATACTTGCATAAATTGTATATATAGACATGTTTCCCATGTCCTCTGGTCTTTATTTTTCTCTATTTGACCCAATAGATAGGACCTTCAGTTTTTTTTTAAAAAAAATATGTAATATTCTACTGGTTTTAAGAACCACCTATGTTTCCAGTATTTTAAAGGCGGAAAGAGAGGAAGGAAGAGCAAAAAAAGGTAATTTTGAAAAGGTTACTAAATCATGTTCCCATGTGCGGAAGTAGGAGAGTGTGTGTGTGTGTGTGTGTGTGTGTGTGTGTGTGTTAATCTAAATAGGAATGGAGAACAACTAGAACTACCTGGCCAAAAAAGAAGAAGAAGAAGAAGAAGAAGAAGAAGAAGAAGAAGAAGAAGAAGAAGAAAAAAGGACGTTCTAGCCAATCTTTTGTAATGTCTTCTCAAAGGCTTTTTCTGAGTTTACTGTTTCTTGGCTGTTGGACTCTTTGGTCGAAATCTCAAAGCTGGAGGAGGGGAATTGGACGAGGGTGGGGTGGGAGGAAGAGAGCTTCCAGTATATAAGTGCATCAGGAGGAATTTTTAAATGACGTTATTGTCGCTGGCAGTGGAAGACTCTGGTCGTTCTACTTTAAAAAACAAACAGTAGCATCTGCTTTTTCTGGAAACTTTGCTTTCTGCTTAAACCTTTTGCATTTTGCCTCCTGTGAAAGTGAAAGAGAAAAACGCGGTGTGATAGATCCAGATGCAAAAGAAAGCCAACTCGGTGGATGGTATTAGCTGTGACGAGGCATTGTTCATTGCTGCCTCTCGGTTACGTTTAAAGCCTGAAATATCACGAGATCCATTCAATGATCCTTCTCTCATTCAAGGGACAAAAATGTAATTTGCTGTAGCTCTGATTTCTTGGATGGAAATGCTAGCCTTAGATTTCAAAGGCAAGAACTAGACATCGTGGTTTGTACACACATTGATTAAGTTGAAGAGCGGCGATTACATCTGTGCTGAGTGCAACAGTAGTCCAGGGCTGACTTTTCAAATCCCAACCTCTGAGTTACAGACTCTCTTAAATAGACTTCCTTAATTTCCGGATGCACTTCTTGAAATTCCCAATTCTCTTCAAAATTCCTGGGAAATTACTAGGGAGATGAGGGTGGGGGTGGGGAACTATGGCTGAGATTTCATGCAAACTACCTTTTTGTATGTCTGATTCCTTTATTTTTATCCCTTTTTTTTTCTTTTGAGACATACCTGCTTGTGCTAGCCAGACCAGAGCAGGGGAAACTGGAACTTTTGAATGGGAAGGAAGAAATTATTGTACAATTCTTTTCTTGCAGGCTCAGAAATATCCGTTTATTCTTTTAACCACACGGATGTGTCTATTTTTGGAGGAACAAGGAAACATATAAATGGCTGGGTTGCATTTATGCTGTAGTTGCAAACACCGAACTGTTATGAAGATTTTGCCGAATTTTGCAAAGGAGCCAACAAGCCACCTTGGGATTGTGGAATTGCAGCCGGGAAGATCATTGCTCTCATTTGGCAATATTTTGGATATCCTTGGAAATGACACCAAAATATGCTTTAACTTGACTAGGAAGAGGTTAAACCATATTGATATTCATCCAAAGTGATTTTTTTTTCTAAAGCAGATGCTTGGCTTTCATGGAAAAAATGAGAGTTGTGGAAGATTCATTTAAACTACCAACCGAAAGCATCATAGACCACTGAAATTGTCTGCATCGTCCATCAGCACTTTCTTTTCATCGCTATTACGTAAAACCTCTGGAAGCACCTTGGGCGTTTTACATTTTCTTTTCTCTGCTGCAGAAACAATCTGCTCCCTGGAATTCTGACCTGTCGTGAACAGGACCCTAGCAAAGACTGTGCTGGGGACTCTAGGACAATCCCGCCTCCAATCCAGCCTGGTTAATTGTGAAAAGTGTACACATTTCTGGCTTATCTATGCTTTGTTATGGGTCTGACGTGAAACTACCTCCTCCCCACCCCACCCCCCAGCAGAGAACCAAAATCCAGTTGAATTGTTACAGTGTTTCAGAGCTGGAGCCTTGAACTGCTTCCTTGGTCAAATAACTTTGTTTCTGGTTGTAAAAGGCATTTCCGAAAAAAAAAAAAAAAAAGGAAAATCGAGAGAAATTCAAAACGTAAGTCTGTACTGGGGTGGTTCACTGCGCGGGTTTAACTTTGGAGCTCCCAACCGGTCTCCTTCTCCACTCCCATAAGGGAAATACCAGGCTATTCTGCACATTTTCGCTTAAGCTCCATGTTCCAAAGGAAAAGGGGGTGGGGTACGTCTATTTCGGCTTGATAATGTTTTTAAAATGCTTTTCTTTGAAATGATAATAGCTGCAGCGGTAAAATGCAAATAAAGAAAAAAATAGGCAATATTCCTTTAAAGGCGAAAATACAGGGATTTTTTTTTTTTTTAAAGCGTACACACACTGGTTCAGATGAAGTCTGTGAGTCAGGCTGTTTCTGAGCTCCGATAGTTTAATGGAAAGATTTATATACCGACTGTATTATTTACTTTGGGAGGGGAGGTGGCAGTATAAGGGTATGCTAATTAGTGGGAGATTTTGGGGGGAAGGGGTGGAATATCAATTTTTATTGCATCACCTGTCAGGAGTGTCCAATCAGCGCTGGCTTTAGGGGAATTAATTGATGAAGGTGTCTCCGGACGAGCTCACTTCACTCTGTCATTTTATTTGTAGCTAAAGCAGCGGCGGGAATAGCAGCTGCATTTCTTTTCTCTTTCTCCCTTCACATTCCATTATCATAGTGCTCCAATGGAGAAAGAAGGAATAGAGGGGCCCAGGTACTGATCTGCATCGGGGACTTAGACCAACACACTGGCAGATCAGAAACCGAATGGTTTTTTCCCTCTTTTTTAAAAAATACGAAAACCAAAAAAAAAAGCAAGAATCAAGTCAGTGTAATTTCATGTTGTTGTTGTTTTTTTTTTTTCTCCAATAATTTTGCCTAGAGTTTGGCACTCCCTTCGCCGGGAATAACAGTCTTTGTTATTTTATTAGCAGGATGCCTTGAGACACACGCAGCATCTGGTGGAGGATTAACATACATACATGTGTATGTATGCGTCACGTATATATTTACTGCAAATGGTGGGGATCATTTAGTGCCCGAGATGGGAGACCTGAAGTCAGGTTTTGAAGAGGTGGATGGCGTGAGGCTCGGCTACCTCATCATTAAAGGAAAGCAAATGTTTGCCCTCTCCCAAGTCTTCACGGATCTGCTGAAAAACATCCCGAGGACGACCGTGCACAAGCGCATGGATCATTTGAAAGTGAAAAAGCACCACTGCGATCTGGAGGAGTTGCGGAAACTCAAGGCAATCAACAGCATCGCCTTCCACGCCGCCAAATGCACGCTCATCTCTCGGGAAGACGTGGAAGCGCTCTACACCTCCTGCAAAACCGAGCGTGTCCTCAAGACCAAGCGCAGGAGGGTCGGCCGGGCCCTGGCCACAAAGGCGCCTCCGCCAGAGCGCGCAGCCGCCGCCGCCAGCCCCCGCCCGGGTTTTTGGAAGGACAAGCACCAACTTTGGCGGGGCCTGAGCGGAGCCGCGCGGCCCCTGCCAATCAGCGCGCAGTCCCCGCGCCCGGGCGCCGCCGCCACGCGCCCCGCCGCCCATCTACCTCAGATTTTTAGCAAATACCCGGGCTCGCACTATCCGGAAATCGTGCGCTCGCCTTGCAAACCCCCTCTAAACTATGAAACTGCCCCGCTCCAGGGAAACTACGTTGCTTTCCACTCGGACCCTGCTTATTTTCGGAGCCTGCTGTGCAGCAAGCACCCGGCCGCCGCCGCCGCCGCCGCCGCGGCCGCTGCCGCCGCCGCCGCCGCCGCCGCCGCCTACTACCAGGCGTCGGCGGCCGGGCCCCAGCCCAAGGCGGCTGCGGGCGCGGGAGGCCCGGTGAGCCTGACCTACGGGTGCAAGCGCAAGCGCGGGGGCGCCAAGGACTGCCTGCTCGCGCCCCACGCCGGCGCCCGCCGCCTGCTGCTGCTGCCCAGGTCCTACAAAGCCAAGGCGGCGGCAGCGGCGGCGGCAGCGGCGGCGGCGGCGGCTGCCGGGGCCACTTGCCTGGAGAGATTTCATCTGGTTAACGGCTTCTGCACGCCTCCCCACCACCACCACCACCACCACCATCATCACCACCACCACCACCACCGGGCCCAGCAGCCGCCGCTGAACCACCCTCCCCCACATCACCACCGGCCTCAGCCCCATCTCGGCAGCTTTCCCGAGAGTTGTAGCAGCGACTCCGAGTCCAGCTCCTACTCGGACCATGCAGCCAACGACTCAGATTTTGGCTCCAGTTTGTCCAGCTCCAGCAACTCGGTGTCCTCGGAGGAAGAAGAGGAGGAGGGAGAGGAGGAGGAGGAGGAGGAAGAGGAGGAGGAGGAGGAGGAGGAGGAGGAGGAGGGGGGCAGTGGGGCCTCGGATTCCAGCGAAGTCAGCTCCGAGGAGGAGGACTCGTCCACGGAGTCGGACTCCAGCTCCGGCTCCAGCCAAGTGTCAGTGCAGAGCATCCGTTTCAGACGCACCAGCTTCTGCAAGCCTCCCAGCGTGCAGGCGCAGGCCAACTTCTTGTACCATCTGGCCTCCGCCGCTGCTGCAACCAAACCCGCTGCTTTCGAGGATGCCGGCAGACTTCCCGACCTCAAGAGTAGTGTCAAAGCAGAGTCGCCGGAGGAGTGGAATCTGCAGAGCTGGGCCCCCAAAGCGTCTCCGGTGTACTGCCCGGCCAGCCTGGGGAGTTGTTTCACAGAGATAAGGAACGATAGGGTATCTGAGATTACATTCCCACACTCTGAAATTTCCAGTACTGTAAAGAGAACTGACCTGACAATTAACTGCCTGGCGGAGGGGGCCTCTTCACCTAGCCCAAAGACAAACAATGCATTTCCACAACAAAGAATACTCCGGGAGGCGAGGAAATGCCTACAAGCAAGTCCTACTACACACTGTGCAGATAACAACACAATAGCTGCTAGGTTCTTAAATAATGATTCTACGAGAGCAGCATCAAATTCAGAAAAAGATTCCAAAATCTCTCATTGTGCTGAATTTGCTACGGATTTGTCCTCTTCACACACTGATTCTGAGGTGGATGCAGTTGCAGCAACTAAAGCTGAGACTCCCTGCACTAACACAGCAGACAAGACCTTGCCATTTCTGCACAGTATTAAAATCAAGGTAGAAGACAGTAGTGCTAATGAAGACTATGAACCTGACCTTATTACAAATAAGCTTAAGTGCGAGTGCAATGATACAGAGGGTGAGTTTTACAGTGTGACCGAAAGTAAGGAGGAAGACGCCTTGTTCACCACAGCCAAGGAAGAAGGTTTTGCAAGCCCTGAAAAAGCAACTCCTTCCTTAAATCCACTGGCTCAGAGTCAGGGCCTTTCATGCACTTTAGGTTCTCCAAAACCTGAGGATGGGGAATATAAATTTGGTGCCAGGGTGAGAAAAAATTACCGGACACTAGTACTGGGAAAGCGACCTGTACTTCAGACATCTCCGGTCAAACCAAATTTGAAATCAGCTAGAAGTCCTCGTCCCACAGGTAAAACCGAGACACATGAAGGAACACTGGATGATTTTACAGTTATAAACAGACGCAAAAAGGTAGCCAGCAATGTAGCATCAGCAGTGAAAAGGCCATTTAATTTCATGGCAAATTTTCCTTGTCCACCCTCACTCATTATTGGGAAGGATGGGGATTTGTGGCCGGCGTATTCCTTAAACACCACTAAGGATTCCCAACCTCCTCACAAGGCCCATCCTATATGGAAATGGCAGCTGGGCGGTTCTGCAATACCTCTTCCACCTAGTCACAAATTCAGGAAATTTAATTCATAAAAGTGTTTTGGAAGATATTTTCTTGAACCCTATTACCTTCCTTTTGTTGTAAACTGCACAGGATGGTTTGTACAAGTCCATTAATGTGTTACACCCCTTTTGGAGCCCCGGTTTATCGCATTTTGAAGACAGAAATCGGATTACTTTTTTCCCATTGCGGGTTTTTTTTTTTTTTTTTGGAGTAGGGGGGGGGGGGGGTGGGAGAAGGGTTGGTTTACATTCCACAGACTACTTCAGGCTAAAGACTCAAGTAAAACTCAGTTATTAAGGTAGAGCTGGAACACTTTACTGTTTCAATGCTAATAATGCACCCGGTACCTCAATTCAACTGCTACAAATAAATGTCAAAAGGTTGAATAATAAATATTACAATGAGCCATTAAGTTTATGCACTAGATTTCAGACCTGAAAGTGTAACTGTTAATTCAGTGAAAGTTTGTTAGGTTACATGGTTACACAGTGAGGTAGAAAGAAGTTTCTGTGAGCCCAAAATGTTCTTTTCTGGAGCTCTTGTTTGTGGGGTATCTTTTCCTCCCCTCATTCCTTCTCCAAGAGTAGTTGCACTTAATTTTCCTCCTTCCTTCCTTCCTTTCCCTTCCTTCCTTTCTTTGAGTGGAAAGATTGGGGAGTCCTGCTTGAATGCTGGTAAAAGCTGCCTCAGATATACTGAGTAAAATAAATATGATATTGCGGTTTTTTTTTTTTTTGTTTTTGGTAAAGGGTGTGATTTTTACTTTTATAGCTCCTCCCTGCAACTGGAAAAGTCCTTTTTGTGTTCTCACCCAAAGGTTTTAAGTAAGGTAACTCAGTATTGTCCTGCTTACCTTGTGGTCTGACTCCTCAAGTTTGGCTCCTCAAACTTGCAAAACAATTAAAGTAGTTCTCTTAATAGCAGGATATTTTATGGTCTGACTCTTCATAGTGACAAAGCAGTAAATACAACCAAGAAAAGTAAAATGGGTCAGAGTTGTAGGAATATCCCAAGTGAAAAATTACAGTTCTTTCAGGGCTCTTTGGTACCAGAACTCAGGCACTAGGATCTTATTACCTTTTACTTTTTCTACATCTCTCTAAACTTCTGTTTTTAGACCATCCTGTGAATAAAGCAGGAGAGTTTCTACTGCAAGTGACAATCAGAGGGGACTATCTATATTTGCACTTAAAATCAAAGTAGCTCAACATGCAAATGGCTAGGGTCTAGCCCTTGGTAAGGGCCATGCTGGTGTACTGTGTTGTGATGATGGAAGCAGTAAATCAAAATTATGGAAATTTGCACTGTTGAAAAGCATGCTTTAGCTTTATTTTCAATTAAAAACACTGTTTAAAATTCCTGGTTCCATACATTTCTACTTATTCCAGATTGAAGAACGGTTAACAGGAATGAATGGTTTTGTTGACACTTTCATTTGTAATGTTTTTGCCTGAAAGAAATGCATTTATTGGGTGTAGTGTTTTGTTGTAATACCATGTGATGAGGCCAGTCAGGTTCTGTGCAAAACACTGGATTTCTTTCTAAATAACAACAAAACTTTACAAACTTGTTATAAATCAAGTGCAAAAAGTTTCAGGTTTAAAGCAGTGAAGCAGAGATCAATTGCTATTTGAATGAAAGCTAAATCTAATAATTTTTGGTCCACCTCCCTTAGTCTGTCCAATTAATTATGTATCGTAGATCTTTGCCATCTTAAACCTAAGAAGTTGCATCTATAGATCATAAGTCATAAGACAAAACAAAACATCAATGTGATGTTTACTGTGTGAATTTAGTCACTATTTCTCATGGAAATTCAGTCTTTTTTTTTCTGCCCTTAACCTTCTAATTCCTACTCCCTTTGAAAATTTTCTTTTGTCTATAAATGTTTCAGATAGATCTGGATGGTCTCAGCTCTAATTGCTGTATATGCTCTGTGGTTTTACTCTTACTGTAAAGGACAGAGGCTGAGAATACCTGCATCCAAATACATTTGGATGGAGTAAACAGATGCTTTGAACTGCCTCCCTTCCTTTCCTTCTTGAATGTTACCAGATGTAGGTTCACTGGATCCTTTTTTATTGGGATGATAGATATGGTCAAAGCAAAAATTGGGGGATGTTATCCTTGAATTCATGTTTGTGTATAATTCCAAAGACCAGTACAAGTTACAGTTAAAGCCCCCAGCAAGCTGAACAATTGGCTTCTCAGTCTGAGTTCTTTCCTCTTTGGAAGGCCATACAGAATGTGGGTGCAGTGATTTGTCCTGCAAAATCAATCTGTAAAAAGTGTGACATGTACATACTGGCAGTCTGTAATTTCTGTTCCTTAATTACTGCTAAGTCAAGAGAGTTCAAAGTATGATGACTACTACATTCAGGCTAGTACTTTTCTTGCTGGCTATGAAATCATTGTTCCTATATTATAAATTGAGAATATATTTGAAGCCTACAGATCTTGGGTGTGGGAGAACTGCTAGACGGAATAAGCACAATTTAAAACAAATATACCCTATGGAATTTCTGACATAAAATATCGGCTTCTAGCTTTGACACTTGGTCTCCAGCCCTCAGAGAATCAATAGTTTCAGTTTATAGGAGCTGGAGAATGAGCAGCATGGAGGCCGAGGCATTCCAGAGTGATACCATCAAAAGGAAAGAAATTAAATAGTCAACACAAATTTCACTCCACAGTACTACAACAAGCCAGCCAACCACAGCAAAACCTGAGTTGGAGCTTCTGTTAGGAGAGTGTACCAAATAGTATTGAGTAACTTACAGATACAAGGTATTCTTTCAATTTCTGGTAGTCCCTTAGCTGTTTTCCCATTCTGTTGTGGGAATTATTCTCAGTACGATTTATTTCATTTTGGTTGTTTTATGATTAATGACAACATCTAGATTTTCTAAGATGCTATAAATGTCCCATTTGTTCAAAAAGTTAAGCCTTATTGAGAGAAAAAACAAAGTTACCTCTATTGATAGATTGCATTTTTCCATTTAAATGTTTTCAGGTGATAGCATTTCTTTATTTTAAAGGCAGTACACGTTCCCAGAATCACTTAGTCCTATGTCTAAAGCTCAACACTCACAAACAGAAGGAAAATATAGGAAAGGGCTTCTTCTCTGACTTTTTGGGGGAGACAAGCTTATTTTTGGTCTCCTGTAAAAATAGTTTCCTGGTAAGACTCTGAAATGAAGATTTAATTATTTTTTTTAAAGAGACGTGTGTCCTCTGTCTTCCACAGTCAGGTTATCTGCCTTCTTAGAAAATGCAGCTTGCTCTTTTTCAACTATTTACTTTTTAAAGTGGGTGTTCTTTTCTACTGGCTTACTTGATTACAGTGCAGTAATCTCAATAATGGTTGTTTATTTTAAAATCAACAACAAGGAGCCACCACTAAACAGCAATAATACAAACTAGATGGGCTGGTGTGGGGATTTTTATCTTATCTGTGTCTGAGTGACTTTCAATGGTCTAGAAATTTTCCAAAGTTCCCATCACAAGAATTGAAAGTTTCTGCTTGATATGAGAATGATAGTTTTGTTTGAATGCAGGAAAAGCTATGGACTAATTCCTCAAAAGCATTTTTTTTTCTTTTAGAGAAAACAAAAACAAAAATCCTCCATGATAAAAAGCAAAAACAAACCCCTCACATTAAAAAAAAATAAAGCATTAGTATTTACAAAAGATAGAAAATGTGGTGAGTTTTGCTTCACCTTGAAAATAACTTCCTGCTGATAAAGGATGTGAAAGGGGAGTTTCCTAGAGCCAAACTAGGGGGAAAAAATTAAAGGCACCCCATCAACTGACCTCAGGAAATTGACAAGAAGGAACAAGGCATCCACCTTAGGGAGTCCCCCCCTTCACCCAGGTCTTCCCTAGGACTTTCCCCTTCTCTGGAAGAAAAGAACTATTTTTAATGCTAGCTTTGGTTTTGGTTTGCTCCCTAGGCCAAAGGGCATTTTTGCAAACTAGCCTTGGGGGGTAGGGACTTAGGGCAGATCCAGGAGGTTGGGGGAGGGCTGCATTTTACCTGTTTGGCAGGCCCTCTTTTGAAAAAAAAAAAAAAAAAAAAGGAGGGGGCCCAGCTATCATTCTTTGCCCATGCCCTAGGCCCCCGCTCTTCTCTCGCTCCTTTTCAAACTGTGGCGGCCTCACAAGCTCCTACTTTAAAAGGCCTGAGATGTTTTGCATGAAGCCCTCACAATAGGGGTTGAGGGAATTGACAGTTTCAAAAACAAGGCGTTCAGTCCTTTCCAGCTGCCGGGCCCGCTCTCTCGCACCAACTCCTCGTTCCTCTCTGCTGGTGGCGTCCTCCGGAGCGAGCTGCCTTCCCCCACCCCGCCAGCCTGCATTCCGGCCGGCCCCACCCCGCCCCCGGGCTGTGTTTGTAAACAGGGGTCAGTGTCCAGGGGCTGCTGGCGCGGGGCTTGGGACTGGCGGGATGGGAGGGAAGGCAGGGAACATCCGAGCCGGCGAAGGGCCGGCCCGGCGTGGGAGGGGGACGTAGGAGTTTTGGGGTCCCTTTCCCCCTCGTTTTCCACCTAGGTGCCAAACCCTGGCCACCGTGCTGACCCGGGGCAGCTCTTAGCTCTCTGGCCTGGGCCACCAGCACCAGAAAGATGTTTAAATGCCGCCATTTTGCATGGTGGCAAACAAATTTCTTTGTGACTTTTTTCCCCGCCCAGATCTTGCTCTCCTCTGAATTTGTCACCTCCTGGCTCCCCGGGGCGGAAGAGTCTGTACCCCCATGCGCATGGTCCCCAGCTCCTCTCCACGCAGCCTCATGTCCCAGTGGCCTCAAGGACAGGCCCACCGGGAGCAGGGGCGACAGGGCGCGCGGCTGGTCCTCGGGGACTAGACCGCCTCCTCTCACTTTGCGCTCCTTTTGTGTGTTCTGAAGTCATCTCCTACCCCGGCACACGCACACAATGCCTAGCCATTTCCCACCTTCTCGCCCAGGCCTCATCTCTCTGTCCCGGGCAAATGGGGCTCAGCTTTTTCGCTTTGGGCGGAGGGCTGGCCAAGGTCTCCAAAATGCGCGTGTGAAACGCAAGTGGCAAAGAGACGAGGCTTCACACTGGGCCAGCCAGCATGGTTGTGAACGCCTTCTGGGAAGTGGCCCAAGACCTGCGGCCGGGAGTCTGGGGAGGGCTCGGGGGGGCGCGGGCGAGGGCCCTGCGGAACTCCCAACGAGGGGGAAAACGGGATGGGGCAAGGCTTGCTTTCTTTGGCGCCGTGGTTCCTGTCCCTGGAACCTCCCCGTGCCTCTGAAAGTGGACTGATGACCTGAAAACGGGAAACGTGAGACAGTGACCTGGAAAACCACCCTTGGTTGGGGAGGTTGGAGAGCAGCAGTGCAAACAAAGCTGCTCCTAGAGGAAGAGGGGAAGCAGAGGTGCTCCGCAGATAGGTCACAGGAAAGTGCAACAAGCTTGTTTTCCCGGGTGTTTAAAATGCAGCCCCAGTTGTAAAGTGTGTGAAATTACGCACTGGTCTCTTAAAGAGTGCCTAATTTATAGTAAATAGCAAGGTCTTTGTAAATGGCTTTATTATGTTGTTTCTTGTTAATTGTTGAGAAAATCCCCATTGTCGAGTGTGAAAGGCTTTATGAGCTAACCTGGTCCTCGGCGCAATCAGAGGGCAGTAAATGGCCGCTCGGCCTCTGAGGCCCAGCGCCGAAGCGGACGCGGGCAGAGAGCGCCCGGGCGACCTCTGGAGACGGTGACTCGGCCTGGGAAGAAAGTGGCGAGGGTTTCCAGGCTTTAATTAACGAGAAGGCGTGTTTTGAACTCGCGGGCCCCCAAGAGCAGCTTGCTAAGTGGGACGAGGAGAATCGCGGGCGCCAGGGCGGCCCAGGCGGCGAGGGCCTCGGGGAGGCGGAGCGGGGCCCGGCGCCCCTCTCGGGTCCCAGAGCCTCGGCCACAGGCCGGCCGGCCGGGGGACGCCGGCTCCAGCCGCGCTCGGGAGGAACAGGGGCTTGGGCATTGTCTCCCGTTCTGCAGCCGCATGGGGTGCGGGCTCGGGCCGGTTTGGCCAGGCCTGCCGAACGCCGAAGCGGCCGGGTCGGGGGACTGGAGGGGCTCCGGGCAGAGCAGCCCCCGAAGGGGAGCTCCAGACCCCTGCCTGCGCCTCCTCGTCTTTTGTTTAAAAGCTGTCTCTCTCCCTCTCTCTTCTCCCTCTTTCTTCCTTTCTCACTCGCGATCTCTCTCTCTCTCACCTGAAATGGACTCAGAAGACTGGAGACATCGGAGGAAAGGCTTTTGGGGTGTGTGTGTGTGTGTGTGTGTGTGTGTGTGTGTGTGTGTGTGTGTCAAGGAAAAGGATTTCTTCTTTAGTCTAGGATAAGATGTTCTTATCTCCTTTCCCCATCTTCTCCAGTTCTCTTTCCAGTCAGTGGGGACCCGGGAAGGTATGGGCAAAACCAGGCGGGCGCTGGGTTCGTTTGATTAACTTTGAGGCGAGGCCCCCGGCCGGGTCCTGCAGGCCTGGAGAGGGCGGACGGAGAGCGCCTCCCCCGGCTCGGCCCCGCCGCCTTCCCAGGACTTAAGACCTGGTGGTTTCGGGGGAAAAGCAGCAGCAGCCTCTCCGCAGTCTTTGAGCTCTGGCAGTGCGGCGAGAGGGAAGAGAATTTCTTCGTGAGCCTACGTTGGGGGAGGGGGCGCAGGGGGAGAAGGGGGCGCCTAGGTTAGGTGGACTGTACCTAAGGGTTTGGACATCAGCGAATGCAAATCACAAGGAAATGTTAATTCTGGTCAGAAAAACCTGTATCTTCCCCATGTTCCTGGCCTTCTAAGATGGCCCTCCGCTTGCGCACACTCGCTTTCTCACCAAATTAGCTATTACGTGAAATCCCCCTGGGTTTAAAGCACTTGTTTCGCGGATTCGCGTACAACCCATATTAACTATGCACTTTCTGCTATTCCTCTTGTGACTGTCCCTGCCTCTTCCTTCTTTGAGGCGCGTTTGATGCATTTTATTTTAGCCCAATCGATGCGTGCAAATACTGGGATAACACAACCCACGCCTCTGAGATGGAGGCTGTTTTCAAAATTGAGTTTAGGGATCAATACTAAGTCGAAAAGCTCCAAATTGCACGAATTCACCAAATTCAAGCCTTGGGCTACCAAGCCCCTTTCCTGACTGGTTGACGCACTGGTGGGCAGTCAGGGTGGTTCCACCAGTCCTGCTTCTCAAAACAGGATGTTTTCATCATGTGTATTTGGCTTTCCCTAAAGATCACTCCAGTTTGTTTGGAAAAACGTGTGGAGTTAAACCCCAGTCAATGGCTTCCATGCCGAGCTCCTCTCATACTTGCACTGCTGACTGCCATCTGCCCACCCCCTTTCTAGGACAGAGCATCAGCACCTAAAATTGCCATAGTGGGTGCATGGAAAACCTTTGCCCAGTTGCATAAGTGTTTTGCTGGTTGGGAGCAGCCCTCTCCTGGACGACTACTTGACTCACCACTCCTTCACCCAGAACTGAGCTGTTTGGCACAGTGAGCTCTCTATTCTTCTGCGGCTGCCGCCAAGGCTTCGGGGCTGACTGGTGTCTAACTGGGGGAAGGCAGTAGTTGTCCCCTTGCAAGGGACGGTGAGGCCAGAGAGGTGGAGGGAGAGAGATTTTGAAAAAGAATTAGAAGAGACTGCTGCCAGCAGGTGTGGGGGTGTGTGTTCAGATAGTCTGAAAAGAACATCTACAGGAGAAACAGGCCAAGTACTTAGGATGCTAGGGTATCCCTATTCCTTAGCTCCTGCTGTTGGGATCGTCCTTTACTTGAGAGACTAGAGCAAGACAGAAGGAGGTGGAGAGAGAGAGTGGCAGGCAGCCTGAAGGCTCTCCAATAGATCCAGTTATTCATCTAATCAGTGCCATCAATATGTCTGTGTTTGACCCTTTTGGATGGAAGAGGCTTAGCAGTCAATAGACTTAGACCCTAAAATATTGCCAGTCTAGCAGAGAGCAACTGCCTACGGGTCTGCAAGGGCCCTCCCTGGCCAGGATGCTCAGAAGGAGACAGACAGAAACACAAGGGAAACTGTCTGTGTCGCTGCCTGCCCTCTTTCCTAAGCTATCAAAACAAACAGACAGACAAACTCAAGTCTCGTGGAGACTGGGCTATTGGACAAGCACATGTTGGACACCAGAATCGGAATATAATTTCCATTGTTATTTATTGCCCTCTTTCGAATCAGTTTAACTTAGCCCCAGGAACAACACAATACTTGTGATAAATGATGAGCAATAGAGAGGAAAAGCAGTATAGAAGAGAGACTGCACTAAGGTTAGGCAACAGCCTTCCTTCTTTCCTGTGAGAGTTAGAAACGACACAAACCGGTAAGAGATCTTAAAGCCACTCCTTGGTCAGTAGGTAAGGCTTTCCATCTCTGAAAGGACTGGAAAGGACCTACATTCTTGGATCTCTCAGGAATAAGGGCACGTTTTACATTCATTTTCCCCTATGTCTCTCTCACCCTGTCTCTTTTTCCCTACCATTCAAATGAATACCTTGATTGTCCATGGGGGCAAATGTGGAAGGCGAGTTTCCTGCCTCTACTTTGGACCCAAATAGGCAGACCAGTGGATGATCAAGTCTTCAAATGCCTGGATATTACATCCATTCAAAGTAAAGCCTTCCTGATAGAGTTGAAAGGGCCTTGACCAGGTTTATTTACCTTTTCCCTTCATCTTCTCTTTTTTTCTCTTCTCCCACCTTCTCAGCTTTTCCTTTTCTTCCCTGCTTCCTACCTGACATTTGCACCCACTAGTTAGCAATACTTTCTCCAGAGGTAGAAGGAGGGTAAGATCTGGCCTTAAACCAGTGCTGATAGAGGCTGCGTGGGAGCCTGCAGTGACCCTGAGCGTCCTTGCTGGGTGAGAGGCCAGCGCTTTCCAGCCTCTTGTCAGGCATGTGCTGAGCTATTCCTGTTAGGCCATTAAAAAAAAAAAAAAGAGTGTATCTCAAGACCAGGAGAGCTCTACTCCATAAACACATGGCTATGGCTCTAACATGTAGTACATTGCCAGATGCAAATGCAGAGATGCTTTTAATTTTGTTCCAAGTGTTATACATCATGTGGCAAATTGGTCTTCAGAAAGCCAATTTTGATATTTTCTGTTAATAATAAAAGATTTTTAAAAAGAACAACCTTAAACATATATGATTGAGAATTAAAAGGGTGTACATCATTCCCAGCACAGTGTTTCTCATCTGACTTTAAAAAGAGAGGTAGTACTTCCTCCCCCTTCTAAATGAGGAACATTTTTAAGTAGAAAAACTTGGTTAACATTTGGATTGTCCAATTGTTTTTGCTGCTCATGTCATTTTAAGAAAATAAAAATACTTAAATATTTGTGTTTTTTTAAATCCTTTTACATCTTTATGTATTGTAAATTTAAAAGTCAATTAGGAAATTAGTTATACACTCCTCCCACCTTCTATAGAAAAATGACCTCAGAAACCTGTTTCCCCTAAAATATCAAAATTTTGTATTCTCTTATACAATTTCAGCCTGCCATTTATAATTTAATGTTACTATTAAATGGGAGGAAAATAAAATGTATTTTGTATAAATTAAATAGAAGGAAAATACAACTAATTTGTAGATTTAGGGAGGTTGCCAGTGCTTCTAAAATCTTGTCCTTTGTATCAATCTCTAGCTGGTTTATCCAAAGAGGATCCAATCCTATGTGACCTGTAGACTACATATAATATTCTGACACAATGGAAGATTTCTAGATGAATTGAAGCAACCTGATTGTGAATTTCCTATCTCTTACTGTTTTGAACCAATACTTTAGTGTATACCCCAATATTGATTTTAAATGTGATCTCCTTCAAGGAAAAAAGTGCAAAAATAATTAAGGAGGAAAAAACCCACAGGAAATCTTTTATAAATAGTCTTAGGACCATTGATCCCTGTTACCTGCTATAATGTGAATGGAATCATTATGGCTGTTCCATTGACACAGTTTCTTCATTCAGGATTCTGGCCAAAGGAATAGCATGTCAATGTGTAAAATTCTAGCCAAAGATAAGCCATTACAATGGAAATCGCAATGTGCAAAGTCTCATTGAAGCCAATGAAATTGAGTGTAATATCCATACTGCATTCTCATCTGCTTGCCCCAGGATTTAGTATGCAGCTCTGCATTGAAATGAGATTATGCATATAAAATGCCAATATAGAATACAATGCCCAATAAAACATTAGAAAAGCAACTTACAGCCCATATACATGGGCTTTACTTAAATTTGAACTTCACATACAAAATAAAGCACAGCACCACTGAAACACTAAATCTACAAAATGTCCTCACTCTGGTTTTTCATGCTTCTTTCTGCATGATTCCCCCACACCCCCTCTTATCCAAACACAATTCTTTTAAGGGCACTCTTCAAATCATCTAACAATTCCCAAAGGGTATTCCAGGAGTCTCTTAAAGTGTCTTTCTAAATTAAAAGGCTCCAAACAATTTAGGTGCATTTTTGAACCAAAAATATCAGAAAGTATTTGGACTTGCAAACCTATGGGTGTGTAAAAAGAAGAAAGGGACCAAAGAGAAAAAAACGCCCCACAGTGGATTACAAGGTTATGGGACAGGTCACTAGGAAAGGGAAATAAAACTGAATGTTAGGTTGAGCTTGTAAATTATGCACCTTTCAGGGAAAGCGGTTTTAAGGTCTCTTCACTCAAGGGTTCCCCCCATCCATTTTGCTATTAATTCTTAACTCTTGGTAGGCAGCTCTTTAATGAGGTTGTTTGTGGCAGGTTAATTTTCTCCAATCTACTGAGCTCCTCATTTTCCCTTTTAAGTGCATTGCTGCCTAGAGCTTTCAGTACTTTCCATACCAGAAAACAAAATACACGTGAAGTTGCTGGGCTGGGCTATGAATTAAAGGCACTATGTGGACAGAAGAACAGAGGGCCTGGACAGATGGGAGTGGGAGGGTAGCAATCCAGCTGAGGTGAGGGCATGAGGGAGAGAGAATTCGGGTCTTAGGAGAGCAATGATCCCGGGAGTGTTATTTATTAAATATTGCAGCGATCGATTTCAATACCCCAAGTGGACACGGGAATAAAAATTTACCAACAACACCAACAAGCTGACGTGATTAGGAATGCTTTGTTGCGAAGGAGGCAAAAAAAGTAATTTTTTTCAGATCCTTTTTGTTCAGGTTAGAAGAGGCCTAGACAATCCAAGTCTAAGTCTGGACTCTGGGCTTGGGATATAACTCGAAAGACTAGTCATCGCGGTGTGGTGCTTCTGCACAGTGAAAAGATGGGCCTTTGTACTAAGAAGGATTAAATATCAACCACGATTATGGCGGGTCACTCTAGGAGCCTTCCTCCCAAGTCAGAGAAGAGTACATCTTGGAAGGGGCTGCTCCTTTGCTGTGTATTAGTCTTTGTTTCAGCTCTGGGACAAAGCAGTTGGCTTTTTGCACAGTTCTTGTTTCATTAAAATCCAGGGGGAAATGCACAATATGGTTTACAGAAGGTGGATTCCCAATAGCAGGACATAAAACAGCCTTTGGTGCTATGTAGGGGAGAAATATTTTTGCAGTGTCATTCCTCCGCCAAAAGTATGGAACTGTCATTCATACATGCACCAATACCCGATACCTCACATTTTTTCATGAGTGATTTCAGAACGGGGTGGGATTTTCCATTCTTTTTTTCCTCCCAGATCCAGCTCGTGGACATTCATGCTATGAACTGTGTTTCGCTCAGTCCAGGAATCTGCTCAGGGATTTGGGGTAGTTATTGTAGAGGCGGCTTGGAGCAGGGGGGATTGTTTTCAGTCACAGCCTAATGGGCAAGGCCTGGGCTCTTCACACTGGGGATACCGAGTCTGCTGCTAGGGACACACTGCTGGACGTCTGCATGCGGCTGCCTGCTGCCTACTCCTTCCGTGTGGTCGCCACAAATCTGGGAAAGAAATGCAGCATCATACAAAGGATTTCTTTAATGAGGATGAGTTCCTCAGAGTGACCGGGCTTGTGGCTGCTGCTCAGGCCTCGCTTTCCCTCTGCCAGATCTTTCCCTACCCTACCCGTTATATCCTTCCTTCTGTATTAGCCTGGGGTTGGAAAGGGCAACCCCCCCACCCCCACTCTCTGATAACCCAGAGGCGATTCCTGTTTTGCCCTGGAGGCCGAGTGAGGATGGACTGGAAGGTCTGAGGAGGAATCTGAGAGTCAGGCAAAAGTAAACATCTGTGCATACATCTCCAATGCCCCCTCCGTTCTCTGCTATCAGTCTTCCAGTCTTCTCCCATCCTGGTTATCACTTATCACGACTGGCTGCCTCTGGGAGCATGGTCCTAGGGAATAGCTTTATTTCTGTGGGAAGATCTCAGCAGAGAATGTTCAAGGCAGGGGATGGAACCCTAAGCCTCCCTGTTTCCTTTGAATCGAACTGGGGCTGACCAGGGCATGGCTAAGGCTGAGGCTGCTTGTGCAACAGAGCACTTAGGCTCCTGCAGCCTGATGCTCCGGGGCTCTTTGTGGAATGATGACTAGCTACAGGGAGGCCATTCTGCCCCATAAAGCTGTTTGTCTCCCTAAACCTACATGGCTCTTCAGACTGGGGAGAGAGATGGGTCTGGGAGCAAAAACTCAAAACAGTTACTTTGAGAAGTTAGAGTTATGAAACTCCTCTTCTGGAGTGTGGAAAAGGTTCAGCAGTGATTTGGACAAGAAAGGAATTGCCCTGTTCTTGCTATGGATCCACCCCCCTTTGGACTTCTGTCTTGCATTCTGCATCTCCCTGACTTGCGTCTTCCTCTTCTGCTTCTCCTTGTCTTTCTCCTTCAGTCATGCTAGGAAGAACAAGCAGGTTGAAAGCATCAGTGGACTTACACTGTGCGGGGCTGCAGAGGCCGAAGTGAAGCCTGGCCGTGTCTGGGCAGGTGGTTCAGGGTGCAGAGATTCTTGTGTGACTGAGGGGTAACTTGGAGAGAAGGAATCTGGGGGGTGGGGGGAGATGCTGTGGGGCCAACTCTGTCTCAGGTCACTGGGGAGCAGGTTCTGCATCCAGAGCCCGAGCTCTGGGATCCTGAGAGCCTGCCTTGCTGTAGGGTACCTGTTGCATGAAGCTATTTGGGGAGTTTTGGGGCCCCTGTCCTATTGTAAGTCTTGGAGTTTAGGTCTGGCTTCCCCTGGGGCTGCTGGATTCACCTGTCACTACGCTCACTGCCCAGGGACCCTGACAAACCTCCACAATGTGGGCCTGAAAAAGGGCGCTTAAGGTTCACTGATCTGGGTGTAGAACTTTGCAAAACTGCAAATAAGCGAGAAATTTTGTCTATTCTTGTGAAGGGAAATACAAGTTTGCACTTAACATGGGAGTCTAAGTAAAAGGGGGGGGGAGGGCTTCTTCTGGCCAACAGCCCCACTGTAATCTCCAGAACAATTTCATTTCCTCTGCAGCACCCTGGCTACCCTAGCCAAGGGCTTGGAAAGGTCAGGGAAGGGATGGAGCTCAAAAGCATGGGTAGGGAAGAAAAGCGGTGGCTAGGCCCTTGGCAAGGTCGCAGGTGAGGGCCTGGCCGGGTGGTGAGGAGGGGACGGACAGGATGGAAGCGGCACGAGGAGAGCAGAACAGGAGGAGGGGGCAGAGCCCTGTCTTTTGAAAGGTTTTGGTGCTTTTTGAGGAATTCGCACGGCCCGCCTCCGGGACAGCTTGCTGGCGCTGTCCCCTGTCCCCCCTTTCGGAGCAGGTCTCAGGGAGCTCGGGTTTCTGCCAGGCCGGGTGCCTCCAGGCCGCCGGCGAGGCGCCGGCCTCGCCGTACAGGCCTTTCCCGCTTGCTGAGAAAGGGAAAAGCGCACGCCCGGGGTCTCGCGGGCGGGGAGCCTGTTTGTGCAGCCGGAGAGCCGCTCCTTCGCGAGAGCCAAACCGCCGCTGCCTGCTCGCTCTATAAACCTGGCCTGGCTACGCGGGCGGGAGAGGGTGTTCCGGGGAAGGGGCTCCTGCGAAGGGCGGCCGAGCTCCCCCGTCGTCGCGCGGCTGCTGGGAACCCGCGGGCTGCAGGGAGAAGCAGGCCCCGGGGAGCTCGTCGTCTGTCCAAAAGGGAGCTTGGAACTTTTGAACCCTTTACTTTAAAGTGATCGATCGTGTCCCACCAGAGAGCGGCTCCACCCCCTGTCCCCACCTCCGCCGCCTTCCCTGGTCACATCGGCTCTAAGTGTGCGCGGAGACCGCGCGGGGCGCGAGGGTTGGTGCATTTGGAGGTGTGTGCAGCAAATGCGAGCATTTGAGTATGAATGCACGTCAAGCAGACAGAGCCAGAGCTGCCGTGTGAGGACCCACAATGCGAGGGTTGGTTCGTGCCTCCTTCCCCACAGCCCTCTAAATGAAAAGACGGAAACGACAGCTTTTCCCATGAAATCGCCCCTGCACACCGGCCTCCCTACCAGGAAGTCCTCGTAGGAGCCGGGCTCCGCACTGGGAACCTTCAGGGAACTGTGGATGAAGGCTCAGGGCCTCCACGAGTTAGGCTGATTATTAATTTGGGCTGTTTGGAGCAAGAAACAACACTTAAAGCCTTGGGCTTTGGGGACAGTCCCGGAGCTGAGACCCAAGCACAGATGCCCCAGGGCTGCGGATGGGAAATGCGAGTTGCGGAGACTCCCAGAAGAGTCTGAGTGGGCTGGGTAGAGCTCCCCCCGCAAAGGTTGGCTCTTCCTCGCCCCCAGATAAATTCTTGGTTAACTAGTGCAGGCTAAGTACTATTATTGGGGTAAAATGGGGTAAAATAGACGGGGTTGAAAGTCAGGGCATGTCAACGGGACCCAGACCCGGTCATACTCCTCCTCCGATGACAAGTCAGGGTGCTTCCAACACGAAAATAGAAATGTAACATTCAACTGGACGATTTAATTTTTGACGGATTTACGGTACGATTTTCTTTCAAGCAGTATTCATTGGTTCTTTCGATCCCTATTGCGGTCCAAAGACAGAAATATAAACAAGCACCCTCTTCTTTGCGGAAACCCCTTAACAGTATCTCCCAAAGAAAGATCAAGACACTTTGTGAATTTTCCCCAGATAATGCCTCATATTCCGAATGACTGATCAGAGAACTCCGGTATTGTTAAATAAAATGAGAGGAAGGCGAGTGACGTCGGAGTGGAACAATGGCATTTCTGAATCAGTTTGCTTGATTGACATTTGGGAGCTTCATGACCCCAGGGAATAGGACTCATTACGGTGAATACACCAAAACATCAACCAAGATTAGAACTCTAGATCCTGTTTTAATCCCATTTCAGTCTAAATTATAGTGGGAAAATATAAAATCCAAGAGGAGAGAATTACTCCATCATATATTGACCTAAAGTCTTAATTGTTCAAAGGGGGAAATAAGAGTGGAAAACCGATATACTTTTCATCACTTTAGAAATAGCACTGACAATTAAGTCAAGTGTAAAGATTTGGTAGGGTAGACACTAAGAATATTTGTGTGGTATGAAATATACTTATTTGGAGAGACATCCTGAAGAAATACATAGGGAGGCTTTTTGCATATATGAGAAAAATATAATTCTCCTCCACTGGGTAAAAAGAGTCCACCAGCAAATTGATGCTGAGAAGTAATTAGATATCTTAAAGGTGGAGTCTAAATTTCCATTATTATTTGGAAGACTTCTCTATTTCTTGGGAGAGGATTTTTTTTTTTTTTTTTTTTTTATGACGAAAGTTGTGTAAATTTAACCCAGGAAACTGTTGAGAGCAGATCTTCAATTCAGGTTGGAGAAACAGAATGTGTGTGAGCAAAGTCTATTTTTAACCACAGAAAAGTGTGAGATACTGTGGGCTGTGTTAGATGGGAGTATAATCTATGGCAACTTCACTATACAAAATTCTTTGATTCTTCATTGGAACTTATCCTCAATTCTCAGGAACTTGAAAGACTGGAAATCTTAATTAAGTAATATATTTTAAATTGAACCAATAGCACACAGAACCAGTAACACACTGAAGGATATGTTATAGTTATAGTCTATTTTTTTAAGTAGGCAAATTACAGCAAAGGGGAATGTAACAGGAAGATATAAAAATAGAGCATATGTATGTTATAAGTAATGGGATAGAAAGGATTGCTGCACAATATAGCTTCACATCTTATATTTTGAGGGGTAGATTTTAATGAGAAGCCTCTGTGTTGCATGGGAACTGGGAATCCTAGAAATTATTTATGCAGCAAGAAGGAACGAAAATTAATTATTAGGAGCTCAGTAATCACCAAATAAACTCTGAGCTTTGAGGTTAAAAATAGACGACTATCTTCATGTTCAATTATACAGTATCAATTACTAATACAACTGATGTTTCAGCGTCTCAGTGAGACCAGATACCATCTTCTATGGAGATATCTTGGTATTAATTAATGACTGCTTTATTCTCATTATTCACAAGGAAAAATAGGGGTCGTGTCACATTAAAATTAAGATTATCTTAGTTTATCTGGGCTCTTAAACAAAGATCATTCAAAGTAATTATATTTTGAATTAACAGAGGTAGGCAATTTATCTCGTTATTTTTTGTTCAAAGACAGAAAATAAAGATCAGAAATAAGCAAAGTTTCATTTTGAAGATGGAAGGAACCAAACAAACATGTCTTGACTTTTGCAATATTTCCCTTGCTAAAGGGGGAATGAGGGAACTGTAAAAGACGTGACTTTGCAAAGTCAAGTCCTTTTTAAAAGACTCGGATCGAAATTCTTGCTATGCAACAAGGATTCAGGTTTGATTAATTTTCTGCAAGCGACGTGACAGCGGTGTTTTAAAAGATTAATTAAAATTGAAGTGATACGGAGCAGGAATTCAACCTGCAGAGACGTCCCTGGCGCCTTGGGGGGCTTTGCAAGCGAGTCCCAAGCCCAAACTGCGGGCTTTCCCGAGCCTGGGACGCAACTCCCCGTCTCCTGGAGAGGAACGCGGAATTTGGCAGGGCGCCCGCCTGGCCGCCTGGCATCCCGAGCTGGCCGCCAGCTCTCGGGGGTGGGGATGGGGTGTGTCCCGGGGAACCCGCTGCCGAGAGAACTGCTGGCGCGGCTCTCGAAGAGCCAGTGAGGTCCAGGGTCACGCCAGAGGCCGGAGAGGACTCCAGGAAGCCGGGAGCTGAGGCCCCTGGCCGCGTCCACTTCTGGGGGGAGGGGTGTGTGTCGGGGGACACCTACTTTGTGCCCCGGCTCCTCCGGAGCCCCCTTCACGGTCGCGAGCGTGCGGGGTGCACAGATGGCACTCCGAGAAGGCGCATACCCAGAGCCTAGGGGTGCAGCGCTCGACTACCGGGCTGCGGCTGCCGGGGTCGGGGCGTGGGCCTGCCCCGCAGTCCTGCCTCAACTCGGACTCGGGACTCCGGGAGGACGTTCACGCCTGGGCCGCCCAGCCACGTCCTCCTACTCTCCGCTCGTTTTCCTGCCCCAGCTCCTGTTCCCCCGCATCCCCGTCCCCTCGCTTCACTTTGCGACGCCCTGCTCCAAGTAAGAAATTAAGCGAGCGCAATTTTAACTGTACTCAGGAAGACACAATCGCGGGAGCCCTCGGGATCGCGCGCGTTGGAGAAGCGACGCGGGTGGCGCCCGAGAGGGTGGGTAGGGGAAGAAGGGGGCGTTCGTTTGCAATTCGCCTCCCCAGTGCCGTGAACTCCGGTGTCCCCTTCCCTCCAATTGTGGGGCTCGGGTGCCGACGGGGAGGCCGCCCGCCGCTGTGCCCTCGCCCCAACGCTCGGGCTGGCAGGGTGGGGCGCCCATGCGCTCCCGGCGACGTGGTGGGGGCGCCAGCCGTGCGGCCTCCTCGCTGGGGCTGTCCCTTCGCCCTGCGGCGGCGGCGGGAAACCCCTTCCTCTGCAGCAGGTCCCAGGGGTCGCGGCCTAAAAGGCTCCCTGGGGATTCTCCGCGCCCGGGAGGCGATGAGGTTCCTCCTCCCCCTCACGTCTGCCTCTCCCACCCTCTTCCTAGAGACCTCGGAGGTGGCGAAGTGGGAAGGGAGGCGGGTCAACAGACGGTGGAGGCCTGGTAGCGGGAGCTCGGGAGCCGGGGGAGTCTGGGTCAGAAAGGAAGCTTGAGCACGCGGAGAAGGGGCGATGGGGCGCGGAGGACTCAGCCGGGAGGGCTGAGGGTGGGGGGTGAGGCGAGAGACCCTTTCCTTCCGAGTGGCCGAGGGGGACTTCTTCCCCGGGGAGCTCCCACCCAGCAGCTCCCAACCTCGAGAACAAAGGGTCTGGGAAGCACAGTCGGGGTCGGGGAGCGGAGGTGGAGGGAAGCAGGAAGGCAGGCGGTGGGGGCAGGGGAGGGCGCTTCCCCACATTTCCTCTCGCGGCGGAATGACGGAAAGCTCCCTCCAGCAAACGCCTCACTGAGGTCGCTTCAAAATCCGGGAGGGCTCGGGTTCCTTACCTAACGGATGCACTCGTTCCCTTCCTCCCCCAGCGTCCCCACCCCCTCCGGGGACCGAGGCCCGGGAGCTGCGAGGCCGAGGCCGGCGGCGCGCAAAGGCGCGGGTGGAACCACGGGGCAGCAGCGCCTCCTGCAGGTGCCTGGCGCCCCCGCAGTCGCCGCGCCGCGCGGTCTCTTAAGGTGGAACTGGCCTCATTCCCTACCCGCGCTTTCGGCTCTTCCGCAACTGTGGTTCCACCAGCTGCAAGTCTCCCTCGCGAAACGGGCCTGACTGTCCAGAAAAGTCCGAGTCTGTTGGTCCCTGCTGCTATTTCTTTGATCCCTTGGCCCCACTAGCTGCAGCACCTCGTCTGAGGAAATCCCGGTATCGATTTGGACAATCACAATTGATACTTCCCTGCAGGTATAAAAGGATGCGTAAGGCACACTTCAGGGCAGAAAAACCAAAACAGCGTTTCTTTAATCTGAAAGCAAACTTTTATTTTCGTTTATTAAAAGCAGAATTCTAGCAGGAAAGGGTCGCCGAGAGTTGACCTGCCGATGGGTCTTTCGGATCTAAGTGTTCAGGATGAGACTACCCTGTCTCAGCGCCCACACCCCGCAAACTCATGGGCAGCTGCGGGCGCAATAGGCCGGGGAGGAGCGGCAGGACTGCAGGGAACCCCTCCTTCCGCATCTCCGGCGCCCCCGTTTTCAGCCCACTCTTGCCTGGATTCTTTGTTTAGTGAACGTGGAGAGGATAGAAGACAAGTTTTTGTTTCTTCCCTCTTTTCTTTTTAACTAAATGTGCGTGTGCGGGTACATATGAATTCATCGCTTCTTGAATGTAATGTCCTCGGCGAGCTCGAGATTCTTCGGGGAAAACCTACGAGCTCTGAGCAGGACAAGAACAAGCCAACTCTGCTTCCGGTGCCTTCTGCAGCAAATTCCTTTCCTTTGCTCTTCCCTCCTCTGCGTCCCGGAGAGGCCCTCCCCCGCTTCCCCCCGGGAGCTGCCCTTGGACTCCCGCGCCCCCAGGACCCGGAGCAGCGGAGAGCTCAGGCCCCAGTGCGGGGGCGCCAGGAGGTATCTGGGGAGGGGAGGCGGGCGGTCGGCCTGGGGCATGAGTTTCACCTGCACCTTGGGAACCTCCTTTCCCCCCCCATCCAGGGCGCGCTGCCTTCGCTCCGCCCCGACGGGCCCCGCCCGAGGGAACCAGGCCGCGGTTGGGGCCGCCCCGGGGGCAGCTCCCAGGGGCAGGTGCCGCAGGGTCACGCTCGCCCCGGGGGTTGCAAACCGCAAGCGAAAGTCGAGAGCGGCTGGAGCTTTTTCTCTAATCCGTTTTACACGGTGAAAACCGCAAAGCTGTCGCCTAGGCGGCCACTTTTTAATTGGGAGGCAAACAGACGAAAAACCAAAACAAACGCGCAAGCTGACTCTTTCCCTCTGTCTTCTCCTCAACAAAAAGCCCGCTGTCTGGCGAAGAGGGAAACCGACGACCAGCGCTCACGGTTGCTCGCTTCGGGGCCCGGACTGGGGCATGCAGGAGGCATCCTGGACGGGGCCGCTCTCCCCACGCTCTCCTTCCAACATCTCCCCGAGTGCATCTCCGATCGAGTCCCTGCTCTTCACGGGTCGCGCTGAGACAACGCGCTCCATGCAACCCCCATCGCGAGCTTTCTCGCTGGTGCTGAAGGGCAGATGTGGGCACTTGGGTGTTGGAAGCTCCGAGCTCGAAAAATTGGCCCCAGGTCCAGGTTCTTCCGAAGCCCGGGGCTGGAAGAGCAGGGGTTGGGACCGCCAGTCCTGGGGAGACCTCCAAGCGGAACAGAAAACACCTGCAGGCGCTCTTGGAGTCTCGCAGTTTCCCCTGGGGAAGAGCAGGAGTTGGTAGACAACGCTGCGCGGCGCCAGAGCTAACTCTCAACTTACCGCGCGCCCTGGCGGGGTTGGGGCGGGGGGTTCTCAGGCCCTTTGGGGGAGCCCCCAGAGAAGCAAGGAGAGCAGAGGGCGCGGGAGACCCAGGTGGGTGCGGGAGGACTGAGACGGTCTGGGTAGGTGGGCCGAGTCCCGCAATAGTGGACGTCTCCATCCTACGTTGGTGTGCTAAGGGTCCTGCGTGGACAATCATTTTTATTCTATTTTTGAATATCATTTCTAGTCAAACTTGTGGTCGTGGAGGTAGGAAAAGGGAAGGAAGTCGAAAGAAAGGTGGGGGCAGACCTTTATATTAAGAAAGGAAAACCAGGAAAATTGGAGTGGTGAAATTGTGGAGAGGGAGGGAAGGAAGGATAGAGAAGACTTTCCTTCTTTGTTCTTAAAAGCCTGAGAACTTTTTTTTCAAAATCAAAATACAGAGAGGCAGTCCTTCTTGGAGCATGTTTACATAATTGAGAGATACTGCTCATTAGTTCACTTTTAAAGTATTTGCTGGGTTGAGCGAAGTTTTAGAAGGTTCTTTCTCACCCAGCCCCAGTGTGAAGCTCAACTCATTTTGATTTAAAGCAGTTTTAAGATCAAAATTTCAGAAGAGAAAAATGTGTATATTCATCTGTACATCCATACACATGCAACAGAGTTCCTATTCCCTCTAGTCTAAGACAAGAGATTCTATAGTAAATTATATGTGATGGGTTAGTTTTTTTCTGGTATCCTCTTGTCACCAGAGAGGAGTACTGAATTATCTTTCTCTCCCCGCCCAATTAATAAATCTACTGAGAGAGAGAAGAACTCTCACTATGAGAATGTGACTTTCCCCCCCTCTCTTTCTGGTTTTCTTTTTCCCACATGGGAACCACACATAGAATATCCATCATGTGCAGCCTTCTCCCTAATCAGACTGTAATGTATGATCTATAAATCCATGCTCATGCTTTAAGTTTCTGCTGAAGTTCAGAGCACTGTTGAAGACCTACTTTGCTCTTCACTATGCATACACTTCATCAGGGATCTTTGGTAAACCAATAAAATAATTATCTTTGCTTTGAATTTCTTTGTGATTAAATGGAAAATAGCATCAGTGAACAATTTAAACAGTACTTTTTATATCAAATGTCAATGAGTAAAAAATGATCTATAGTTGTTCCAAATATTCTGAATGATGGCTTCTCGTTTGCAGTCATATTTGGCAAAACGACTTTATATTAATGGAAAATTACTAAAAACATTGCATGCATTCCATACAGAGAGACTTATTCACTGAGCTTTACCTCCAACAACTTGAGTTATCTGGTTCAAATTACTTAAGTAATTTCAACTGAAGGAAGGTCTTGGAAAATTAGGAACTGCGGAATAATTTGTATTTTGGTCTTCATGAAGCTTTAATCAAATCTGATTTTTGTGAAAACTAAAACAATACAATAATCCCTTAAGTGATTTTATGGAATAATGTGTAATTTTTTAAAAAGAATTTATTTATTTATTTGACAGAGAGAGAGAGAGAGAGCTAGAGAGGGAATACAATCAGGGGGAGTGGGACAGGGAGAAGCAAGCTTCCCGCTGAGCAGGGAGCCCAATGTGGGGCTCCATCCCAGGACTCTGGGATCATGACCTGAGCTGAAGGCAGAGGCTTTAACCCACTGAGCCACTCACGCGCCCCCAAATATAACTACTCTTAAGTTGTTTTTCTGGTTATTTTTCTCTGTCTCAAATGTAAGACATGTAGGACTCCAGAATATGCACTTTAATGTGCTCCGATAATAAGAAAACTATTGCTCGTTTTCTCAGAGGAGCACAGTTATCTAGGGGCAGTGCCAAAATCATTAGATAAGCATCATCTTTCCTCTCACATCATTGTCTACATGAAATTCCATCTTAGGAAATATGCAGGAATATTATATTTGTTTCAGAAGCTTGAAAATACAATAGAATTTGAAATATTGAAAATATGATTCTTAGTTGACAGTATCTTAGAAGTTGCAGAGGTATCTCTTTTTGAGATGACTTTAATAATGACTGACTTTAATAATGTTGGAATGTAAGGAAAGATTTCAATAGCAAGCAAGATGTGATGAATGGACACAAGGAACAATGAAGCTATTGACAAAACATGCCAACTTTTAGAATTCTATTTAAATTATTATTTTTCCTTCCAGTGCAGAGGAAGACACCCAAGTGCATCAATGTTCATCAGATGCAGGGTAATAAAAATGTGAGCGACAGTCAATGGACCGTGACTGTAATATGATTGTTGGTGTGGGTGGGTGAGTTCACTGGAACATTTGTTCCTGTTTAAAGAAGGTTCGTGGTCCTCAGTGGCGGTAGGGGAAGTTTGTAGAAAATTGAGGCCATGAAGGAGAAGAGGGAACAAAGGTTAAACAAAGAATAGAGCAAATTCAGTAATTAAAAAAACTACTTGTTTCCTATTTTAGATTTGACTTTTGTCAATTGTTCCTGCCAGCTATTTAGAAGAAATAAATGGAATATCACTTAATAAGCAGATGCTCTGATATATTTCCTCCTTAAAGGGTCTGATTCCTGGCATCCAAAGGAAACTGGAATACAAGTTAGTATTAGAACTTGAATTTGTTCTGCCAGAGTGAAAATTGGTTCCATTAGGCGTCAGTCACAGAATTCTTATAGACCTGGCTTGGGCCGTAGATATGATACATCCAACTAGCTGAAATAATAAAGTCTTAAGTAATGCTAGACGTGCTTTGGGAAACCATCTAGAGGGTCTTAATTTTTTTTAATGAAAGTTTCCTAATTTTACAGTTCTCATAAATTTGGAACAAGCCTAAATTAGGTCATCAGGGTGAGTGAAAATTTAATGCTTGATCCTTTGGAGATAGCATAATAGAAATAATTTAAAATGCAAAATATTCAATTGTGTGCAATCTTAAGCCAGGATCCTTTCCTGGACATTTTTTGTACTCACTTGCCCATGTTTCCTTCTCATTATAGATTTATAGTGCTCTGGAAAAACCCTTGGAAGGAGTGATATATCAGACAGACATTATATCCAAAAGCTTAAGAGTTAATATCTGACTACATAAATAAAAATCTAAACAACAACAGCCACATAAAAGAAAATCAACTGTATCTTAGATGAACAATTATATCCAATATATTAAGAGGAATGAAAAAAATGTGCATGTCATCCAAAAGTTCATAGTTTATTAAATATAGGAGGGTTTCAAGTAAATTCATAATACACATATGGATTTATATACATAAACTTAATGATTTTTCATAAATACAGTTGATTGGAACTCCTGGCATGTTCCTTATATGAAAATATTTTATAGCTTTCATTGAATAATTACACATTATACAAATTTAAAAATTACTAATGAGATATATAATTTTCGACAATAGAAAAATTAAAATAAACTGAAATTATTTTGAATTTATCATAGAAATTTTTTTTTTTAAGATTTTATTTATTTGACAGAGGGAAACACAGCAAGAGAGGGAACACAAGCAGAGGGAATGGTAGCGGGAGAAGCAGGCTTTCTGCCGAGCAGGGAGCCCGATGATGTGGGGCTCCATCCCAGGACCCTGGGAGCATGACCTGAGCTGAAGGCAGATGCTTAACGACTGAGCCACCCAGGCACCCCAGAAAATTGTTTTTGATTACTTTTTATTTGGAGCAGAAAACTTGTCAACTAATTATTTGGCATCAATTTCTCCCTCTACGTATTTTGCTTTATTTACTTGTAAACAGATGTTATTAACTAAGTTAACAGTATGGAATACAGTGATCATAAAATTTCAGAAGTAATGTTTTTTCTTTTTTGATATTTTATGTATTTATTTGACAGAGAGCGATATCACAAGTAGGCAGAGAGGCAGGCAGAAAGAGAGGGGGAAGCAGGCTCCCTGCTGAGCAGAGAGCCCGATGTGGGGCTTGATCCTAGGACCCTGAGATCATGACCTGAGCCAAACGCAGAGGCTTTAACCCGCTGAGCCACCCAGGCGCCCCCAGAAGTAATGTTTTGACATGAATAGTAATTCAAATTTAGAAGTATTTATGGACAACTCAGAAAACTTACTTACTTTAGTTAATTGTTTTCTTATTCTTGACTTGCCAACTGATTAACTTCTTTTGTCTACAAATGGCAGATACCAATATTTTCAAGACACGTAAAAATGAATGTTATCTTTCACAATTTTTGTTATCTGGGACTGGAACTGAGCCAGTCCAAATTCTTTAACAACTGGTTAAAAATAGACAAAGGAAGAAGTTTGCATTTCTTTTGCTGATGAAGAAAAACATTGAGGAACAGTCCTTCAAATAAATCTAAGTGTTACGTAGTTCTTACAAAATGCCAGTTGGCTCCAAAAATCATTGAGCAACAAAAAAGTCCCCATTAAAAGTTAATGGCCACCTGGCTGTTTAAAAGGAGTTCTGTAGACTTTACCAGAAGCTGTGTGTCAGAGCCTAGCTCTTCCCCAGGTTTTCTCTCCTCCTGCATTCACAGGAGATTGCTTTGCCCTGTGGGAGTGTTGCTCTTCCCAATAGCATGGAAAAAAAATGCAATAGGCAGTTTCAGGAGTGTTGCCTTTGACAGCGTGTCTCAGGGGATATAATATTCTGGGTGGCAATTGGCCAAAATAAGTAGGAAACTGAGGGGAGCTGCCAAGCTATACTGCTGCTGAAAGTGCTGCCATAACTAAGTAGAAAGCGGAAAGAAAGTTTTTCCGTGAGAAGAACGAGCAATGGAATGGCTAGTGGCGAGGGAGATGGACTGGGGTGTGGGTGTGCATGGGGGAAGGATAAACATTTGTAGATCTTTGTAACAATCTTATAAAAAAGCTGTCTGAGAGTAGGTTTTATAAAAAATTTTTTTAACAAAGCTGTTTGAAGAAGTTTTGTTATTTGAATATATTGCTTTCCTTCATGCATGAAATATCGGTGTTTTATCATTAACAACACATTTGTCAGGGCGCCTGGGTGGCTCAGTGGGTTAAAGCCTCTGCCTTCAGCTCAGGTCATGATCTCGAGGTCTGGGATGGAGCCCCACATCGGGCTCTCTGCTCAGCAGGGAGCCTGCTTCCCCCTCTCTCTCTGCCTGCCTCTCTGCCTGCTTGTGATCTCTCTGTCTGTCAAATAAATAAATAAAATCTTAAACAACAACAACAACAACAACAATACATTTGTCTGAGCTATGAAGATAATATAATGTGGAATCCCAACGGTTGTCTCAATGGCTGCAAGTTTGGCCCATGCCAGAACGCACAGCCCTCTGTAATGTGATTTTGCATTATCCCATCCAGAAGCAGAATCCATTCTCCAGCCCCTGTAATGTTTAGATTGGCCTTTGTGACTTACTTGGACCGATGTGATATGGTGAGAGTGATGTTGTGCAAGTTCTAGAATTTAGGCCTCAAAAAGCTTTGTGGCTTCCATCTTTGTTCTCTGGAACCTCAGGCCACCAGGAAGCCTGGGATGAAAGAGCACGAGGAGAGAGGCCGGGCTGTCTCAGCAATTCCCACTGAGCCCAGCCCCCAGCACACCCACTGGCTGAAGGCAGCTGCATGAATGAGCTCATGTGAAATCAGCAGAAGAACCACAAGGCCAACAGAATCATGAAGAATCATAAGTCAGGGTTGGCTTAAGCCACTGAGTGTTGAGGGGGTTCGTTACACAGCGAAAGATACACACACAAGAAAGATTACACACAAGAAAGATCCTTGTCTTGTCTGTAATTATCACGATCATACAAAGTTGAGAGAGAATTTGTTGATACAGCAAGTGTTTCCATCAAGAGCTCTTAGTTTTCTTTTTTTTTTTTTTAAGACTTTATTTATTTGACAGAGAGAAACACAGCGAGAGAGGGAACACAAGCAGAGGGAATGGTAGCAGGAGAAGCAGGCTTCCCACCGAGCAGGAAGCCCAATTCGGGGCTCGATCCCAGGACTCTGGGATCAAGACCTGAGCCGAAGGCAGACGATTCCACCCAGGCGCCCCAAGAGCTCTCAGTTTTTAAAAGCCTGAATTAGCCTATGGGAAGTCCTCACAGGCCCAAGGCTACGATCTGCAATCTTGTCATGACATTTGATTGTCACCCCGAACGTTGGTGGGATTTAAGAAAATCACATTGTTTTATATCATCCACAGAGCAACCCAGTGAATCAGGCTTGTTCTCTACATGTGAAGGTTGAGTGCACAGGTGCCGGAACACAACAAAGGTGTGGAGACCACCGTGTTGCTTGAGAAGGGGTATCCCTGAGGAGACGTCAGTGAACCTCTTTTTTTCCTATTTGGAGAATGAAGAGGTTGTATGAGGGGATTTCTGAAGTTGCTTTTGTCATGGCAGAAGTCTCAGACTGGGCCACATGGATCAGAACTAGTGGAGAGGACAACAGAGCTGACACCAAGAGGAACAGAAGCTGAGAGAAACCAGCTCACCTGAGGTCTAGGCATCTGGATTTCATGGAAGCCATTCATTCACTCCATTCATTTGACAGGAATTTGCTTTCAGGATTTTCTCTTTGTCACTGAGACTTGTAAGTTTTACTATTAGATGCCGGGGTGTAGACCTATTTTTATTGATTTTGAGGGGGGTTCTCTGTGCCTCCTAGATTTTGATGCTTGTTCCCTTCGCCAGATTAGGGAAATTCTCTACTATAATTTTCTGCAATATACCTTCCGCCACTGTCTCTCTTTCTTCTTCTTCTGAGATCCCAGTTATTCTAATATTGTTGTATCTCATGGTATCACTTATCTCTCGAATTCTCCCCTCGTGGTCCAGTAGTTGTTTGTCTCTCTTTTTCTCAGCTTTCAACAAGAATTTGCTGAGTATCTTTTCTCTCAGGAGAGAGAAGGTGCTGGAGATGCAGTGGTGGATAAATCCCACAAAGCCGTGCTGCTATGGGAGTTATTCTGGTAGGGGGTTTATGACAGCAAGTAAGCAAACACTCTGATAACAGAGAGGAGTGCTATGGAAAAAAAAAAAGAGTAAGGTAATAACAAGCGATGGTGGTCATTGTGGAGGACACTTCAGAGTAGGTGGTCAGGGAAGGCCTCTTTGAGCTGATCTTTGACTGACATGAGTTTAAGTCCTGGTGCTGCTTCCTATTAGCTATGTGACAGGAGACAGCCAAGTAACCCCTGAGAGTCTCAGTTTTCTTATCTGTTAAGTGGGGATAATCATAGGAGGTTGCTGTGTAGAATCAATTAAGTAATGCACGCACAATGTCTCATACAGATAAGGCTCTCCATAATGATCAATTTTTCTTAACTCCTCTCTCTTCCAAGTGGTGTGACGAGCTCAGGCATGGTTCCAGTGTTCTTCAGTCGAGGGGCAATTGGGTGGAATAATTCTTTTTTTTTTTTTGGAATAATTCTTCATTGTGCAGGACTGCATGTGTGGCATTGCTGGACATTTAGCAAACTGGGCTCCCACCAACTAAATGCCAACAGAATTCCCCCAGTCATTTTACACCTCTAAAACCATCCTGTATGGGTTAGCTTTTGGTAAGTAACAAATCATCCAAAACTTAGTGGCTTAAAATGAAAAGCATTTATTGTTTCTCATGAGGTACTTAGTTGGGCTATGGGTGTTCTAGTCTGAGCCAGGTTGAATGGTCCAGAATCATCTCCCTCATAGGTCCTGAGCCTCAGCTGAGACAGCTGGATGGCTAGGTCTCTTCTCATCTTCTACGGGGCTAACCTGAACCCCATTGTGGTTATAGCACTATCAGCACTGAGAGAAGGCAAGCCCCAACACAGAAGCATTTTTCAGGCCTCTGCTTAATTCACCTCTGCTAATGTCCTGCTGGCCAAAATAAGCTACATGGCCAAGCTTAGATTCAGAAAGTAGCAAAGTGGACTCCAACTGTTTATGGAAGAAACTGCAAAGTCACAAAGTAAAGAGACATACATTCAGCAATGAGAAGAATTTGTGGCCATTTTTCATTTTTGCAGTTTATCAAAGTCCTGCTCTGTTACAAATCATTCACATTTTCCCCGTGTGAGAAATATGCTTATCCATACTGTAAGACCCTCAAAACTCTTGTGTTGATGATTGCAGCAGATTAAACCTCACTATCATTTGATCTGTACCAGATCTGGATATGGCTAAGGGTGCAGTATGGGCTGAAGCCATTCTTTTTTTTTTTTTTTTTTTTTTAAAGATTTTTTATTTTATTTATTTGACAGAGAGAAACACAGCGAGAGAGGGAACACAAGCAGAGAGGGAATGGTAGTGGGAGAAGCAGGCTTCCCGCTGAGCAGGGAGCCCGATTCGGGGCTCGATCCCAGGACCCTGGGATCATGACCTGGGCCGAAGGCAGACGCTTAACGACTGAGCCACCCAGGCGCCCCCATTCTTTTTTTTTTTAATTGCGGTAAAATATGCATTACGTAAAATTTACCATTTTGAGGCACCTGGGTGGCTCAGTGGGTTAAAGCCTCTGCCTTCGGCTTAGGTCATGATCTCAGGGTCCTGGGATCGAGCCCTGCATCGGGCTCTCTGCTTGGCGGGGAGCCTGCCTCCCCCTCCTCTCTGCCGGCTTCTCTGCCTACTTGTGATCTCTCTCTCTCCCTCTGTCAAATAAATAAATAAAATCTTTAAAATAAAATTTACCATTTTAACCATTTTTAAGTGTGTAGGTCAGTGGTATTAAGCATGTTTACATTGTTGTACAACCATCACAACCATCCATCTCTAGAACTTTTCATCTTGGAAAACGAAAACTGTATACCTGGAGCACTGACTGGCTGCCTCAATTGGTAGAGCAAGCCAACTCTTGATCTCGGGATTGTGGGTTCGAGCCCCATGTTGGAGATTACTTTATTTTTTTATTTTTTAAATTTTATTTATTTATTTGGCAGAGAGATCACAAGTAGGCAGAGAGGCAGGCAGAGAGAGAGGGGGAAGCAGGCTCCCTGCTGAGCAGAGAGCCTGATGCGGGGCTCAATCCCAGGATCCTAAGATCATGACCTGAGTTGAAGGTGGAGGCTTTAACCCACTAAGCCACTCAGGCGCCCTGGAGATTACTTTAAAAAAATAAAATCTTAAAAAAAAAAACCCAACAATTTTGTGCCCATTAAACAATAACTTCCTATCACCCTCCCCCAAGCCCTTTGTTAACCCCCTGCAAACTACCGTTTTACTTTCTGTCTCTAGTTATTTGACTACCCCAAGTACCTCACATAAATGGAATCCTAACAGTATTTATCCTTTTGCGACTGGTTAGTTTTATTTAGCATCATGTCTTCAAGTGTCTTTTTATTTAATTATTTTTCAGTTTTAACAATTTTATTTACTTGAGAGAGAGCACAAGTGGGGGTGGGCAGAGGGAGAGGAAGGAACAGACTCCACGCTGAGCAGGGAGCCTGACATGGGGCTTGATCCCAGGACCCTGGGGTCATGACCTGAGCCAAAGGCAGACGCTCATCTGACTGAGCCACCCAGGGGCCCCTGTTGTCAAGTGTCATCCATGCTGAAGCATGTATCAGAATTGTATTCCTATTTATATATTTAATTTCAATTTGAGTATAGCTGACATACAACGTTATAAAAAACATGGAACACTTTATAAATTTGTGCATTTTCCTTCCACAGGGGCCATGTTAATCTTCTCTGGATTATTCCAGTTTTATTTTTTAAAAGCTTTATTTATTTATAAATATTTTTTAATTTAATATATTTTATTTATTTAATATATTTTATTTATTTAATATATTTTATTTACTTTTAAATATTTAATTTATTTATTTGAGAGAGAGAGCTGTTCACAAGTCAGGGCGGGGCAGAAAGACAAGCACAAGAGAGTGCTTGTTCACAAGTCAGGGTGGGGCGGAAGGATAAGCACACCCCCTATGGAGCATGGAGCTGGACTTGGGGCTCCATCTCAGGATCCTGAGATCATGACCTGAGCCAAAGTTAGACACTTAACTGACTGAGCCACCCAGGCATCCCTAAAGATTTATTTATATATTTGGCAGAGAGAGAGAGAGGGAATCTCAAGCATACTCCCCCCCCCCCCCCCCGAGCATAGAGCCTGATGGGGCTCAACCCCATGACACTGAGATCACCACTGGAGCCAAAATCAAGAGTCAAATGCTCTATCAACTGAGCCACCCAGTTGCGCCTTATTCTGATCTTAATATAGGTGCCATCAAAGTCAGCATTTTCTTGTTTAAAGCTGAATCATATTTCATGTATGTATATACCAAATTTTATTTACTAATTCTTCTGGTTTTTTTTTAATTAACATATAATGTTTTATTTGCTTCAGGGGTATAGGTCTGTGAATGATTAGTCTTACACAATTCACAGCTCTCACCATAACACATACGCTCCCCAATGTCCATACTCCCTATCCCCCCCACCCCCCAGCAACCATCAGTTTGTTTCCTAAGCTTAAGAGTCCCTTATGGTTTGAGGAGCCTGGGTAGCTCAGTGGGTTAAAGCCTCTGCCTTTGGCTCAGGTTGTGATTTAGGGGCCTGGGATTGAGTCCCACTTCAGGCTCTCTGCTCAGCAGGGAGTCTGCTTCCCTCTCTCTCTGCCTGCCTCTCTGCCTACTTGTTATCTCTCTCTCTCTGTCAAATAAATAAATACAATCTTAAAAAAAAAAAACAAAACCAAATAGTCTCTTATGGTTTGTCTCCCTCCCCAGTCCCATCTTGTTTCATTTTATCCCTTCCTTTCTTCCAAAACCCCCTACTCTGCCTCTCAAATTACTGATATCAGAGAGATCATATGATAATTGTCTTTCTCTGATTGACTTATTTTGCTTAGCATTGTACCCCCTAGATCCATCCACATCATTGCAATTGGCAAGATTTTGCTTTTTTGATGACTGCATAGTATTCCATTGTGTGTGTGTATATATTGTGTGTGTATATATATATATCTTCTTTATCTATTCATCTTTTGATGGATATCTAGATTCTTTCCATAGTTTGGCTATTGTGGACATTGCTGCTATAAACCTTTGGGTGCATGTGCTCCTTCTTATCCCTACATTTGTATTTTTGGGGTAAATACCCAGTAGTGTGATTGCTGGGTGTAGGGTAGCTCTGTTTTCAACTTTTGAGGAACCTCCATACTGTTTTCCAGAGTTGCATTCCCACCCACAGTGTAGGAAGGTTCACCTTTCTCTGCACCCTCGCCAACATCTGTTATTTCCTGACTTGTTAATTTTAGCCATTCTGACTGGTGTGAGTATGTCACTGTGGTTTTGATTTGTAATTCCCTGATGCAGAGTGATGATGAGCACTTTTTCACGTGTCTGCTGGCTATTTGGATGTCTTCTTTGCTAAAATGTCTGTTTATGTCTTCTGCCCATTTCTCGAATGGATTATTTATTCTTTGGGTGCTGAGTTTGAGAAGTTCTTTATAGATTTTGGATACTATCCCTTTATCTGCTCTGTCATTTGAAAATATCTTCTCCTATTCTGTCAGTTGTCTTTTGGTTTTGTTGACTGTTTCCTTTGCTGTGCAAAAGCTTTTGATCTTGATGAAGTCCCAATAGTTCCTTTTTGCCCTTGCTTCCCTTGCCTTTGGTGATGTTTCTAGGAAGAAGTTGCTGTGGCTGAGGTCAAAGAGGTTCCTGCCTCAAGGATTTGGATGGATTCCTGTCTCACATTGAGGTCTTTCATCCATTTTGAGTCTATTTTTGTGTGTGGTGTAAGGAAATGGTCCAGGTTCGTTTTTCTGCATGTGGCTGTCCAAATTTCCCAACACTATTTGTTGAAGAGACTATCTTTTTTCCCTTGGACATTCTTTCCTGCTTTGTCAAAGATTAGTTGACCATAGAGTTGAGGGTCCATTTCTGGGCTCCTATACTGTTCCATTGATCTATGTGTCTGTCTTTGTGTCAGGATCATACTGTCTTGATGATTACAGCTTTGTAATAGAGCTTGAAGTCTGGAATTGTGATGTCACCAATTTTGGTTTTCTTTTTCAACATTCCTCTGGCTATTAGTGGTCTTTTCTGATTCCATATAAATTTTAGGATTATTTGTTCCATTTCTTCGAAATAAATTGATGGTATTTTGATAGGGATTGCATTAAATGTGTAGATTGCTTTAGGTAGCGTAGACGTTTTCACAATATTTGTTCTTCCAATCCCTGAGCATGGAACATTTTTCCATTTCTTTGTGTCTTCCTCAATTTCTTTTATGAGTACTTTATAGTTTTCTGAGTACAGATTC